>JAKCOX010000002.1:45187706-45850206 GCA_022605575.1 Laterallus jamaicensis coturniculus
CATCCCTTTGTAACTGTAACGTTAAAGTTATTGATGTCAATGACAACTTCCCAACTCTTGCTCAAAGCTCCGTAAGTTTTCAATACCTAAAGCAACATCACTGTTTTGAAAGCCCATTCAAAACCCAGTTGATAACAGAGCCCTTACACATAAAACACTTTCACATTTGAATGCTCCACTGGATTAACAGGGTTGTTTCCTCAAACTGTGCTCAAATCCAAGCCATTGCTTGCACACCACTTCTGATAACACACATGTAGATTATTTTTGTATTCGGTGAAGTCAGTCCTGGAATACAGTCATGCAGGTGTCCTCACCCATGTAATGCAGCCAGACTATATATAGTAATCCCCATATGATCTTTTCTTATAGAAAGTGCAATTCCAATTCCTGTAAGCTGCCCCTGAAAACACTTCAGGTAAAACAGCTCTTCAGATCCGCAACCAGAACCATCATTTACCCAGAACACATGATTTTTGTTAAATTGCCATGGACTGTGGGCAGGACATCCTTCAAAAAAATCTCTGCAAGCAGGTGTGCTTTCTTCACATCATATATTTAGGAGTTTGCTAACAGGCATTTATCTATCTTTCATTACAGTTTTCAGTAAGCATTGCAGAAAATTCACTCAGTTCAGAACTGCTGCGAATACAAGCTCTGGATGCTGATGAAGAGTTTACAGACAATTGGTTAGCAGAGTTTTTCTTTATATCTGGTAATGAAGATAACTGGTTTGAAATTGTTACAGATCGAGCTACAAATCAAGGAATCCTTAGAGTAATCAAGGTATGGATAAATATATGTTGAAATAATAATCTTTAAATAGCTTTAATTAATTGTTAACAAGATTAAATAAGCAGTAAAATAACTGTAATTCAACCATTTAAAATAGAAAATATTCAAAGAAAATTAAAGTTGTATTTATTATCTAGTTCTCTGTGTTTTCTTTTTAGCAACTGAATTATGAATATATTCAAAGTCACTCACTGATGATTGGTGTCAGGAATGTAGCTGCCTTCCACCACTCAGTTGCACAGGACTACCGAATATCTGGAACACCCCTCACTATACAAGTAGAGAATGTGATGGAGCCACCAAGATTTGAACCAACTTCAGTTGTGTTTACTATACCAGGAACCACAGGTGTGAATTACATTCTGGGAAGATACACAGCCATAGATGAGGACACCGGACTTATTGCAACAAATGTTATGTAAGCTCTGTTTAACATCCTGGATGGAATACTTTTTTAATTGAGATTTCAATGGGATGAGGAATAGGTATTTTAAAGGATCCTTTGAAAAAACAGCTTTAAAAATGTTAATAGATGAGCAATTGAACAATAGCAGTAGAATAGTGCATTCTTCAGTCCATTTTTATGCCATGATTGTCTGTGTTTCCTGATTTCCTTTCCTTAGCCCTGTGCACAAGATCATTTTTCTAACAGGCTGTAACTTAAATAAATCAGAACAGATTTATTTTGTGACCCAACCTAAGAATATTTTTTCTTGAAATGTTTGCTGCAAATACAAAAACTATTAGAAGCAAGCAGAAAAGCCTAATATTGGGCACTGTTATACAATCATAATAAATCAGTCATTACCAGCTAAAGTGGTCACTACCAGCTCATTCTATAGTAAAAAAACAAATTATTTTATGTTTATTTCTGCTTAAATGAATTATAATTAATAATTATAAGTAATAACTTTAATCTAGGGAAAAGGAGGCTGAGGGGAAGTGATTGAGTCACCATCCCTGGAGGTGTTCAAAAAAATGAGGCATGGTTTAGTGGTTGGACTTGGCAGTTCTAGGTTAAGGGTTGGTCTTGATGATCTTAAAGGTCTTTTCCAAACTAAATTATGATATTCTATAATTTGTTTTTTACTATATGTAGAAATAAATACATCTGATTTACAAAGGTTAGTGAAGTTTTCATAAAACAGAAAATGTATGCAATAGGACCTAGTGCAACCTAAAGAAAAATATTCCAAAGTGACAAATAGTACTTTCAAAATTAATAGGTAATACATATATTCATAACATAATGCTGAGCATTTTTACTTCACCAAATACAGATATAGTATAGGACGTGATCCAGCTGCCTGGTTCAGAATCAATCAAAACACCGGTGAAATCACACTGAACAAAGTTATTAACCGTGAATCAATCTATCTAATCAATGGGCAGTACAAGGCAGAGGTTCTGGCAATCACCAGAGGTAAGAAAAGAGATTAAGTTTTCTGAAACAAAACACTTTGTTCCAGATTTCCCTCAGTGTTTTCTCCTGTTTCTAGTTTTCCCACCTGAACTGCATTCTTTATAGTATCAATATTCATCCCTGACCACAAATACCTTATTCTTACAGGCATTCCTCAATATACTGCTACTGGCACCATTGTGCTTTCAATGCAAGATATCGATTACAACTGCCCAATTATTAACACTGAGATAAGGAAAGTATGCTTGAATTCCCCATCAGTGATTATCACAGCAAAACACAGAAGTGGTGATCCATATGTTGGTACCCCTTTTACATTCAGCATACATGGAGAACCTCAAACTACATGGATTATCAGATCAATAAATGGTAAACTAACGTGCTTTTTATAACAGAATAAGCAATAGTAATAAACCCTTACGTAAAATAACAGAATAAGATAACCTTTTAATAAAAAATAAAACAGTTGTTAGACTCCATTATAACCTCACTTAAATGAGATTTTATGTGTTTATGAATCCAAGAAGTTCCTCTCAATTTGTGTGTGTGTGTGTGTGTATAAATTCATATTAAAGCTATAATTGGAATCATTAAATGAGTTTTATCAAGTTATCTTTTAAAGGAAACTAAAAATATACTGATAAAAATAGAACATCAAAACTACACTGAGCATAGCACCTCAATTGGTCTTAACCTAATGAGGTAATTAAAAAAGAGTCATTTGACACCTTTTTAATTCTATATTATCTAAAACATTCTAAGCATATGACAAAATTCTCAAATGTACTTATTGGAGTATAAAGTTATTAGCTGGCAGAGTTTTACTTTTGTGAGAAGCATATGAAAATGGTAAATAAAGACCACAGCTTTTGCAAGGCATCGTACAAATTGTACTTACACTTATTTCTAAGAAAAAAGGTTTTGTCAGTGCCCAGTGAACTTTTCTGGTTTCCTCCAATAGGATATAACAAACTAGTGAATTAATTAAATCTCATACTTTACTAAATGACAGAATTTGCATAGTTTACTGTATGCACATAAGATTATATGAAATGGTAAATATAACAATTACAACTACACTCCTATTTGTCGGATAGGAGATGCAAATGTGTAACTTTAAATATTTAAAAACTACTGAAAAAAACTTTTGAAAAACACATTATGTTCCTTGCAAGAGAGAAAATCTAAAACTTGCAACTTTTATGTTCTCCATTGTGTGAAGAAAAATCAGGAAAAACCAGCAGTAGCTATAAAAAAGTGTATTAATCCCTTTGGTATTTCTCACATTACAAAGTGGTGACTGGTCTGATCTAGTTTTTCCAAAAGGTTTTGTGCTCAGGTTTTCCAAAAGAAAAAACTAGCACAGATGAATATCATAAGTTTCAGCTTTGAGTAAGTACTGTAGATGCATAAATAACTGAAGATCTTACAATGGGAACACTTGCTCTTAATTATGTTCTATAAACTTAATCAAAAGAAAAATTTATACAGTCAATACTTGATCTAAATATATGTAACTTTTTTTTTTCTTTCCCAAAGGTTCCTCTGCAGAACTAGTGAGTCAGAACATGGACTTCTACATGTATCGCATCTATGTCAGTGTAATAGATAGCCAAGGCCGACGCTGCTCTAGACCACATATAATACCTGTGCAAGCTTGTCGGTGTGATGTTCGCAACTACTGCGTCACTGGGGCCACAGAGATAATTATTATTGGTGGTAAACGTGGACCACAGAGAGAAGGAACTGAAGAACCATACACTGAGGACCATACAGACTGGCCGACTTACAGTGATATGTACACTGACGCGTATACTGACGTCACTGAAGATAATATTGATGGAAATGGATACATTGGCAGAAGATTACCAACCTCTACCACACTCAGCGGTGCTGCCATTGGTCTGATGTTTCTTGGTGGATTAATATTTGTTCGTAAGTATAAAATTAAGAAAAAAAATTCTAATACGTTCATTTTTAAAATTCTTCTAAAATAAGGTGACTTTTCTAGTTGGTAGCTAACCTGTTGACTCCCATGAGCCACTTGACAATGAAGAAATTTTCTTATAAGAATTTCTCTATATTATATATTCTACACATTTATATGCATATTTCATTCAAAAATACCTATTTCCTGCCAAAGGTTTGGGGCTTTTTTTCCTAAAGTGTTACCTAGTTCTCCAACCATGAGACAGGGACAAGTCAGAAATGGATAAGGGTAAGCTCCAAGTTGAGTTTGAAAAGATGTAAAGAACAAGCTTCATTTGAACTCGAAGTCAAATTTCAGTAGTAGAACAACAATCACCTTAAATGTTGAACCTTTTGGCTATTGCTGCCAAACATTACATCTATTTGAAACAAGTATCATATGCGATAATAGGATCAAAACAAATCATTCATTCATATGTCCTAGTGTTTTTGAAAAAGTATGAGTTTCAGGGATAAGAATGACTCATGTTAGACTTTACGCAAGCAACTATTTTTTAGACCACCACAATCATATGTGATCATACTTTTTTCCATGGCCTGGGCATCAAGCAATCAACATCTAAAATTTCCCAGTGCAGTAATAGTGAGTACAAAAGCAAGCAGGGGAAATGGATTTTCCTGCTGATTTTTTGAGGAACAGGGAGGCTGTTCTGTGTTTTGATCTCTGAATAGCAGGAAACAACAAACACAAAATTTCAAAGCCCAAAAAAGCTGTTTTATTTGTATTTCCCAGGTGATTAATGTTGCAGAATATATTGTCCTTCTGCCTTTGGAAATCTAGTTGGTAGTCTGGAGTAAGTATGCTCTGAGTTGTGCAGTTTGAGGTAGCACTTTGTACGTTACACAGCCTGTTATCCTTTTTGGTTCACTCTCTCCACACCCTCTACACTGATACAAGGTTACTAAATTACCCATCTAGGTTAAGGACCTAAAGAGAGCTAGAATTAATTGTGCAGCACCCTTCTAAAGTGAGCAATGTTTTCAAAGTCGGCATTTAGAGCATTCAGCAATTTCCAATTGTCCTGGGTTCAGCCCAGCAGCAAGGCTGTGTTAGCCCTGAGAGTATTCCATACCAATTGCATCATGATCCGACAGGCTGCCCCCCCCCTTTTGCAGGGGCGACTTTGGACCCAGGCACGGGAAGTCCCGGTCTGGGCAGACGCAGTGCCAGTTCCGGGGGAGACTCCAGACCTATCGGAAACTGCTGGGCTCGGGAAGTGCCAGTCTGAGCAGGCGTGTGGGAGTTCCGGTTTCTCTCTTGCTCTCTCTCTTTTCGGGGATCGGCGTGGCAGGAGGTGGTGAGGGGGGTGCTCGAGGGTGCTGGGCTCGGGGAGTGCTGCGTTCGGGAATCTGAATCAGTTCGGGCACGGCTCAAATGGCATAGTGTGGTGAGAGGTTTGCACTGTATATAATAATAGCACTGTAGTTAGTTGTTTTCATACTTTTCCCTGTTGTTTAGTAAACTATCCTTATCCTAACCTTGCAAGCCTGTGGTTTTTTTTTTCCTCTGGCTTTGCAGCTAGCTCCGTTCGCCCATCCTCCACCTCTTAAAGAGGTAGGGGGGCTTTTTGGTCTGACCTTTGTGGCCTCAGCTTTCCGTTGAGGTATAAACCACAACACCAATGCTGAGTTCTTAAAACAACTAAGCATGATACAGCACCACGCTGGGAAACCTGACTTGCTCTGTGTAATCATTGTTAAAACTGGGGTGTGGGGTTTGCCTCTATTGTTTTTTCAAATCAGGCATCATGTACATGTGACGTGGAAAATGCAGCTGGAGCCACTGTAGCCAGGTGGATCTCTCTCCACTGATTTTTCTGTGTCTATTATTACTAATGTGTGCTTCTTTTCAATTACAATATCTGAAGAGAGAAATGTATGCTTAGGTATCAAGAATGACTATCACTGAATGCCATACATAGCAAGACTGGTTCTGATTGTTTAATTTTCATATGTATGCAACTTACGTTAATTTAGCTGAGAGACATCAAAGTCTGTTCCCAGATGTATAGGCATACATTTGGAGTAAGAGCCCTAGCCCATACCAGCTTTGCCCTGATTTAACTGAAGGTACAAATTATTCTGAATTTCCAAATGCATACATTTCCAAAAGCAGCTAATGATTTTGAAAGCCAGACTTGCAGACTGCTAGCTCTGAATCATTTTAAAAGACACATCTTTAGAAGTTCTTGAGCACCTGTGCTCTGGGAAAAGCAGCTATTCCTGTGAGGAAGAGACACCCTAAATCCCTGTTTCGACTTTCTTTTCTGTTTAGTGATTCCAATTTTGATGTCAATGAGCGATTGCTGTGGCTGTGGACCTGGTGCTGCAGCTGGAGTTGGAACTGGATTTGAACCTGTACCTGAATGCACAGAAGGGGCAATTCATCCATGGGGAATAGAAGGTGCAGCGCCTGAAGACAGGGTCAGTACATCCCATGTTTCTAAAACCCATGGTATTTACAGAAAAGGCTGCCTTTGACTAGAAACACAAAAGGGATTGTAGCACTGTCATCTTCCAAAAGAAGCCTGGCATTGTCAGCAATGCCAGGCAGATATGAAAGGTGGACTTCGTGTGTTTTAAACGGCATTCAGTTAGCTTAGCCCACAGTTTGGTGTTACTATTCCCTCAGCTGAAATGCAAAAACTAGCAAGCTTTTTCAGGGCCAAGTAGGACAAGGGTAACACAAGCCACCTTCATTGATCACTATGTTGACAATGAAAAAAATTTAATGAAGGCACTTTTTTTCCCTTCTTTTTTCCCATTTTTTTCATGTGGATGATAATTATTAGTTACTGTTCACTGTTTAGATTGCTAATCCCTTAATTCACAAAGTCTTGGTCTTCATATGAGAATTTCAAAATTATCATTCAAGGAGTCAAAATGTTGTTTTCCAGGATGTCTCACACATTCTTGCCCCAACGACAGCTGCAGGAGGTGATTTTGGTGAACCCTCTGGTAAGCAGATCCTAAAATTTTCCATGTACATTGTCATAAAGCTATCTTTCAGAACTACATGTCTTCCAATTCAAGGAGCACTCTGGTTTCACAGCTGTAACTCAGTCCTTCCAGTATTGCATCTGTAGACAGTCAAATGGATACTAGGAGGGCTTCCACTTTGAACAAAAGATCTGAGGCTTGAGCCTTTCAGCTGATTAATTTCTGCAAACAACATTTATTTTGAAATATCTGTCAAGGCTTTCAAATCTCAGCCAATTGTTCTTTATCATTCCAAATAGTGAATAGAAGACCTTTTCAAGACACAAGTTTTAGTAGAGATCAATCCAGAGGGCAGAATAAGGAATTTTAATTTCATAACTCATTCGTGAATGGTTCTGTTCCTCCCAGTTTCCAAGCTCTGCTTCCTACGAGGAAGAATAGGACAAGTAGCTAGTTAATTGCTGGCCATTTCTGTACCAATCTAGACAGAAAGCTGGTACAATGCACAAAAAATTTATGCTTCTGCGATAAAGTTCCCCTCAGAATTCGATGGTCATGGCAAATAAGTGAAGCTGTGCAGTGCCACTTTCTCTTTTTTTCCCCCATTACCCCACAGCAGGACGGAAGGATACTGACACAGACCCATTTTCATTAGCATCTGAAAAGAAGAAGTGTCACTCTGCAAGACAACTTCTCTGACGATTATTGATTTAGTAAAAATGTTCTCATCCTTATGGTAAAATCAGAAGAGAACATTTTTGGGGCATAAACATGAATTAAGAGTCTTCCTTCTCAGGGATATTCTGCTTCCATGACAATTGAAAAGTGTAAGACTGACACACGTGATTTATTTCCACTGTTCGGTATGATTATGATGAAAGCCCCCAGTTCAAATTCTATAAACTGAGACTAATGAGATTAAATTAAAATAAATAAATAAATTAGCCTACATTTCTTAATGTAATCATAATCAAGACTATGCTATTCATTGATTATATTACAAGCTGATATTTAAGACCACTCATTCCTTGTAATCGTATATGAAAAAATCTGGAGAAGACAAAAATCCCATAAATATGAATTTATTATTTATTGTAAAAGTTATTTTCATTCTGCATTATGAAAACTGGTTGTTATTATGATCCATTGTTGTTCTCCTAAATCCCTCTTGGTCTAACAACTAGAAAAATTGAAAGGAGCTACAAAGCTATTTCTTTTAGAGAAGTTTATGAAAAAACAATTTTCACCCCAATGTGATCATGAATTTATGCATTTGCATAAATATCCATAAGCATTCTGTGATTTTCTAATGCAAATCCCATGATAGCATATATGTACACCAGACAGAGGAATCTCTCCAGTCAACTACAGAAGTAAATCACTGATTTTATAAAGCACATATGCGCATGCTGCCTAACCTCAAGAATAAAATCAAGGTCTTAAGAAGTCTACTAATATGTGCTCAATTTTTATTGCAGTTTCAACCTTTGGCACCTGTACACGATTCTGTGACTTAAATTAGTCTAAAATAACTTTAGAAAGATAGTGTCATTGTACTCTTTGTAAAAATACCTGGAAAATTCTGTGTAAATTTTCATAAAACACAAGAAGAATAACTTTTTCTGTTTTCAGACATATATACAAATACATATGGAGGAGGAGGAGTAGTAGCTTCTGGTGTTGAAGAAACTACCGGGGTTGGCTATGGCACTGGAACTGGTTACGGAACAGCTGGAGGAATTTCTGGAACAGGGGAAGTAAAAGGGTCAATTGGAGGAACAATAAAAGAATATCGAGAAGGAGGGGTGAACATGGCCTTCCTAGACAACTACTTCTCTGAGGTAATTACCTAATCTTTGTATTATATCTGTGAGCGTAATGTTGGATTCTCCTCCCCAAGTTAGACGATAGAAATCCAAAATAACGCTGCTTAGATGGAAACTTCCATGATATTAGATGGTGTGAGAGAAAATCTGATCATACTAGTAGGAAGCACTATGACACTAGTAGTGCTGCTTTTGAGCTTCTGACTGTGCAATGGCCTTTTTGTAAAACTGATGGACAACACTGCAGGTGTGGGTAGTAAGCAATTAAGTTATTTCAGCTTCATAAGTGACCGCTAGATTTATGTATCTGCCTTTTCCAACTTATAAATAGGTAACATTGTGCACAATTGTTCCTGTACAGCTTGTTGAATTAAGTGACCGTAACCTTTAACGAACTGTGGACAGCAGTCCACTTTTTTCCTTAGTTTTATTGCCATTTCTATTCCTTAAAGACTTGTGAACTGCAAGTGACACAAATAGGGAGTTTTGTAATTGGCAGCTTATTAATTCACCTTTACATTTGGGATTAAAAAATGCTATGGAGTTTACATGATTAATGGATTCATGGGGTGTATTCATAATTAGCAGGGACTGTGATGCATAATTACTGTAATTGCATATGCCACCAAATTATCAACTAATATATAAGGATTGCTGTACTTCAAAAGCTAAGCAAGATTCACCAAGGGAAAGACAGAGCAGTTCTGCCTAGGCTGGGAACACTATGTATTAATTGTTTGCCAGACATAGCACTTGATAGAACACTCCTCCTACTGACCAACTCAATATCCAAACTGGCCCTCCCTCCTGGACCTCCTATTTTGTCCCACCCTGCTTCCTTGACACTCACCATACACTCACTGTAAACCTCCTTTTCCCTGAATTGACTACCAAATTATCCTAAATGCCATTCCAAATCGGTGATCTGCGTTTGTCCTGCTGAAAATGGATTTCTCCTCCAGGCTAACCAAGCCTTCCCATTGTGGCTAACCCTCCATCCTATCCCCTCTTTTCTTCCCATCTGCTTCACTCTTCCTCCCACTGCTTCATTTGGATACTGGTGCCTAAAGAGGACATTTTTTCCCCCATTCCTTTCACTCTCTCCCTTCACCCCACAGTCAGACTCACTTATGACAGACCAAATTTGAGATGTTAAGTGTTGGCAGAAACAAGAATAAAACATCAATAGTGTTTAAATAAAACCTATTTCAAGGTTACACAAATGTTGATGATTTGTCCTGTTGATGTTATGCTTCTCAAGTCAGCTGGGTCTTACTATGGTTAGGAAAACCTTTCTTGGTTTTGAGTCTTCATGGTTAAAAACCTGATGAAAACTCACTCTTGTTGTTCTTTTCCTCTTTAATTTTCTGTTTTTGCAAACTATAGAAAGCATTTGTGTATGCGGATGAAGATGAAGGTCGGCCAGCAAATGATTGCCTATTAATATACGATCATGAAGGAGTAGGTACTCCTGTTGGCTCTGTGGGTTGCTGCAGCTTTATTGGAGAAGATACAGATGAAACATATTTGGATACATTAGGGCCAAAATTTAGGACCCTGGCAGAGATCTGCCTGGGCAAAGAGATCGAACCGTTTCCTGATGTCAATCCACCCTGGCCATGTGTTAACATCAACTTTCCCAACCCTGAAAGTGATCTAAACCTCCCACCACCTGGAACCACCATCGTTGTCAATGGAAGCGCACCTATGCCTCCCCCAACTGGCACTACAACGATCGTTACTGAAAACACCTACACATCTGGGTCAACTATACAGCCCCCAAGACCAATGCCGGATCCTTTGCTCCATGGCAACATGACGGTGACTGAGACCTACACCTCCGGCTCCCCTTCGATTTGCGTTGACCCTCTGCGTGCATCCAACGTGGTTGTAACAGAAAGGGTTGTCGGTCCTGCGTCTGCCTCCGATTTGCGTGGCATGCTAGATATCCCTGATCTCACAGATGGGTCCAACGTTATTGTGACGGAAAGAGTAATCGCGCCTAACTCCCGGCTCCCGACCTCTCTGAGCATTCCTGATTTGGTAGATGGGTCAAATGTGGTGGTGACAGAAAGGGTGTTCAGGCCTGCCTCCGGCATGCCAGGCAGCTTAATAAATATTCCCTCAGAGCTATCAAACGCCCACAATGTGGTGGTCACCGAGAGGGTAGTGTCAGGGTCTGGGATGAGCAGCCTTGGGGGGACAGGCCTCGGGGGTGCAAATCTGGGGGGCCTGAGCAGCACAGGTCAGATGCTCAGTGCTGACTGTCACCTTGGCCAGGCAATGGGCACAGCATCCCCTGGCACTTCCCGGAGAAGAGTGACAAAGTACAGCACCGTGCAGTACTCCAATCAGTAAGGCCTCTGCTGGTGGCCTTTCCTGCTGAAATCACCATTTGCACCAATAATCGCTAGCTGCCACCCACCAAAAGAATCATTATTTATAACTAGGAGATAGCGCTAAAATTTCAGGGATTCCTACCTGTGTGACGATCTCTGAAGGGTGCCCCATTGCAAGATCAAACGCAGGAGGACTCTGTCAGTGAAAGGAAAGTTTAAGTTAGCTCTAAATTTATTTCTTTCTCTCCCCCTAGCACAAGTGAACAAACAGCTAGTAATATTTTTTGAGAGATACCTGATTACCTAGCCGAGGGGATCCTTGTGTGCATACAGCATCAGCATGAATTAATGTCATACAGAAGAGGGGGTTATGTTTTGTTTAAAAACCACTGTACGTCTGAGTGATCTCCCACAATAAGCAAATCTGGGTTAATAGCCACTCACTGACAAGACAGAAAAAGAATGTAATTAATAATTAGTCGACTCAAGACTAAATAAGCACTTTCAAATGCATCATTTTATTTTGCATGTAATTCAAAAAGCGCTACAAAACTGCACTTTCAATCATTTCTCCCGTCACCAACAATAGTTATAAATAGTAAGCATATAAATATGACACATTTTCACTGCTTTCTGAAGTTCTCAGTAAAACACTCTTCCACGACCTGCCATGCTGTTGCTCTCATGGCACGGAACGTGACCAGCAATTGCCCACAGCCGGCGCTGCCGTGTTGACGCTGTCACCCAGGAAGATGTTGGCTTCATCTTTGCTCCATTACAGCCTTTCTTAAATCTACAAGGATTTCAGTGACAACCAGGAACTCTTAGTCAGATTTTTGTGCCAAACTATGACTACCACTTAAGTCTCCAATGTCAGGTTATATCAAGAGGGCTATAATACACTGTGACAGTTCTCTTTTTCAGTGCTGACAAGAAAATAGTATTTTAGAAACTTTGTGATGTGGGAAGGCAATAGCAAGTATTGTTATCACTGACACTGGTAGCTGAAGTCCTTCACAAAAAGAAAAAAACACTATGGAGCAATACAAATTTGCTAAGAAGCAATGTGGAGAATTGTTATTTCATATGTCAATGTATTTTGCATTGATATTTTGAAAGTTTATTTGAATGTGTTAATTGAAAAAGTCTTTATAATTCTATAATCTTAATTAAATCTGGCTTTTATTTTCCCACAAAAAGCAGCTCTACTGGACTCTGTTATTCTAACAATACCTTAACGTGTCTTGGAATATCATCTCAAGGAGCAAAATATGGAAAAATAGCATCTATCTCATTTTACTTCTGTATCATATGTATAGTAACCGTAGTGTATGCAACATCACCTAAGTGTAAATACAATAGAGTTATACAGAGGGACTAGCTTTTTTGCTAGACCACAAAATCATTAGTTTTCCCTCAAATTATTTTGCTTCTTCAGCTTCGATGGATAGGTTAGTGAAGTTTAAGAGCAGTCTGTGAACCTCCCACTCCATAAAATGGAAAAGAAACTTTCAGTTGTGTATCCAGATTAACTTGTCCCAGAGGAACTAGATTACAAGTTTCAGGAAAAGGCTTTTTCAAAGCAGCTTTCTGAAATGCAACTGTCAGAGACAACCTGCAGTGCCCTCTGAGTCACTGCCATTAACACCAGTAATCCCCAGGACTCATGACAAAATCCAAGGCTACCTGGAGAAAGGATCCCTTCCATGGCTTCAAGTTCTTTACTGAAGCAACCAAGCATGCTAAATGCTTTCACCATAATATCTGAAGTAATGCTAATTTAAATGTACTCTTTGGCCCTGATTATCCTAATGGCCCTGATTATCACTAAAATGGCAATGACTGCAGTGGAACTGATCTCTCCTATATGTTATGTACCAACTCTAAGTCTGGTTTATTGAACCATTCTTTAAAAAAATGGAAAATGGGTACTAATACATCCAGCTACATCCTTTTGTGTCTGGAGAATCTGTGCTGAAACTCACTAAAATGCTGACAAGCTCCCTTTCATTTTGCTAACCCACTATTTACATTAAAAAAAAGCAAATAGTCTAAATATGTAGAACACTCTGGACATTTAAAAAGCCTATGCAGTATGGCCCAAACCCACTGCAGATATTTTTTTAATGTAAAAAAAAATCCCTGAAGTCTTGTGTAAATATTTCCATAATCATCTTATGCAAACCAGAAATATTTTTCCTAATTGTGCTTCAAAGCAATAAAACTAGTTTTCAGGAGCACATGCTGAATCCTTTGTGGCCATCTTGAACAGGAATGCTGTGTGAAGTATGAGTGTCTGAACTAACTGTGGCATTTTGCGTGTCTAGAAATAGAAAGAGGAAGAATTAATAGAGAAAAAAACATTGTTTCAAAAGACAGAGTTCAGTTGCTACTTCTAGCACCATCTTTTACCAACTTTTTAAAGATTAACAGCTTATGCTTTAATATAATTTCTTCAAAGATTTCTAGAATTTTTTAATACTGGTTTCTCACATCAAACAGCAAGCACATTATCCCTGAGTGCATTTCCAGTGCATTTCTGAATATTAATTTCTATGGCAGTGTAATTTTTACAAACTTTCTTAAAATTGTTTTCTTAGTAAGAAGCCGACGTTTTTAGGTTAATATAAATTGTGGAAGAAAAATGTATTGAAGATGTGAACAAATACTTGTTCGTTAAAAAATCTGTGCAAATTCTTTTTCTAGCTTTATTATTAAAAAATAGTATATAGTTTAATCTTGACTAGAAGATGTTAGTTTTGTTTCTTTTCCTTCAGTTGTAATTTAGAAGCCTGCTTGCTGTCTACCTTTAATTGCATTGCTTAATAATGAAGAATGAATGGTTTTCAGGAAAGAAAGACAACTTTCAGTTGTGATATAAATCCTGATTTAATCCACGCAAGCAAAAAACCTCTTATTAAAGTGTCAGCAGCATGCAACACAGAGTCTATGGCTTTCTCTTTTCACTTGGGTTTCATAGAGCAGGATCCTACAAGTTTGCACCGGCTCACTGAGATCGTGGCAGCATGAATCATAGACTGCCATGGAAGAAAACAGAGTCACAAGCTGAGGGTCTCAGGTTTCTATCTTGGGAACACTGTATGAATTCGATCTACCATTTTCAATTCATTTTGCTCAGTCCTGATTTCGTGGTAATAAATAAGATATTTAAACTGTTTTGAACAGCACCTACTACTTGTAATATGAAAAGACCACACAATTTTAGCAAAAATAAGTTGACTGTTTTGCTTGAATCAATATAACTGCATCGTTAAAATGCTCCTATTGAGTAACCAAATGTATCATTTTCATTCTATTTAAATACAACTAATATTATAGTGTTATTGTGTTTTCATAAATAAAAATATATATATTTGTTTGTAATAATTTGAGCAGCCCTGAAAAAGACAATAAATGATCATTTGGAACATCATGTTTTAAGTAGAGTGCCTCAGGGTATTTTTTTTTCCTATTTATTAGTGGGAAATGTAGCTTCCTTCAAACTGCTGGTTTATGCAGGAAAATTCTAAATTTAATTTTCTTTCAGAAAAAAAAATTGAAACAAAAGATAATGATTTAGAAACTAGCAAATCCCCAGTTAAAACTAATTCATATGTCAAGTTGTCGAGGATACTTTGGTTAAGGTTTTCAAGCAGAAACTTTGTCAGGTCTCACAAGAATTATAGTACCATTTCTTCAAGCCATCATTTTCTGGGTTGTTCTCTCTCTTTAGACAGCTTTTCCCGTGATGCCCTTCAGCCCTGCAACTCTGAAACAGTGCTCCAGAGGAGCTATAGATTAACGCTGGACTACAGGTCACAGAGAAGAAAGAGAGCAAAAGACCTTGAATCACAGTATTTGGGCAGCACAGGCATCGCAGGTACATCCAGTGCACAGAGACTGAGCTGAGCAAAGCAAAACAACTTTGGTTCTCAAAGTTAGAAATAAAAGTATATTTTGATGTTTCTGAAACAAATATCCTTCTAATGTTCCAGGCCAGTATTCATTATAATGGGGGAGGGGGAGGTGGTATACAAAGATTTTTCAAAAAGGCTTATTTGATTGCAGTAAAACATTGCTTTTTAAAAAAGAAGAACCATATGTTTACTTTTAAGGGTAATGTATCATTTTATTATACCTTAACATTTTGACATCTTTTTTTTTTCTCAGTATTTCATACAGCATGATTTTTAGGTCTCAGATTTAAGTATCTTCTCAAGAAGTTAAGTTAGAAAAAGGCATTGTCCATCTTGTGATTTGTTGCTATCAGTCTGATGACACTGCTACTTCCAGTGCAACAAAGATAAGTTCTGATTTATCTTCTGCCTATTTAGAACCTGCTTAAGTGGGAATAAAGTTAAATTGTGTTAAACAAAACCATTATGTTTAAGCAACTTTTGTGGGAATCTGTAAGTGCATACACAAGTGAAAAAATGGATCAATAGACATAAAGTTCTTTCATATTCCAAGTGCAGTGAAAGGTCACAAAAAGAACAATGACAAAATTACAGTTGGTGACAATTTTGGATGCACTTTTATGTAATGACAAATCTCTAATATTTTGATGTTGCAACCAGTAGTTAAACAGCATCTTGTAATCCAGGATGCAGCACAATAAGGTATGAAATGGACTGATCATGAAAAGCCAATTTAGGAAACAAAAGCTGCTTAACTGACATCCATCACACACCCTGACCTTTGAAATACATCAAGCACTGTTGGGCCCACCTGCTAATTTAGCTAGGTAGCTGTTCAGCCCTTCTATTTTTCCTAATTTTTAGGAAAGCTCTAAAAAAAATATATATATATATATATTACATACATACTTTTTCCAACTCATTCATTAAAGATTTGATTCAAGCAAGTCAAAATTTAGGTAAAATAAATAGTAACTTTGTACCTGCAGGCTTTGATCTTACAGTGATCCAGTACCAAAGATCTGAGTAAGGGCTTGTCCACATGCCAATCAGTGCAGAATCAGATTGTCAGGGGGTGAATCCAATTGTGACACTGGACCAGGATTCAAGTGACAAAGATCTCCCCAGGACTCCTGATACAGTAAGTTTAACTTTTCTGAATTTTCAATAACTTTCCTTTGAAAAGAGTAATGGTAAAACTTAATCTCTTTCCCTTAGGAGTTCAGTTATAAATTAATCGGTGTTTGTAAGATGCTTATGTGTTAAGGTGTTTTGGTAAAAAGTCTAAATATGCTGCTGACAATGTGCCTGTAGCGCTCATAAAGGGGATGCTTCTTGAGTCTCTGCTACTGAATGTCTACTAAAATGAACGACATTTCACGGTAAAGTCCACTTTATATAAAAAATCTATTTGATGTGCAAAATTTATTATAAAGCAGGAAAGTAATGCTTCTCTTGGGCCGTTTCTGGGTATGTAACTCTGACGTTTATCTCCTTGATTTCCTTAGTTAATATATATTACTGAATAAAAATGGCCATGGTAAGCTGTAGGTGCACCATCAACAGGCTTACAGAAATTCATGTGCCTATAAATACAAACTAAACAGCCGTATCTGGGTGAGCACCAAGGGGCTGACACAAACAATGACCAGGCACGCACATGCTTTCTGACGGCATCTCCTGTTGCCATTGTCAGAGACAGTATGAATAGAAATAAACCCACTGTCCTTGTCTTATCAGTTACAGTCCACTGTCATGTGGGAGGAGGAGGAGAGGGGGGAGGAGAGGGACATACTTTCAATTTTATTACACCCAAGTTCACAGCCTAATCCAAAACTTCATCAGGAGCATTGCCAGTCATTGCAACTAGCTTGCTTGGTCAGGTCTGAAAAGTTGCTTAGTCTCAGTTCTAGGTGATTGCCTCGGATTTGCCCCTTCTATAGAGGAATCACCTGAAAGCATGTGAAATAGGCAACCCTTAAGGGAAAGCTGTCAGTCTTAACGCTGATGTTACACAATATGGTTTGCACTTTCACACGTTCGTAACCATTAGGAAAACAACTGAAAGCAGCCCTTGTGTCATTTGGGATTTTTTTGCCTATTGCCATCAAAATCTGGACATATTTCGATTCAACAGAATACCAGTGGTGTCAAGGTGGTGAGATGCCCATCCTGTAACCATCCCACACAGAAATGTGCATGTCCACAGCCCGCTCTGACAGAAGTCTCACCAGAGACTGTTCTTACTTTGTTCTACCACCATTCGTGATTCACAGAGTAAGTAGGTAGGTTTTTTTAATCAATAGAATTTTACAGTTCAAAATGAAAATCTTCTTAGGGTAGGTGTGTGAAAACTAGTTTGGCATCATCTTTAACATTTTATTTCTCTAAGTCTATGTAGAAAGGCCACATTTTTTAACACCTGCATAAGCCTGCTGTGGAACAAAAAAGACAGGTCCAATGAGTGGCAGACTTGCAGCACTTTACAGTACTTTATATGTGCGCATTTCAGTGTAAGACACCACAAACTGTGCCATACCACACATCATAAATATCACAGACAAATCTGTCAGCAAAAGTTCCACTGGCTTCATTATACACCCCACAAATTAAGAGTTTGCAGGACAAAGTTACCATATGGAATAACATACCTGAATACAACACACCCTGATTTCCCTTACACTGAGGTACCAAGAAATGTTAGCTATGTCAAGAGATCTTTCTCCTCCACAAAGCAATTACTGCTGATTTTTTTAACTTTATGTTCAACTGAGCTCTCTGTTGGAATCAGCCATGACTAGATTTGTCTCACTTGGTATTTTAAGCTTCTGAAACTATAGCATGTTACTTCCTCATTTATCCTTAAAAATAATTTCCTTGATTAAATTCAGCTAAGATTAAAGTATTTTCACTTGAGACTAATATTTGGTGACAGGCCTGAGACTTCTTCACTGCATCAATTCTTCCCTCTTCTGTCATCAGTAAGTACTTTTTCGTCAGTACAAGGTCAGCCATGTAAAACCCCTACAGTAGGAACACAAAGAAGCCAAGAGTTAATCTCAGATTCACAGTAAAGCCCACAAGCAGCATTTAATTATTACTGGAAAGTTCAACTGATGGCTTACTTAAATCTTCTTTTTTGTAGTTTCTCCTTGTCTGTAAATGCAGAGAGCACATAAGCCCTTTTTAATGGACCTTTTAAATACCATGGAAACATTGAATGGTTTGGCTTGGAAGGGCCCTTCAAAAATTATCTAGTCCAACTCACCAGGTTTCTGATTCATCCTGCCTTACTGAATTTCTTAGACTCTTTGAGGAACAATATTTCCTTTTACCTTCCAATTGAGTGGTTTATATTTATTAGCTTGTATCATGTGACTCCTTCTGAAAGCTCTTCTCACTTCATAAAGTGCTTTTCCAGTTAATTTGGAATTATTTCTATTACTATATTACTATATATTAATAACTATAATTATTATCTGCTCATAATATTTGTTTGACCCAATATGCATTCTCATTTATCCTGCATAAAGCTTTCAGAGAACACTAGTAATTTTTTTCTTGTAAATACAATAATGGAACTCTAGCCCAAAAATCAAACATTTCTTTTGACGGTTTAGCTATGCAAAGTAACTGGGTGAACAAAACAACCCATCTAACTTCACAAGAATGATTCATATAAAAACCATGAGAGGTTTTCACAATTGGATGGTATTGTGGTGACTCTCATGTAAGAATATGAATACATGTAGTGAAAACATGTCCTAACACATCAGCCAGCTCCAGCACTTACGGAAATGACAGACATGAACTCACCAAGAAGCTAGCCAACAGTTGTAAAGAGTATGTTTTGCAACATGGTACTTTCTGGTGAAATGACTAGGGTGAAGGTTTAGGTAGCATTCAGATGTGTATGTTGCACATCAATGTAGCTTTCAAATGGCCTTTTAAGACGTAAAGGCTCTTTTAATAGGGCCTATAGCAACAGGACAAGGGATAATGGTTTTAAACTAAAAGAAGGTAGATTTAGACAAGATATAAGGAAGACATTTTTATTAGTGAGGGTGGTGAGACACTGGCACAGGTTGCCCAGAGAGGTGGTAGTTGCCCCATCTCTGAAAGCATT
This sequence comes from Laterallus jamaicensis coturniculus, assembly GCA_022605575.1. Taxonomy (NCBI): domain Eukaryota; kingdom Metazoa; phylum Chordata; class Aves; order Gruiformes; family Rallidae; genus Laterallus; species Laterallus jamaicensis. The sequence continues at coordinate 45,207,062 of JAKCOX010000002.1, forward strand.
CAAAGCCAGGTTGGATAGGGCTTAGGGCAACCTGATCTAGTTGAAGATGTCCCTGACTATGGCAGAGCGTTCAACAAGATGGCCATTAAAGGTCCCTTCCAACACAAACTATTGAACAACTCTATGATTCTGAAAATTTGAAGGAACCACATCCAGTCCAGTGATGCCCAGTTGAGTACTTGTCCCCTCATTTCAAAATGAAAGTCACTCCAAACCCCACCAACCTGAGGGTTCACTGTTGTTCTAGTTTCCAGCCTACACTACAGATCAGGTTTAGTGCCTGTGTCGCTCTTCACTTTTAAAATTGAGACCTCTTTATTTTGCAAAGTCAACCCATTCTATGGTTATCTGCTGACTTATCGTAGAGGCGTGCACAATAATTTTAAGTATGTTAGCACATATACCTACATTGTGACAGAAGAAACCCAGAGGATAATACCCTTTTTCTCCTGAGACAGCAAATGCTATGTTCTTGTATCTATAGTCCCTGGAAACTTACACTGTACTGCACCAGAGCAGTTGATACCGGACTTGACAAATTACAATAAGAACATCAGAGATTACTTAACGTAGCCCAAGCTGTAGCTTTTAAAAAATAATCTTCCTGTTGAATACAGTTCAGTTGTCCAGCATTGATGAAGATTCATGGACCAAAAAAAGGCTAATATTTCTACTTACGCCAAACACAAGTATAAATCAGAAGAGGAATGGCTGGAGAGAAGGCATGCCTTGTGAGGAGCAGCTAAGGACTTTGGGCTTGAGGAGGGTGAGGGGCGACCTCATCGCTCTCTACAGCTTCCTCAGGAGGGGAAGTGGAGAGGGAGGTGCTGAGCTCTTCTCCTTGGGATCCAGTGAGAAGACGCCTGAGAGTGGTTCAAAGCTGCATCTGGGGAGGTTCAGGCTCGACATCAGGAAGCGTTTTTTTACAGTGAGGGTGGTCAAACACTGGAAAAAGCTTCCTGGAAAAGCAGTCTATGGCCCAAGCCTGTCAGTGTTTAAGAGGCATTTGGACAATGCCTTTCATAGCATGCTGTATCTTTTTCTCAAGTGTGCTGCTTTTGGCTGGGATCAAGTTGCTTTTCTCCAGAGTAGCTGGTATGGGACTATGTTTTGGATTTGTGCTGACAACAGCACTGATAACATGGGGATGTTTTCATTCCTGCTGAGCAGCACTGACACTGAGCCAAGACTTTCTCTGCCCCTGACTCCACCCCACCAGTGAGCAGGCTGGGAGTGCACAAGCTGTTGGGAGAGGACACAGACAGGACAGCTGACCCCACCTGACCAAATGATATTCCAAATCATACGAAGTCATGGTCAGCATATAAAGCTGGGGAAGAAGGAAGGGGGAACGTTGGGAGTGATGGCATTTGTCTTCCCAAGTAACCACTATGTGTGATGGAGCCCTGCAGTCCTGAGGATGGCTGAGCACCTGCCTGCCTATGGGATGTGGGGAATAAATTCCTTATCTTGCTTGCTTGTGTGCACAGCTTTTACTTTACCTGTCTTTATCTCAATCTATGAGTTTTCTCACTTTAACTCTTCTGATTCTCTCCCCCACTGCGGGGTTGGGGGGAGGTGAGCAAGTAGCTGTGTGGGGCTTGTCTGCCCACTGGAGCAAAACCATCGTCCCTGGAGTGTCAGGCTGTTGTAGGTCCCTTCCAACTGAACTAGTCTATTCTGTTCTGTTCTGTTCTACCAGCTGCAGAGCAATCTTTTTGCATCTACCTGAATGCTGTCATATAAGTTTTCCCTGAAAGACAATCATGCTACCCTGAAAAAAAAACCCTAATCTACAGACAGAGTGGCCTTGGTTGCTATACAGAGGAAAACAACAAAAGAGTTGCTCTGCCACTCCCTGTTTTGCACACATGAAAGGCAGCTTTCCCTGCTGTCAGACAGTAACAAAACGCCTGTGTTCTGGGCAAAGATCTGGTCTGGTTTTTTTACTGCTCTGCCAATCCCACAGCCGGCGGCGGCTCGGCAGGCCTGCGCACTGCTGCACCTGGCACCTGGGAAGCTGAACAACCCGGAAAAGAAAATCCAGGCAGGCAGCAAACAGGAGAGTGGGAATAGAGGAAAGAACTGAAGATAGAAAAATCAGGAAAGAGCAGCTGAGAGAGAGGAGGTAAAGCAAAGGAGAGGAGGAGAGTTGTTCCTGGTGTTTATGAGGGACTCAACAGCTTGAACTTGTTTAAGGAGTGTGACAGGAGGCACAGAGACTCAGAACCACAATTAACACATGCAGGAAAAGCAATTACTGCATTCTGAGAGTGCAAACTGTTTACTTAAAGTATCAAACTCTGTCACTGATGTACCTCTCTCCTCAGTCCATTCATTTTTCTCTCCAACTACACCTATTGCAACTGCTCCAGACTCAAGAGCTGTCCAGGGGTTAGGAGCCCTGTCAGTGATATGCATATCTTTTCTCAGTATATTTGTTATCCATTACGTATCTTGAACACTAAATGTAATTTTGATTTATTTATGCGCATCCTCCATACACTGTTTTTCCCAAAAAAAAAAAAGAGTAGCAGCTGGGACCACGGTGTGGGAAACAATGCAAAAAAAATTAATGACTTAATTTCAAATAATATTAAATATCTGCATAATAGATTCATATGAATCATTAATGAATTTCAACATTTGTTTACTAATAATATACACTACATTTTCCACCTTAACACCATTTGCTAAATAACTGCACCAGTCTGATGGGATTGCATCACTTGTCTAAAAGAAGAAACTGTACTTTTCTAGGACAAAAAAAAAACCCATACACAGCTGCAGTAGTAAAGTTACCTTCGGTTTTCTGCGAAGCAAAGGCAGGCTGTGAACGTCAGATTTAACGCATGTCCTTGTCCTCCACCCCAGGGAACCCAGAAGCTGCCTGGCACATTACTCAGCATGAGGAGGGAGTGGCGGGCAGAGCTGGGAGCAAGGCAAAGTTTCAGGGGAGTCACCAAGAGCCAGACACCATCCCTGACACAGAGTAATCGGTACAGTCATAATTGCCTACAACGCTTGTGCTGCCAACTATTACCCCCAAAAGCAAACCCTCACCTGAGAACAGTTGTTGTAGGAGGTAGTTTATGTGCTGCTAAAAGCTTGTCAAGATAATTGAGACATTTCAGTGTTTGAGAGCAACCCCTCTGAGGTGCATACCTTGGAAAGACCCTTTCCTCACCAAGCCCCAGAGATGATTTTATGGTTTGAATAGCAAAGATGAACTTCTGCTTTGTGTTGTGGTGTCACTGGACTCCGAACTGCTGCTGCCTCAAGAGGGAAAACAAAGATCCATGAATCCTCCCATGCAAAGTGAGTGTGTGTGTCGGGAGAACTGCAGTTTGTCTGTCAGAGCAGGAGTGCTTAGTGGCTGACAGGTTCAAGAGGCAGCAGAAAGAAATTGGACTTCAGTGGGCAGTGACACAGCTCCTAGCTGTGTTAGGAACAAATTGAACCTGTTTGACATTCAGGCAAATTATTTATGTAAAATATGTTTAATAGAAGTTTTCCATATGAGGGAACTGAAGAACAACCAGCATATTTTAATTATACCTTTGTTGATCAATTAAACAAGTTAAAAAAAACCCAAACTTTTTTACAATGACTGAGGGTCTTGAAGGATGTGCAGGACATGTAGCTGACCCACATGAAAGTTCTAAGCAACATAAAAACAGACATTGAAGTTCTGGCAAAATAATTTGCAGAACAGCTTCTGTCGCTCTGTGGCGACTGAGCTTTGCAGAGAAGAGACAATTCTACTCATTCCTCCCATAAGCACACAGAAGACATCAAAGGGAAATCAGTGATAAGGATTTTTCAGAAGAAATTAAATTGACCTTTTATTCTATCATATATGCATTAAAAACCAATAGCAAATAGCTGTAAATATCTATGTTTCCTGACACTTCATTAACAGCGTGTTGGATAGGCAACCAAAAACTTTTTCAAAATTCTAGGGAGCTAACTACCACATTAAGGAGAAAGTCGCAAATCAAGGTTCTTCTCTCACAGCCTTTTCATGTAAATAAATACTTTCCAGTTACGCTCAAACCATTAAGCTAGGAAAAGTAATATTCAGCCAGAATCAGGACCTACTTCTAAATCCCTCAATTAAGCATAGTGCAATGTGAAGCCTCTCCGATACATGCTCTGCCTCATTTATCTCAAACAGGAATAGCTATCAGGATTTCACACTTTTTACTAACATTAGCTGCAGTAGGTACATTTGCTAGTGTACCTATGCTGAAAAACATCCCTGCCCTTAAGACCCCGTAGAAGATCCTCAGAGGATCTTGGGGTATAGGCATTTGTGTTCAGTTACACAGTGATCAGTCCAGCTCAATGACAGAACTGAGAAAGAATATGGAAACCCTTAATAATGTGCTTTTCATGTATATTGGTTTCTTTGTTTCTGGCTTTTGTTTTCTTAATTAAGAAAATCATGTTCATGCAAGGGTATCAGCAAACTCCGTAAACTGCGATGTTCTAAGTAAATAATACAAATAGATATACATAACTTCAGAATAAATGGTGAGGTCAAACTGTTTCCCTTTTGGTCCCCATGTAAATTACAACTGCTGCAACTGGTGTCACACACAATGTGAACTTTTTTTTATTGTACGCAGTTGCAACAGCAGTCAGGGGACTTAATGTAATGGGAAAGATGCCCATAAATAAGGCTGGTTCCCTCACCGAGCCCGAATGGTATCACACATAGTATCATAACCAGCAGCTTCAGGAATGACTGACAAGCGCTGAGTGTGGTCTTAGACCAGTGCGGTGAGTGGCTCTAAGCAGAGTGGATGTATGGGAAGTACATTGTAATTGTTTCGCCATGGCGGAGGATCAGTTATGCCTTCGTAAGCATCAATTAATTAGGTGCATCCAGGAAAGATGCCTGCCAGATAGGAGTAGGAAGGACATGGCTCGGAGCGCATGAAACAGAAGATTACAGAGAAGGTTAGGCTAAAACATCTCCCAGTTTTACTCTCCCAGGAGACAGTATTCCCCCTATCAATTGCTCGTTAATTCCTCGTTTGGTGTCACAGTAGCTTTCCATGCCTCCTGCAGCTCCAGCTGGCTTTTCCTGGCCGGGGGAAGCGGCGGTGGTCGGGGATTAAAATCCAACTTTGAAAGCGCTCGGGAAATGCCAGCCGCCCGCCCGACGGGCTGTGCCCCAACCTCCGCCACCCTCCGCCGGCTCCCGCGGGCGGAGCTCGGCGGGGCGGTAGACGGGGTTTCTCGCCGCGGGTCGAATGCCTCGAGGGCGTGGAGGGGCGGGCTGGGCCGGGCCGGGCTGGGCGCCACCGTCCCCCCTCCCGGCGCGGCGCGGAGCAGCACCGCTCCCCGCCCGGCACACTCCACCCACCCGGGGCTACTTGTGCGCTCCCCGACTGGCCGTCCCCATTTCCCCTCCCGGGCGGCCCGTGGAGGTGACCCTATCCCGGGTAGAGCGCGGAGGAGACGGCGGCCATGTCGAGGGGCCCCGCCGCCGCGGTGAGGCTGCTGGTGCTGCTGGTGAGTCTGGCCCACGACGGGGCGCGCCTGGCCACCGGGTTCCGACGGTACTGGGGCGGGGGGGAAGGCGCTGCTTGGCCGCGGGCAGGCGCGGGGTGTTGCGGGGGCTTGTGCGGGACGGAGGCGCGGGTGCCAGCGGCTGCTGTGACTGGGAATGGTTCTTTCCCTTTCTTTGGGCAGCAGGTAACAGCAATGGCTGTTTGCTGTCCGAAAGCAGGTAAAGGCAGAAAAGCCCGGTAAGAACGGTATCTCGAACGGCGGGGAGGGTGAGAGGAGCAGGAACGCAGTGAAGAGCTCGTATTATTGCGAAATTCATGTTCAACATATTATCTGTATTAATAAATTGCATTACTTTCTTGAAGGAATAGTGACAGGAGGGAAAATGGATCGTAAAGTATGAATTAATGGGAGTCTTTATTGCCTTAGAGGAATGACACTGAACGCTTAACAATCCAAGACACTTGAGGCTTTCTCCATCCTCACTCTTTTTTAGCCATCAGCCTTTAGATCTTCCAACCTTTTCAGGCTAAAAGGGAGGAGTATTCCATAACAAAAAGACCAAAACACCTGGTTTGCATGATTTTTTTATGCTTTCTAGCTGCTTCTAGACTTTACGAGATGCTTTCCTTCATATCTGGAACATTGCTCTTTAGCTCTTCACCTTTCCAGGCTGGCAAAATGCCTGCGGAAGTCAGGCCGCCGCTTGCTCAGACGAAGGTGAGGGTGGAGGCCTGGCTCTTCCGGGGAGCTGCCGGGGAGCTGAGCAGAGTTCAGTAATGGTTTGTTCATGGTCAGTCGGGAAGGTGCTGTGATTCAGGACCTTGTTCCCTGAGCCTGAGATCCTGCAAAATCAGTTTTGGTAGTGGGGGACCTGTTGCCTGAAAATTTTAAGGTAGACTTGTGGTTGGCCACAAGTCAGCAATCAACAGGTGACCCCGTTCTTTGCAGCAAGCTGGGAGTTACGGTTTGGTTGGAAAATGTTTTATCCTCATTTTGCACAAAGGAACAGTGGGAAACACAGCATGCTACTTGGGCAAAAGTTTTCACTGATTCTTTCCATAGTACCTGAAGCCACACCATCCCCTGTTTTGGTGGCTTGCAGTGACTCGGGGTGCTGTTGGGTTTGGTTTTGCCTGAAGAAAAGAGGAAATATTGAATATTAGAGCAAATAAAGCCACCTTAGTTGGTTGATAGCCAGAGAGAGAGAGAAAGGGAGGTACTGTTGGGTTTTGACCTTTCTTTTCCTTTCTCCCTTCCCCCGAGTCTGGGCAAAGCCATTCACGGTGGAAGGTCTAGTTGCTTGTTTGAGAGCATCAGATTAGGAACATTCATACCTTATGACGTGTAAAGATGGCACTGATAAATTAAAACCTTAAGAAAATTATGAAAAACAAAACCAGTCTAAAATATAGCATCTTCCCAAAGCATTTTCCACATTAGAAGCGTCAATAACTGTAAGTTCTTCCACTCCCAGTTTTTCCTGGAAGTATCTCTTGGTCATCCCTGCTCCCTCCCTGCCTGCTGGCTACATCCCTGTATCTGAGTACCTCCCAGAGATCCCAGCAGCTTTCCCCATTTCCCTGCCTCTGACCCTTTTCCAAGGGTGTCCAGGCATGCTCCTTGGTAATGCATCCTTAGGGTTGGGCTTGGCTTGGCATGTGTCCAGGGCACACACCCAGAGCCATGGGCATGGCGGGCGGGCACAGTTATTGAGGATTATTAGACTGGGAGGTTTCTCGGTCATTTCTGAAGACACCACGTCTGCAGGAGAGGAAATCTTAGAGCACTTCTGCATTTGAGTAAAAGAAGGGTTGACAGATGTATGAATCTTACTACATGAGTACCAAAACTTATTTTTTCCTCTGAACATCTTCTCAGCTTGTACTTCCTCAATGTTTGGGATGTTAGACTTAGGCTGGGTACGATGAAATCAATTCCAGAATACATTAGAGCACTCTTCTAATGTCAGAGTCAGTAGCAATGATTTTTCAAAATTCATAGAAACAAGTTAAATGAAAAAAAAAGCAAAACACCACAAACCAACATGTTAGTTTTAGAAAGAGCTATAAACAGCCTCACTTCTATTGGCAGTAACGTGTTGAAACATGGTAAAAATATTTTAGAGTGTTAATGTGTTGATTCAACAACTCACTATTGTTCCAAAAAGGAGAGAGAAACAATGCTGTGGTGAAATATGAAGGCAGGTAAGAAAAACATAAGATCCAGTATTTTATTCATCCTATTGAACTAAAGTGGTGTGTTATTCTGGACACCAGACTCCAGAATAAAGTGCATTCCACCCAGGAGAGGCTGAAGTAAAGCAAAAAAAATGCAATGTAAATTCAGGAAATCCTATTTTGTGATTCTCGGAGTTGTATTCAAGAACTGGGAACTGAGTAAAGGAAGTGGATAAGATGCATTATATGTTTCCAGATATATGAAGGGTAATTAGGATGAAAAAGGATTACACTGAAGAGAGCTTTATCAGCCTGGCAGAGAGGGAGATTCGGTTTGAGATTAGGACATCTCAGTATAAGTGTTGGAGTTTCTATGGTAAATGGAGCTGCGGTGAATGCGGAATGCAGCTCTTTGGTTGGATCACATTGTGATTCCAAAGCAAATCTCTGGACTGTGTAAATCTGATCCCTCCAGGGTGAAACTGCACTGGGAGATGCATCCGTCTGCTCGTGTGTCTTTGGTCTGTGGGACTAGGCTAAATCTAGTCTGAAGTACCAACCACAAAGCAAGGGCTGTGTAGTGTTGGGTTCTCATCAGCAACTGAGTTGCTCTACAAGTCCTCTTACGAAGTAGACATAGTCAGTGGACTCCTGAGAGAAATAGCAGATGTGGGATGGCCTTGGGGTGAAATGAACTGCTTTCTGATGTCCTTGCCTGTATTGGCTATATTTTTGTCGAGTATAACGGAAGTTTAGGCACTTAGAATTCATTTAGATGTGTACATTTGTGTGCCTTAATATGAAACTGAATCTCATCCAGATAGCAATCGGATCAACTTGCAAAGAGTTAAAAATTGGGATAATAAAATTAGGACAGAAATTAACAATGACATTTCCATCTGTAAGGTTAGCTAGCACCACTGCCTTAGATTAGCTAGTGAGGACTTCCATCACTTGTTTATAAGAACAGGTTGAACAGTTGTCAGGAAGCACTTGGCATCGTTTGGCCTGCCCCAGGACCAGGAGACAGACTGATAGGTAACCTGGGATGGTCTCCTTGGCATGCTACTCTATGTGTGCAGGATCTCCGCTTGTCTATGCTCTTCAACACCAAACAGAGTCACAGAAGGTGCAAGATCCAAATCTCCCAACAGAGAATATACACAAAAGACCACATTTCTAGGACTTAAATGTTTCATAGCATAGCAAATGCGGACACATAACCCTCTTCCTTGCTCAGTCCTTATCTTTACATTATAAAACTAAGATGTGCGTTCAAAATCTGTCCTTAGTCACTTTCTGACTATACATGAACATGGGTTTGGGCAAGAGCAGCCTTGCACTCCCGGTACACGGCAGTCACTCCCTTTCCCCTGCCCTCTTGTCTACTCCTACTGCTTTCCTGTAGTATTTCATTCCATTTCTGTTACTTCAGGCCTCTGTTTTTCCACCTTGCTTTCTGTAACCATCCAGTTGTCTTCTGACAATGCCTTCTCAGCTCTGTGTCATGAACAGGTGCCATCAACAGATGTCATCAGTAGACATCTATTTTTTGTGCCAAGGCTATGATCCACATTAAATGACAGTCAGGGCTTTCCTGCTCTTACAAAGCTGTTCACTAGAAGGCAGCTCTAGGATATTAAAAAAGGAGGGAATTCAGAATTCAACACCTGTTGCAGGATACGTGACTTCTGACTTTTTCTTGAAGGAAATGTCATTGAAAAGTGCTGTTTTCCTCTTTTTAAAATCTTTTGTCTAAAAATCTGCAATAAAAATGCAGGATCCCTTTATATGTTTGTTCCAAATGTATTTATGCATCTCCTAAATAAAATTGCCACTCTTAAACACCTTTTATTGATGGCATAAAGTCCTTTAAAGATTGCCCGTGGGTTGCAGTTTGAAAAGTACAAAAGCAAAATTAATTTTTTTACTGTCCTAGCAGTAAAACAGAATCTTTTGAGGGTGCTTTGCAGCATTTGCAAACAAACTGGTTTTTACTTTGAGTTATCTTAATGAAAGACTTCCTGTTCATGACCAGTGGGGGTTTGTCCACTTTCTTCATATGCATCACAGTGCAAGACCTTCTTTTTCTTGAACTTCAGACACTTTTGTTTCATACTGTGGTTTTTCAGGTTTCCAATATAAGGAAGGTTCTCAGTTGGTGCCTGTTGCCTCCATTCAGTGTTAACACAAAAACTATATTCCCATCAGCTTACCAGTAAGGATGTTCACAGTGACATCTTGACAGCTATTTACCTTCCAAAAGAGTCACATCTTTGGTTGCAAAACCTTGACTATAAATCAAAATCCTGCTGTCACTCTTGCTGGTACAATCTAATTAATGATAAAAATAAATTTTAAAAAGTCCATGTAACTAATAAAACCAAATAAGATTAAGAGTATATATCTGAGGTGTAAGATCCTGTAGTCCTCAAAACACATCTGCTGTGGAACTTAGCATTTCCTGATTTTTGTCCTCAGAATATGTACATTGGGAGAATTGCCATTTGAAAAGCAGTCTTGTTGTGCAAGTCAAAACAGCAGCCAGCTACATGGCTCAACACCCATCCCCTGCATTGCTGCATTGTGTGGGAAAGAGATAACGTAAGAAAAAAGGCTGTCATCGAGGCAGCAATCAAGGCTGAGTCAGAAGGATGAATAGGGAGAGCCCAGTCAGCAGTCTAAAACCCAGTCAAAGAGAGTATCAGGAAATACCCCCTGAAGTATCAGTAGAAAATCACCATTTCTGAGCCTGCTTTGACTCAGGCATTAGTATTTAAAAAAAATAATTTTAAAAAATCATCTGAGATGCAAAATGTAGTAGATGCCAAGAACAATAAAAGTACTCTCTTTTCTACATATGCAAAGCTCAAAAGCTCTATTTATTGGTTTCACAGTTGTAATAACCTACTTTTTGTTGTTGTTTCCCAAAACCTACATTTTTGCACTGTTTGAGGGGATTTGTTACTTGCAGTCTTTGGTGCATGCAGAGCGGATGAAAAACAGGGTCTCCAGTAATTTGGTTGAGACTCCAGTTCCTTCTAGCTAGGATGAGGCAGCTAACTGAGGTTCTTAAGGGCATATCCTGGTGCATGGGGAGTTGGGCAGACCCAGTACTGGATGTTGGCACGTAAGGTTTTGTCAGAACAAGCACGATACGCTTGCGTGCATGCGCGTGTCTCAGCCTTGTTTAAGGGATGTATATGTGCCACTTATCCTCCCAGCGAAGTGCTGTGGAGTGTGTTGCTTCTGTCAGTCACATTTCAGCAGATGTTTTGATTAGTCCTTGCTTCTAAACTTTATTTACCCTGTCTCATTCTCTAAAGTGGTTGGTGATCCACCACAGCATGAATTACCCCTGGTTTGCCCAGCAGAGAGGGAGCTTCTCTGGAGTGCTGTTGGCAACCAACACTTCACTTCAATCAATGGCAAATTCCCATTGTGTTGGACTACTGAAGCATTATTCAGAAATAAAAAAATGGTTGTTTAAGAATGACTGTAAGGTCCTCAGAAAAAAAGAAATTTTAATTGTTTTTTACCTGTTTCCTACTGGGAGAGAAGTGCAAAACTAGTAATTATGTAAGTATAGTGTATGTTTTACATGTGCATGGTTGCAGGTAAATTTTTCAGAAGCTATTATGGGTAAATAATATTAATTGATAAAGATCAGATGCTTGCTTCCTTATGGTATAGCTGTTCTTAAGAGGTAGGTCATGTTAGTTAAATTTTAGTGCAGCTAAAATGACATAGATTTAATGATTATCATAACTTCCGTTGCAGATCTGTTTGAACTATGGAAATGGACTCTATATGAAGGTAGGACATAATGGATAACTGCTTTTCTTTATCAGTGTCTGAAGAAGGGTTCTCAAGCACAGCAGCATGTGTTACTTCGGTTGATTTTTACAATTTTCTGAAACATGAAAGTTGTGTAACGAACAGTGAAATGAATGTAAGTGAATTGATTGGGACATTCATCAAATGGAGTGGAGTTCACCTTTGAGAAACTTCCCCTAAAATATCAAATTTTTAGATACATCTTTGTAACTCTCTACAAATTAAATCAGCTGTTGGAAGATGTTAATTGTGGAAATGTTTCCAGTTGTTAATTTGGAAGCCAGTAGACACAAAAAGGACTGAGTCGAACAGAAGGCTGAAGGGTGTCATGCAGAGTGAGAACAAGGGGTAGCTGAGCAAGGATAGCAGAGGCAGTGGATGGGTTGAACAGAGGCCTCCTGGTTTGTGTGTTCTGTTTCAGAGAGAAGGTTGAGTACAGGGCGGTGTTGATGAGGTGACGAACAGGGTAATGCGACAGAAATGATGGTTTCAGACAGCCTTAGTGCCAAACCTCTTCCCACATCTGATGACAAGCAGCACTTAAATCCTCCAGAACTGGTGTATTTTCAACAACCCATGGTTAATGGGAACTTGCTCACATACTTAAAGCTTGTCTTACCTAATTCTGTCTTGTTGAAAGGACTAGTAATAGTTTTCCTCTTCATATAACTTAAGGAACATGTGGCTCTTAGATGGGGCTTAGTGTCACTCCACAATTACAAAGTTCCTAGGTATTGAAAGAGTAAAAACTCTTGAATTTCAGAAATCAGAAGCCACAATCAGTCATTAATCTGGAATGTCTTAAGTGTAATGCTGACACTCAACCTTGTTTCTTCACAGGTTTACAATCGATACAACAGGAGTGGAGTGTTGTCTCACCCCAACAGCCTAGTGAGACAGAAGCGAGAATGGACAGTCCCTCCGGCTTTCATACGGGAAGAGGAGGACAACTCTTACAAGAATCCAATAGCTAGAGTAAGCCCAGAAAAATAGATAAATACAGAAAACACATCAAAGTAGAGATGGAAATGTAAAATAGGGATATGGCTGCCCTAAACACATGCACAAGTATGTCTTGAATTTTAAAAGATTGTTGAGTGTCAGTTGAAGATCAGTACATTTCCTTCTCTTTCCTTCCTTCAGCAGATGAGTTGCTCTTGCAGCCTGATTTGGCTCAAACTCTCATCTTTTCCCAACCACCAGTTTTCATAAAACTTTTGGGAGTACAGTATCTTTGAGTTTTTTCACTCCACCTCCTCTCCTCAGCTCTGCTTGAGCTTGGCAAGTTGGTTCCAGAACTCCTGGTAGTGATTGGGTAGAAGGGTGTACATGGAGTATGATTAGTATGCTTAATTTATTATTTATTTAAGCTGAGCTAAAAATAACAAGATGTTATCCTTTGTGCAAAAGTGATACTCATTTGGTTTAACACCAGTGCTGAAACCTCAATTCACCACACCTGTCACTGCATCATACAAAGTAACTGCAGACAGACAGTAGCAGGCTTGTTACATTGCTGGCACAATGCACACTTGCTTTTCCAGATGTTTCAGATCTTTTTTGACAGCAGAAGAGTCTCTGCATCCTCTTCTACTTGTCCTCTCAAGTCTGATCTTTCTGCCTCCACCCTATCACTTCCTCAGTCCTGGTTGCACTTGCAAGCTTAGGTCTGATCTCCTTTGTCGTAACTTATTTCAAGGCTGTTCTCAAGAAACTTCAATCCACCCAACTCGTTGTTCCAGAGTCTCTTTTTTTTTTTTCTTTTTTTTTCCCTCTTCATCCACATTTCATTCTCCACATTTTACTTCCCCCATCCATTTGATCAGCCAGTTTCCTCGTTCTTGCTTCACTTTAGCTTTTCACCTTATCATGGTGGTTTTTCACCTTTTCCTTGCACTGCTATCCTATCACACTGTTTGTCCAAGTCCCATTTTCTTTCTCCCACAGACCTCTCCACTCTGTGGTTCTCAGTTGTGGTGCTGCCCATCATGTTCCTCATCTGCTTGCACAGGATACTCTGACAAAACATGTAACTCTTCCTGCATTTATCTCAAGATTTTCACACTCAAAGCAGTGGAGGAAAACATGTGTTTAGTATTTATTTTTCTTTGATCGTTGCAAAAATAGAAAAAATACTTAATTTACATTTTTAATGTGGTTTTATTTACTGAACAGTATTTAATCTGTTATATTCCTCCTAGATACATTCTGATCTTGAAGATACGGGGATAGTAGTGACTTACACTATATCTGGTCAAGGAGTAACAGAACCCCCATATGGATTATTTGTTATCAATGGAAAGACTGGAGACCTGAACATAACAGGAAGGGTTGACAGAGAAAAGACTCCGATGCTGCTGGTAAGTTGAGTAGTAACTTTTTCCTTATAGGTGCCCTCCTATCCATTTTTTTCATTTATTTTGTTCAAATGTGCTTGCTTCAATTAGTTCTAATCCAGTTTCTGGATATTGGTATGTATGTGTGCTTATGTTTGTAAACATAGTATTTTTGCTTCTATCATGCTTACATTTTGTTACATTTCTGTTTTGCACGTGTATTTATATTACAGTCACTCATTGCTCATTGTTTCTGTCTGTATTATTTCAGCTCAGAGGTCATGCACTAGACAAGACTGGAGCAAAACTGGAAGAGCCAATAGACCTCCCAATTAAAGTCCTGGATATAAATGACAATCCTCCAGTGTTTGCATTTGAAAGTTTTTCTGGTTCAGTTGAAGAATTAAGTGAAACAGGTAACTTACTTTTAAATTATTTTTTTTTTTCATTTAGCTTTTCCCAATACATGCAAGGGCACAAATGCATATATTCTTTGCAGCAGTGTATCCACAGTAACAAGGATGCTTTCTCTTGCTTGTGTAGGCCAGCTTATCTGTGTCTGAATGCAGGTTTTTTATTCAGAGCTAAGCCATGGGGTATGATGATGGGAAAGCATCTACCTAAAGGCAACAGAGACCAACACTTCCTATTATGGCATCTTTGGTTTGGTGTCAAAGTTACGACGAGTCCAGGGACCAGAGTCCTTACACAGAAATTGCAGGGGAGATGCATTCTTCTTTCTGCCCTAGCAACCCCAGGATATTTGGGGGGACTGTACTCTGCCATGCTCATGAAGAGCCCTGATTTACCTCTGGCCTGGAGAGGTACTTGGCTGTTAGGCATGTATGGCAGTGACCTCATCCTCAAAGAACATGGTAGTGGCAGTTTTCATATTGATGCTAGTAAGCATAAAAGCAACGGATTATTTTCCAGAGCATAAGAAATGCTGGAGTAAAACAACCTAGTAAATACCTAACGCTGTGTCCCTTTCAATGTCATGATAATCTAGAGAAAGACATTACTGACTATCCACCTGGGTGAGGTTTTGAGTTCCCTCAGCTGTCTTTCAAGACAGAAACAGCCATACAGTGATTTCCTTTTTGCCTGAATTCCAACAAGCATTCAAACTTGGGCACTGGACCCTGAGGTACACGCTTTCCCAGAGGACAAAATCCTGTGCCATGGGATTGTACCATGGGGACTGCTGTGTGTTTTGTGTGAAGCTGTTGGAGGTTATCAATACAGGGCAACTGTTTTAATAACATTCAGGCAGATGAGTTACTAGTGCTCCCTTTAGAACAATGTGTGAGGGCAATGCAGCTTGTTGATTTTCTTCTATCTGCAGTTTTCTGTCAGAATTTTTGAGAGAATCCAACCTGTTCTGTGCTTCTGGTGCAGTGAATTCTTTGCATTACAGATGTGGGGATACAATCTTGTTGCTTGCTAGGAGGTATACCATTAACATGTCCTACTGGGATTTTAGGAACTTTCTTCAGCTCTATTCATTAAATAAATGACGGCAAGAGCATCAGAAAATTGTGCAGTGCATCTGACAACAGTCTCTTAATCTATGACATTGCAGTAAAAATACCTGACAGTGCATGGCAGTGTAAACATACCGTGTTTTATTTGCTTTTTTTTCAGGCACAGTTGTAATGAGGATAAATGCAACAGATGCAGATGAACCAAATAACCTAAATTCCAAAATTGCTTTCAAGATCCTTTCCCAGAGTCCTAGTGCTGCATTCACTATAGATAAGGATACTGGCGAGGTTCGAGTAGCAAAAATAAGCCTTGACAGAGAGGTAAAACACCCCTCCGGTTTTCAGCCTGTTAACCGCGGTCTTCTGATGCCTCTTGCGTCACCTCTGGCTCTGCCTGCTAGATTGGGGAGCTGGCCCTTTAACCTCTCTTCACCTCCCGTAGGGTGAAAGCCTTTTCTTGCCGATACCTGTTTTTCAGGGACTGTGGAGGGGTGGATGTGGGGGAGTGACGGGATCAAGCTTGTATTCCCCCTGTCACCTCTGTAGCACGGCACCAGCCCGGAGGCTGTTGCTTGCTGTCCCTGCCATGCAGCCAGGGCAGCAGTTAGTTACACGAAGCAAAGGGTTGTGCTGGAGATTTTGTGGCAAAGACAGCCCACCTCACCCTCTGCAAAGCTGCTGACTGCATCTAGACTTTGTTTATGCAGCAGGCTGTGCAGATCGGGGTGCAAAGAGTTAGGACGTATGCTGCTGCAGAACGGCGTTGAAAGCCACGTACTGCCAGGAACTTGGGCTGGTAAAGTGTGCTTGCATGGATTTTCAGTGGCCAGCAGATGGGGATCTGGATGTTGGCTTCTCTGCAGCTGAGGGCAACATCTCTGCCTCTAGCCCAGTCCTGCCATGCAGGCATCACTGGCCACCGAAATTCTTTCATTTTCTAAGTAAGTATAGTCTGACTCCCAGTGGGGAAAATGCAAAAATCCCAAATCCTTTTCAAAGCATCAGCTCTACTCCGGCAGAGCCTGTCAAGGTAGTTGTGTGTGTGAGATTTACCATTAGCTAGAGAAAAGAGGAGCTGTAATTGGCCACAAGAGGGATTATCAAAATCTAAGAAGGATAATACAGGGAAGGCAAAATTTTTAGCCTGGTTTAAACCCCTTTTTTTTCTTATTGTGGCAGACTCAAAGTAGCTATTCTTTGGTGGTGGAAGCAAGAGACCGTAATGGTGATATAAGTGGGAATGCTGCTACATCTTCTTTAGAAATCAAAATTTTGGATGTCAATGACAACGTGCCTGTAGTTGAAAGCAAAGCAGTAAGTACATTTATCACAATATTTTGCCTGTTCCTACACCTGCCAGGGTCCCATTGCTTCACACGAGGTTACGCAGACTTTCTTGTGCTGTTGAGATGTGGTAAACTGCGACTTGAAAGAAGGGTGGTTTTTCTGTTGCAGTTTGAACTAAGCGTTGAAGAAAACAGAGCAAATGTGGAAATTCTGCGAATAAAAGTATCTGACAAAGATGAAGAGTTTTCTGATAACTGGCTGGCGAAATTTGCCTTTGTTTCTGGTAATGAGGGAGGCTATTTTCATATAGTAACAGATAACCGGACAAATGAAGGAATTTTGACTCTTGTGAAGGTCAGTAAACTCTTTATTAGACAGTTGTCTTTAAAAATTAGAATCATTTATTCCCTTTAAATTGACATACATACATATATTCAATCAGTAAAAATTGTATATTTCCATGGTGGACACTCCTCCTTTGTTGGGCACTCAGTAATTCTATGCAAAATAGTAATTTTTATCCAGCTTTACCCCTTAACATTCAGTGTGATCTCAAACATATGTAAGGGGGCAGAAGTCCCCAGGCTTTCCTTGTAGGGCAACAGTGTTGATGCATGTGCTGTAAACTTTTCCTTATTTTTGCACTTCTTGCTGGTGTCAGTGTAAATCTCTAATTTCCCATGTCCACAGATAACGTTGCAGGCATCACCTACTCTGAGAGCCATGGGATACAGAACATTTAATGAATTTCCATAAATTGGAATTCGGAAAATATTTTACATAAAGGGAAGATTTTGTTTCATTAATTTCACTCCCCTTTAGTCCACAGGAACTGGAAATACATAGTGACCTAAATGTTTGGGTGTTTGGTTTTGTTTTTTTTTCCCCTGCTCTGGTTTCCTTACCTGAAAACTGATAATTGTAAAAAAATAACCAAAACCCTATCAGCATTGTTAAGTGAATTAATTGTTTAAAAAGAGAAAATTGGAAAAGCCATGGAATACTGAGTAATTCAGTGAAAGTAAAGACAGAATATATTGGTACTTTAAATTAGTTTAAATTCAGTAATACAAAGACATGCTTATGGTGCCAGTCATTAAAAATAAGAATAATTTTCCTTATGTAGAAGTTGAAGCATTATGTATTGAGAATAACCTGCTAAGCCACAGTTCTTTGCACTGTAGCATCCTTAGTTTGCTAAATAAGGATGCTACAATATTATTTAAATATTGTTCTTTAAATAGCAAATGTATTAATGTTGTCTGGATATCAAATTCAACAAATTCTGAGTGATCTTTTTATTTTTTATTTTATTTTTTACTGCTCCAGGAACTGGATTATGAAAAAATGCAAAGCCTAAACTTGGGCATTGTTGTTACAAACAAAGCAGAGTTCCACAAGTCAATTAAATACACCTACAAAGCACAACCAATCCCAATCAAGGTTCACGTGGTTAATGTGCGGGAAGGCCCTATGTTCCCTGGTGGCACAAAGATCATTGAAGCAAGTGAGAAACTGCAGATAAAACAAGTTATTGGGCAATATCAAGCCTATGATGAGGACACTGGAAAAATAGCAGAGCGCATTGTGTAAGAATCTCTTTATAACCATCATAACTGTGCACGTCAGAAATTACATCTTACTGTAAAAAATGTGTATATTGAGCTGAAATAATTTTGATGGCCATGCATAATTCATACCTAAACCAACATCATCAATATTCTATTGTGCAGAAAATAGTTGACTTGAAAAGCCTGCTTGTTTGGTCATACGTGGTGAGACATGAGTGTTTGGGCTGAAGATGCCTGTGCTTGCATGCTTTTTGTCATGCCTGTCTGCTTTTGAGAGCTGATTTACTTGTCTGTCTTCATCATCTGCAGGAATGTTAGGAAGAAATAGGCAGGAAACTGTAGTTGTTGGACAGAAAGGGCGTAAAGTAGATAAGGCTCTGTGTGCATTGCTGTTTTTAGACTTTGAATCACAGCTCTGCGGGTAAAATGTTGAATCACCACCATGGCTTTTGCAAATGGGTCACAAGGGGAAATGGCCAGCCTCTTTTTAATGGTCTGTGAAGACAGGACAAGGGTCAATGGCCTCAAGTTGGAGCACAGGAAGTTCTGCACCAACATGCGGAAGAACTTTCATGCAGTGAGGGTGACAGAGCCCAGAGCCCAGGGGGGTGTGGAGTCTCCTTCTCTGTAGATATTCAAGACCCGTCTGGGCGCCTCCCTGTGCGACCTGTCCTAGGGAACCTGCTTTGGCAGGGGGGTTGGACCTGATGATCTCTGGAGATCCCTTCCAACCCCTACAATTCTGTAATTCTGTGAAATGATTTGGAGCAGTAGAGGTGCCTATCCAACAGTGGACCACTCTGCCCCATGCCTGCGATATGGGCTGTCTTGGGTGGCTGCTGCTCAGATTTTGCTGGCAACAAGGATGAAGGGGAAGAGGACCACAACCGGCAGCGCAGCTCCCTCTCCTTCTCTGGTTTCACTCCCTAAGTTCACTTTTATAACGCCTTCACATCTAAAGCCTGACTGTAGAGGGAAAAACAGGTTTCAACATTCAGGGGAGGTTTACAATCTTTGGTTTATAGTAGAAACTTTGGCCAGTGGAAGGAGCATCAGACCTCAGACCTAGGGATTTGGTCTCTGCTTAAATGAAGAGTAAACATACAGTGAAGCTGCTTTTTCCACTGATGGTTGTGTTCCTCAATATAAATGTGTACATCTTTATATGTATTTTTATTCAGATACATGAAAGGAAGAGACCCAGCAAACTGGGTCACAATAGATCCATCCACAGCTGAAATCAAACTTGTCCAACAACTTGATTACGAATCATCTCATGTAGTAAATGGTACCTACACTATCACTGTGTTGGGTGTAACTACTGGTAAGTTAAGAGGATTATGTTTTCACACTAATAGGTTTGGTT
Organism: Laterallus jamaicensis coturniculus; assembly: GCA_022605575.1. NCBI lineage: Eukaryota > Metazoa > Chordata > Aves > Gruiformes > Rallidae > Laterallus > Laterallus jamaicensis. The sequence continues at coordinate 45,226,643 of JAKCOX010000002.1, forward strand.
AGTGTTTAGTTTGCCTTTGTACAACTATAGCTGGTTTAACCTCACTGTCTTTAACTGCCCAGTGCACTTTCCTGTAGGCTCTGTATTTGAAGGAGACACATGGGCAACTCACTGAAATAGGGTGAACCTTGGAATAGGTTCCCAGAATGCCCATTTCTCTGACTAGATGCAGTTGAGCTTTTTAAAAAGTTTTACACAGACCATGTTTGATAGGAACATTCCTTGTCAAGGTGGAAATTGCCACTATCTCAGTGTGCTAATTGGCACTGTATGAGGTTCAGCAAGGCCCAGTGCTGGGTCCTGCATTTGGTCACAGCCACCCCATGCAGTGCCACAAGCTTGGGGAAGAGTGGCTGGAAAGCTGTCCAGAGAAAAAGGACCTGGGGGTGTTGTTTGACAACTGGCTGAGCATGAACCAGCTGTGTGTGCCCAGGTGGCTAAGGCAGCAGACAGCATCAGAAATAGTGTGGCCAGCTGGACTAGGGAAGTGATTGTGTACCTGTACTTAGCACTAGTGAGGCTGTATCTTGAGTACTGTGTTCAGTTTTGGGCCCCTCAGTAGGACATGAAGGTGCTGGACCATGTCCAGAGAAGGACAATGTAGCTGGTAAAGGGACTGGAGCACAAATCTTACAAGGAGCAGCGGAGGGAACTAGGGTGGGTTAGCCTGGGGAAAAGGAGACTAAAGGGAGAGCATGCTGCTCTTGACAACTAACTGAAAGGAGGTTGTAGCCGTGTGGGTATCGGTCTCCTCTCCCAAGTAACGAGAGGAAATGGCTTCAGGTTGCACCAGGGGAGGTTTACATTGGACATTGGGAAAAATTTCTTCATTGAAAGGGTTGTTAAGCATTAGAACAGGCTGCTCAGAGAGGTAGTGGAGTCACCATGCCTGGAGGTGTTCAGAAAACATAGAGATGTACTTCAGGACATGGTTTAGTAGACAGGGTGGTGTTGAGTTGATGGCTGGACTTGATGATCTTAAAGGTCTTTTCCAACCTTAAATATTCTGTGATTTTCTTGAATGCTAAGCAAGAAAGACTACCTGAACTTTGTTGTGTATCTAATTAAAATTCTTTTAGAATCTAACTAACCATACACAGGAAATAAGGAGCTTTTTAAGTCAAAATAGTAAAACAACTTGCTTTCAGGAGAACTTTGTCAATATGTTTATTAACATTTGGAATTAAATACTCCAGGGAGAGCTCCTTCAAGTTATTTCAGAAATGCTTGTGTTTGGGAAATAGTAAATGGTTTTATTTTAGAAGAATTTTTTTGCACTTTTCAAATTTTTTTTTCCCTTATTTTAAAATCTTAGATTCTCCTAAGAAAACAGTCACTGGCACGATCGTTATTCGAGTTACAGATGAGAATGATAATTGCCCAGTTATTGTGAATGCTGTGCAGACTGTGTGTTCAGATGCAAAATCAGTTAATGTTACAGCTAAAGATTTGGATGGATACCCGAACAGTGATCCCTTCAGCTTTACTATCATAGATAATCCAGAAGGAACAGCAAAAAATTGGATAATTGCATCCAGTAATGGTAAGAAAAAAAAATATTTAATTACTTTCAGTTCTTTGGAATCCTGGTGTTGTACTACTGGCTGCAGTTGCCCTAGCCTAAACAAATAAATCTGCCTGCATAGTGGGTCTTGAAATGAGGAAATACAAAGTAAACTGTCTGAGATCAGCCACTATGGTAGGAGAAAAAAAAAGTCATAAATAATTTTAGTAAGCATTTCAAAATCATATGAACATTTTCTCCTTACGTTTCTGTTGATATAGACATAGGAAATGCTTGAAGGAAATGGCTCAGGCAGCTCGAAAGTGTTTTTTCCTTCTCAGACTCATTATTCTGTTATCCATAAGCCTACAGGATAACGCTGTAAAACAATCAGAGTTATCCTAATGCCCAGGTTTATGACCCAGAAGGCATCTTCTTACCTTTTCTTGTCTCACTTGGAGCCAAACAAGCAGTAATTGTAGGGATCACAGCTTTTCCAAATAGGGTGTCATTCCCAGCTGGGAACATCATCTGGGCATCTCTTGTTTAGTTGTGTCCTTGACATGTCATGGCCACAGGAGCAGGCGCTGTGTTGGCTGCCCAGTCTTTCTCTGTGGCCTTCAACAGATTAATCTACCTAAAGACCTAAGCTGGGTTTTTTTTAAATTCAGCCTTTGGCTATCTTTTCAGTGTGAAAGTGGATGTTAGGTAGGGGATTACTGGACTGTCTTCCGTGGCAAGTCTCTGCTGTTGTGAAGTTCTTTGCAATTATCTGAAATTGCCAGTGAGCACAGCTGCTTTGTCACCAGCGTGAATTACATGATAAAAACAAGAGTACCTACAGCAGCAGCTAGTTTAACTTAACTCCATTGCATTGGCTGGATTTAACTGGAAGGGGCTTGTTAGGAGGCTGTGATGGTTTTGTTTCCTTTAGCTTACATAAGCCAAGTTCCTTGCTACTCATTTCTTGTTTGTCTTTTCTTTTTCTTTAACCTCCCCCTTCTGCCTCAGGCACCAGCGTACAGCTGGTACCGCAAAACCTAGAGCTGGGCAGAACTGACATTCCCATCCTGATAAAGGATTTCCAAGGATTGAACTGTGCTCAGGCCCAGTCTGTGCAACTGAGTGTTTGCAAATGTGCGGATGATGGCACATGCAGAGAGAAAATTATTGGTGGCAAATCAGTGGGCCTGGGACCAGCAGCGGTCGCGCTAATCATCCTGGCGATTTTACTTTTGCTGCGTAAGTATTTGTTTCCCATTATCTTGGAAGCACTGTAAATATCCTCTGCAAGGCATCAGGAAAGAAACAGTCCAACTCCCAGGTTTTATCATCTTGATATACTCTGTGTAAACTCCTGGCCTGTGTGAAGTCATGGCAAATCCCCATCTGATTTTGGTAGCATCAGCATTTTGCCCTGAAAGGATTTCAAGCTGTGCATTTTTAAATTAGTATGTACAACTTTAATATCTGTTTACGGTGTGGTAAAATAACGTGGGGAAGCAGAGTAAGGAATCCTTTGGCTGCTCCCACACCTCCCCTCTCCCCACCCTAACTTCTCCCACTCAAACCACAGCACTCTCTCCACTTCTCCCTCACCACAGACCCAGGTCTGGTGCCTTGCTTTGAGCAGCACGTGATTTCTTTCTTTGGTAAGACAGAATAGAAACTCAAAAATAAGAGAAGAATGCTTGTAGCCAGGATATGGCCATGTATACCAGTGCTGCGTTCAAAATGGTAAAAATTTATTGCTTGCACTAGTAGCAATCTAGCTGTGGCAAAACAAAGTTCATGCCACATGAAAAGGCTCTGCTCTTAGGATTGTTTTGAGTTCCCCAGGGAACGCTCTAGACATGTCACAGGAGTGGCAAGGTGGAATTTATGTGATGCCATGTCGTTATCTGGTAGTAAAAGAATAGGAGGAGTTAGAAATGCTGAGGTTGTACAGAGACATTTAGGGCTTGGTTTTGGTGTATGAGACCTTATAGAAGTACTGCTATATACACACGTGGTCTTCTGCAGGATTCTGACAGATTGTCAGTTTACTCTCTAGGAAACCATCCTGACATGTGTTTCTAGGGTTGAATATTTAGGAATGTGTCTTCAGTCTTTTATCAGCCCACATACGGATCACTAGCTCACTGATAAACATACATTTGGGTACGGGAGCTGACCGAACATGGGTGCTGGCTGTTAGCATGCCCTGACCCTCACCATTGCGGAGCTAACAGCCAACTTCTGTTTCCTTGTAGTTATCCCACTGTTACTGCTGCTGTGTCCCTGCGGCTCAGGGGCGAAGGGATTCGCCACCATACCAGACTACAGTGAAGCCATGTTGCGTCAGTGGAACAGCGAAGGGGCAGCTCCCGAGCAGAAGGCATGTATCCCTAATAGCATTTCCCTTTGATTTCTGTCCAAGCCTGGCACTTGGCACCTCTTCCACACTGTGGGCTGATGTTTCAAAACTCTGCAGCAGATTTGAACCGCACATGAACAGTAATTAAAACGAACCCTCTGAGGCTCGGTGAAGGATGGGTGGAAGGTGAACTCCACCAGCATCTCTAGAGAAAAACAACCATGGTGTTTAAACCCCCAAATAAAGGGAAGGCAATTAAGCAAGTGTTGATGGTATCTGAGCAGAAGGTAGGAGTGTGGGAAAATAATCGATGCAGTGAAAAGTGAAGCATTTGCATTTGCAAGCCTGGAGTGTTCTGCACCCTTTTGGTAGTATGGTAAAGCAGTGAAAGAGTGGGTTATAAAGCTGAGCTTCTCCTCCCTAGTTTGAGGCTTTAAATTACTTCCCTGTGTATTTGCCTTCTTAAACAGAGGAAATTCTTAAATGGAAAAAAAAAAAAAAGGCATAAAAAGGTGCAGATATGCAGAGGGGACTGTGAATGCCAAGGGAAGTTTGCCCGTTCTTGCTATGCTAGAAACCCTGGTTTCCAGAGAAAGGGCATGACACTCACATGCTTTTGCACAACAACAAAGAAAGCAGTTAAATAAGACTTTGATTTAGAGCCAATGCTGACACCAAATTCTCATTAAAAGACAATTAACAGGGAAGCCAAACTGACAGAGAAGAAAAGAGGGCCAAGCAGCACCCTGAAGGCAGCAGGCAGTTCACACTGCCCCACTTTGTGTCTGAGGAAAGCTGGGCAGAGTCTCTTGGAACAGCTTAGCTTGCTGGAGTTTGGCAAGCCTTTTGGTGGGGTTTCTGTCTCCTGCTTTAACTCCCAAACCTTTGAGTTCCAAGAAAACAATGATCTATATAAATATTTCCATGATCCTCCTTGGGAAAGGGCTCGTGGAAGCTGCACCCTGTTTCAGGAGGCCATTTACTCTTTGTAGCAACATGTATAAGTACGAATTTGAACAAGTCATAAGACAGCACCCTCCCAGGTCCCACCCAGCCCTGCTGCTGGTTTGGTGAGTTCTATGTGCTAGACAGCACAGCTTTCATGTCACATCCTTATTTGTGTTATTCATTTAGCCAGTGCTAAGCCTCATCCCAGGCACTGCTCTGGGGAGCTTGGGAGGAGCAACCGGCGGAACAGTAACAGCAGCGGCGGCGGCAGCAGCAGCAGCGGCAGCAGCAGGAGGAATGAGTGGAGAGGAAAGTGCAGCAGGAGGGGGCAGCTCTGCCTCTCAAGTAAGAGAGCACCTCAGCACTATTACTAAGGAAAGATGGGAAGAGCAAAAGCATCTCCTTTCTGGTGCTGAGTATGGAGTCATGGCAGCTGGAGGGAGTGAAGGCATGGCAAATATAGAAGGCAAGACAGTGATGGCTGGACGAGGAGCCATGACGGGAGCAGCGGGAGCCATGGCGGGAGCAGCAGGAGCCATGGCGGGAGCAGTAGGAGCCATGATGGGAGCAGCAGGAGCCATGAATGAAGAATTTTTAAGAGACTACTTCAGTGATGTAAGCATATGACCTGGAAATAGCAGTATTTTGATATGTACACTTAGCATTGTGAGATGCCATTCATATGGTTGCAAACACAAATGAGTAGTTGCATGTATATCAACAGTACTGATACAGCAGCCAAGGTTGTGTGCATATGGAGTGAGGGCATTAAGGATTTTGGGGTTAGGCTCACATGTGGGACTTAAGAGCATGACAGTGTTCAGTCTTGTAGCACGGGGTGTTTACAAGATCTCCCACAAGAAAACCCTTCTTTGAAGGACGTACTTGGGGATGGGATCCAGATTAGCCAACAGAGACAAAGGAGCCCCTCGCCCTGGAAGAAGCTATGAGAAAGACTGTGATATAAATCTTGGGGACTTAAGCACGTTAAACTGGTCTGTAGGGAGGTACCTATGACTCATCGTGAGTCACAGCTACAAACTCTGTAATTGAGAAGGTTTTTGAAAGATAAGCCATGGATGTCAAGCAGTAGGTGGGTCTGCACTGTTAGAGTAGCTGATGGAGGAAGTGGTGCTGCACTTGTCTCTTTGCCCAGTAGCTGTGTAAAGGGCCATTCATCAGAAGTACATGAGGCAAATGTTGAAATCCCCCTTCTGCCTTTTTGTGTGTGTGTGACCCAACCATTGACCAGTAGGTTATTCCTATTCCTTGCAGCTATTCCTCATTGCATAATGTACATCATTAGTACTTAGGCTGGTGAGCTCCTAATAGTAGAAGCTTCATTTCCATAGGTCAGGGAGAGTAGAGATTGTCCATCCCTTGTAACGTCTTCACACCCTGCATCTGGCCGATGATGGGGTCCTGCAGGGGAGTAGCTGTGCAGCTTTGAGTCACCACCTCAGGCCAGGGAATGATTTGAGCTTAAGACACTTGGATGTCTTGTGAGTGCTGTAGGCACTGGTCCTCTGAGTAAACACATGCAACACTGTCAGTTCTGTTTTCCTTTTGCTCTTTGAGCTCCCTGGTTACTAAGACATGCTTTAAGCACAGCTGCCTGCTGAAGTCCTGCAGGAGCACTTACTAAAGGTCATACTACAGTACTCTCTACAACTGGGAGGCTAAAATATCTCAGATTATGGGGGGGGAATGGAGGGCACACACACCGGACAAGTAACCACACCTAATAGTTTCAGATGTGTGCTAATTTTTAATAGAAGCATCTCAGGTAATGTACCTACTTCCAGGATCAAATGCAGATAAATGTACAGAGTCAACTTGAGTCTGGATATATACCATAATACATTGATGCTGAGCTCATATGTGCTCCGGAACTTCAGATGTGGCAGAAAAGTGGTTCTGAGCACAAGCCAGCAAATAGATTAGGTAAAGCTGGTTCAGCAGGCCCAGAGGATTTGGCTGCTTTAACTCCTGGAACTGGAGCTGGTGCAAGCACACACACAGGTATTTGTGTTAGCACCAGCAGCAATCCATTGCAGATGCTGCTTTCAGACTCAGCTGGCCCTGAAAACACAGTACTCGGAACCCATGAAACCTCGTGGCAAAGTGACTTGAGTAGAGGCGAAAAATTTATATGCTGGTCTCTGTTCCTGTACTTGTCAAACTACTTAACTTTGTGATCTTGTTGTTGTTGTTGGGCTCCTTGGGTGTAATCCTGCAGGCTGTGCTAGTGAAAAGGGTCATCCGTGGCAGGCGATGACATGTCAGCATGTGCTCATTGAATGTGCATTTAAATGTTAGGATACACTCAGGCAGGGCTTTGGCACTCTCCCACCAACACTTAGTTGCAGGTGAAGTTCATTTACTGAACCCAAATAAAAGCAATGTCTTTGGGAGGATGGGGTGGTATCACAAATGGCTATCTGGTACAAACAGCAGCAGATCGTCATAGTACCCAAGGTTTTCAATCTAATCCCAGAGCACACTGTGGTTTTCTTCTCATCAAATCTACTGCCAAGTTCAGACTAGCTTCTAAAAGGCACTTTCAGGTACTGTGCTTGGTTCACCGACAGTTTCTCTGGGTTCAGTTAAATTTTCTTATTTTAACCTTTTTGACAAGCAACCCTAATTTTCAAATTAATATTGTCTGGAATTGCCATTAATGAACATTTTGCTTGCTTCTGTGTTCTGCCTGCAGAAAGCTGTCTGTTTTGCTGAAGAAGACGAAGTCCAGGCTGCCAACGACTGTCTCCTGGTTTATTCCCAGGGAGAGTCAGGCTCCCCCCACGGCTCCATCGGCTGCTGCAGCTTTATCGAGGCTGATCTTGATGACCATTTCCTTGATGATTTAGGAGACAAATTTAAGACTCTAGCAGAAATATGCATAGGCAGACACATCAACATGAAAGATGGTAGCTCCAGGAATGAATCAGGCTTTGGTCTTAGTGACACCAAGTCGCTGTTCTTAGGTGAGCAAAATGCTTCCAGCTCTGAACAAGCCTTTGCCTCAGGCAGTCGCTTCCAGCCCACCCCACCAGTGTACATGGGCAGAGGCACAGGAAAAGACACCGTGTCCGAGGAGGTGGTCACAGAAACAACCTTTGCATCCCGCTCTGGGCAGTACAATACCCAATCCCTTCCCACAGCCCGTGCGGAGACCAATTACACTGTGACAGAAACGTCCTACTCGGCGGGGGCTCCTGCCCACTCAGCCTCTGTCTTTCTAGACCCCCAGTTTAAGGAGAATGTAGTGGTGACAGAGAGAGTGCTGGCACCCGCATCGAGCTTGCAGGGTATGGTGGAAATCCCCGATTTGCCACATGGAAGTAATGTGGTGGTTACTGAGAGGATGGTGAAGACAGAGGGTGCCAGACCGGGAGCCCTGATGGTTCAGGATCTCCCTGACTCCCAGTATGTGGTGGTGAGGGAGCGGGAGAGGGTGCTTGTGCCTGCTGCAGAGCAGGGCTCGCTCGGCCTCCCCGCTGTGGCAGAGGGACGCAGTGTGGTGGTGAATGAAAGGGTGTTGTCAGCCTCAGGGATGCAGAACAGAGACGAACAGTTTGCAAGTGCTGGCTCCGGAAGGCAAGAGCACACCTTGATCACAGACTCCCTGCTTAACCAGGCAGGCTCCAACTTAGAGGGGACATCTTCTGCCAGTGCCACGCTGAGCAAGTCTTCCAGGGTCACCAAATACAGCACAGTGCAATACACTCGCTCATAGCCTGGCCCCTGGTTGGGGTGGCAGTGTCCAGCACCCCTGTGCCAGTGTGTGTCTCACCTCAGGCTTTTTCTTAGGACCTGAATTTGCTGGTGCTTTCAAAGGGACATAAACTTACTTGCAGTAGGTTGTATGAACAAGGATTATGACTAAGAAGATAGGAAGGAAATCTGCAGTTGCTATTAGGCAACATTGGCTTTAAAGCTTTTGAAGTGGAAAGATGTGGGAAATAACTTTCTTTTTCTCCTAGTGTGCTATTTTTATAATTGCCTCTTGTTGTCCAGTGTAATAACTCCATGTAACCAGAACTGCGCAATTACGGGAAAGCAGAAAAAAAGGACTCAAATCTAGTGATGGATGGTAGCACCATGCAAAGCCCAAGTTAAGTTTCTGACCTGCTCTTCAGTGCATCCGCTGAAGTTCCCCCTAAGGGGCATCAGTGTCTCATTGCGTGCTTACCATCTATTACCTTGTGAGCTCCCCATGAGCTGCCCCTGCAGATCTCTGCACCTTGGTGAACTCCTAAGAAACCTCTCCTTCCTGAGAAGCCAAAGCCAGTATGTTCTCGGGGCAGTGGTGTGTTACCTCCTGGAGGGATGTCGCAACTTGGGGTTATCAGCGTTTGTCCCTTCAGCAGTCAGTACTCTTACCAGCATAAGGGTTAAAGAGAGGAGGTAGCTAAAAAGATGAGAGCTGCAGGGGTTTGGTACCTCAGTGCAAAAGTTCCACAGCTTGGTGCATGTCAAGGCTGACACGGGCCAGCAAGTGTTTGCATCCAGTAGATTTTTCACTGGCTCCTAACTGGTCCTTTAATAATGTATGAGAAAAAGAAAAAAAACAGAAAAACAGAAGAAGCCAGAAAAAAACAGAAAGCCAGAGCTTCACTCAGTGACTTTGCTAATGGGGTTTATGGCCGTTAGAGATCCTTAGGATCTGATACACAAGTGCAATCAGCCGGGTGACTTTAATTCTGCCTGTGAACTCCCAGATCCAAGCACAGAAACACAGCCTGATATGTGTGTGTGTGTGTGTATGTTTTCTGCTGGCTCCAGCACCAGAGCTGTGTAATACCAGTAGGATGGCAGCTTTCCTTAGCCTCAGACAAGACGAGAGAAAGCTCTCAATCATTTTGCAACACATACTTTCCTTTCTCTTCAGTTTATGTGGTAAAAGCAGAAGACAGCGCTGCTTGCGGTTTAGCACTGTGTATATAGGCACATGTAAATAGTTATTTGTATGCAGTTTGAAACATTTTACAGTGAAAATTACAGCCATACACTCCATGTTTTGTCAGAGTAGAAAGGAGTGTTTTAGATTAGGTATTCTACCATGTTTATCTCATACCTGAGAATTCAGCTAATTGGTCATGTATAGCCCATGCATCTGCAGAGCTTTCTGGATGCCTCCATCTCTCCTGGAGTTTTCTGCAGCTGCAGTGTTGTTTTACACTGGTATGTTTTGCCTTTTGACTAGAAATGCTTTCAGTGTGTTTGATTTTACTGATATGATGTAGAAGTTTAAAAAAAAAACCCAGAAACGTAAAACTTGACAGATGGGCCATTACATTAAGTGGAGGAGTACTTCCAAGCAAATCAGCCTATTCATTTGCTTGGACCTGTTCATTATTTATCTCTGAAACTTCAATTTTACAGTATATTTACTTTAAAGCAAGCATGCAGTTTTAAGTGGTCACCACTTTTTCCCGTGGTTAGAGGGAGTGAACTTATTTCTGACTTTTTAAAGGAGTATTTCTGTGGTTTTATGCAATCTTAAAATAAAGTGCTCTACTTTATTTGTTTATTCTTCGTTCAGTTTTAAGATAGCTACCCCAGTGAAAACATTGACTCTCCTGCTGCAAATAGAAAGTTTAAAGATAGAATGAGGGCTGGGATTTCCCGAACAGCCTGAAGGAATATTGGAAACATACAAACATAACAAAAATTGTTCTCCTGCTAACTTACAGATTCTGAAAAAAACCCTGAATTCTGCCTGCTGGTTAAGCACACTAAATTCTGTCAGAACCTGATGCAAAATAACAGCATCCCAGCCACAGATTTACTGGCTTTGAATCAAACTCTTCTAATCAGTTTAAACTTTGAAACAGCACGGCATAAAATACTGTCTTGGTTTTATTGTTGCTAAAATGCACAGTTGTTAGCAGATTCACAGAATTTTAGGGGTTGGAAGGGTCCTCCAGATCATCGAGTCCAAGCCCCCTGCCAAAGCAGGTTGCCTAGGACAGGTCGCACATCCAGAAGAGGGTGCAAGAGTCAGGAGGGTGTCACAGAAATCCTGACTTCCCTGTCTGTTGTTTATATATAAACTTTTATCGTGGATTCACTAGACCATGGTCAATCTGTTCAAATAGATTCATTAAGAGTGAATCGCCGTTGTTTAGCTGCTTCTTGAACAGAGATGCCAGATGCTATCGGCATGTGCTAATGCTGGCAGAACACCCATCGGATTAAGTCAGGGGCCTCTAATGGAGCTGTGTTTGGTAAATGGTGGTGGCTGATGGGAGGAATGTGCAGAGCCAAACTAATGGAAACGCCTGGTTAGCATCCGACCACTAGATAACCCTGGGCCTGGGACTAGCCCTAGTCACTTATCTTTGTGAGAGGTGCCTCATGCTGACTTCAAAAGTAAAAACGAAGCCTATAATTTTCTTATCTAAAAATAACAAGAGCGTGGAGATGTTGAAATACCAGAGTGGCAGGGACTGTATCCATGCTGCTCTTCCGTGATTGGCTTTTCCTGTGGATCCTCACGAAGTATGTCAGACTCTCTGACTGTGAACTAGCGTGCTGCAACAAGGACACGGCCATCCCTGGCAGGAGGGCAAGGGGAGCACCAGCCCCAGCACCCACAGGAAGGTGTTCGCTGCATCATGCCTGGCTGTGTGCTTGGAGCCAGGCTGGACTCTGCAAGACAGGATGATCTCTTCCAGGCTCTGTTCTTTCCTGGGAATTTGACCATTGTCCACCATCAAAGGTTTAAAGTTTGTCAGGGTTATCAGCAGTAAATCAGTTCTTAAAAAGTTAAATAAATTATCTGCTTTCCGGAGGGGAGTGATGGTGTTTACAGCCGTGAGGCATCCCAAAAATGCATCACTCCCTCTGCTTGCACCCTGGTAGCCAAGCTACTGGCTCTGACTGGCTCTTCAGCTGGCTGCTTCTCTCTCCTTGGTGGCCTTTGAGCTCCCTGTGTGCCTTGCAGGTAGTGAAGTTGCTCTCTGTCTGGCACCAGCGCAGGATTTTGAACATACTCCTCCAGGTGAAAATCAGGAGGGGGAGGGGAGGGATATTTTAAAAATCAGTATCAAACTCCTTTTGCATGCCAGGGCATGAGGCTGGGCTGAACAGGGCCCCCAGAGGCTCTGAGTGCCAGCTGGCTGCAGTTTGTGAGCCCATCTTAAAAGTACACAGGCTAGGAAGGCCAGCCCTTGGTGTCTGGGGTCCTGTAGGTGCTGAGTGCGTGATGTAACTCAGGCCAGCACACACCAAGCTGCAGGTCAGGCCTCCTGTGTAGGCTGGTTTTGTTGGCATGGCAAGAAAAATGGCTCCTATTCACCTGGTCACGTGTAGGCTTTGGCCCAGGGGTTGTAGCTTGCGAGCCTGTGTACCCCAGCCTGGGCCACGCCAACCTGGGCTGGAGCTCAGTGGTGGAGCTGGCACAATGCCATGTGTCATAGCTGTGGTGGGGGCAGAGCATGGCCAAGGGGACTCAGGATTTTTTGCATTTCCTTAAATGATTAGAATCCACTGCTGCCCCAGCCCAGGATGCTTCACATAGGAACAGGCACTGTGTCTCCTGCCCCATGGTCACCCAGTTACCACTGTTCCTGAAGCCAAAGTACATCTCTGTTACAAAAGCTGCCGTGAATGGCAGAGTTTGGGCCTGTTCGAAGCACGAGTGCATGGAAAAGCAACCCACTGAGAGTTCTGAATGCACAGAAATGGCCTCCAGCTCTGGACAGAACTTAGAGTTCTGGTGAGAAGACCCTCTTTCCTAGGCATCCTCTTATGGTGACTGCTGGTGACAGGATACTGAACAAGGACTCTTGCTATGATGTGAGAGAGGCTGGATGTCAAGGGAGAACAGGACAGCCAGTCATTTGAGCTAACAGACAGTAGATTTGGAAGCTGACTGGATCAGGAGAAACTGGACGTTTTGTTCTCCCTGCTGAGAGCGATCACTGAATAAAAATCTAATGCAGGACAGGGAACTGATCCCCAAATAAGCCATGCCCAGTGCCCCAACCGTCCCATGAGATGCTCTACCAAGAAACAAGAGCACGAGCCTAGCCACCGTGACCCTTGAACCACACAACGAGATTGCAGTCTCCAGATCCCAGCTTCTCTGGGTGGCTTCACCTCAGGAGCTGGCACTGCTGGTGGTTAAGTCTTTATGGCACATCTTATTGCTCAGTACCTTGGCAGCTGAAAATTAAATTCAGGATGCCCCCTTTCCCAGGAAGGTGTAAGTGCCGTTTCAATCTATGCAAAACAGATGCTGAAAGCTGCTCCCAAAATGAGCTCATTGTTTAATTGGGTGCTGCCACAGAGAGCATTGCCATGTCCATGGCTCTCTGCTGCCTGCCGGCCACAAAAGACAACTTCCCAGGCAGTACTGAGTGCTGGAGGGTCTTGGGTTTTGTAGACAAAGGATACAGTCAAAAACAGCTGTATTGGTATTTGGTACTGGTGGTGACCCATGGCATCCTCCTTACTGCACCATGCCTCAATTTCCACAGCCAGAAAAAAACACCAGAGAAGGAAAAGCTGTGGGGGTGGGTACCTGCTTCCCTATTGTTGGGGAGGGGGAGTGGTGTGTGGAGGTTATCCTCATTTTTACAGCTCCCCATTCATGGAGCCACAAAGGCTGTAATGAAAGGGGGTATGAGGATGGGGGGTCACAGGCAAAAGCTATTTTTGTTTAATATTGAGCAAATTTTTTCAAATCACCAAATGCCAACGGACGCTTCCAGAGTTACCTTGTATTAACTGGGGAAGCCCAGGGAGAGAGGGATTCATACCATGCAGATGGTCCCTAATTTTCTTTTAGTTACTGAAATACGTGTACAAAGGGATAGTGCTGGTTTTTCCAACTGCCCAGAAACTCATTTCCTTGAAATACCTCACAGAAGGTGTCTTCAGCCGCGCGGTGGGAATGCCTCCAGAAGGTGCTGCAGGTGCACTGGGGGAAAACCTCACAGCAGTTTGTTCTGTGGAGCATCGAGGCTGGAGGCTTTATAGCCCTCCCACCTCAGACCCATGCTGGTTTCTGACCTACAATTCAAACGTTTCATCAGAGTATTTCTCTTAGATCTCTTATCTCCAGCAAATAAAACTCAGACATGAGATGTCACCTCCCAGTGATTGAGCAACAAACTAGATTGATTCCCTGGCTAACGATTATCCAGGGTCTTTGCAGTGTGGCTAAAGGTTAAACCCTGGGTGAGCGCAGGAGTTTGAGAGGACAGTGCTGGTACCAACTGATGAGTCTCCTTCAGGCCCAGCATCCTGCCTCGCCATGCACCCAATTACACTTCTCCTGCCGGGGACATGGTATCTGGGAGCAGCTGTGGAACCCAGGATGGTGGCTGGCACTGAACTACTGGGAGCAGCTCAGTGACAGTGACATGGCTCTGGGCAGCAGGAGGGCAGGGCTGTAGCTGTGCCCTGGGCTGGGTAACGGTGGCAGGACTGCAATAGCGTCCCCAGGCAACCTCTGGCCTGGCTGGCTGCCTTCACAGCCTCCTGCCACCCACGCTGGTCAAGCAGTTCTTTCCTCACTTCCCTTGATTTCTTTCCCTCATGAAAAACTCCTCTTTAATGTAAGGCAGGTTTAGATTTGGGGAGGGGGGTGGAGTGGGTTTTCTTTTAAATCTGCAGGAATTATCAATTAGTCCTTTCATCCTTTCTTGAAAAGAAAACTAAAATGAGAGCTTCCAAGTAGAAGGAATTACATACTTGGAGCATCTGCTTTTAGACAGAGCCGAATCACACCTCCCAGGTGACACATTGCACCCATTGTAACCCACATCTGACAATAGGGAGAGACCTGATCTGTGCGCAGGGGCACACACTGTTCTGCCATTTGTCACTCTGTGACACACTGCACACTTTTGCCCTACAGCCAGCAGCTTGGCTTTTGCAACAGCAACAAAGACAAAGCTTCTCACACTCCTTTCAAATCAGGACCCCAGAGAAGTACTTAGCAAAATAATAGGTTTGTTAAAGCAAAGCTTCTTTGTCATCCATCCTGCCTTTGCTTCGTTCCTTTAAGCAAGATGTGGGAGAGCTGAAATACAGATTCATGCAGATATTAAATTTTTTCATAGGCCTGGTAACTCAGAGAGGGGATATTCCTCCTTCCTACACTCTCCCGCACTGGAGTAAAATGTAACACAAACAAACCAAAATATATTGTTCATATCAATTGAGAGCAGCCCTGGGGAGAAGCAGTGGGGATGTGGGCGGATGAGAAGCTCAACATGAGCCAGCAATGTGTGCACTTGCAGCCCAGAACACCAACCGTATCCCGGGCAGCATCAAAACAAGTGTGACCAGCAGGTCGAGGGAGGGGATTCTGCCCCTCTACTGCACTCTAGTGAGGCCCCACCTGGGAGCGCTGCATCCAGCTCTGAGGTCCCTCGTACAAGAAAGACATGGAGCTCTTTGAGGCAGTCCAGAGGAGGGCCACAAAGATGATCAGAGGGCTGGAGCACCTCTGCTGTGAAGACAGGCTGAGACAGTTGGGGTTGTTCAGCCTGGAGAAGACAAGGCTCCGGGGAGACCTTAGGGCAGCCTTCCAAAACCTTAAGGGAGCCTACAGAAAAGCTTGGAGAGGGACTGTTTATCAGGGGATGTAGTGCTATGACAAGGGGTCATGGCTTTAAGCTGCAGAAGGACAGGTATCAGGAAGAAATTCTTCTCTGTGAGGATGGTGAGACCCTGGCACAGGCTGCCTAGAGAAGCTGTGGCTGCCTCCTCCCGGCAGTGTTCAAGGCTGGGTTGGATGGGGCTTTGGGCACCTGGTCTGGTGGAGGGTGCCCCTGCCCATGTCAGGGAGTTTGAAGTAGGTGATCTCCAGAGCAAGGCTAGGAGCCAAGTGATGTCCAGAGGTCCCTTCCAACCCCTATCATTCTGTGATTCTGTAGCCATGCAAAGTTCAGTGTGAGGTTTTTCAGCCATCTCTTCAAACAAACAAGCAAATTAGACTTAGTGTCAGATGGGTAGAAGTGTGTTTGCCGCCTAAATGCCCCAAATACCCTTTTCCAGGTTAAGCACCACAATAATGGGTGGTGCTACAGGAATTAGAAGTCAAGCTGACTTCGGATAAATGTCAGTTGCAGCACATGAAGCCTCGACTGTGGCAGGCAAATGGCTGGATGTGATACCAAGGACATGTCCTGAACTGGTGTTGGAGCATCATTCTCACACCCCGTTCTTATTAATAAGCATTTCAATATTTGATATCATATGAAACAAGTTAAAGCAGAATGACCTTACAGCATCCTCGAAGCTGTCGGTGAGGATGCTCTTGCCAAAGAAAGGGAAGATAGGATGGAACTAAACACTAAACATGTGAAAATTTCCCTTACAACGTGAATAGAGGCAACCACCATTATAAAATCTGCTAAATTTTTTGGCTCTCCTCACGTTATTTCATAAGATTACTTGTGACACATTAAGAATAAACATTTTCATTTTAAATATACTGTTAGAAAAAAAAATCCTATCTGCCTTTAATTCCTCACCCCTTCCTATTGTGCTGTCTTCCTTTCAAATTCAAGAAAATTCCTGAAAAAATGGTTTAAAATTAAATGAAAACCTAAGTACCTTGCACCTGTTGAGCATAACACAGTATTAGGAGGTGGGAAAGCAACCACAGTAAAATTGGACTCATGAATGTATCCAGGTCAGTATAGTATAATTAGCTGTTCAAGGATTAAGTAAGTTTTTGAAGGAGATATTTAAGACAATGTTCTGCTAAAAACTCCTGAGCATTCAGGGCACCTATTAACCCATTTTTAAGAGATATTTCTGTGGGTAATTTACCAAAGATTTTATTGTGATCTGCTTCCTATAAATCTCACTGCTAATGCCTCTTGCAGTCTGGCATCCCACTGTGTTGGTTTTGGCTGGGACAGAGTTAATTTTCTTCATAATAACTCCTCTGTGGTGCTACCTTTTGGAGTTGGGACCGAAACAGTGTTGATAAATCAGGGGTGCATCAGTTACTGCTGAGCAGTGCTTGTGCAGCATCACACCTCAAATGTTTCTGTTCCATTCATGTGCTTCAGAGGGGTTCTTTTTGCTTTACCACAGGGCAATACCCCTTCTTGGTGAAAAACCTGAACAGCATCTCTGCAGCATCAAGGCTTTTTTCTGCTCTCTTGCATTGCCTCATCAGCAATTAGGGTGGGGGTGGGCAAAAAGCTGGGAGGGAACACAGCCGGGACACTACACCCACAGTGCAAGATCCAAAAGGAAGGGCAGAAGACGGTGCAATCCTAGGGGTTCTTTACTTATTTTTCAGAGATGCTGTTCAGGTTTTTCTCCAAGAAGGGGTATTGCCCTGTGGTAAAGCAAAAAGAACACCTCTGAAGCACATGAATGGAACAGAAACATTTGAGGTGTGATCTGGTATGGAGAGCAAGAAAATAATGTAAGCTCTGGAGCAGTGAGGTTCTGATGTAACCATAATTTGAGGCCCCTGAAAGCTGATTTATTGCATCAGCTGAACTTTGGGACTGGCAAAAAAAGAACAATGTGGCATGATACGTGATGGAGTGGAAGAAGAAGAGAAGCTGTTATTTTTAAAATGCTTTCTGGAAGAGAGTGTGCAGAACGTACCGCTCAGCCTGAGTTTACAGAACTATCATCTGCTGTGTGTTAGAACTAATCTGTGAGGAATGTTTGCTGCACTGCAAGGAATTCGTACCACAAATAAATTAGCAGTCAGTACCACCAGGGTTCATTTCGGGGAGAGCCTCCTCTGAAGAACTCTGCCCCTCAGATAACCCCTCCGTGATTCTCTCCCCTTCTACCTTTTGCAGCTGTGCACTATGGCCAGATTAAGTGCTCAACAGGAATCAAACTACCCAGCTGTGCCGCCCACTTGTCCAACAGGCTCACTGCTTTTTTGTTTAGGGGGTTGGAAGTTGCCAACATCTGACCTGAGTTCATGAAGTTTGAGGAGCATTAGGAAAGAAATCCAGGCTTTCAAAGGGAAGGGAAATCTGCCTTCAGCCTTTTTTTTTAATTTGCTTTGGTGATAGAATCACAGAATCACAGAACCACAGAATCGCAGGGGTTGGAAGGGACCTCCAGAGATCATCGGGTCCAACCCCCCTGCCAAAGCAGCTCCCTAGCTCGTATTGCACAGATTGACGCCCAGACAGGTCTTGAATATCTCCAGAGAAGGAGACTCCACCACCTCCCTGGGCAGCCTGTCCCAGGGCTCTGTCACCCTCACTGGGAAAAAGTTCTTGTGGATGTTGGTGCAAAACTTCCTGTGCTCCAACTTGAGGCCATTGCCCCTTGTCCTGTCCCCACAGATGGCTGACAGAATGTGTTTTATTTTTTTATGGCTGGCTCTGTCTGCCACAACAGATGAGCCTCCCAGCCACAGCGATGGAGGAACGACGGGCGTTTTCCCTGCCCGTTCATCGACGAGAGAATCGGTTTATTGCCCTTATCGCCGACAGATGACCAGCTAGCTACTCCTAGAGGCACCAGAGGCGTAAGACACCCCTTGAATCAGAACCAGTGACTCCTTTCCTTCCGCAGAGGAAAGCTGGGCGCTCGCTTCCTTGCTGCTTCCAGTCTCCAGCCGACGGGGCGGCCCGCAGGCAGCACCCTCCGCCTCGGGGAAGAGCAAGCACGCAAGCAAGGAAAAATAAATAATAATAATTAACACCCAAACAACAACAACAAACATCTCCCCCTCCCCACCCCCCCAAAAAAAAACACCCCAACCCAAAAGCCCCCACCAAAACCCCGTATTTTCCCGGAGTCGGTGAGAAAAACGGCGGCGGGGGGAGGGGGGGGGAGGTGGGGGGATGCTGGTGCCCGAGGCCACCAGGTGGCATCCTGCGATCGCGCGTGGCCCCTGCCTCCCCCCGCCTCCTCCCCCCCGCCACACCATCCCCTTGACATCGTGGATGCTGAGAGAGGCTCAGCCGAGCCGGGGGTAGGGGCCAGGGTACACGGCGGTACCGCAAACGCGGCGTTCCGGCCGGCAGCGAGGCGGGTTTGGGGTGGGTTAGGAAGGCAGCTGTGCTGGCGTCAGAACCTAACCATTTGTACTCAATAAAACCCATGGGAATTAAAGGACAGGGTCCTGGACTGCAATACAGCCTCTCTTCTCCCGTGTTCCCTTTCGTGTGAGTAACAAAAATCCCTTCCAAAGAGTAGTATCTTTCCCACTTCCATCATCGATCTCTTAACTAAAACGTCCTCTGGCACCGTACCAAGGCTTTCCTGTTCTCGAAGGGCAAATCCGCTGGGAAGCGTTTCTTTCTTTCAGAAGTTTTGACACCTTTTGTAATGACGAGAACAACAACACTCAACCCGACTAACAGAGCTGCCGCCGACAAAAAGGCAGCCTGGGGGAGCAGTGAGTTTCCTTTAAGGGTCTTGTCATCAGGTAATGCCGGAGCAAAGTCTCCAGCAGCTCCTCACCGCCCCCTCTCCGCTCTTCTTTCTCTCAGCTTTGCATGGTTTTAACCTGAGGCAGCTCAACCAGTGTGCTGAGGTCATACTGGTGATGAATCGAGCTCCAGAGGGGGGGCGGGCAGGGGGGTGAGGGGAGATGGAAACGCCAACACACCAGTTCACTGTGTGGTGGTTTCTGTCTGACTGTCACCCTACGTCAAAAGGAACAACCGACCAGCAATACCTTTCAAGATTAGAGACCTGTTGTGGGTGTTTGGGGGTTTTTCAACAGCAAAAACTGAGAAGCAATCAAGACAAAAACGATACACAGCACAGGATGTCCCCTCCCTCAGACAGCTAATGGTCTTGTTAGGTGCTACTGCAACCCAATATATGTGTGTCACTCCTTTTCTCACTCCTTGCTTCCTATGAGGTTTCTCTACTGTTTTTTCTTCTATCATGGTCCGTCCTTTCCAACTCACGATGCTGGAAGAGTCAGAAAAGGAGACTAGACTCAACCTAGGACTAGACCCTGTTTCTCACGAAGGCGCTATTATGTTTGCTTCATCAGGGTTCACTTGGCAGCTTCCTCAGCATCCTGGCATGGGCACCACGAGAGGCTCCGGTGATTCCTTTTCCTTCTGAGCAGAGCTCGGCCTGGGGGGAGAGGCAAAAGTAATTCTAAAGGGAGTCTCTATGTTAATCACAGCAGTCAGACAGGGAAAGATATGCAATTACAAGGTCAGAGACAAATTAGTCACCCTGTCATAACTGGGTATTCTGACAAATGGCAATGCTGCCATAGTCCTAGTAATTTAATTTTCATGGGTTTGAGGAATTAAGTTTTTTGATAACTCTGGTCAAAGATGGAGTTTAGACCGCAGATGAGTCATCACGAAACCAGTAGGATGTCTGTAGGAGGGAAAAGAGAATGCTCTCTATTTTTGAAGGGTATTTTTCTTTCCAAAATGACTTCAGATGAGGGGTCCTACCTGATCTTCAGCAAAACCTTATTTTTTTCCCCCCAAAACAGACTGCTCCTGGAGGCAGCAATCAAAAGCAGAGGCTGTGCGTATCACTGCTCAGAAGGACATGCTGGTCCCTCTGCCTGATAGCTTCTCTGCTTTCCACCATCTCACCATGGCAAGCTCTCCCAGACCCTTACCTCTGGAGGGGTCTCCAGGCACTGCTGTGATGAAGTCAGTGCTACCTGTTCTGACAGAAATCACAAAAAACTGTCTGGGAGCTGAAGAATTGAATGGATTCAGATGGGAAGGAAAGAAAGACAACAACCTCCTGATTTTGTCCGGGGTGTTCTGCCAAAACAAAAGAGCTGCAAGGGCAGCAAACACCTCCTGCATCTTACTGCCAAGGATGAAGAGAAATCAAAACCAATTGTCTTCCTTGAGTGTGAAGGAGACCCATAAACATACATGGGAAAAATCTGTTCTGGGGTAGGAAGTGCAAAGTGAATGTCTGCCTTGTGTCTGATCAGCGGGCTTAGCACATCCCAGCGAGAGGAACTCCTGTTGTGGACCCACTTCTCTGGTCACTAGCTACGGTGGTGTGCCCACTGAACCAGAACCAGCCTTAGCAAACACAGTGTCTTGTTTCTCCGAAGAGAAATTACATGCAAAGCTAAGGCAGAGTATAGCGACAGGCGAATTAGACAAGCTCTTCCGGAAGAAGGACAGTGAATGCTTACTCCTGAAATCTGAAACAAAAAAACCCCCAATGTCTCCTTTGGAAGGGGCTGTATAAAGCAGGACACAAGGCATTGAGTAGGTACACAGGCAGCACATGCTTAATGTCAGCTGCAGTTTAAAACACAGAGATTGCCCCAGAAAATATCATTTCAGCTTTGTTTTTTCTTGAGTTACATCTTCCCTGGGAGACTCAAACATAAAAGTCATTGCAATTCCAATGCTCTGGAAGCAGGTAGATTGAATTCCTCTTCTGTAGCCTGCTACTTTCTGTTTCTGTGTTCTATTTGCACTACAGTCTGTGTCCATCACTTCCTGAAAGTGTCATCTTTTGTTAACTCTTTCCCTCCACACATCCTTCCATTCTGCTGTTCTGGCAGCTCTGGTTTCTCACCATCCCTCCATGCCAATCCTACCTTTTGCTTCCATTTTAGCCAGGCAATTCTTCTCCTGCTCTTCCCTGCTCTTATTAAATGCATGGCTCATGTTCCTTCCTCTCCCTTGGTCCCAGGGATGGGTCCCACACAGCTCTGCCCTTACTTCTGTCTCCTCTTTCTCACATGGTTCTCTCCAGCATAGCTCTACTACTGAAAATAATCTAGATTGCTTTCCTGCATGAAGAGGCCCTTGTGATTCATGCTTCTGTGAACATGTGCTGTGCGTGACCATCCTCTCCTCTCAGCTGACACGCTACACCTCCTTCCCAGGCTCCCTTTCTGTCTGGCCAGCAATGCTGCTTCCTGATTTTCCCTTGCCTTCTTCACTGGTTCCCTCTCAAACCCCCCACTCTGAGCAATTTCTGCCAGAGGTTCACCTGTAACATTTAATAATTACCTTGACCTCTCAGGTTTCTTTCTTCCTCCATTTTCTGAAGTTGCTTGACCAATTCTGCTGGAGAAAGAGGACCCACGTTCACTGGGGAAAAACAAAAGAGGGAATATCTCAATGAAGGAAGCAAACAGCCAACCTCTGAAAGTTCTCAGCTCTCTGAACTGTTTTATACCTTCTATCCTGCTTGTTCTCAAAGTAAACCATTCAGAAGGGCTAGAGTGGGGCTTTGTTTCCTGAGAGCCCCCCTGAGAGCAGATACCCTCAAAGTACCCAGAGCTCTAGGCTGAAGGGGTTGACTGGAAAGGAAGGGCCAGTTGTTTGGGATCCTGACCAGCCCTTGAGGGCAACAGATCTGCAGAGGGTGGGGTGGGAGCACGGCAGCTAAAATTCACCTCTCAAGAAAGCAACTGAAAGGTGTAATTACACAAGAGCACTGAATAGAGGTTTCTGTTAATCTATGATCCGATAATCTTCTTTCCTTGCCACTTAGCAACAGAATTACAAACGAAGGGTGGAAAGCCAGGGTGACTTAAAATTCCTCTCCTTGCTGAGCAGAGAGGAGAAAAGGTCCCTCTCTGGTCAGGCAGGACTGGTTTTCCAGGCACGGGCTACATTGTGCCTTTCAGCAATTGTGAATTTCAAGTCGCCCAAAGTCCATCTCAGCTGGGCAAATAAAACTGTTTGTAAGAATTAGCAAAGTTGACTCACAGAAACACAGCATTAATGCAAACAAATACAACCACCAACTGTGTTAACATCCTACATCATAAGCAGAAAGAATTTCGAAGAAGGCACTGGTGGGCCAAAACTCCTGCAATGGAAATTACTCTGAACTGGTAGGCAAAACCAACAGTAGCACACCTTTTTCGGGGATCCACCATGTCAGTGATGCTCAGGGACTGGTGCAGGAGGGCGTTATCCTAATGCAACAATCCCTACCCAGAGCCTCTGGCCTTCATGATCCCATCTTTGAGAGACTGAACCCAATGGAGTGCCAGCCTACCTCAACTCTCTCCTAGGTTCAGATATTTTCATGATCACAAAAAGTGTTAGGTGCCTATCATCATGCTCTTTACATCTCAGCCTCTTTTTTCCATCTCCTTCTTACCTTTTTTTAACCTACTTCTTCTTACCTTTTTTTCTTCTCCTGTGATTTTTAATCAAAGGCTTTGGAGCACAGGACAGCCCATCATCTTTGGCAATGCTGCTATGGATCTGGGAGCAGAGAGGCCCTTAAGAGACGTTCTGTAAGCTGCTTGACAACCAGGCCCAGCTGCACCTTGGAGCACCTGGTAGGACGCATCCTGCTTGTCCTTCAGTAGAGTCTCCCCAGTAGTCCAGCTTGGATGCCTTTTTCTTTTCATGTGTCATGATCCTGGAGGACAAGACTCTAGTGACGACAGCAACACATTCCCCATGTGGAAGGGACAGGCTCCCATCCCAGTGGTGCTGCCCAGCAGCAGAGGAGAGAGGGAAGGTGTTCCAGCCAAAGGGCAACAGACCCAAGGGTGCTGTTAAAATGAAAGTTTAATTTAATATTTACATTTTAAAAGGATTAACTTTACTTTGCCAGGTTTGCTTACCTTCAGCCAAGGACATGGCTTTTCTTTTTTTTTTTTTAATTATTTTTACAGTGCTGTTTTTGCTCTGAAACCAAGCAGCAAAGACTCTCCTATGCCAGACCCATGAACCCTGTAGCAGAGTCACTTTCTAACATGACTTGACTCTGCTCCAGGTCACCGGAGATGTTTATTCCCAGGCTAAATGAACCATGGTGGCATGAGCCTGGCCAAAGGGGCTGCAGAGCTCCAGGATTTCTGGGTGTTCTGCCATGAGCACATGCAGTCTGCCCTAGGGAAGGAGCTGACGGGCAAATGGGAAGGACAGAAAGAGCATTCCACTACCTCTCCTCCTCTTTTTTGGGTGGTTGGATGAAAGGAACAGCCAGAGGAGTTCTGGCTTTCGAAAGAGCCCATGGGGTGGTTTCTCAAAGTAATTACACCTGCGTTGGTAGACATTCCTAAAGTATTCATGGACCTCTGTGAGAAATAAACCCACCATCCACACTCCAGATGTGTGTATGTGGCTGGCAGAGAGACGGGGAAGGTCTCATAGGCCATGTAGATAGCTCACTGCTCACAGGTATTGAGTTTTTCCCAACTTCTGTATGCCAACCCTAGGTTTAAAAAAGAAATTAAAAAAAAAACCCAAACCACGAAATGCTCAACAGAAAGACGTGTGACGAGCAATTACACACTTTTCCTGCTATTTACAGCCTTCCTCACATAATGGCATAAAAAAGGAGCCAAATTACTGTGTGTTCCTCTTTTTATGTGACTTTTTGTACTTTGCAGAGAAACTTCAATAGACTCATTAAGCTGATACTAATAAAAGATCCACAATTCTGTCTACAGTCAAATATTCCCCAGATAACAGTCGTGGGCTGGAATTATTTGCTGGGTTTGCCCATTTCAGGCTACGCTTCTTTCATCATTTTTCAAAGACGAAAGCGCCTACTTGCCAAGCATCATCGTTAAAGAAAAAGCTAAAATTTACCTTTTCCCTGTCACCAGGAGCCCAGCAGCTGACAATGTCAAGCTCAGGGGAACTCATCTCTACAAAGCAGCAGCCGATGGTGTAGAGACATCTAATACTGAGGATAGAGGGAATCTTTTAAATTGCATGAAGGAAAGCAGAATAAAGAAAATAATCCAGAGTGCATAAATCTTTTGTCCTCTGCTGGGGGATAATGCTAATTAGCAAGGGTAGATAAAGATTTTGACTGGACATTTCAAAGCATTTTGGGGGACCCAGGCGATCCTAAGGACACTTCTACGTGGCCACACTTCAGACTCAAGGCAGTATGTGAACATAAAGTGTGGTAACTCTTCTGCTAGGTGCGGGCAAGCCGTTAGCCTCAGTGCCTTTTCTGGCCTGCATGAAAGGGGATTAAAATTCCTTTGAAACACGCTTAGAGGGGAAAATCACAGAGATGAAGGGGATTAAACGAATTTACTTTACCAGTACATATTTCCCTAAGCTGGTTTCCAGTGGCTCCAATATACTGGGCTGTGACGCAGTTTCAGGAAGGGGTGAGGTGCTGCGTGCTGTGCTGCGGAGTGATGAAGGGGCCGTAATGCTGCCCTACGAACAAGGGGGACATTACTTGGCAGACACTGCTGGGCAGGATCAGCTCTGCACAAACAGTGGGGTGACAAGGAGCAGGAGTGGTCCATGAGCTCTGGACTGGGAACTGCTGCTAGAAGGGCCAGTACGACAGTCGCAGTTCAAACTATAAGGGCTCCAGGGTTTTTTGGGTTACTTTAGTCAAGCAACACTAAATCCCTCAGAGATTTGAAAAACTTAAACTCAACCTCTGGAGGAAAAAAACGCCCCAAAAGGTCAAACACAAGCTAGGCATGTTTTAGTGGTATATTCTACAGCATAGTCTGCATTACAGAATTTATAGATTTTTAGATCCAAGCAAGGTTTAGACTAATTGCCTGAATATGAAAGATCCGTGGGCTTATATTGAAGTTAGGTATCGGCATATAGCATTCAGTGGAACAACATGCAGTGTGAAGGGATCCTTTTGACAGCTCTGCTACTGATTTGAATTGCTGTGAGCAATGTGTTACATGTCCACATCCCAAGACAGTGGGAATAATTCTCATAAAGCTCCATGCTCATCCTGTGCTCTGGATCATTCCACTTGCACGGTGTTTTACTCGCACAATGTTTAAAACCACTGTGTGGAGTCCAGGTGTGTAAAGCAAGCTGTTGGTGGCAAGAACTCAAACTTCCTATGTCTCTGACTTGTATACATCTTGTTTCTTAACTATAGCAGAGATCTGACAGGCTGCTGTAAGCCAGCTCCTCTTTCATCCCCTGTACAATACGTGACACATAGAGGGTCTGCTGAATAAGGTGGTTGCTGTTCTGCTTGAGTTTGTCCTAAACACATGGCAAGCCTCTGCTTCACTGTTGTTACTGATAAAGCATCCCTGGATATAGAACAAGTTCCAACCAGTCCTGTGACTGAACAGCTTCTCATATGCTATGCAGACAAAGAAAGAGAAACTATATGCTCCCCAGGAAGAACATATACAGACACAGGGCAGGGATGAAATGTGCACCCCCAACTGCAAAAAGCAGATTTTATAATAGCTGTGATTATAGAACTAGAACAGCCTTAGCTAATATATATTTTATTTTTGTGCTACCAGAGGTGTTCTGAACCTTGTTCAGAGACAGTGAGAAATGAAACTTCTATTTTTAACCTCAGCAAGTGTTGCACTGAACTATTCACAAGCTTGCACTCTATAAACCCGAGCATGTACCTGTTACATGATGAGAATTCAGTCTCACAGCTTGGCTGGTAGCAGGCAAAGGGGGTAATAACCACAGAGGCTTCATCAGGGGAAACTATACATATGCTGCCTTCATTCATCCATTTAAAGCAGCAATCTGTGTTTACAAATATGTAAGTGTCGTGCAGGTACAGAAGCCCATGGGACCTGATAAGATACGTCCATGGGTCCTGAGGGAACTGGTGGATGAAGTTGCTAAGCCACTCTCCAGCATTTCTGAGAAATTGTGGCAGACCGGTTCCCACTGACTGGAAAACAGGAGACATAACCCCCATTTTTAAGAGGGGAAAAAAGGAAGACCCAGGGAAGTACAGGACAGTCAGACTCACCTCTGTGCCTAGCAAGATCATGGAGCAGATCCTACTGGAAACAGTGCGCAGGCACATGGAAAATAAGGAGGTGACTGGTGACAGGCAACATGGCTTCACTAATGGCAAATCATGCTGACCAAATTTGATAGCCTTCTATGATGGGCTTACAGTATTGGTGGATAAGGGAAGGTCAACTGATGTCATCTACCTGTACTTCTGCCAAGCATTTTGCACTGTCCCACACAACATCCTTATGTCTAAATTGAAGAGACATAGATTTGACAGATGGGCTACTCAGTGGATATGGAATTGTCTGGATGGTCACACTCAATGAGTTGTGGTCAGTGGCTCAATGTCCAGATTGATACAAGTGATGAGCAGCATTCCTGAGGGATCAGTATTTGGACCAGCGCCACTTAACATCTTCATCAGTGACACCGACAGTGGCATTGCATGCAGCCTCAGCAAGTCTGCCACTGACATCAAGCTGTGTGGTGTGGTAGACACACTAGAGGGAATGGATGCCATCCAGAGGGACCTTGACAGGCTTGAAAGGTGGGATCATTCAAACTGCATGAATTTCAACAAGGCTAAGTGCAAGGTACTGCACTTGAGTCAGGGCAATTCCAAACAGAACTATAGGCTGGGCAGAGAATGGATTGAGAGCAGCCCTGAGAAGAAGGACTTTGGAGTGTTGGTGGATGAGAAGCTCAACACAAGACAACAATGTGCACGTGCAGCCCAGAAAGCCAACTGTATCCTGGGCTGCATCAAAAGATCTGTGACCAGCAGGTCAAGGGAGGGGATTCTGCCCCTCTACTCTGCTCTGGTGAGACCCCAGCTGGAGTGCTGCATCCAGCTCAGGGTCCCCAACAGAGCAAGCATATGGACTTATTGGAATGAATTCAGAGGAGGGCCACAAAGATGATCAGAGGGCTGGAGCACCTCTCCTTTAAAGACAGGCTGAGACAGTTGGGCTTGTTCAGCCTGAAGAAGAGAAGGCTGAGGGGAGATCTTATGGCAGCCTTCCAGTACCTCAATGGGTCTACAGGATAGATGGAGAGGGACAGTTTAACAGGGAGTATAGTAATAGGGCTAGGGATAATGGGTTTAAACCGAAAGAGGGAATATTTAGATTAGTTGTCAGGAATCACCACCCTGTGAGGTTGGTGAGGCCCTGGCACAGGTTGCCCAGGGAAGCTGTGGCTGCCCCTTGCTGGCAGTTTCAAGGCCAGGTTGGATGGGGCTTTGGGCAACTTGATCTAGTGGAGGGAGTCCCTGTCCATGGCAGGGGGTTGGAGCGAGATGGTCTTTGAGGTCCCTCCCAACCCAAACCCGTCTGTGATTCTGTGACTCTAAGCACTAGGGATCTCAGAGCTATTCATATCCTTTAGCATGCCTTCACCACTTATTTCTTATCTTGCTCTCAGAGTTAGCTTTCACATCTACTATGGGTATAACCAGCAACAGCTTCTGGCTTAGGTAAAGTAGTCTAAGAGCAGTGGCTCATTTACCACAGCTACTAAGTCTTTTCTTCTGCTTATGCATCATACTGCTGGTTCCACAGCATCTAAGCGTCTATCACTTCTTCAACAGCTTTTCTCTTTGAAACACTGTAGTACACTTTATTCTTGTTCTTAATAGTTGAGAGAAAGAAATACTAAGTAACAAAAAGGAAACTGAGGTCTTCTTACTGTATTGTAGATGAAAGTCATCATCTGCCCTGTTTCTGCCCTTTTGTGATACCTTTTTCTTTCAGTCCCTCAAAATATACAAGGTTGTTTCCTCTTGGATCCATTTTCAGGCAGTATATGTTTGTGCCAGAGCACTGGCACAGGTAAATGTACTTGGAAGCTGATGCAAATGTTCAGTGGAGCCTATGGTAGATACAGGAGCACTGTTTTATGAGCTAAAATGATGTGCACAGCATTTCCTCAGAGCTTTTGTCAGGATGCAGGCACTGGTTCCGTTCATAAAAATAAAGCCATAGCTGTGTGACTGTCACTGCAGCTTGGTAGCTTCCTGCTCAATGGCATGCCCAGTGGATTCTATTCTTGGGTAGATGGGATCTTATTTGGAGGTGGGGCAGGAGGGCAATCAGGGCTAGGCAGCCCAGGACACATGGCAGAGCATAGAGGCACTCACTTGCACTCCAAGGACAGGTCACATCCAAGCTGCAGCTGGAGGAGTCCCTGTGGCGATCTCCATATACTGATCTCCACTGAAGAAAGAATTGGGTAATTTAAATGACATTATAGGATGATTAGCCATTAACCTAATTTGCTAATTCAGCCCTGTGCAAATTTGAAGAAGCTGCCAGGGTGGCTCTGCATGCTGGAAAAACAGGCATTTCCACACACCTATTGGTATCAGGCACCAGAATGAAGTGCCTTAGACTCAGCATTTTACAATCTTAAAGGGCGAGATGCTGAGCAAAGTGCAGAGCTACAATAGCTGACACTGGACCTTTAGCAAATACATATAAAAACTAAGTAAAGATTATACTTTAACTCTACAGAATCTTTTCGATGGCCATAATAGCTAGGGGGAAGATTTCTGTGGTGTCCAATCTCATCATTCGTTTGACATCTGCAGTCACTCTGAATGAATTGAGAATTTATGGCAAGTCCCTTAAGAATCATCACACACTCACACAAGGGCCCAGCCAAGGCCCTGTGAAAATGGTGGCCTATGTTAATGTTTTCTGCTATCAGAAATTCTTGCATCATGTTGTAGATTTACTGTTTACCTCTTACTGTAAGAAGGGGACAAAAGCATTTATAACTTGAACCATCTAATCTTTTCACTAAACAAAAAATTCGACTTCAAAAACATGGATCTCATGGCAAGTTCTATGCATCTTTCAGCAATAGGAAAGGTTAAGGCACCAGGGCTGGCACAAGGGGTATTCAGGTAGCTCTGTGCCTAAACTGATTTGCAAACACTTGTCTAGACTGATGGATTAGTGTGTAGACATGAATGCATATTACAGTTGAAGAACAAAAGTTTGTTTCAGAGGGATCACAGGGTAGCTAATGAAGTGGTGCCTTGTAGTGATCAGTGCCCGGTGACCTTGGGGTTTAAACACTTCAGAGGGAAAGCCTGCTGAGATGAGCAGGTGCCAGGTGAATTCATACATTACGAATGCCCCAAGGCAACAATCATCTATTTGGATCTCTCTCTCTCTCCCCCTTTTTTTTTTTTTTTTTAACTTTGTGCTGTGTCCCAGGATGCTCCTTGGACATCACCTTGAAATGATCAAAACCTGTGATTTTGTACCTGAAGCTCAACCCAACCCATCTGTCTTCTAAATTGCTGGGTAGCAGTTCACACTCCCACATTTTCAAACTAACTGCACTTCATAGAATCACAGACTAGTTGGAAGAGACCTCAAAGCCCATCTAGTCCCAACCCCTAGTTCCTCAAAGCCCATCTAGTTCCCTGCCATGGACAGGGACACCCTTCACTAGACCAGGTTGCCCAAAGCCCCATCCAACCTGGTCTTGAACGCAGTCAGCGAAGAGCAGCCACAGCTTCTTTTGGCAGCCTGTTCCAGTGCCTCACCACCCTCACAGGGAAGAATTTCATCCTAACATCTAATCTAAACCTACCCTCTTTCAGTTTTTAAGCCATTACCCCTATCACTATGCTCCCTAACGAACAGTCTCTCTCCAGCTTTCCCATAAGACCCCTTTAAGTATTGGTAGCAGACAGGGTAAGGATGATTTTCTTACTTTTCTGTTTAAGATCAGTAGTGTTTCCTTACTTCCCACTAAAGTAGCCAGTGAATAGCCTGTGAACAAAGCACTACAAGAATGGTCATATCCTGAATGATCCAACCACAGGTGAACTCCACATAGAAAATCAAAATGGGCAGCAGGCTGGCAAACCTGAGCACACCTGAAATGCCACTAGTTTTGAATGCAATTATTTACAAACTGAAATTCAAGCTCAAACAGGAACCTCCTGGAGCACATTTTTTAATTAGAAAAGTATTATCCCTGGCTTTGCAGAGAGAGGAAAATGTTACATAATTAGTGAGTAATGAAATCAACAACAAATCTCTCACTGGCTTCAGCAAGGTACTGTACTGAGCCCTTGCTGATATGCCAGAGCTCTGCCACAGCCATGCAGCTGGCAGACACCTGGAATAAAAACTCCAGGAGTTCTTGATTCTAGTTCAGAAAATCCAGATAAACTCCGAGAGGTGAATCTTGGGTCTTTTCCTATAAATCCTAGTGAAATGCTACCCCTGAAAAGAGAAAGGTGTCACATTCAGGTCTCTGTACTACAGAAAGGAACTTTTCAGAGCTCAGGAATTAATTACCTCTTTGGGAAGTGGTAGGGAAAGCTATCCAGCCTACTGAATAACTTACCATCCATTAGCCCCTATCACTCCAACGTTATGGGGTAGCTTACAGGTTTTTATGGTCGTAGTCAGACATCCCAGCCTGTGCAAGTGTTTTGTCATGTGGAAGCAGTTGACTTTCTAAATAAAATGAAATAGAAGGTAATGGAGTAGAGACTAAGGAACTTACCTATGTAGAATAAGCATAAGTGTGCAAGGCTAAATGAAGGAGAGAGAAAAATACTGTTGCCCAGTTGGAAAAATCCTTGCCATAAACAAGAGCATTAGCAGGACAAGTTTGTTCTTGACCTGAACACTTCCAAGCAGGGAACATGCTTTCATTAAAAATAGTAATTAATTCTAATTCTTCAGAGATAAACTTCAACTGATTTGGAATTCAGATAAGCCTTAAAGCATTTACATATTTGAGGATTATCTAAATTTTTTCATAACTGGGGGTCTCATACTTCTTGGCTTCCACAATGCTGAGGTTACTGTGCACACCAGGGACTCTTGGTCACTCACTTCTCCATCTCCCTAATCACCTTGTATGCGGGGTGATGCCCACCCTCATCTGGGTTTTGTGTGTCCCCTTGCCCCCAAACAGCCTTATGCTATCTCTGCATTAGCTATGTAACCTTACTGTTTCTTCCACACCAGGATTCCTACGTATCTTTTTCTGAGGAGTTTTCAGTGACTCTGTTTACTCCTTTCTGACAGTAGGGCTTTTATGCCATTGCTCAGTGCTGAGGCTCTGCATTGTACCATTTTCTTTAAAGCATGTGTCCTGCCAGCTGTCTCTGGGAGAGAGACACTGTTTTCTGGTCCTTCAGAAGGATTAGAGTTTCCCAGCCCCACTTGCTCCTGGGTGCTCAGCACCATTGCCATTCCACATTCCTGTATTTTTTATCTGGGGTAAATTATTCAGTCCATAAGCTCCAGGCTTCAGTTGCACAGAAAAGGTTTAATAACAATAGACAGACAACAATCAGCACTTGTTGGGTGCTCAGCAGTTACCCATCCCTTTTCTCCTCTGCCCTCCCACAATCACACATTTTGATTCTCCACCAAGAGAGCCAGCTGTTCCAAATTCCTGAGCCCTCCCATACATTTTATGGGGAGCATCACCCTATTGTGCTAATAGGCTGAGGCTGACAACGGAAGGAGGATCTACCTAGCATGGCTTCACCAGGCTATAGCAATTCTAAATTAGGTTCACGAGCGATTTAGTCTAGATGATTCTGCTCTGGCAGGGGAGTTGGACTAGATGGTCTTTTGAGGTACCTTCCAACTCCTAATGTTCTGTGATGCTGTGAATAGAGTTCTGTATAAATTCTAGGCCCTTCACAGCTTTCCAGATCAAATAAATAACAATTTATCTGCAAAATGTGTGAGCAGAGATCCACAAACACACAAAGTCTACTTTCCCTTCAGAATGGCATCCCTGCTAATCATCCAGGGATCCCTGTGTAGGCTCTATGTGGGAAGACAAGAGTTGAAAAAAACAGCAAATGAAGGACAAGAAAAAAAATTAATGTCTAGGGTTAGAATTTTCCATGCTTCTTGTTCACTTTACAAACCAGCTGTTATAAAAGAGGAAAGTAAATGGATAATATGGACAGTTGAAATTTACTGACCCTGTAGACCTGACTCCTCAGAAATTGTCACCTTGCAGGAAAACCCAGGAAAAAATAATTATTTGTGAAGTCATTCTCCCACAGGAGAGCAATTTCACGTGCAGGCAGGTGCCAATGTCATTAGTTCCCTGGCATTATTTCCTTGCAAAACAGCTGATAAAAATGACTTCACGGTCTACTCACACTAGAATACAGATAATTTCTCTTCCTCCTGACATACTTTCTGCTTCAGAGAAATATTACTTATCTATAATTATTTGCAATATATTTATATAAGAGCAGTATTTACCTCTCCAAGACCTGAATACAACCCCCAGGCACTAGATTGCAGGACAGTTTCTTACCGCTGGGCACCTTGCATTGACTTTCCCATGCATGCAAAGTGAGGGGAGAATGCTACCTGCGTATCAGCCTGCTTTGCTGTAAGTACAAAGGGCACTTTGATCCCAGTTCAGGAGATTACTGTAATATAGATTTTTTTTTATTTATTTTTTTTTCCACAAAACCCAACTTTGCCTAAAGAAAACAACTGCACAAAGCAGCCTGAAGGCATGAAAGCCACTGGAGAATACTGTCCATGACTGCCCTCATTCTGACCTTCATCATAATCCTGTTCAAGTTAAGAGGCAAGATTGCTTTTTGTTGGAATACCATGAAATCAGTGAGAAATAAGTGTGCCAGCTCCTGAGAACAGAAGCATAGACTCAGGGTTGTTTTGGACATGGGGAGAAGGAAACAGCAAACAGGGTAGGTTGTTTGTCTCTCAATTAGCACTGGGTACAGTATGGACAACTTTTTTGTGATGCAGCTGGAGAAAGCCAGATAGAGTATGCCTATTCCACCAGTTGATATCTTCTTCCAAATTAGGTTGGGACTGAGTTCACCCCTGAAAAATCTCTTACCTAAATATACGTTTCAGAGCATAGTAATAACATTTCCAGCATAATATGAGTTTGGAAACTAGAAAGTCAGCCAGATGTTAACATAAACTGGCAGTCTATGCTAGTTGCCTTGGCTCCTTCTGGGGTACAAGGAGCAAGAGAAGACTCATTTCACTTTTTTGAGACCTTTACCTTCCCAAGGGGACAGGTCTCTCCGGGTGTCTTCCCAGTGATTGAGAGGAAACCTCAATGTCTACCTGAATATTAGGCAAGATGAATCCTTAGGAACCTCTGGTGTGAAGCAGATGTTCTCAGACCCTATCTAAATTAACTTTCAGAAAGAAACATTGCTGCTTTCCAACAAGCAGGAGAACTGCTTGGGAATCTGTCTCCCAGCATAGACCCTTAGCACTCATCAAGCTGGACCATGAACAAACTCCATCATCCATATACTGAGCCCGCACCTGTATGTGGGAACTGGTCTTCAGAAAGCACTGAACACATGGAGCGGGGACAGAGAAATCATCAGGGCATTATCATGCACAACCTGAGGGCAAGGTAAAGGAGATCTCCTAGAACTGGTTGGATTTCTGGGCAAACAAAGGTCATTTGCATTATTTTGTGGAGGGCTTTCTACGAGTCTAATCTCCCCAGGCAAGGGTCATGTTTGTGTCCGTTACTTATTCTCTTTGCTCTAGTGATCCTGCAGTCTTTCCATTGACTGCAATGGCAGTGCTATTCATGAACTGACTCTAGGATTGGACTGTTTACTAAGCAAATAATCAGAATCAGCAGATTTGGAGTCATATGGGCACCCAATAAGCAGCCTGTTTTGTTGTAGGATTGGCTATAAAATCCCAAATCCCCTCAGCTCCTAGCTGTTGGCACCAAGGCTCACTAACAGCAAA
Source organism: Laterallus jamaicensis coturniculus (assembly GCA_022605575.1). Lineage (NCBI taxonomy): Eukaryota > Metazoa > Chordata > Aves > Gruiformes > Rallidae > Laterallus > Laterallus jamaicensis. The sequence continues at coordinate 45,260,840 of JAKCOX010000002.1, forward strand.
CAGGATGGCCTTTCACTCTGTGCTCTTTGTTTTCTTAGCTGGACTGGTATTTTCCTCTGAAGCTGCACCACTGGTGAGTCTCTCTTCAAATTCAATCATTACAAGAACGATTATCTAGATTTTCTAGATCACTAGCATCTTCCTCAGCCAGGGAATTCTGTAACAACTAGGCTTGGCAGGAGTGTTGTTTTACTGCCATTTTTAAGTTGATTCTTCAGAATACTTCAAGCTTCTTCCTTTTATTTTTGGCCATTTATTAATCAATTTCAGGACATCATGAAAGGGATAGGGACCTAGGGGGTGTGACCTTTTATTTCTGCCTATTTCTGTCAGTTTGTGACTCACATCCCCTATCTTGAATAGAGAAGTAGCTTTACCTTCTCCACCAAACAAGTGCTTCTCTAAAGCACTCAAAAACTATTTCTGAAGCATGAATAAGCACGACTTGTACTGTAATGAAGCTTAAGAAAACAAAGGTTCTTTCAACCCTAGGGATGCCAAAGGTATTTCTTTGTTGGTCTCCTATGCTAACACAGCTTGCCTGCACTTACAATAATTTACTATTTTCTTATTTGTGACCCTATTACAAAGGCACACTTTGTAACATTTTCCCAGGGCCATATGCAGCTCTAAATACTTATTAAGCAAACTGTCTAATGAAGTTACCGGCATAAAGCACAAAGATGCTCTGCTTTAGGAAATGGATGTTTGTGAGCTAGCCTTGGATACCATTTGGCATAGAACTTGCTTTTAAGTCAAGGTTAATTCTGCAATAAGAACCCATTTTTTCTTTGAAAGAAGGTTTTTGCAGGGCTGGTGAACACCTCCTGTATGACCTCTTTCTTCTCTTCTCCCCAAGGTCTCCCATGGCTCTGTTGATTCCAAATGCCCTCTCATGGTGAAAGTGCTGGATGCAGTCAGAGGGAGCCCTGCAGCAAATGTAGCTGTTAAAGTCTTTAAAAAGGCTGCAGATGGAAGCTGGCAGGACTTTGCTACTGGGTAAGTTATGTGGTCTTACGGAGCCGGTTCTCAAGGTGCCTCAGGAAAACAATTGAGAAATAAAGGGAATGGTGCTCTGATCCAGTATTTTTCCAGCACAGTGTTATTGCTAACAGCATGTGATTTTTTTTGTCTAAAATCCATCAGATTCAAGTAGAAATTATCTCTGACTGAAATACATGCTAACTGCAAAAATACATTGAGATGTTCATTTTATCTTTGTAAGGAAATAGGTTTAATTTTTTTTTCCTAGCAGCAGTAATACCTTTCCTTGCTATTTAGAACAATTCAGAGCCTATTTACCAGAATTTTGTAGGTAATCCAGACTAACCCACTATCTTCCCATGCAATGGATAGAGAGCTTTATTTGCAGCAGTCACACAGAATCCTCTCTGTAAGCCTTGTCTGTACACGTGCAAATAAGTGCATTAGTTGTCTTCTCCTGTGTAACAAACGTGCTGGTTGGAAGAAACTCCTTAACCAGAAAGCTCAAGGGAGTCCTGCTGTAACACAACACAGAAGCACAGGCTCAGTATTTGTTAGTGGTCATTTCTATCTACCTACATGGCTTTTGCTAGAATGACAGCTTAATAGTTACAAAAGCATCCTCAAAACATCAGTGATGGGCAGGCAGTAATACTGTTATCTTTGGTCTGTGGGAAAACTATGGGTAACAGGGAAATGCAGAATTCAATAGGTGAGGTATTCAGGCACTTCAGTTTCATTGTAACAACACACTGAGTCAGATTTTTAAATAAATCAAGAGAAATCTCTAGTAACAGCAGGATATGCAAGCACAGGATGACAAGCACCAGCATGGACAGGTGACACCAGAGCATTGAACTGTCTCTTACTAGGATTTTTATAGTAAGACTTACAGAGAAGTTGCAGGAAAAAAAAGAAAGAAGAAAAAAAACCCAGGCAAAACACAAAAAGAAACCCACAGAGGGGAGAAGACTGCATGGAGAGAAGTACATCTCTCTCCATCTGAAAGTTTTCATAAAACTCAAACAAAAAAATACTTTTCCCCACTGAAAAAGAACAAGAATGGTTAGGAGATTGAAGGAGAAAAACACCTCCACTCCCAAATGCTGCATGTTAATCTAGGATAAAGACTCTCAGAATAATTTATTTACTTTAACAAACAGAGAAACCCCATGAAATGTTGGCATATTGTTTTCAAAGCAAGCAGACACGAAGATAATGTCTTGTCCTTAATGACTATTTCTGCCATTATCAGGAAACCCAGATTATTTCATATGTTTCACCAAGTGCTCTTGAACATGTAAAACAAAATAAAATATGCAGAGAAAGAAGATAAATGCAACATCAGTATTAAATGCCCTAACTTTTTGGGCACAGCAGTGTTTTCTTGCTCAGTTTGCAATGATGCTCTCAACAAGCCCAAGGAGACAAATCCCACAGTTCTTCTAAGCCAAGCTCTGTCTGCACATGAGGTCAGTACACCCCCGAGAACATCAAATCAACTTCTTCAATATAAATTGGGAAGAATTGTCCTATGCAAGAGAGAAGCATTTTGCCGAGGGAAGGCAGTGGAGGAGTGTTAAAGCACAACTTTTATTGCAGGTGAATTTTATCCTTTCCACTGACTTGCATCTTAACCAAAGCTGCTTTCAGAGATACTACTGACCTCCGCTGATGACACTTGGCTGAACTGGGTTTTCACATGTGATTGTGAATGTTTTCTTTTGGTAAAACCAAGAGTTTCTCTATGTTAAATCAGAACAAAATCTGAATATGTTTGAGGAACACAACCTGTAACTACTCCTGCCAGGTTATGAATATTTTAAAGTTACAGCACCCAGCTGATGCAGATGTAAAAGTTGTATTTTGTACAAATGTTTATAGAAGGTACTTTTTTTACCTTTTTGTATTTAATTTGCCAATACAATTTAGAGAATTAAGCAAATGCATCTAGCAACTAGTGAATTTGGAGCCATAATATTTAAAGGGCAGGGAGGAAATTAACATAGCAATGTCTGACTTAATAAAGAGGCTTATTTCAAAATTAGTCTGTCCCAAAATAGGCAAGAAGAGATAACTTGAGTTAAAATGCATTTTGAGGAAGGTTTTAGGGCACAGAGACCTGAGAAACATGTGATTTGGGTTCTATATGAGCTCCTCCCATGACTAGGTTTGACCTTCCCACTCCTCACATGCTTTTGGAAATCTAGGTCTTATCGCATAGTTCAAGAGTTGGATTCACCAAACATAGTTCTCATGTGACCTAAACTGTAAAGAAGCAAATAAGTGAAGACTGCAGCATATTTGATGTCATTCCCCCTACCCTCCCCTTATTTCTTTTTTTCTAACTCCAAAATAATAATTCACCTTCCTGAGCTGTTTCCTCAGCAGTCTGCATCTGAGGGCAGCGCTTATCTCAGTGCAGTATGTGCTCCAGGAGTTCATAAGTGCCACTGCACAGACTGTATAAACTTAACTTGGTCACAATATACAACTAAGGTCCAGCCAGTGAAAAAGAGGATGAGGACCACAGTCTAGGCTGGAGCCATAGTACCTTAAACAGTGATTTGCAAATTTGCTTTGCTTCAAAAGCACAGGTTTTATTTAATTAATTGTCCTTCTTATAGCAGATGCTGACACTCCACATCCTACTAAGAATAAGCAACCATACTATATTTATTCACCCACTCAGAGAGAAATGCAGTTGCTGTTTCAGAAGGAATCCCTTGCAGCACTTTGCTACCAGGGCTGAATGCAGGGCACACTCTGCCTGGTGCTAATCCCACCCAGGCTCTGAATCGTACACTGTCCCGTTGGCTGTCAATGCAGCAGTAACGCTGAAGGGACTGCTAGTGGGACCACTTGGCATTGAGTAGCTACTGCTTAATAACTGAAATTAAGAAAGCCCCATTAACTCCTGCTAGTGAGCGAGAGTCCTCAAGTAAACCCTCGCTTCCAGTTTCCCAACCCTTCTGGATGGTCAACACCTACAACTCTGGGTCAGCACAGTCCAAGCTGTATCCACACTTTTCAGAAACTGAAACTCATTTACCCCAACAAAGATTTTGAGGCAGACACCATTTTTCCTTGTAACTGGCTTGTGTCCAGACCACCCAACTTACAAGAGGATGCAGGTGAACTGCTAAATTGCACTTTGAATATTTCTGTAGGATCTCAGCAATCCTGCTTCATGGTTTCAAGGACACTCACCAATGAGTCATTTGCCCTTTTACCTACTGCCTTTTATTAAGGTAGTATAGATATAGCCAGGAAGTCCCAATTACAATGAAACAGATACGTATACTTCACAAATTGCCTATGAGCCATGTTTCAAAGAAGTCTTAGATTCCCTGAGGGCTTGGTCTATCTTGCATGTAGTTGATGTCACCTGTGCTGGAGCAGTAAGATTTTTGTCAGTCTTTAAAGTGCTAAAGTTGAAACATAGCTGAAAATTAGCATGGGGGTTTTCAATGCTGTTACTTAATGCAAGCAAAAGCTCTGTCATTCAGACTTGTTGCATTCACCACCATTAACCAAAGATGAAGGAGGATGTAGCATCTAGGAAAGAAAAGCTGCAATAGTAGACGTGATTGTCTGACACACAGCATATCACCACGTTCTCCCCTCCCTCACTCCCCTCAAAGTTTTTCTGTTTTCTGCCCAGACAACCACTCCTTGCTATAAAATGGGAAAGTTCCACTAATTCTTCAAGTCAAGGCCTTCTTAATTTTTTCCTTCAAGTACATTATGTGGTTCTGAAATGCTATAAATATCAAATAAATATTTTCAGCACTAAAAAAGAATCAGAAATAAAGTAAAAGGTAGGAAAACAGATAAATGGGGTTTAGGAGCAAAGCACATAAATATTTAAAGATCTGTCATACAGATCTTGCTCCTTTTCAAACAAGGTGCAATGCCAGCTGTATTTCATTCTTGTTTCTGGACATCACTCACAGTTTTTGAGTTACAGGCTGCGTACATAACCTCTGTGGGCTGGGAATTCCTATTGCTCATTTATATGGTGGCCAGTGGAAGAGGCTCCTGGTCTTTTACCAAGCCATTGTAATTCAAATTAATAAAAACTTGTGATGCTAAATTGCTGTTCCAATACACTAGTATGCACGGTCACATAAAAATGTATCAATGGATGGAGGTAAAACCTGTAGCCTCAGTGACAGTAACTAGAGAATAAAATAATTTCCCACTAAAATCTCTCTTCTAATTATAATTTGAGGTTTGGCATCTTGCCTTTCATCGTGACGATCCTTTTCCTAAGCCACTAACATCTGGTTCCAGAGGGCACTTGGTTCAAGTTGAACGTGGTATTAAAAGAGGGGCCTTAACTATAATCCCTGCTGTAGCAACAGACATGGCAAAAAAAAGCCAGCTAGCTTTGATTTGTGATGTATAAGGATGAATTAGCAGCAGGGATATGTTCTGCAACATGGAAGGAGGAGAGAATTCTCTCACATGACTAGAAACTATTCCCTAGAGAATTTGTCTGTTCAGCACCTCTGCTATTTAATATTCCACATCAACTGTTTCTGTTTAGCATCTAAACCACAGTATGAAGCATTTACATGGTAATTTTACCGTTACAGGAAAACCACAGAGTATGGAGAGATCCATGAGCTCACAACAGAAGAACAGTTTGTAGAAGGAGTATACAGGGTTGAGTTTGACACCAGCTCTTACTGGAAGGGACTGGGCCTTTCTCCATTCCATGAATATGCTGATGTAAGTATTTGGAAACATACCTAATAACCTCTATACTTGGTAGTGGCATCAGCTGGAAAGAACAAACACGGTTCTTGAATACTGAATTTGGTGAAACAATTCACCACCACATTAGAATGTGGAAATAAAAGCAGTATATGACTGGCTAAGGCAGCTTCCCTGCAACTACTGGCACAGCTTTTCCGAAACAGAGCCATGCCCACACCCATTCAGACCAGTAGGAATCAACCTTTGTTCAAAAAGAGCTACATTAATCAAAAGCCCACAGCTTTAAAAAAAAAAAAAAAAAGAAAAAAAATTACTGCTTTTATAATGACTGAAGGAATATAGGGATTTGAAACCTCTCATTTTATAGGAAATGAGTTCTTCTTTAATCAGAGGGATTTTCCTCATATGAGTCACCTGAAAAATCTATGAAGGATTCTTTCCGATAAGCCTTCTTTTTTGTTTTCATTATTGCTCACTACTGAGATATGCAATAGAAACAAAAACAAAAAACAACAAACACATCAGAATATAATGAAATAACCATGGTGGGAAGAGTTGTCTGTGCCATCAATACTCATTTATACTCAAATTTCATAAGCAGGCCAGCAATATAACCATGTCTTGTGCCTCCCTTTGCTTTTAGCTCTACACTGATTTATCGTGTGCTCTAAGATCTATTACCTTTACACATCTTCAGCATTAATCTGTCATTGAATTTCCCCAAATTAACTGGTCTGGAATGGCTGCAGGTTATATTGTAGAACATTTTAGACCACAATTTATGAATCTCTGTGAAGGACTAAACAAATGACTGAGGCCCAGGTCCATACGAGTCTGAGGTGCAGCTTGGGCCTTTAAGTCAAATAAACAATCTTCAAATATACTCCCTAACCATTTCCATGTCTGAAAGTCGCTGGGGCCTACAGAAGGGCTTCACCTCGAGAGGTGCTTAAAACAGGCTGGTGAAGAAGCTTTCCTTTGATGTAATAGCTCAGATGTCAGCAAATTAGCCTGGGAAGTGGGCAGAGTTCAATGACTGTGTACCAGCTAACTGAAGCTTACAGTCCTCACGTCCCAGCAGCTTAGACTTTGGCAGGACCTGGATGTAGGAGGGAAGTCTCTAGTCCTCTCGTAGAAAGTACGTCATGGTTCAGAAAATAGATCAAATATTAGGTTGAAGAGAACCAGAGAAAATGGGAGCTTAGTCCACATGACAGCACTTTCCTGGGAACTGGATGTCCTGAGCTGCAGGGACTGACTTGGAGAGCAGAAAATGTGAATTATCTTTGGACAAGGGTCTCTCCTTGTTCTGTTAATCCTAGGCACTCTGTTCTTTGTGCAAGAACCAACCCATCACCAGCTGCATCAAAACCAGGAGTGAGGCACTGGGTACAGAAAGCAGCTTTGTTCTCCAATTGCCTACTTCGCTTGGACACCTCACACAGACTTGTATTTAAGATGGGATTTTAGCCCTCAGTCTTTCTTATTAGTCATGAGATACACCCCACTTTCCTCGTTGTCCCATCCTCCCACTCCACATCACAAACTTAGTTTGCCTGACTCAAGTGTACGTATCTCCACCTAACGTCACTGCAGCCCAGGCTCTGTAGACATCAGTCCAAACATCACCAATTTCTCAGTTTTCAGCAAGCATCACAAAGTAACGGGGTGCATTACCCTCCAGAAGGGTAAAATCACTGCCTGGACAGAACTGGCACAGTATTCTGCAGAGGAAATGGAGTGTACTTCCTAATTCTTAAACAGGTGGTTTCGAACATACTCTTTTTCTTTCTCTTTTCCAGGTGGTGTTCACTGCTAACGATTCCGGTCACCGCCACTATACCATTGCTGCTCTCCTCAGTCCTTTCTCTTACTCAACCACTGCTGTTGTCAGTGATCCCCAGGAATAAACACGTACTGTCACTACACAAACACCCTCCTCTACTAGAACTACCATAGGCTTTTAGGAGGAAGGTTTTTCCTACTGCTAATGCATAACTTTTTGCTACGTTAGTTGTTTTGGTTTTTTTTTTTTCCATTTTGTAACCTGGCAAACTTCAGACAAGTCAATAAAATGTTACTTTAAAACATTTTTGATTCCATTGGTGAAGTTTTATTGTGTTCTAAGGTGTCATGATTTGCACTGTAGTGCAGAGGACATCTGGAAAACATGCATGGCTTGGCACTTGATTTGGTCCTGTTCTTGTCCTCCACTACTTTAAAAAAGTCTCACCAAATGCACTGGCGCAAAATAAGGAAGTTGTTAGAGCTGCACTTCCTTAAAAAAAAAATGACCAAAAGCATGTACTCAAAATCAGAAAGTAATTCATGCTACTTGTAGTTTACACACAGAAGAAATAGTCCCCACCATTAACTAGGTCACAGGAGAAATTCTAGATACCTAGCAGCAGAAGAAAAAAATGCAGGAAGATTGTTGAAATATATATATATCCCTAGAGCTGAAAGAGTTAAAAGTCTGTGTACCTTACTTAAAACTTCAGGTAAACCTCAACTTTGTCATTTCAAGACTACAGTTTTCTGCTCAATCAGTCAAGAAAGTTCTGAAGCAAATTCAATTAGCACTGCTTTTAACAACTTTGATCTTTAACCCAGCTGGCTACCGTGTTTAGGGGCATTCCAATTAAATCATTAGTAAGTCAAATCTCTAGTTCTAAAATAGAAGCATCATCTTAATATTCTCTTCATATTTTTAGAAACAGGAAAATGTAAGCTGCAGATTGACTGTGATTCAAATAATGTTGCTGATAAACTAACTAAAGGTTTTGAGGGCTTTAGCAGTGATTTCTGCAGACTGATGTTTAAAATACCCTGAATCAGAGGAATTGTTTTTTTAACAGGATTAGGGAAACTACAGAGGCAGTTAATGAAATCATGCCATTCAGAAGCCACCAGCACTCATCTGCAGCTGTCCTTGGAGTTTATCTCTACACCCAGAGCCTGCTGGGATGACCGCACACCAAGTGAATTCACAAGTTACAAAAGCTTGCCTTTAAAGTATCACTGTTTGGTTACTTTTTCCCCCGATGTCTGGACACTACCACAGTTACACAACTCTTGCAGGCAGCGCAAATAGTTTCAAAACAGCAACCACCTTCAAGCACGCAGGATTCATGGCATCCTGCTGATCACAGTGCTTGAAAACCAGAAGGTTTGCTTTGCCCTCAGAACAGGAAAGAAATATATTTATACAGATGTTGTCAAATCAATCAACACAGGTGCAGTAAAACCAAAAAAACAACCAATCAACAAACAAAACAATAAGCCAGTAGTAGTCTGCACAGTCATCCATCTGATGACAGGATAAAACCTAGTAAGAGAGTGGCTGTGCATGTGTCTAACCAAAAATCAGAAAGTTTCATTTCAATAAGTAACGTTTCCCTAAAATTAAAATTAAGCAGATGCTTCTAGTGGGAGCTGACTTGCAGTTGTACAGGGAACATCCTGAACTTGTACTGAACCTATGGGACAAGTGAGCAGCAAGAGTTGAAATTCTGTCTGACTGCGCTTCAGAGCTGGGTATGTTATCAAACTGGAAACCAAAAGTAACATATTTTTCCTTCAGGGGAAGGCACAAGATAACTAGATAGCTGACACGTTATCCACTTATCTTTTATCTGGAGTTGAGGAGAATGGCCACCACTGATAGAAATCTCTTCATAGATAAACATGGGTGAGTAAATTATGCCAACCCATAACCATTGAGAAATTCTGAAATTGAAATTGCCGAGTTGACAGAGGTTTTTTGTTTCTCTCAACTATTCAAGATCCATAGAGTGCTATTCCTCAACAAAACCAGAAATAAAAAACTGAATAGACTTTTTTCCCCCTCCAAGAAAGCAGATCACTGCAATTGAGTGATCCAGGCACTATTCCTCATATTTCCATAGGCAACGACAGAAGAGACTTAGTTTTGCAGACAAGGTTCATGTTTGTATGGGTTACTTATTTTCTCACTGTTTACTAAGTAAACAGTAGGAATCAACATGTTGAAAGTCATATGGGTTTTCTGATAAATAGCTGTAGTTTAGAGGCCTTGATATAAAAATCGCAGATCCCATCAGTTTCTACTTGCTGGCACTGAGACTTCCTAGTGGTAGGCAAAATGGCTTTTCAGTCGGTACTTCTTGTTTTCTTAGCTGGCCTGGCATTGTTCTCCGAAGCTGCACCATCGGTAAGTGTCTCAGGATCAAGGTCCTTCATACTGATGTAGTCCCAGCTTTTTTCTTTTTTTTTTTTTCTTTTTATGCTTTAATTAGTAAGTGAAAAATATTCCATTTCACTGTAATTATCTTTATGGTGTATATTGACTGCAGTTCTCTCCTAGTGCTCTTCTGGTCCCTCTTTCTCCTTGCCTAGCAGTTAGTGAGAGGGCTTTATACTTAGAGAAGCAGCCCTTGTCATTAGACTCTGTGACTGCATGGAGAAACAACGTAGGACAAGAAAGGAAAAATGGTATCATACTCACTACACAAAGACCTTGGGCCTGTTGAAAAGTAACTAGGAACCCTTAGATCACAATGAACAAGCTTGTGTCGGGAGGGGTTTAATTTCCTGTTGTGAGATCCATGCTGGAGAAACACCTTCTCTACTCCTCTCCCTCACTGCTCTACCCACTACAGTCCTGTCCTGTCCAAGCAAGAAGGGATCTCGATATGCACTGATGCAAGCAAAGAACAGAGACAAAGACAGGATCTCACTTCCAGAGGGCTCCTTTATTCCCACAAAGCAAGTTGGACACACAGATGCTTCAGCTTGAAGTTCCTGTAGAACAGACTTCTCCCTCTCTCTCTCCCCACTACTCCTCCCTGTCAAGCTCTGACCTTTGGGGAACGGACCTGCCTTTGCGAGGAAGCAGGCCTTCACTGAGTTCCCAGGGTGTAAAAGCTGGGGTGCATAGGCAGTACAGATACATGCTGGTAACACTGGTCTGATGTAGGGCAGGGTTTCTGGCAGGTGGGATGTTCAGTACGTCACAGACTGTGAGAGGGGATGTAAGAGAAGGCTGTTAGTTTTCACCATCTAGATCATAACTCACTTTGTAATGGTTAGATGGAGATCAGTGATTGTTATTCCAACATCACCCCTGATTAGCACCTTCCATAAAGCTCTGTTTTCTCACTTTTTGTCTACAGAATTAGGTAATGAAAGGTCAAAGCCCTGATTCAACTCTACATTTGACAGATAAAACATCAGGGCATGGTTTATCATCACTGCAGGTGACAAACCTGTTGGGAGTGAAACTACAGCCATCCCATCTCCTAAGGAAGGTCTTCATCTCAGATCTCTCCACAGCAGCCCAGGGCTGACAAATCTAGTCCTACATGGTGTTAGGAGAGAGTCTGGATGTGGTGCTTACCAAGTTTACAGCAGAATTAACTCTATGGCAACGAGAAATCAGAGGCTCTCAAATCCAGCAAGCTGTGCTCGAATTGCCATTCCAAAATACAGAGGGAGTTTAGACATTCCTACTACCTTTGACGATTTAACTATTTCCCATTGAGGTCACAATTCAGTTACAACTTCATGCTGGAGATGGTGTAGCTAAGCTATGCCAACAAGAAACACATTCTCACACACAGTCACAGTGTCCCCCTGGTGCACCTGGCTACACAACCCCCAAACAGCTCCCTGCATCTTCCTCCCTGGTTCCACCACATCCAGCCCCCAGACAGCTTCAGGCTTTATTTCTCACAGGCAGCGCCCAGTGATCTTCTTGAGGAACATATGGTATATTCTGTAGTTCTAAAGAATAATATTCCTTACTGCTTTCTTACGCACCATCACTCACCTTTCTTACCACATAAAAATTCTCTCTTCCTATCTGAAGGACTCCAAGCACCCTCTTTTTATAAAAATTCTGGATTCAGTCCGAGGAAGTCCAGCTCCAAATGTTCCAGTTAAGTTATATAAAGAAGCTGCAGATGGATCTTGGGAACTGTTAAATTCAAAGTAAGTCATTCCAAAATAACTAGTGGGAGAAGGGAAAGGCCATGGGAAGAGGCCAAATAGTTGAAAAAAAGCATTTCATGTTCTCTAACACAAGTCTTTTTTATTCCGAGGAAAGATAACCTACTACTGAATTAATTTGCTGCAGATTGTCTTTTAAATGTACTAATTTCAACTACCAAAATGGTTTTTTGAATGCTTTATAATACCTATGAGCACAAGGAAATACTTTAAACTATCCTTTAATTCAATCCTCACTCCTCTTCCATGTCATTACAAGGGATCAGATTACTTTTTAGTACCCACCAATGAAGTGTTGCATTGTTACCAGAAGAATCAGGCAGAATCATAGAATGGCTGGGGTTGGAAGGGACCACAAGGATCATAAAGCTCCAACCCCCCTGCCACAGGCAGGGCCACCAACCTCAGGCCTGGATCTACACAAGGTTGCCCAGGGCCCCATCCAACCTGACCTTGAACACTTCCAGGGATGGGGCATCCACCACCTCTCTGGGCAGCCTGTTCCAGCACCTCACCACTCTTTCTGTAAAAAACTTCCCCCTAAAATCTTTTAGTTTGTTTGAAATTAAGACTCTGGTTGAGAATCCTGCCTTTGTTGGCTATTTGCCTTCTTTCTAAATGGATTTATTTCATACACTACCAGAGCTTTAAAAAGAAAACATGGAACTGTTTTGAACATACATGACATCACATCTGATAGCCGCCTTTGCTTCAAGGAATCAGCCAGGAGGAAAAAAATTGGGGATAAAAGATTTCTCTCCTCCTCCCCCATAGACAAGCAGTTACATCTAAAATAAGAAAAAGATAATCTCCCAGTTATTTAAACATTGCCATGTCTTTTTTAAAAATCCAATTGTAGAATTTCAAGTGTAGATGACTTTTTTGAAATTTCCTAATTTTTAGCCTATATTAACACTGTGGAAAAAAATAAAATCAAAAGAAATTCTTATTCAAAGTATAATCCGAAGTGAAATGGAAAAAAATTCTTAGGGGGTACACAAAATGAATATTCTTTGTTCAACAAGCAATGTCCCACTTCCACGCTAACCTCCTCAAGATAGTTGCAAAGTTTCACCTGAGACCTTTCCAGGTCTGTTAAGTCTGATCTACTTTAAAAAGTGAGAGAGGACTCAAGCAGATACAATGCAGGAACAGTGAGACCCCAGACTCAGATTCATTTCTAGAAAGTCCATGAGAAACTGCATGTAACGGACTCTTTGGTGCAGTAGAGCAGTGGACTGGTAAATTGCCTCCCCACCCCTCAAGCAAGAAGATAGCTTCACACATATTCTGTCACTGGAAATACCCCAAATTTTCCATTAAGAGGGTGTTTACTGATTTTCAAATCTGAGCTTAGAGGTTTTATATAAAGATATATGGCTCAAAAGCTAGATGTTGACTGAAGCTTTAAAAACACGTGGAACGTTTATAACAAAGAACAAAGTAACCTTAAGATGAAGGACACATCAGTCCTGACAAAATTAAATCAACTGCTCCAGCCTTGGTAATTTGTAAATTATTCAGTGTTAGCAAGAGATTCTGAACTAACTGTTTTCAGCTGAAGGTATGTTTGTTTTAGCTGAGAAAGCTTATTAGATAAATCAGAAGTATCTATGACAATGACTATATGACAAAAAATAAAACAGATTAAAAAAGTCTTGATAACTGACTACAGAGCATCTTGTAAAATACCAATGGTGTTCTATGACTTCATAGTTACATGCTGTATTACAACACAAATCCTAAGTAATGCATTGGACAAGGACATAAATCCCATTCAGCTGTATTTTTCTCTGCATGCAATTTCAGTCACACATCTTCACATAAAGATCTGGCAGCTAGAACACAAACAGTGGTTTGTGACTACTAAAATCAGGCACTAGCAATATTGTTATTTGCTGATAACCTACCTAATCAAAAACCTATTGTTATAGAACTTATTTCACAGAAATAGGTTTCAACCGCAAGATGCCTTTGAGAGATAGCATTCAATACTGGTTCTGGAGTTCTAAATTGGTTGGCATTCAAAGGTGTAGAGTTTGAAGCCAGTACTGTGGCCTTGGATAGCACTGATAGCACCTTCAGATCAAACAAAAGCATCTGTTTGTTGAGGATGGGAAGCCAACCGATCAATACAGACAACAAGGAATTCCATAAGGCTACACTGTTGGCTGACCTGTACTCATTTCAAATCGCAGATCTCAAATTTCAAATAGCCCACTGTAAAAAGATTCATACCAGTAAAATAACTCAATACATTTAAATAAGAATTAGAACTAAGGAAAAAACCCAAGAGCGTTGACCCTGCTTACTTGCACAGTAAGTGCATCACAGACTTTCCACATCGCTTACAGCAGTGAAGTTTTCCTTCTGAGTGGGTTCATTTAATTAACTCCAAGACTCTGCCAAAAGGCTATGAACAACGCTGCCAGCTTTTGGCTCACCTCCAAACTATGCAGAGTAGTGACGTGGCAGGCAGCCATCTGCTGTGGCGATCGTGGAAGTAGCAAATGCCAAGATAAGCTCTGAAGCATCCGTAACACAGACGGACGTCAGCTACTGCAGATCAATAGAAGTACTCATGGCATTGCCTGAGCCACACAGCATCGCTCGCGTTCGATTGCCAAGAACCGCATCTTTCTCGGGCTCTTAACCAAAGCATAAAAGTGCCTTCTCCTGTCACAGACAAACCAATGACATCGGAGAGCTCCATGAACTCACAACTAAACAACAATTTGCAACAGGGCTATACAAGATTGAGCTTGACACTGCCTCTTACTGGAAGAGGCTGGGCTTGAATCCCTTCCATCACCATGCTGATGTGAGTATTCATTTTCTCCTGCACTTCTTCAGCTACGAAGAATAAAGACAGTTTATACGTCTAGGCTGCAATTACTAACTGCATACACTGAACTTTCTTTTCACTTTACTTTCACACTAACACTTTAAATCCAGGCTCAGCACTTTGTAACAACATACTCTGAGAGAACCTGGTTACTAGCTCCCCTGTACCTCTCAATAAGCTCTCAGATGCACCACTTAAAGGTTTTCTGTCCTTCTACCTCTACTTGAGCCTGTGACTCTTCCTGTGACTATTTCTAGACACCTGAGGAAGAACAGGTCAAATAGTCTTTAAGGCTCCTGGGAAAAGGATTTTTCTGCCTTTTGGATCCAGTATTTGTACGGCTGCACACAAAATTTTATGGTCAATTCAAATGCTTCTGTTTTGTTGATGTTGGAAGGAGCACAAGCTATGCATCACACCGTTATTAAACTGTGACTATTTTACAAGTTGACACCTATCACCTCACAGCACTATCTAACACTGAGGAAGCTATCAAAGGACAGGACATAAGGTGACGGGGGAGATATTAAAAGGGATGTAAACCAAAAGTTATTAGCACCTTGCTGCCAAAGGACTAACACAGTCCTTCTCTGCTTACTACATACAGAAGTAGGACTGAATAAACTCAGTGCTTCATATTTCAGCCTGATGGGCACGATGTTTAATTCTGTTCCTCACAATTCAGGACTTAATAAGAGCAACAAAAGTATTCAAATACTTGAAAGAACATCGTGGGGGTTTTGTTGTGTTGGTTTTTTTTAAATGAAGGCAATCATTGTAGATCTTCAGTAAGGTAAAAAAAAAAAAGCCACAGCTAGTTGCCATTTTTGAGTACCAACAAGGAACCCCCAATCTGGTATCTACTATCTGGTAGTGACATGCATGCTTTTAGCAAAGGATATTTAACCAGTTGATTAACTGCATGACAGGTGTTCACAGTTCACACTGATCAAAATAAGGTATTTTCCAAGTTCTGTGGGAGCTTTGATAAAACACCCACAATGATTCCCTGAAGGTTCATATCTAGACATCACTTCTCATTCGTCCTGTATTTCTTTTTGCAGGTGGTGTTCACAGCTAATGACTCTGGTTATCGACATTACTCCATTGCTGTTCTCCTCAGTCCCTTTTCTTACTCAACTACAGCTGTAGTTAGTGAACCAGTGGAATAGAAGCTGACATTAACCATGAAAATTTAGATGTGTAAATTAAAATTTCCATAAATGATAAGAACTTAGTTTGACCATAGCAACAGCTTTAGATTTCATGGTAAATCACTAACAGTGACAGACAAATCACTAAAAGTGACAGTCAAGTGGCTTATTCACTCTGTTAACTTGACAAATAATGTGCATTGACTTTGTTTTCAAACACTTTCCTGAATAAAAGTATTCTGTGTTTCTGTATTCTCTAAGCTGTACTCTTCCTAATACAACTTTGGAGTTTGAAAAAAATATATTCACTTTAGAAACAAAACATTCTGAGAATAAACTGAAGCCATACATGAAGCTAATAAACTACACTCCATTCTTGCAAAGGAAACAAAACCAAACACATCTGAAAGGTGCCTCATGAAAAGTACTCCTACAGGAAATGCAATCCACCACCTACCACCATTTATAACTTATTACAGAAGCCTACAATAAGCCAAGTCAGATGTGACTACTACCCAGGGCTCCCCACAATCATCAGATAAAAATCAGAATTGGGAGGTGAATTTAAGATATAGAAGCAAAAGTAGCTTACAAGAATCAGCAAGGTAAAATAGCATTTAAGGCTGCTATGACATACTTAAACACAGTTAAAATGCCTTCTTTCTTGCCTTCCAATATATTATAACTGGTAACACTTTCATGGAGAGGACAAATCCAGTGTTGCAGAAAAGTATATCCATCAGACTTACATGAAGTTTATTCATGTGTTTCCAAAAAAACTGTCCTCAAATTGACCTAAAAATGACTTTAATACCTCGAACCAGACACTTCCATAACAGCTGTAAGATATAAGGGGAAAATAAGGAGGATAACAGCTGATTCCTGAGAAAACTAACTCCTTATCTAATGCCAGGAGAAATACAGATGAATCCTTCTATTTCTTGTTCTTGTAACCCATATATATAAGGAAGATTACAGATAAACAGAAATAAACATAGAGAAAAGCCATTAGGAGATTCAATAAAATAGCAACCCTATCTTGGAAAAGTATGCAAAAAAGAGTTGTGTGGCCTAATAAAATCAAAAGCTGAAAGCACATAAATATGAATAGAGAGTAAAGGATTCATTAGCCTAGGCTGGATCCCATCACAGCATAACCTGCCCGATTTGCTGGCCAAGTGTCCTTTCTTTTAGTTGTTCTCTCAGGACTGAGCACTAGAAAAACCATCACTTTGTCTATAAAGAAAACACAAGGAAGATACTTCTCCACAGAACCTCAGAATAAACAAACCAACACAATCTTTAGAACACTGTATTTCATAAAAGACAATGATAAAAAAGTACAAACATTTTCATGAACAACAAAAAAACCCAAAGCTATGATAGTACACAGGAAAATTCCCAGCATTTGTTTCAGTGCATTTTTCCATTAAGCCTATCTTACATACCTCTAGAAATAAAATAATCTTAAGTACACTTCCTCTTGCTGATACATAATGGATCTTTTTAATATTTTTAAATAACTGGCTCATTAGTAACCCACTACAACAGTCATTAGTAAACATGATAAAAAAATAGACTAGCGAGATCCAGGACATTTTGCACTTGCTTTTCAATGCACTGTCTACTGCAAAATGGATTTTATATTCTACTTATATCTGACATACAGCAAATGGGGTTAAGATTATCTTAGCATAGCAACCAGATTCCACTCTTTGTATTTTTATAATGTTTTTACTTGATAATTTGCAAGAGCTTCAGGATCTTGTAAAATACTCCCTCTTCTCCATCCACGTTCACTGCTTGAAGAGGAGACATCCTTAATTTGCCTTGTCAGCAATGCAAAAGCTAATGTGATTGGCTTCTCTTTAATTTTTACAAGAATCATGAAAATATCAAAAGGGGACGTGCACAACTTAGCTCTGCATCGCATTTATTTCGTTTGAAGGCACTGTCTATGTTAAAATTCACTACATGATAGGACTGAGTTCAAGCAGGTAGTATACAAACACTATTTTGACGTAATTTAAGATGGCAATTTTTAAATTTCCCAACAAAGTGATAAAAGGTACTTAGAGAAGAATGTTGGTTAATTTAACACCCATCACTTTGGGCACCAAAATGTAAACTTTTCAAGAAGTCTGCTATGTGTCATATCCATTCAACATACTTGTTCAAATCACATTTTTCTAAGACCATACACAATAAATCACTTTGAGCTGTAAAGTTATATTAGTTCAGCCAGAGCTTGTGTAATACAGTATGTATTTAATATACATACATAGGCATTAGAATTTTTAAAAATTGCACATTAATTTCACTGAGTGCCTTACAACTGGGCACAAAAGCATGCTTTATAGAACAGTACAGACCTACAGTACCAAAGGATGTTTCATAATCGTAGGTGTTAAACTGTAGGTGCATTTGTACTGAAAACAAGAAATCATTTCAAAATTACATCAGGGATTAAAAAATTTATTCAACAGTTCTTAAAGAATTGTATTAGTCTGTGATGAAGTAAGACTAGTTTTATTTTGAAGATATAATTGTTCATACAGTGAAATAATAATCTCCCCTTTATCCATATGCTTCAGAATATTCTACACACTCAGTTATAGAAAAATATATCAGGAGATGATCAGACCACTTAAGCATGCTTTTGAAGGATGTTTTGTTCACTTTATGCTCACTTTTTGTGATTTTTCACTGCATTACATCATTCCTAAAGTGTATCAGATGAACTGGTAGATTTTACGGTAATTCCAATATGGTTTAAAATATCCCTTACAATTTTTGTCAACTACTTAAATCACTACATTTCTACTAAATATTTGGGAAGCCTACAACTAAGCTCATAACTTTACTGAAGAATGGCAAAGGGCAAAATTTGCTGCTGGGGATGACAAAGAAATGAAAGGTGTTTATGGCAAACAAACTCAAACATACAAAGCACCACACCATCTGCGGCATCAATTCAGGAAACCAACACACAGTAATGAGTTAAAGTTAGTATTCTTTGTCAACACTCTTACAGAACACTCTATGGATAAACAATCCTTATTATATACTGCTTTCCATTCTTCATGGGAGCAGAAGTCAGTCTTTGGTTCCTTAAGAGTTGAGTAACTGTGACAAACAAAACAGTTTAGTAGATCTTGGTCAGTATCTTTGCATTAACATAGAAAATAAATGATCCGGTCCTTTTCCTAAGTATTAACAAGGGATGTAAAAAAATATCAGGAAAAAATAATGCTTAGCAGTGGGATACTTTTAGGTAGCATAACATTACAAGCAAACAGAAAATAAGATATGTTTTTCATTATAAGCCAAGGAAAGAGGCTAGTTACTCATACATATAACACCACAAAAATAGAGAAACAGACAGGACCAATCCTTAGTGGGACTGTGCAGCCTCAATCTCATTGAAAGTCATCGACTTGAGGATACTTGGTGCATCACAGAAGCACTCAGCACTCTACCAGAATAGGTCCTTAAGTAGCTATATTGATTAATATATTGTAAGTGGAATTTTAAAAACCACTTGGGATTGGCCTGCTTTCAGTTCCACTTACGCCATCACCATCAGCAGCGGAAGTCTGACCAATACCATGGTTCTGAAAATCCCACAAAGCAAGCATTAGAACTATCAGAACTATGTTTTTATTATTTTCTTAAAAATCTAACTTTAATATTCTTCCAATGAAGACACATTTTTGGCTCTTCTGATTTTGGAGGAATAAAAGTGCTGTTTACTAGGATTTAAAAAAAAAAAAAAAAAAAGGAGGAAGAAAAAAAGAGAGAACAATACCAAAATACTGTACGCACCCAGACACATTGTTTTAGGCATTAAAATCCCTGACATTGACACTAGTGGCACACTTGGAAACAGTTAAGAGTTCCTGTAGATCATAATACGCAACGACCGCAAGATTTTCCGTAATACACATGCAATAATGCATATAAATAGGATTTAGATGGCAGGCAGGGCATCATACAGTTTTGCTGGCAATAAATAAAATTAAAAGCTTTCTTTCTATTAAGTTCATATATGAAATTGATTTTTCTATATAGATATGCAGGAGGCCTAGAGCTCAAAACTAGTATAACAGTTTACAGTCATAGCTGGCCAACAATTAATATTTCCTTCGTTTCACATAAGGTATAACCTTTTATAAGCATACTTGTATTTTACACTTGTTCTTTCATGCTAATAAAAACATTCCTATAGAATTCAAACAAGAACACACTCAAATACATACTGAAGCATAAAATATTGAGCCATTTAAAAGCAATGTACACACATTAATTTACATCACATATTTACAAACCACATTTTAAAAAGAAACAAAAGCATTCATATTTAAATACGGGGGGAGGTGGGGGTGGTTTAGTATAAAAAAAAAATTCCTGGAAGAAATGGCCTCTGCCTCTACTTCCAGAGAAGCTACAAGTCTGTTTTCTGCAGTTTATTTAGTTGAGTGGTTAAGATAGAGAATATGAAGAATGAAGGCTTGAACAGTAGTCTCATGCTGTAAACATCTGAGTGGTAGCTGCTGCTGGCTTTTCTTTCACAACAGTACGGTACATACAATCACTTTACTTCTCATCCCAAATACTTCTCACCAAATGGTCAAAAAATCTCTAATTCTAAGCTGCTGTTTTTGTTGGGTTTGTTTTACAGTGTCTGTTGGTAGCTTCCAGTGTTAAAGGTTTATTCTGGTACTGTAGCTTGTCATTCCACTTCCATCAATAATCTCTAACGGGAGCAAGTTCTGGTATGAGATTAACAGTTATATTCTTATACAACCTACTGACAAGTATTTTAGGAGAATATATTAAATTGTTCAACCCATCAATATACTGACGTTCTCTGGAATACCTCAGAAGTTTATATCTGCAGAGGGAGTTGGAAGAAGAAAACACAAGAAAGATTTGCAAGAAACAATTCAGTTGATGTTAGACAAGATACTGTAACAGTCATTAAATTTTGAAATATGTTTAAAACTCTGAAAACACCTTTCAGATGTTTTTTTACCAAATTACCTACCTAAGCTTTAAAACCAAGCCACTTTCTGTGTTTTAATAACACACATAGTTTATGTTTATATATAGAAATTAACATTAAGACTAAATAACAAAAAAGGAATTTAATATATCTACACTTTTTACTGTCCCAAACTAAACTTTATTTTTGAAGAACATTCAATTTCGTCATGTTTTGCAATATGAAAGTCAGCTATGGAGCTCAAATATGATTTAGGAACCTTCACTGGTGATCATTATACATTTAAACATTTGTTTTTCATTTCATTCTTGAGACTCCTGCATTTGCAAACATGTAAATCTGAGGTGATGAAAAATCTCACCCAGGTCACTAATAAATGCATTTTAGTTTTGTATCATTTATTTACTTATGACTACTGTATGTGAACATTTATAAATTACGAATAAAACAGAAAAAGATATTCTGAGAGACACCCATTGGTAAGAGAATTGAGCAGTATTTCTGATTATCTGAAACGCATTATAAACCCTCTATTTTGTTTTTCACATTCTACTTTTTATGTGTAGCTCATCTGCTACATTCATGTTTCTATTCTAATCTAGGGCCACCAGAACTGCACGCCAGTTAAAGCGTTTTGCATCTTTTGAAGCCAAAGAAAGGAACCCCAAAAGAAAAAGTTTCTGTCAACGTGAGCAGGAAATGAAGAGACCTGTACCTCAAAAGAATGAAATATGATGAAAAAAACCAATCCTTGAGGAGTTTAAAAGTCTGTTTTCACACAGGTGTTGTGTCTCTAGCTGCAGAATATCCAAATTAACCAAGTTAATCGAGCCCAAACAGCACTAACGCCCAAACTGTTAAGCAACAGTAACATTCCACAAAGATTCTGATGACAATATCTTCTGAAACACAAACTGAGACTCTCTCATGGGTAACTAACGTAATACTTTCAAAGAAATACGAAGTTTAGCACTAAAGAGGGAATAATGCTAATAAACACTGACTGCTGATTTGTATGCATGGAAGATATGCGTGTAACAAAAAAAAAATACATTTTAAGTCTAGTATTTGTACAGAACTTTGCTTTTCTTACCGTCCTAAAAACTGGACTTCACCTCTGTGATGATGAGGAATGGATTTGTACTTCCCTAAATCTCCCTCTGGTCTTGTTACGTTGTATCCAGCATAGTGAACCCTACAACATAATACAGAAACATGTGTATGATGAGTATTAAAAAGATATTTTCACAAGTTACAGCAATATTGAAAGCGACACATCCAATCTTTTAAAGTGAAGCTTTTGCGTTCACTGACATTCTTTTCCTAAAAAATAGAACACTCCTAACCTAAAAAGAGCTGACAAAAATAAATTAAGTGTAAAACAATAATAATGTCAGTGTTCTGCTTTGTTCTTAAAGTATAGCAGCAGAAAAACCTGAGGATAGTAAGGAAAAAGAATAAAAACATTCCAACTCCTCCTATAAAATACATCTCATATGTAAACTCTTGTAGACAGTTTCAACAGCTCACCTGGAACATCTCAGCTGTTTACTGTGAGCAGTTAGTAATAGTGAGTAGTGTTGTACATTGTCCTGTCTGTGCCTATGAATATAGACACAAGTTAACCTGTCACGAACACTGCTACTAAGACAGGAAAAGTACTTAAACTCCTGCTTACTCTCCGTGTCTGTGGGACAGTATTCCTTAATGCTAGCAGCAAAAGAGATATAAGTTAAAACAGAAATTAAGCCACAAAAGACTAGAAGGAATGAGACAAAGTATGTTTAATGCTGTTATTTGTTGTTCAACCCATTATTTAGTAAAAGACCTATCTCTTAAAGGCCTGTTTATTGTCCCCAAGCCAAGAAAAATCAACATTATACTCATCCCTTCAGAAATATCAGAACATACCATTTTTGAAGTTAACTCCTTGAAAATGTTAGAATTTTTTCATTTAAAACATATTTTTGAAAAGTAACAACTGAAAGAAAAAAACATCTAATTGCCCTCAAGGAATGGGTACCACAGAACAATGAGAAAGACATAAGAAATGAACATCCACCTGTTCCAAAGATCATCATCTTCTCCACCCCATCCCCAAAAGGCATTTGGAAACCCGTTGATCTTCTTGAATTGTTCCACTGTCAGTCCACTTACACCACCGAAGAACTCATTGTATGGAAGGCTGAAAACAGAAGACAAATTCTGTGTTACTGTGTGAACTCAGACAGGTTATTTTTAAACAGCCCCTTTCAGAAAAACAGCAAGAACCTCAAACTAAGAAGATGAACAGATGCTGAATGCATTCACTAAGGGAAACTGGTTCATAGGCCACTGGCATTAAGTAGCATATATGGAAGCTGAGTAAAGTGTTTGCAGTAGTGTCTGACTTGTATAAAAGGTATGCTTAAATAGTAACTCAAATTAGTACCACCACATGAAACGAAAGTCTGTGATATATTTCAGATGGCTGATTTTGACCAGAAGCTGAAGTGTCAAGTGAAACCCTCAAACTATTGGGGTTTGGCCTATTCAACTGAAAAAAACACCTGTTTAATCAAGTGAAAAAAATTACAAATTGGTAGCACATCACTTCAGTAGTTTTCATTCATGACTATATTCTATATAACTGTTAAAACTTGGGGAAAACAGTTGTAATAGTTCTTATTTAACCACAGAGAAACACATACTCTATAAAGAGCAATTTACCAATTCTACAAGCCAAGTTTTTAAATAAAAGAAGATTTATAGAATTTTAATCAGGAACACATTAAGTTATAACTGGCTGGCCAAGACAAGCAGCCACCATAGCTATATAACAGCCACTACAGCTATGCAACATACTAACATCCAGACAATGTGATTCCCAGTTCTCAAAACTCTGTCAAGCTAAAAAAAAGAAAATTTAAAAATTTACGTTTCTTTATTTACTTTCATCAACATTGATTTGCATCCTTAACCCAGAAGCTGCTACAGTGAAGTGTGCTCCTCTTTCAGGAACAGAACACAATTTCATCAAAGTAACTGAATATTTTTCTCAGGAGACACTTCCAAATCTGGAGTCTTCAAGGAGTTAGGACTATCTACAAAAAGATTTACCATTGCTTAGGACACAATTGCCACACTGAAGAACAAATAATTCCAGAATGCAAGGGGAAAGAAAAAGAAACATTCATGTAATTTCTGAACTCTCTGAAAACACCGTACATTTTATAAATGTATATAGAAATACATAAATATTCTCTAAATAAAAAGATAGATGCAATATATATTTGTTTTTAGTGCATTTATTTCTGTGTTTTCAAATACGTATAAAATCTCTAAAGGTTTGAATGCCAATTGGCTGGCAAGCTGAAGTCCAAACCCAGAGTCACATTTGCAGTACACTGCTTTTGATCTGTCATTTTGACCAATTTGTTCAAGTTGATCAAATCTACAAAGAAAATTTCAGGGTGGCAAATGCATACACATAGTAAGCAATAAGCTACAGCTTCATGTGACGCTATTAGAAGAGCGTCATGAGATAACAGTGTTAAGAAGCAAGTCAAACATCACTCAATACAATGGCAAAAGGAAAGGAGGTTATAAAACTGCAGGACACACTGTGTTCATTAAATTTCAATAGAGTCTGAACACAATACACAAAATGGTCTAGAAACGATAAAAGCTTCTGTTGAAGTAGCAGAAAAGAATTGTATGTTTATGATAAAATAAAGTATTAATTAAAGGATTTCTAATAAGCAAGGTTGTTTTTCCCCTTGATACATGTAGTCATATTTTCTGGGATTTTTTTATCATCAACCTCACCAAAACAAGTTCAACACCAAAAATCATAAAGAACAACTTCAAATCAGCAACATTATCAGATGTAGTCACTAAACTTATATCTTCCTTTTAATAAATAGCTATTTTCATAAAAAGCAGGGTAGGAGGCTGTTTTATTGGCCTCACCCACGGTATATCCTGTCACAAAATTCATACACATTTTAAGAATGTTTCTGGGTCTTTAACATGAATTTTACTAATTACTTACATGTACATGTATTTGTCCAGCTTTGCTGCAAAATGCCGTGGCATTTCTCCACATCCATAGTAATTTCGGTCATTTTCAGGTAAGTGATCCACATCATGAAATATTATGCAGTCCCAGGCAGCATCTTTCATAGCCTCTTTGAAGCCAACATTGAAGAGCATTGCACGATTAAAAGGTTGTGTACCTGTCTTCAAACAGAAAAGAAAGGATATATTGTAAGAATCAAGAAGAGACAAAATTTCAATACTAAGAAAAATACATCCTATACCACACACACACAAACATTGACAAGAACGCCTGTTATTCTGCTAGCTCAGCAGAGCAATAGCGCTGTATTTCATTCCCTTCTTACACAAAAATGGACAGCACTAAAAATTTATAGCACTAATAACTCTGAAATATCAAAATACGGGTGGTTTGGATTAATACCACATGACATTAGGAGTTAAAGAAACACTGATACAAACTTAGTGAAATGTTACGTTTTGTCTCTAATTAAAATGGTCAACTAGAATAGAGTATTTCAGTTGAAAGGGACCTACAACAACTACCTAGTCCAACTGTCTGTCCAATTCAAGGCTACCAAGTTACAGCATATTAAGGGCATAATCCAAATGTCTCAAACACTGACAGGCTTAGGGCATCGACCACCTCTCTAGGTAGCCTGTTCCAGTGTTTGACCACCCTCTTGGCAAAGAAATGCTTCCTGATGTCAAGTCTGGCTTAAAACTGCATCAGAGGAGGTTCATTCCCATGCATCCTATCACTGGATCCCAAGGAGAAGAGTTCAGCAACACTTCCCCTCTTCAGGAAGATGTAAAGTGGTCATCCTTTAGTCTCCTTATCTCCAAACTAGACGAATTCACAGTCCTTGGCCACTCCTCCCAGGCCATTGCTTCTAGCCCTTTCACTAGCTTTGTTGCTCTCCTCTGGATGCATTCAATGACTTTAACACCCTCAAATTGTGAGGCTCACAACTGCACTCAGTAGTCAGGTGAGGCCACACCAACATTGAAGGCAGATGGAAAATCCCCGCTTGACTGGTTGGTTACATTGTGTTTCATGTACCCAGGATGTGGTTTACCCCTCTTGACAGTCAGGGCACACTGCTGGCTCATACTGAACTGCTGTTAACCAGCATGTCTGGATTCCTCTCCACTGGGCTGGTCTGCAGCCACCCTCTCCTGATTTATGTTTGTGAATAGAGTTACTCTGCCCAGGGTGCAGAAACAGGCATGTAAAATTGCTAAATTTCATCCCAATAATCATAACCCAATTCTCCAACCTATCTAGATCACTCTGCAAGGTATCCTGTCCTTTGAAATGTCAACAGCAGCTTCCAGTCTGGTTTGATCAGCCAATTTGCTAAGGGTGCATTCAACTCCTGGATCCTGATTATTGGTAAATATACTAGAAAGGACTGGCCCTAGAACAGAGCCCTGAGGAACACGGCTGGTGACTGGTTGTCAGCTAGATGTAGCACCATTTATTTTTTTCCTTGAAGACCTACAAAGACAATAGATTCAAAATGGCTATGATATCACCTGTAAAATACCAGCCCACATTTGAAAAGCAACACATATCTTGCCACTGCTTAAACTAGGGAATGGAGCTGAACTTTCCTCTCTCAGTCAAAGCATCACAACAGCAGAGTAACAATTCTGAAACCCTGGATTCATCCAAATCTTGACAAGAACATAAAATCTGCAAGGAATCTTGAAGAGTTACTTTTCAAATAAATGCTGTTACCTGTTCAACAACATAGAAGGCAAATTCCAGCCGCTGTTTCTGCAACATGGGTATCAGGTGACGGAAAAAGATGGGAAGATGCTCGTGGCGATTCCGAAAAGGAATGAGGATCGCCACCTTAAAAAAAGTTATATATGTGTCAAGCTAGTACATTAGCACTATTGTATTTTAACATTTCTATACAGATCAAGTTTCCCATGACTTCAATAGACATTCCAACTTTTGCACTTAAATTGGCTTGGTGTTTTACACTTTCATTCCCATTAGGGAAGAGTGTTGGAATTTTGCTCAAACAATTAAAAGAAAAATATTCTGAGTAAAATATCAACAAGATTTTCCTTTTATATTCACTTGCTTCTTATTGTACATTAAGCAACACATACAAAGGACAAGTTTGCATTGGTATGATAAATTGTTCAGTAACAACAGTTAATGAACTTTTAGAAGTTCTTGACGACCCATTTCAAGTTTTTCTTCAAGTTTTAGTCTTCTTGAGCACAGTTGGCATAATACATACACTATAACATCCTACCTATTACATAAAATATATGGCAGTAAAAGATTTAGAGCTTGGAACTGTAAACTAGTTTTATACAACAACAGAAATTAAAAAAACCCACCACAACACAAAAAAGCATCATCTCACCTTCCACCGTGGCTTACAGTCTTTTGGTTTCCAGTGTCCTCCTGGTTTAATGTCTAAGTCTTTTGAGAACAGCTGCTGAATTTCATCAAAACTAATTTCACTCATATTGACATCAATAAGGCCTCCTAAACAGAGTAAAAAGTTGTATTTATTCATTTCAAATAAGACCACAGATGTAATGCTACAAGGTATCTCATAGACAAATATCATCAGAAATTTGTACGTACAGTCCCTACAGACAGAAAAATCCATTTATACTATCCTCATAATACTCATTTTTTTACAGAATGAATTTCAGTAATTCCCCAATAGGAACATTCCCTCAATAAATCTTATAAGGAAAACACTCATTTCAGAGGACACTGAACAAGCAAAGTAATTTGAATTCTGTACCTATTCCAGAAAATCAGAATCACTTTTCATTTCAAGTTACACTGTTAACAATCCCACACGATCAGCATTACTGAACTGATACTCAAATTCTGGGTGTCTTCCTACTTACACCTTCACAAAAGAGAAAATGCATCATTCACTGCACTCAACAAGCTCCTCAATTTAAATTCTAGGTAGTTATGTGCATTTTACATGCAGCCTGCATCCACTAATCCATCCCCTTCTGCATCAAACCAATTGATAGCAAGAGGCTAGATCTGAAAATTACTACATAGGACTCATTAGCTGGTAGCAAAAAATCAGGTTTGTACTTATGAAAAAATATTGACACTTGGTTGATAGCTCAAAGTTGTCAGCCACTAGCTTATGCATGTGTATTTCACAACTGCAAGTAATGACTCATAGTGAATACTCTCAAAAGCAGAAGTAAAAGGAATCTGGGGGAAAAGGGAATGTACAACTCATTAACCAGAAGCTGAAGTTGTTCTTCAGCAACTATGCCAGATTGTCAAATAAAAATCCAGGAATAACTATCTGACAGACACCATAAAAATATTATTTTTGTTTAAAAATATAACCTTTTGGTGAGGGTTGGAACTTTAAAGTCAATGGAAGAAATCACACCCATTTTCTCCCCTGTGCCTGTACCCAAAAGACCCTATTTGTGTCCAAAAGATTGCTTCGTGCTGTAACAATGACTTTGCTAGTTATCATTTCACTTTTTAGAAACATCAACTTTTTGTACTATACTAGGAAAAACTACTGTTCTCAGAAGGTGGCAAAAGATACTGCAATAGCTATTTTAGGTTTGGATTTAATTAAGTGTAGAACTACTTGTAAATGTAGACGGTAACTTAAAAAAAGAAAAAGAAAAAAAGAAGAAATATACAAAAAAATGGATCAAGAGCAGCATAATATAGAGACGATCTTTTAAGACCAGATTTAAACAATCTCATGCTGTTTATTTATGTTAGAAGAAAAATTAAACATGGCAGTTGCTGAAAAGACTGTATAAATATACAGCATAACAAGCTAATCCTACAGAGCCTGAAATGAAAATAAAATATTTTTTTAAAAGGTTAGATGATCATTATGGTTGTATCTGAAACTCCTGATTAACCTGAAAAAGAAATCTTGTGAAAAGTCAAAACAAGAGTAGTCAAAGGACCAGTATATAAAGTATAAACATATACAAATTAAATTAAAAGAAAGTAAAAATCATTAAATCAGTTTCATCTACAAAGAGACAGAGAAGCAATAAGAACCTTTTGGTTTATCTTTGTTTTCCTACTAGATTCTGTAAGTGAAGCTCAATTTCCTTCCAGAAAAAAGCAGCAAATAACACAGGACGAAAAGATGCCTTTCTTTTCTGAGAAAAGTTTAGATGAAATCAGATGCTTACAGAATAAATAAAATGAGGTTTTAAAAAAAGGGATGGTAAAACAGTATTTATAGAAGGCAGGTGCTTCTAACTTAATGGGACAGGACAAAATTCCCTCCAGACTGTTTAAAAAGTAGTTATGGTGAACCCTGAAATACTGGTACTATCAGAAGTACAGAGACAGGTGAATAGAAATCATCAGGATTTCCTTGTCATTAGTGGGGAGCAGGTTAAGGCATCTCAGTAAGTATCTGAGCTTAGCAGTCACTACTTCCATTACCATGTAGCATGCTGCAATAAAAGAGACTTACACAACCTCCAAAAAATCGAAACCAGAGGGAGCAAAAAAAAGCTTTCTGAAGAACAGAAGCAAAACCCACTAATTTCAACTGATACAGACTGAAACCAACAGAGTGAAATTAATTAAAAAATAGTATGGGCCGTTACTGAAGGGGAAATGAAGCATACAACCCAGAACAGGAAATACCTGCCTAAGCTGCGGTATGCAGAAAGATGCTTTGATGGTTTATAATGGACTGCCTATTAATGCAAGACAACAAACTAACACAATTGCACAAAAATGGCAAATCTCATTCTGAAATACATTAACTGCTGTTATATGAAAGAGAGAGAAGACTATTCATTTGCTTTGTAACCAGAGTTTTAGCTAGTTATGATGCTACAAAAGGAAATAAGAGAAAGTCTACAATATAAAAATGAAGAATGACAAGAGAACTGTGTAGTCTAGAAAGACTGAAATCACTGGATTATCTTCAAAGGAAGAGGTCAATAAAAGCATAAATTTTCCAAGACAGAATAATTTTGTACATAGATGGCAATTTTTTTCTAAGCATCAAGAAGGGCAAGGAGACCCAACAAACGTGCAAGAAGAGGAAAAAAAAACTAAACACGGTTGAGTATCAGGACAAGTTTAGCTATTCAGTTGATGTAACATGCTACTACTGGAAATATAACTTCCTCCACTGATGATTCTTTTTTAAAAAAAAAAAAAGAAAAATAGATTTTTCTAGTATCTATTTAAAACAAGTTAGTTAATTTGATTATATTGATAACCACAGTGTGCTCTGGTGATCAAGCTACAAGATGTGGATATTTCGTATTGCTCATTAAGAGCCAGATCTTACACAAGACATTAAATCACTTGAGTAGACTGCTTAAATTCTTACATGAGGGGTTTATTTCACAGAACTGAAGGAAATTATCTGCTTTGCATTTACCTCTCAAGTCAGTATTAAAATGATGTTGAATGAATACTCCTCTGTACTGCTTCTATCTTGAAGTAGAGGCATCTTGCTTATGAATTAGCACAGCAGTGCTCAACCAGTAGCTTATAACCCGAAAGACTGAGTCACACACAGAAGGCACTTGCTGGTCCTATTTTAAGAACGTATGTACTTGGAACAAAACATGATTTGACCATACTCCTTCCACAATACAAATTTGGCAAGCTGATGTAAAGGAGAGTAGTTCACTAACAACCTTAGACTGTTAAGCAGGTCAAAATATGTGTGATTCAAGAAGCTTTCTTCCCTGGCTATTTCAGGACCACCTACAAAATGTCACTGTGTTAAATAACCTTCAGAGAAATTTTATTCAGATACTTAAATGCACAGATGGTGATTAAAAAGGTATACATGAAAACCAAAGGGTGAGACATAAATGCCCTTGCTGAATAGTAACTTACCCAGTGAATTATTTTCTATTAAAATTTACGTTTTCTGTATTAAATTCAGGAGGATAGAGTAAGTACAAAGAAATTGCTAACAAAAAAAAAGATGGGAAAAGAGGAGAGCAGCAAGAAGATACCATATAGACAAATCCTAAAAGAATTACATATAGCCAGTGAGGTTGATATCAAGGATGCAGAGTAGAATGCATCCCTATTCTGGCAATTCCATATACCTGTTAGTACAAACAGGTCTAAGTCAATGATTTAAGACAATATGATATAAATAAGCTGACCTACTAAGGCACCTTACTACCTTTCCTCATGTACCTCAACCCTCCACTCCTGGAAAGCAGACTAATCTGGCAGAATATATCTTAATTCAGATCCCTTCAAAGTTTCATTCAAAATACTCATTATATGCACTTTCCAATCAGCATAATTATCATTCTTCTTTCTCTGGTTATCCAGTCTTATATTTTTTTGACTGTTTGTTTCCCAAATGAGCTAAAATACTTACTACTACAGGTTTTATTATATTTATTTAATAAACTTTACTTATATTTCTTTATTTACATGTGCAATATTACAGAAAAGAACATCCACAGGATTTTGAAAGCCGAACCCTATTTCTGGAAAGAAAGGGTTTGAAATAAGGGTATCAACACACCATAGCTAGTTGCTACTTGGCTTAAGACAGTTTTCACATGACTTAAGTTCATAAGCAGCAGCAACTGTTTAACGCTTCTGTCTACATGTCTCACATCTGTATCTTTACAATGCAAGAGGCAAAGTTTAGAATTCAGAGTCATTGGAAAAAAAACACAGATAACAAGCACTGTTATTGATTGCACTCTTTGCTGGATGAACTTCTCTGCTGAGATTAAGAAGGAAGTTATAAAAGAATCTAGATTAGCCTAATAAAATCCACTACTTTCATTTGAGAAAAAAAATTATCAGCAATTAAGTTTGGCAATCAGGAACACTGTTTGGTATGATATAGATATGAACAGCTATAATAAATACTTTATTACATCCCCATGCTGAATGACAGCCCATATTTTTTTATCAGGTGTTAGCCTGAAAGACAAGAGGTTCAAATTATGGAAGGTGTCAAAAATATCTTCAGAAACTATTTCAAATTTTCTCTCTTACAAGTCAGTTGTTTACTTACATGCTACATTTAAAAATCAAACAAAATAGACATGTTTGACAGAATAATAGATACTGACAGATACTAATGAACAGTCACTTCTAGTAACATCCAAACTTATTTACAGTGTTGTTCATTCTGGGACATTCTGACAGCAAGTGAGACACCTCAATTTAACCATTAGTTTTGAGATCTATACTAAAGCTACTATTAGTTCTTCACTCAAATATATTAAGTTTGGCTATGAAACATTTATTAGAACTGAAGAAATTCTATGGCTTACTGACTCAGGTTATGATTTCTTCCAAATGAGCAGCACAAAAAGACATTTATACTTAATCATCCCTTGCTTCCTACAACACCTCTGATAATGTAATAGCAATTCCTGACAAAGAAACTGAAAACTCAACAGCAGTTTCTGAGAAGGGACTCTGTTTTAACTAAGGGACTGCAATTTTATAAAGGTTAAATTTAAGAACTCTCTAATAGCAAACAGCCATTGGTGAAGGTCAAGGTAAAGCAGTTACCACCCAGAGTGATTTGTCTCTTTCTTTCTTTCTATGTTCAAAACTGGTCTCCTACCTAACACTTCTTGGTCTCCAAGGACTGCTTTCTGTATAAACTGGAGCAGAGTAAACAATGACCAGGATTTTGTCTGAATCTGAGAAATGGCAAGTTTGCAAGAATGGGGAATTCACATGAAAATTTACAGATCTTAAGGCTTTTTAAGTATGTTCCCAAAGCTATACTTTTTCTACAGAAAGAAGAATCATGCCAACAGCCTTTCAGCCACATTATTAAATCATGTTAAAGCCAATGAGTTATATCAAGGAACTCTTCCAATCTCAGTTTGTGTAACCAGTTTAGTTGTGTAAAAACTGCTTGTAAGATCTTCTACATACTCTAGATAATGCTACTCAGGACAGCTGTGATACTGCAGATTTATAAAGAGGCAGCAAACCAAAACAGCAATGGTGCCAAAGTCCTCAACTCCATTTCTTATTTCTGCATGGCATTCCTCTGCAACTGAACACTTTCAAACAAAATAATTAGAAGTGTAGATTCTAGCCTTAAAGACAAATAATGCTAGGGTTACCTAATTAAGTTCTATGTAATAGCTTGGGAACTTAAATAGCTGTGTTTGAAAATTTAATTTTAAAATTTCCTGAGGATCACAGCTTTCCATTTGTTATGCAAGTACTATTTCCTCATGATGACATAGCTTCAGTGCTTCCTTACCCCTAATCAGTTCTCACTTCAGTACACTCAGTTTCCTGTCTATCCAGGTAACCATGATTACTAGATGAAGAACTAGTTTCTGACTCATTAATCTTTTTATTAGTAATAAGTATTTCCATAGAGAAAACCTTTCACTATTCCTCAAAATATGCATCTCTAAAGGCATAGTTTTTATAAAGTTAGAGCATTCCTACATATTAATAACAATATTTAGTGTTTATTTTGTAGAAAGGAAAATTATTTGTAAACAAAATTTACAAAACATAAGGTGATTAGTAAAGGGGCCAAAAGCTTTAGTAACACAATAGTTACAAGCAAACTCTTCTAAACATTATTTTCCATTCTCAGATGTATTTTCTTCATTATTTTCTGCTATATATTTGGACTCCCTACAATTATATAAAATAATTTTGTGTTAAGCACAATCCAATTTACTAGATAAACACTACGATCATTTAAAACTTACTCATGTAAGGCAGCTTCTCTGGACATGCCTGGTACGGAGAGTAAGTGAAGTTTTCTGGGAGATACATAGTTGTTTGAGCAACACAGTCACTAGAATTGTTTCCTTCAGGATAATCTTAAAAAGAGGAATTAATTTTTGTAAAAAAACTGTTGCACATTGAATTAGTAACATATCATCATGCAGGTGAGAGCATTAACTTGTAGAAACAAATTCCTAGCAGCATGATTAAAAAAACCCAACAAACCAAGTTTTACTGTACTAAAGAAACAATAATTAAGATATATTTGTTACAGCTCGGAGACACAGTTCCTACAGAAGTGAACTGAAACAGTAACTATTTGGCTAGTAATCTGGTTACAGGGAAGTAGGACTTGGGTCTAGGTTTTCATAATCAAGCCACATCATTGAGGTTTGCCTCTTTTTTTAAAGCTCTTTTAAAAATTAACTTAGGTGAGAAATAGTCTTACCTGTGCCATTCAGTGTAGTATTTTTGTTAGTGTACAATCTGATCATGTGTCCTATTGTCTTTACATTTTCTCTCAACATTATACCACGGGCTTGCACCATGAAGAGGTAAGTGTTTGCTGATAAAACAAAAAGCAAATTTTAATTTGAATTAAAATTAGGTATTTCCAAATCATTCACACATCCATTGACAATGCATTCTCTATTTTTCACAATTTTTCACCTGAATCCGTGGCCACCCAACATTAATCCCTCAAGATGAGATTTCACTCTTGATGGAACTTAGCAGCAAAACAAAAGAATAAAACTGATTCATAGCCACAGGTCTATATAAACCCTCAAAATTATACAATGTCCATACACACTTTTATGACACTTCTTTCTCTCTAACTTGCAAATAACCTGACAGTGCCAAGAAACAAATGAATTCACCAATAAAATGTTTCCATATGTAGGTAACATCCTGCATATATGCACATGATAGAAATACAGGACAGAAATTCTCTAGAAAATTATTTAGTTCAGTGAAAGGGTCCCCTTTTTTACTCATTAGTTAACACAACTTTCAGTCAAGATGTACCCACTATTCATTCACCCTCCAACAGCTGTTTTGTTATACAACTGCTGCAAATCACTGCCAATCTCAAAGCATTAATGTTTGATAATTATATGTGAAATATTTATTACAGGCATCAAGGCTGAGTAAATCAACATTTGAGTAATTAAGCGACTCACTAATAACAACAACATGAGATATTCCTCTCAGCCTTGCACTCAAAGACCCAAACCTGATCTCAAGACAATTCTTTCTCCTAAACAGAAGAGAATTAAGTGTATTGGAAAAGAAGATGCATTTATACCAGCGCAAAAAATAATGAAAAGGGAAAGCCAAATTCCCTTTGCAGAACAGTTTTTACCCTAGGTAGCAAAGAGGATCAAAGGGATCATCTGTCACATCACCTATGTTAAGCATCCATTTGTCTGGCAGATACTTGGCTCGCTATAACTAATGACCACACTAGAGGAAAAAAAAAAAGGCTCCAAGACTTTGGAGAAAAGATCTAAACATACCAGAAAACCAGCAGATTAATCTTAATCTGTCCTAAAGAGATTAAAGAAAGTTAGAAAATTATCTCAGAAACACCACTTCATCATATGACAACCCACACCAGTGGCATGACACAAATAACTCCAGATCAGATGATATCTTCTCACACAGCCCAACGCAAAGAGACTAGAGCTACAGAGGACTGTTTATATATAAAGGACTGGGGCACTTCCAGAGGAAAATAAAGTGACTAATTCCACCACACTGGCAAATAATACTACTGACACCCACGGAGATGCAAATACCAACATAATCTTATAAGGATATTACTTGCAATGCTATAGTAACATTTTTATTTTTAAAAGAATGAAAAGCCCTTCTGGCTTTCAAAGAACTCCTTATTAAAACAAGAAATTTTACCACTGAAAAGACAGGCTCTGAATAAGTCACATGCTATCCATGGCGCAGAATTCTCAAACTCTTGGCCAGCATGACCAGCTGCTTTGGTTAAGGAGAGTACATGCATGTAAAAGTAACTCAGCTGCTAGGATCCTGAAGTTGTCTCAAGCCCATTCCCCAAACACCCCCCAGCTCCTCTTGCCAACACTGAAACAAGCAAAACAGAAAAGCCACACAACTTTGACCTAATGACGGTGGTAGGAAACCCCACAGGAATGATTCTTCCTGGGATTCAACACAAGAGATTAACATTCAGATTTCCAGAAAACTTGAACAAAAGATTCTCAAAATTTTATTCCAATTCACTGTAAAGTAGCACTTTGGGATTTCATTTTCTTACATTTTCTATTCAAATTCTGGTTTTAGGATTTCTGTATTAAAACATTTCAGGGAATTTCCACGATTTGTGAGCTCATATACATCTTTATCCACACAAGAAACATTCTCCTTCAGGAATCAACATAAAAGCAATTTGATGTGGTCTCTCAACGACTTACCATCAAACAAAGAATTTCAAAATTCAAGGCTTCCCTGAAAGGAAAACTAAGTGGCTTTTTGCCTTTCCAGTAGGACTATGTTTTCCTAATTAACGAAGAATGACTTTCTTCAAACTTCAACGTATTCCAAATTGGTATTCTCCCTTCTCCTTTACCCACATTACTGTATAGCTGTTCTCTTCAATATCTACCTATTCCAACATAAAGCCCCTTTGAACTATAAATCAGTTCATAAATACTAATTTCAGAGATCACCTCTGGAAGACTGTGTTCTATATTCTCTTTTTTAATGTGATGCCAAAAGCCAAAGTCACTTGAGTTTTCTACATGGTAGAATAGCAAGCTTGTAGAGACATGACCTTAATTTACATGTATCAAGACGTGGTGGGTTGACCTCACTGGTAGATAAGCCCCTACCCAGCTGCTTGCTCACTCCCCTGCAGTGGCAGAAAGAATCGGAAGGGTAAAAGTGATAAAAAGCACAAACAAACCTCCAACCACACCCACCATCACAACCAGGAGACAGACACCCTGCCAGTCCCCAGGCAACATCTACTTTGTGGAGGAAAAACTCACCAGTTTGATTGCTGAGCATGACATTACTCAGTATGGAATCTCTTTGGTCACTACTGGTCAGCTGTGCCAGCTGCATCCCAACGTGCTGCCCAACCCCAGCCTACTCACTGTAGGGGACAGAATGGAAATCAGAAAAGCCTTGAAGCTGTGCAAGCGCTCTTCAGCAATCACTAAAACATTCTGTTTATCAACACTGTTTTGGTAACAAGTCCAAAGCATATGTTTCTGGAGACCTATGCTTAGACCTCTTCCTGATAGCCCATAAATCATTTCATTAGCTGCTCCTTGTTCTTTTTTTACATCATCAACACTATAAGCCCCTACCTTCAAACTCCCTAAGAATGATACCAGCTGCCAGACAGATGTCACTTACCACACAGAGTGACAAAAATTAAGGACACCACAAAGTCACTGAGCACACTCTCCAGCATTGCTCCTTATATGGTTGAGATGAAAGATTTGCCCAGAAGTCATTGCAAGGAATATTAGAAAAATCTATTCAAACATGTTACTGTTGCAGCCTTAAGAGCCTCCTACCATACAAAACTGAGACTAAGACTTACTAAGAAGTGTGTGTGTACATAGGTTTCTCATAGGAATTTAGAACAATGTAACCCAAATAATTCAGACATAAACCTTGATAAAAGATTTTCCACAGAAACATTTCCATCTCTGCTTTGTTGAAGGACAACTTCTCCTGATCAAAAGGAGGAAAATTAAAACAAACACACCAAAACTTTGCAAGACAAATTTAGAAGAAAATTTCTCTCAAAAGCAAGCATTACAAAGAGACAGAACTAAGAAAAAAATCCACACCCAACCAAGCAAAGCCTGCTGTCACCTCAGCCTAGGTACTCAGGAGCTAGCTAACCAGAAAATCAAGCCTTGACATGTTTTCATCAAATTATTTTTGTGGTCTACCCCAAACCAACACATCCTCTTCCTGGCTGATCTGTTTGTCAACTTACCATCCAGCTTGACCCATATACATAAACGCAACCGAACATCTTCCTTTCTGTGCGCTCTGTCACAGCCACCTGAGGCTCCACTGTCATTCAACACTTGCTTAGGCAGTAGCAGATGCCTGAGTAGCCAATTAATTACTTCAAAAGCTAAAAAGCATCACGCAAAAAACTGAAGATACAATTTAGACCTAAAAATAAATCTCATCATCTGGCACAGGTCTCTCAGCAGAGACCTGTGAAAAGCAGCACAGTTCACATGCCAGATCAGCCAGCAATGACAGCAATGAAGCACTCAAAATAATCCACAACTGCCAGAAGAGCAACAATCAATCTTTTCTGCTAGTGTGCTGGAAGAAAAAGACTGACAACAGAGTACTGACGACTAGAGTTTGATGATTTCCAAAGAGACCCTCTTTTCCACTGTCATTGGTACTAATGCACACAGTATGAGGAATAAGCTTCCTGCCTCAAGTGATGGAGAAGCCAATTACAGGAGGTGTTCTGCCAGACCTCGCGCTCGCCCAGGAGAGGCTCACTGGAAAGGTGAAGGTCAAAGGCAGCCTTGGCTGCAGTAACCATGAAATGGTGAAGTTCAGGATCCTGGGAGCAGGAAGGAAAAGCAAGCTCACAGCCCTGGACTTCAGCAGAGCAGATGTTGACCTCTTCAAGTATCTGCTTGGTGGAGTCCCATGAGATAAGGGCCTGAAGGAAATAGGGTCCTAGAAAGCTGGGTAATATCCAAAGATCACCTTCCTCAAGCTTAAGAGAGTGCCATCCCAGTGAATATGAAGTTAGGCAAAAAAGTCAGGAGGCTTGTAAGGATAAACAAGGAGCTCCTAGCCAAGCTCAAACACAGAAAAGGAAGCATACAGAAGGTGGAAGGAAAGCAAGGACAGGTAACTTAAGAGGAATACTGAATAGCTGAGGGCACCAGAGAGCTGTGCTGTCATCCAGGGGAACCTCA
This sequence comes from Laterallus jamaicensis coturniculus, assembly GCA_022605575.1. Classification (NCBI taxonomy): domain Eukaryota; kingdom Metazoa; phylum Chordata; class Aves; order Gruiformes; family Rallidae; genus Laterallus; species Laterallus jamaicensis. The sequence goes on from JAKCOX010000002.1 coordinate 45,299,262, forward strand.
ACAGGCTGTTGAAATGGATCAACAGGAACCCCATGAAGCTCAACAAGGAGGAGTACAAAATCTTTCACCTAGGGAAGAACAAACCCATGCACCAAAATGTGGCTGGGGCCACCCAGTTGGAAAGCAGCTTGGCAGAAAAGGACCTCCAAGCTGAGCATTTGCCAGCAAAATGCCTTTGCTGCAAAAGGCAGACAGTGGCATCCTGGGTTGCATTTGGAGGAATGTTGTCAGCAGGTCAAGGTGATCCTTTCCCTCCAGTCAGCACCGATAAGGCCACACATGGAGTACTGTGTCCAGTTCTGGGCTCCCCAGTATAACAGGTATGGACATATTGGAGGGTCCAACAAAGGGCCATGAAGACAAAGGGCCTGGAGCATGTTTCACCTGAGGAAGACTGAGAGAGCAGGGACCTGGAGAAAACAAGGCTCTCAGGGAACATTTATATATATATAAAGGGTGGGTATATATGAATATAATGTATATGGAGGGTGACAAAAGGACAAAGTCAGGCTCTTTCCAGCAGAGCCCAGTGACAGGACCAGAGGTAATGGGCACAAACTGAAACATAGGAAGTTCTACCTGAACATCAGGAAACACTTTGTTACTGTAAGAATGAGCACATGCACAGGTTGCCCATGGAGGCTGTGTAGCCTCTCAGAGATCCTCAATAGTCATCTGGACACAGTAACAGGCAACTGACTCTGGGCAGCCCCAGCAAGGGGTTGGGCCAGATGACCTGCACAGGTCCCCTACAATCTCAGCTATTCTGTGATTTTCTTCCACTGTTGTCTGTCTGTATTTGCACCAACCATCACAAAAAAGCAAAGCAATGCACAAACCACACAGGCAAAATTTCACATTTAACAAAAGCAAACATCTAGAAATGTACACACCTCAAACTAGCTTTATTCATATCCTCCTTATTTCACTGGATATTTAGTAAGAAACAGCAATTCTGATTCATGAAACCTAAAGAATCCAGACTGTCAATGTACAAGATAAGCAAATGGGAAGTGCAATGCAGGATATAAAAGAACAGACCCATACAGGACACCTTAGAATAAATATGATCCTAAATGTTCTAGGTAAAGTAACTGCAGCATGAACATGAGCTCACGCCTAATTTGGACAAAGTTTTCACTAGCAAATGATCCAGATCTGTATCGGCAATCATAAACACACAGATCCAAGTCAGTCATCAAAAATCCTGGTTTCAAGACATTACTTAAAACTCATTCTGATAAAGCACATAAGGGCATTAAAGGGATCATCCTGTATATGCAGAGGAGATGTTAAAAACACCAGAGGGATCATTTGTAGATCACTAGTTATTAATAGTTTTATGCATTAGACAAGACCACTGCAGGGGAAGCCATGCATTACTAAAAATGTATTTGTAAAAATGGCTCAGTGTTTCACCTTAGGTAGCTTCCTGTTACTTAAATATCCACACAGAGATAATTTTCAGCTTTCTTTAAAAAAAAAAAAATAATCCCATTCACAGATCACTCTCCTTTAGGGAATCCAACTTCTTCCAAGGAGTACACAAAGTTAAATCACTTCTCACAACACTGCATTAGGTTCATCCTCACAACATCCCTTAGTTTCACATAAAAGGCACCAAATTCAGTTTTATATAGAAACTTAGTAACTTATCATGGTGTGCACATATACCACAGCAAAGACAAAACAGTTTGCTGTTCACTTAGGAGGTAATTAATGTAATGTAGCATATGATAGAACAACTGAATTTAAAGATGGATCAATGACTAATGTTCTGAAGAACAATAGGAAGTTACAACTGACAAGACAGTCGGAAAAACATTAATGAGATTAAGAACTATGGTTTCTTAAATGTCAAAGAACGTAAGATGAAGAGACTTGGAAACCACAAATTTCATTCAAAAATGCAGCTTTATTGTACGAGAAAAAAAACCCCTGAGAACAAAACCACACTCAAAAAGCCTTACATCAAGAATACTTTAAAAGCAATTAGCAAAAAAGTTAATACCCCCATACTTAAAAAATTAGATCATCATCATTGTAACAGCTCTAGCAACATTACACACTGATCTTTGGGGTGGGGGGAGGACAGGAAAGACACACTAAAAAGCTCTGATAGGAGATATTTCATAGAGAATCCATGGACATTGCAAAATTCAAATGCAGTAAGTACACCATTACAGAAAATAGGTCTTGCCGAATTGCCACGCACTGCCCCTAAGGTTACTCATCTGCAATCAACACCTGTTTTCACAAGACTTCTGGTAAATACATTCAACACATCACACAAACTGACATGGATTCAAATGAGTTAACAGAAAGTTCTCCACTGGTAATTGTAAATGGGGAATCATCTCATGGGGACATTTCTAGAACAAGTCCCACACGGATCTCTTTTCAAGGTTGTACGATATTATTCTCAGCAATATGAGTTATAAATATAGTACTGGCAGAGTTCGTGCATGGCAAATTAGCACAAAAGTGTTAAAGATTAAATTCTACAGACTAAATATACAGTATGAAGAGCTCAACTGCAGATTGCTTCAAAAACATCACAGTCATGATTTTGGGATCTAGGAATATTTTCCACAACTACATAAAAGGAACTTTAGTCTGTAAAACAAATTCATTAAATAATTTTACAATGAAGAATGATACCCTAAGTAATGAAAGTAGTATAAACTGGTTACTAATCAGAAATTTAAATCCACAGATAACAGTTAATCCTATAGTCAGTGGTAAACTTCCATAGGAATTTATTTTTTGACGTTTGTTAACTAGAAGATAACCAGAAAAAAAAAAGTAAAAAATTATATACCTTGAAAAGTGTTTTTACTTGTCTTGTTGTTGAATACTTAATACCAACTTTGTACTATTTGAAACTTGACAATAAATCCAAACTTACTTCATGGGTATGGTGAGACTGCATTTAAGTCCACATCCTTGTATGAAAAACATGTTAGAAAGAAAACAGCCTCAATCTGCTGAGAACAGCAACAACTACAGATACTTCCAGAGGTTAGTAGGGATCATATGGTGCAGATGGATGAATCTGTATCAGGTACAACAGAAGCTTCAGAATTGGTTTTAGTTGTGGTGGTTTCCAATACTCCACAACACGTATACTCACTGCAACAAAGGACATGCCAAACGCACGAGTTCTCTGACTGCAAGTCTGAGGGTTCCAATAAGTGTCAGTTTGCTGCTTACTGGAGCCAGTAACAAAGGAAATCTCATTGGTCAACTCCCATTTAAAAGAAAAGAAAAATAATTCTTATCCTAGCAGTATATTTAAGCATAATAGATGACACAATGTTCAATAGCGCTTCTAATACATTTGATATTGTTTTATTCTCTGGTCTTGGGCTATTAATCAATTAGTAAATTAGAAATAATTCAGCAGCCAAATCTGAAACAGCCTCCTACAGAAATTTAAAAATAAGCATTTCTGAAAACACTAAAAATTCATCTTAAACATTTACTTGGTTTGGGTTTTTTGCTTCTAATCAAGGTAGATTTAATCAGGAAAATAAATTTTTTTACTTAAATATTCTTCTACTAATAATTTCTACAGTTTTAGCATAATTTCAACTCCAAATTTAAAATAATTAAATTTCATTACAACATTTGTTCAATGAAGACATGGCATCTCTTTGGACAACAAAAATTAAATGGTTTTATAGTGACATTTTAAGACTTGCCTCTTCTTCCAGAGTTTTGTTTTAATGACTTCACACATTGAAGGGGAAAAAAAAATAGAAGACCTTAGTATCTGTAAATCAAATATTCCAAGTATTATCATACATTAAAAAATAGAATTTAAAAAATACACAATAACCTGAAGGTAAAGGACAACCGTAAAATTTAAGAAAGTAAATTGACCATTTGAGATACCTTGCCAAAAGGTACCTTTTGTATCTGGAAGCCCTGAAACCAAACCTTGCACTGTATTCACACAAATCTAGCACTGGACCCCACACAATGCCCGACTACTGCATGCTGTTCCCCATAACATCATTGCATTATCTGAATACCCAAAACAGACTAAGAGCTGCAGAAAAACATGCAGAGATAGTCACTTGTAGGAACAGCATTAGTCATGACAGTGCCATAGATAAGCTATCTCACACTGCAGACAGATGTGGAAATGGTTAAAAATTGGGCCATGTCAGTGAACACTATCGCTCAAATGTTCCCAGGGCACACAGTTTCTCCTCAATGAATGTGAGGAAAACATCTAATTACTGGCTGGCTTAAATGAAAATTTATTTGACATGAGGTCTTGTAATAATTACTTTGTCCTTGTGAACTCAGCTGCACACCGTAAAGTGCCTGCATGTTTTTCCTTTTTCTGACCAAGGGCAAGACCACAAAATGAATCCTCCATGGAATCTTACACAGGCAAGTTCTCTTAACTAATAACTACGTAGACCTAAGGGCTTTAGGAAAACTATCAGATAGAGATGCAGAACAACTAATTCAGAAAGAAATATGCGTGTTCTGTCAAAGCTTACCTATAGGTGTAAGTGAAAGAGTGATGAATGACTGAAGTGCGATAATTTATTCAGTATCAGGTGTTAGGAATGACTGTACTAGGCTAACACCATGGAAAAATCTTTGCATCTCCCAGAATAAAGCAGAAAACCTACCCAGGAAACTGCCTGAACTCATAACGAGCACAAGCCATTAGTCAAAACGCCAAGGAATTTTTGATCACTGGAAGTCAGGAAGCCTCATACTCCTCTTTGCACAAGGAAAAAAGAAAAGCAAGATCCAATTAATCAGAAAGTTGACTAAAGTGTTTCTGGTGAAGGGTTTGGTTGCAATTTGTGGAACTGAAGTGAAAAGCTACACTGCAAACACTAAGATGACCACTGCAGAGAACAAAATTATACCTGCCTCCAAATGAAGCCTTTAATAAATGGCGAACCTTAGTAAAATATAGCTGAAAATAGCTCCAAAACACCACCGGGTAGTGAACATTTCCCTGCAGAAATCATGAAACAAAGGGACAGCCAAGTTCATTCACTGAAGAAACTTCTAAGAAACCCAAGAGAACAATTCCCTAGAAAGATGTAAGAGATGACAACAGCAGAAAAAATACCATGACTATCTACCACATCCTGCAAAAACCATCAGTCTTATCAGACGGCATTTTCAAACAGCATCAAATGAGGAAAGTAACAGAGGATTTATATTGTTTTTAAAAGGCTAGTTGCATTACCCCTGTTTCACTGCAGCCCTTGAGCTGCATTAAACCTATTGCCTTGAAGACATAGGAACTTGTCTGAGGGTTTAATAATAGAGCCTATCAACCGTGTTTCACTGTGGCAAACAGAGACAGCAGTTTGCTGCCCTGTACTAGCAACAGAACAAACAGCTTATTGACAGAAGCAACTATTCTCCTCTATTGAGCAATGCATGAAACCACATTTGGGGTGCTGTGTCCAGTCTGGGGATCTCAGTAAGAGCCAGACATTAACATACCAGAGCATGCCCAGAGGGAAGCTTCCAAGATGAAGCACATGATGTACAAGTAGAAACTGAAAGAAATGGTTTTGTTCAGTCTTAAATTGAAATGACTACAGGGAGAATTCATTTTTTTGCTGTCTCCTAGAGACCATGAAATATAACACTTGGAGGTACACAAAGAGAAGACACAAGACAATGAACACAATACACAAATTACAATTACATATTACAGTTTTCTCAGTTGTCAAACTCTGGGACAGATTTACCAGAGAAACTGCAGAATCTCCATCCCTGGAGTTATTAAAAACTCAACTGGACACAGCCCTGAGCAATCGGATTTAGTAGGATCTGCTTTCAGCAGGAGGTTGGATCAAATGACTTCCAGAGGTCCCTGCCAATCTAAATTATTCTGTGATCAAACAGTAAGTCTTCAGAACTCCCACAATTGTCACAGATGCCAGGAACAAAGACTATTAGCAGAAAGACTGCCCCAACCTCTGGTCTCAGCACAAGGAAGCACTGACAGCCATGTAACTTGCTCATACCATTTTCAGCTCTTCCCTCCATTTCTGCATGAGTTTATAAAGGAGTGATATCCCTCTTCTATTAGGAAAATTATTTCATAATAACAGATTAGGAAATACATTTATATCAAATTGTAAGCTAAAACCAATAGTGATATTTCTAAATTCCACTTAAATCTCCCCAGCTGCCCTTTGGTTAGGATTGCCAGAGATGCAGTAAAGTTTTAATAAGTAGAAGAGGAGAAAACAGTAGCTGTTTTTACCTCCTCAAGCTCATTCTACCAGTCATAACTTCTAGTTATTGATATCAAAGACTACATCTTCCCTGATCTCTCCACTGTTCCATAACCAGTTCTTGTGAGAACTGCAAATGACATCATGTCCAAGCTGGCCAAGTTAGAGCCCTCAGTACTGCAGTCAACTGCAGTCTAAGGTACTCTTCCACCCAACCTGGTAAAAATTCTTTGTTACATCAGACAGAAAGGAGTAACCCAGAGATGAACAAGAGATCATTTTCTGAACGCAGTTATGTTGTCCAATGTGATTTCAGTTAAGATGCTGACAGAAATTAGAAAAGAGAAAAATTCTCTGGCAATACTCAGATTTTGGCAGTGAAGTAAGATTGAGGACATGATCTCTTAGTCACCACAGACTTGCTACTTTGTCTCATTCTCCTAAACTTTGGGTCTTTTCTGTGATGTAAACTTGAACCTTAAATGCATTCTGTATAGCTGTCACCAACAGACATGGTCTATTCAAGCTCCTTTTATCAGTACCGTATGGTGGTTCAGCCCCAAACAGTGGCTGAGCACCACACACCACTTGCTCACTTCTGGAAGAGAAACAAACAGAGCCTCCATGGGTTGGGACAAGGACAGGTTACCGACAAAATCACCAAGAAAGGGGAACAGCCCATAGCAAATAACACAACTGGTGATAACAAAGCACCTTACCAACCCGACAATAACAGTGCTGCAGGACAGGAGGACCAACCCAACACCCCAGCAACACTCCAACTGCCCTGGAGGCACCCAGAAGCCATACCCCTCCCCAACTAGCCCCTTTTATGAGGGAGTGATGTCAGGTGGTGTGGGAAACAGCCAGGGCTAACTCAGCTCACCTGGGCTGGCTGCTTGGGGAGGCTGATTCTGGCCTGGCCAGAACCACGACATACTGTTACCTACAACACTGGAAAAAGAACATACTGGTGCCAAAGATTCCTGCTTTCAGCTAGCTTCTTCAGTCTCTAACTGCAGTATATGTGGATATTTGTAATACCCAGAGACATTTCACAAGCCATTTTCATTGATTAATTCAAAACCAGCAACTTCAGTTTGTATCTTTTCATTTCATGCACCACAGAAGGAGCACTAGATGAAGTGCTGTCAGAAAAGTAGTTTTTGTGGAGAAGTAGAACTACGAAATACTTGAGACTCTCACATATAAGTATCATTTAAACATAGAATCTTAAAGGTATTTTCCAATGAGAATAATTGTAAGATCATCAAGTCCGACTACTAACTTAGCACTACCAACTCCACCATACCACCGTATCCCTAAGCACCACATCTACACATATTTTAAAATCCTCCAGGGATGGTGACTTAACCCCTTCTCTGGGGAGGTTTGGCAACACTTTCAATTAATTTTTTCCTAATATCCAATCTAAATCTCCCCTGGCACAACTTGAGGCCATTTCCTCTTGTTACCTGGGACGAGACAAATACCCACCTGTCTACAACCCCTTTTCATGTAGTTGTAGAGCACAGTATGGTCTCCCCTCAGCCTCCTTTTTTTCCAGGTTAAATTACCCCAGTTCCCTCAGCCACTCCTCAGAAGACCCTTCTCTCCAGACCCTTCAGGAGCTTCATTGCCCTTCTTCAGAAGTGCTCCAGCACCTTAGTGTCCTACTTCTACTGAGGGGCCCAAAACTGAACACAGTAGTTGAGATATGGCCCCACCAGAGCCCGGTACAGGTGCACGATCACTTCCCCAGTGCTGCTGGCCACACCATTTGTAGCACAAGCCAGGATGCCGTTGGCTGCCTTGGCCACCTGGGCACACTGCTGGCTCACATTCAGCCATCTATTGACTAACATCCCAAAGTCTTTTTCCACCAGGAAGCTTTCCAAGCCTGTGGCATTGCATGGGGTTGTTGTGACCCAAATGCAGGACCCAGCACTGAGCCTTGTTCAATCTCATACAGCTGGCCTCAGCCTGTTCATCCATCATGTCCCGATCCTTCTGCAGAGGTTTTCTGCCCTCAAGTAGATCAACACTACAGCCCAACTTGGCATCACCTTCAAACTTACTGAGGGTGCCCTCGATCCAGTCATCCAGATCCTCTATTATAGAGAACTGGCCCCAGTATTGATCCCTGGGGAACACCACTTGTGACCAACTGCCCACTGGATTTAACTCCATTCACCACAACTCTTCGGGCCCAGAGAGCCAGCCATTTTTACCCAACAAAGCATACACCCATCCAAGCCATGAGCTGACACTTTCTCCAGGAGAATGCGGCAGAAAACAGTGTCAAAAGTTTTACTAAACCCTTAGTAGGCAATACGCACAGCCAGTCCCTCATCCACTAAGCAGGTCAACTTGCCGCAGAAGGAGATCAGGTTAGTCAAGCAGGACCTGTCTTTCATAAATCCATGCTGACTGGCCCTTATCACCTGGTTGTCCTGTATGAGTCATGTGATGTCAATCAAGATGATGTCACTCATAACCTTTCCCATCACTGAGGTCAAACTGACAGGCCTGCAGTTCCACAGATCCTCCCTTCTGCCTTTCTTGTAGATGGGCGTCACATTTGCTAACCTCCAGTCAATTGGCCCATTCCCTGTTAGCCAGGCCTCCTGATGAATGGTGAGAAATGGCTGGATGAGCACTTCTGCCAGCTCCCTCAACGCCCTTGAAATCAGATATAAAAATTTAAACAGGATTTCTACCATTTTGCTTTGACGTCTCATCCCTTCAGGTTTTGCTTTAAAACATCCACTCAGTTTAACACAGAAAATGAAAAGCAGAAAAACAGTTGTCTTCTCTACTTAGCTCTTAGAAACCATTTCTGCTTCCATGTCTGAGCTCCTCTGACTATCGAAAGACCACCAGAGTGCTGAGGTAAGGTTGCAGCCACAAGCAACCCAAACATAACATATGAATTCTTCTGAACCATATAAATTGCATATTTTTAAAATATGTGGAATGTTATAGGCCTTTAACTCAAACCACAGACCAGCATCTGAAAACCTGAAACCTAAATGCTTTTTCTCTCCTCATATGCTGAAATACATGAGATAGCACAAGTTTCCCTTTCCCAATGAACTAACATTCTGCAAGGCTCTACAAAAAAAAAGGGATATACAGCTAATTATTGTGTAAATAAAAACATTTAGATATTAGACAGAAATAATTAAAAATCTTAAGTAATTAAGATTTTTCCCTTCTAAACAAATTGTTGGTATTCTAAATTGACTCAAATTGCATTTGCCACAAATTCTGCCATTCTGATAAGAGCTGCAGTAACTCTATTTTCTAATTAGATGAAGGAGAGAGGGAAGGTGATAATGACCTCTTTAGGAATATGCCCAGTGCTAAGGGCTTACTTCTACAGGCATCTCCTCCCTTTGACAAACTGCTTTCTAGGAGGGAATGCCACTACATTAGCCCATAAGAATTCTCCCTCAGCTCTGACATTGCAGGAAGCCATTCTGCTACATCTTTCCCCTCCCACCTTCCAGTACACTGCTGCTCCATAAAACATTTGGAAGTCCTCCTTCTCTCTTCAGTTTCTCTGACCATCAGGAAGAGGAACCACCCAGGGAGCAGCTCCAATTTCCTGCAACACTATTAGAACTGTCCTCCTCTCTGCCACAGTGCCTTGTAGTCTGTTGAGGAAGAAAGTATCTTCACTAAAGCGTAGCTGCACACAGAAATCATGACAAATCCCAACCATTTATGACTTAATTGCAGAATGCATGTCATGAAAAGCTGCTAACAGATAAGGTGAGCTTCCTTAAGCAATCTTAAGCCCTCCTTCTCTCCACACACATACATCAGCTTTGATTTAGACACACCTATTGCACTTCACACAATAGAAAGGAGCAAGCACACACTGCAATATGCAGATGGCACAAGCATAGAGCATAGGATTATTAGAAGAATCACCTGCCTATAAACCTGGGGAGTGGAAGGTTATTGGTTCTTTTGCAAATCTTCCATTCTTACAACTTACATTTTTCCCCATGAATATTGCCAGGATATCTATTTAGTTTTAAGATACTATCTGACATTCTTTATCAGCATTATACAAAGCAACATTTCCAGGAACAAAGTTCTGGGAAATCAGCATCACATCTGCAAGTTAACAGGCTTAGATTCCCAGTGTACAATTTTCCCTTACCATTTCCTATATTCCCCCCCCCCCCAGTAAAACCACCACAGCATCTGCACAGCATTGTAGCATTTCAAAGCCACAGACAAAGAATAAGTCAAACATTGTTGGGTTTTGATTTGTTTAAGCTGGATGAGTTCAGAACACAACTGCTTACAAAGTTAGGACAGCACACACCATTGAACTGCAGCAGGAAAGAGCTGTCATCTCACAAATTTGTCTAACTACTAAAGATTTTTCTGTCGTTAAGCCACAGCTTGAAAAGACTAACCACAGTACATACACCTGAGACAGCAAGAGAGAGCAGTTTAAGTGAGAATTATCCTTACCCTTGAGGTTGATCAGACCTAAATAACCTACCTCAAAAACTCTTTTGGTACACAACGTTGATTTTGTTTCATTCCTGGTACAAAGGAAACCCAGCAGACATCGAAATGTGAAGTCAGGAAAGAAAAGTCTCCTCACTAGAGGCTCTGATTCTGAACAAGATACTGCATAAGTCTTGTTTAATAAGAAGGGAGCATACTTCTAAGATGATACACGTTGAAGAAGAAACATTTAAATAATGAAGCAAAACTCCAGCTGCATACATTATGTAAGATGTTAGTAGATTCACTTGCTTATAAAGGTGTGGAAACTGCACTTTGTTTTCTAAATCATACATCAATTGCCTGTACTTGGAAATCAACTCAGATATTGCATGAGTGTCTCATAGAGCTAAGATGTCTAAATGGACCCTAGCAGCATCATTCTCCCACTTACAAGACTAAATTACATCTCTTTCAGCAGGAAAACACTAACAGACAAGAAACTCAACCCATTATATAGACCCTAGTATTTTTAATATTTATTTGAACTGCAATAATGACAGGGATGTCAATACTGCATGAAATGCTGTAAGTACAGAAAAAGTAATTACACTTTGAAAGGGCTTGCAAGAGAAATAGAAGACTGGGAATAAGAGGAAGCCAAACAGCATAAAGACAACAGTCAACAGAAAACAATTCCCACAGATTCAGTGGCCAAATCAACATGGTCATTTTGTAGTAATGACTGCAGTAAGGAGTTTTAAGCACTGAGGACAAGAGCAAGATGATTTTACAGGTATTTAGGGGGCACTTGATAAGCAAGGAGAATTAGAGGAGAAAGCATCAATGTTCCCTGGGAGAAAAAAACATAAGACTCCCTAGCCAACAGACATCTGGCACAGAAAAACATCACAGAGCACCACACACAATAACCACTTGCCTTAGCTCAGGGGTAAGGCTAACCAGTTCTGAAAGGATCATCCAGTGAGAAAATGCCCGGTGCTCTCCCAGAAACAGAAAAGGAGGCAATTCAGGAAAAGAGCAATCTTTCACTGGTCTGACCTAGACGTGAACAGTTATTTTATATAGGTTGTCTTAAAGAAACTGTTTGTCTCCCCTCTGAAGTGGTTCTTTCAGGAGGGTAAGTTAACAAACTGTAAGACCTGTGAAAAAAGATACCACTGACAGATGTAAGCAACAAATATTCAAGCTGGTTCTTAATTTCTGTGCACACATGCTTTATTATTAACGCAGTTACTAATGATTTAGAAGGTGGACTCATCCAAGGGACTCCAGCAGGCAGTTTTGCAGTTCTTTCCTGTTTTCTACCATTACTTTCTAACACGATGAAACGGTGAGCTGCTTTTTTTTTTTTTGCCACCTTCTTCCAGCCCGGGAAGCAAGAACATCGCTTACCTACCTCGCGACGGCGGATGAATCTTCTAGAGCATTTGAAGCCAACAGAACAAAAGATGCGAGATTAACACACGTTACCGCCGCCGGCCCGACCCCTGTCCGCCACCCCGACCCTCCCTCCGCGGGGGGAGGCGGGGCGGGACGGGGGTACGGACTCGCATTTCGCCACCCGAGACACCCCTCGCCGCCCGTGACAGGCCGGGGGAAGCCGGGTGCGCACCACCGAGGCCGCCCCGCGGCGCCCACCGCCTCCCGCCCGTTGGGCTGCGGCGCCCACCCCCGCCCTCACCTCTTCCCCCCTCCCCTCCACCCCCAGCCCCATCCGGGGGGGCGGCTCCCAACTCACCGATCCCGGGGGCCACATAGATAAAGTAGAGGCAGGAGGAGGAGAAGGAGAAGAAGAAGATGAAGGCGAGCATGGAGCGATTGGAGACCCGCAGCACCTTCCGGAGCAGTGGCATCCTCCCTCCGCGCCGGCGGCCGGCCGCTCCGCTCAATCCCGGCGAGCCGCGGCGGCGCTTCCCAGAGGGTGGCGGCCCGCTTCTCCCATGGATCGGGCAGGGAGGAGGTGACGAAGGGGCTCCGCTCGCCCCGTCCCACTCTCGCTCCCTCCCTCCCGCCGCCTCCCCGGGAGCGGGCGGGCCGGTGGGGGCCGGCAGGGGCAGCGCCGCGGATCGAGGAGGAAGGGCGGCGGCGGCAGAGCTTTGTGGCCGGTTGGGCTGCCCCCCTCTTGGGCGGCCGGAGGGGGGCCTGCCTTCAGGCGGCGCCTCCGGACGGGCCGAACCCGCCGCCGCGGCTCGCAGGTGGCGGCCGGAGCGGGGAGGGGCCCCTAGCGCTGCCGCGGGGTCCAGGGAACGTTCCCGCCGCTGCTCATGCTGCCGGGGGCCGCGGCCGCCCGCTGTCCCGCCTGCTGCCCCCTCACAAGCGGCGGCGGTGGCGGCAGCAGCATCCCCGCTGCCGGCGGGCAGTCACCTCCGCGCCCAGCCCAGCTCCGCCGCTCCCACCTCCTCCCGTGCCGGCGGGGAGCGCGCTGCAGCCGCGCGGCGCGGCCCGGCCCCGCCCCGCCGAGCCCCAGCTACTGCGGCGGTTGGTGCGTGCGCGAGCCTCGGCGCGGCGGCGGCGGACTGCAGAACTGCGGCGAGCGCGCGCTCGCCCCGCGCTCCGGCGGAGGGGACCGGCAGAGGGGGGGTAGAGAGAGGGGAGTTGGTGGTAACTGCCGCTATACTACTGCGGCGGCGGCGCGCGCGCACCGCCCTGATCTGCAGACCAATGGGAAGCAAAGGAGAACCGAGCCCGCTACCCCGATTGGCCGGTGCGTAGACGAGCGTTTGTATCTCCGGGGCGGGGGGAGGAGTGCGAGGCGGCCTGGCTCGGCGGGGTAGGGGGTCTGTGGTGGGCGCCGCGGCTCTTACGCGAGGACGGGGCGGGAAGAGCTGCTGAAGAGAAGCTAGCGGGGAAGGGAGGGGAGGCCCTTCTCACTGGGCGCCCCGGTTGTGCCCGCCGTCAGACCGGGCACACCTTTACCGTGCCGCTCCACCTCGGCTTTTTCGCGGGTCCCGCCGAGGTAGAGCCGGGGGACGCCGGCGGCGGCACGGCCGGGCCGCTGGGGAGCTCGGCCCGTGCCTGCGTATCAGCGGCGGTGCTGGCCTCTTCGTTCGCAGCCAGTGCCGCCCCTCCGCCGAGAGCAGCCAGAGGCGTATCTCTGTGCTTCAGCTGGCTTTTAGCGCAGAGCCGTCGGAAGGGGCGGTCAGGGCCGCCGGACCCGCCGGGTTCTCCCAGGGCAGATAAGAACGCGTTTCCCCAGGGTCTGGCTCCGCCTGCGCTCTCAAGTTTGCCGAGTTAACGTGATCGCCGCCGCGCTCCGTTCGCAGTTTGCTCTAAAGCCTGTGGCATGCAAGACCTATTTTAAAAGTCAGTGATACGAGCTTCGCGTCAAGTCGCCGTTCCTTCTTGCTGTAGCTAGCACAAGTTGCTAGGTGATCTGGTCAAGTCTGGTCAGTGATGGCTCCCCTCCCCAGAACGCTGTCAGGGAGGAGAAGGTGTGTGCCATGGGCTTGGCAGTTGGCCAGGGCGTGCCTGAGTGCACCTGAGATGGCAGCAGGACCCAGTTGCATAAGGATCCAGGTCCGTATTGTTAACGTGTTGAGTTTATTCAGCTATAGGGTAAAAAGGAGGTACAGAATTCCACCCCACCCCCCTTCCCCACATACAGTCTTATCTCAGTTGCTATACTTGTACTATGGGTTTTTTGCGCAGTAGGTATCGTTGATAAATTTGTTTCAGTAATAGTTGAGACAAATAGTTTTGTTCACCCAGCACAGCTCATGGTCAAGTAGTGTTTATCCTTTCAGCTGAGGGTATCAGAATCTTAGAATCTCCTGAGTTGGAAGGGACCCATGAGGATCATTGAGTCTAACTCCTGGCTCCACACAGGGCCAGACAAGTCAGAGCATGGGACTGAGTGCATTTGCCAGTCGCTTCTTTAACTCAGTCAAGCTCAGTGCTGTGACCACTTCCTTGGAGAACCTGTTCCAGTGGCCAACCACACTCTCAGTAAAGAACCTCTTCCTAATATCCAACCTAAACCTCCTCTGTCGCAGCTTCATACTGTTCCTTCAGGTTCTATTGCTGGTCACCAAAGAGGAGATCATCACCTGCCCCTTTGCTCCCCCTTAGTCAGAAAGCCATAGACCATGATGAGGTCTTCCCTCAGCCTCCTCCAGGCTGAACAAACCAAGGGACTTCAGCCTCTCCTCATAAGACTTTCCCTCCAGACCCTTCACCATCATCTTTGCCCTCCTCTGGACTCTCCAATCACTTCCTTCAGTCACAGTCAAACAGCTTCCAAACACTGCAGGCTTCCATATCAGTATTTTTGTATCACAAATATAAAAATCAGATGATGTGTAAACATCAGAGCCAGAAATACGAAACTCCTGGTTAATCAGTGAAATAGTGATGCAAATGACTGATAGCAATAACGAATCATCAGGTTTATTTGAAAGACCTTTTACTTAAACAGTCAGAAGAGATTATTATCCTCCAGTCTCGTAGGTGTTGAAGTGGAACATTTCTGTGTACAGTAGAATACAGTACACAGACTGATGATCTATAGCCACATCATGGAATTTCCTGATCGCCACTTTAGATGCAGAGCAAAGACATCAGAATTGCCCAGTAAGGGTTTCCATAGGGGAGAGAGAGAGAAAAATTCTGTTCCTTCCGCTCTGAAAAAGATATTTGTCAGTAATATTTTGATGGATGTTATTGCAGTGCATATCAAATAGATGGATAGACTGAATCATGCATTTTGTCACAAAATTGCTTCTGAATTGCCAGTAACAGCTATGTAACTTGATGTATGTCATTTATTTTATTGAGCTAAGTGTAAAACTCACCATAGAAATACAGCATAAGAATGCCTATATACATATATGGCTTAAATTTGAAGGTTCAGCTGTCTGTAATATAGAGTCCCTATGGACATGAACTTAGGTTTGTGAAGCAAAAATATTCTGTTTCTTTATGTCTTGTTACTATCTCACATTAGATTAAAGTTTATTTTATATGTGATGCAGTGTTCTTACTGTTTTATTTTTAAGTATTAAAGCTATTGGATTACTATATTAAAGGTAATAACTGCGTATTAATTGGTACATGCTTCTCTGTTATTTCACTTTTATTAGTGTTTTGATAGTGATTTAGAAGGGGGATTTTTATGGTATAAACATGGAGGTCATTCAAATATCAATACAATGACAACTTGCAGAATCTTATCAGAGATAAGAGTGAGATCCATGATACATGAAACTGCCATGTGGAGGAAAGTTAAGTGGTGCCATTTACATTACTGTCTCAGCATAAATAAAGTGCAATGTCTTCAACTCAACAGTATTCATTTTGTTTTAATTGCTTAGACTGTCAGGTGTACTTTTGTAAGACTTCAAATGCTATTATGATGAGTGTGAGAAAATCTCTGGAATAATATCGAATAGATAGAGACATTTATGGAATAATATAAAAACGGAATTTCAGAAGATAGATGTGCCATGTTTAATTGAGTCTCCAGCAGCAGGATGCTCCAGGAGCAGCAGCATGACTCACATTTGGAGTAGATGACTAGGTCCAGGTATCTGTTCTGAAAACAATACTTGAAATATCCTCCATCTTCTTTAACTATTGCTTTCTTAAATAAAAACATGAATGCACAACGAGTAGATAATATCTTTGAATAAGTCACAATATTGCAATTTACTTCTTATTGTAAGAAAAAGAAAATCCATTGAGTATACGTTGCTCTTTGCTGTATTTCATCCTGCAGTTGAATTTATGCAGAAAAGTACTTAAATAATTGTAGCTGACTCTGGAAGAAGACAATAATTCAAAAAATCTCCCTTTTCATTCCTCTTTCTAACCTTCCAAAAGTGAATTTTCTATGGATCAGTAAACAGAATCAAACAAGATCTCAACAGAGCAACAACTGCAAAACCATCAATGTCTCCAAAGCTGCAATAATCAACACATCTGTCAATTGTTCTAGAAGGTCATATATTTCATAAAGTCCAACTATTGATGCCATAGGAAGTGCATGTGAGAAACTAACATGCTTCTCGTGTTGCATTTTACAGTTGTGCATGACAATGTTCTATTAACAAAATCAGGGTGCTGATCCGTTGGAGAAAAGCAACAGCACGTTTTTGGAGAGGGGAAGAGGGAGAGGTTTCATTTTTCATCTGTATCACTTCTGCAATCCATTTGAAGGAGTGACATTCGCAACCATTGTGGATTTATAATGGTGGACATAGGGCGCTGTGAGACAGCAGCAGGAAGTAATGCCAGAAGACCCTGAAGGAAGCAAAAGTACCTACTGCTGTCACCAAGTGTAGAACCCAAGCTTGACACAAGCAGCACTGAAGCTGTGTCAGTTTACACTCTCCAGGGAGGCAGAAAGTGGTATTCTGCTTAAATCATTTGTTAGACGTGGGGGTTGAAGCAATGCATGTATGAATGTGCTGTCTATGTAACATCCAGTTTTGCAGCCTGCAATACGAATTTAAAATCTCACGTTTTCTTCTTCAGGTCATTGACTGCTGCATGCTTACATCATTTCTCATTGCTCTCACTCAGTCTTTGAATCAGGTGTAGGAATGTTTAACCAGCTGTTTTTTTCTCTTCTGTGTAATGATGTGTCTTAAGTCTGTCTCTTCTCCAATTAGTACTCTTGTACACGTGATCAAGTTTTATGTGTCTCTATAATCTGTATTGTTCTGGCAGAAGGATTGCTTGACTCTGTCATAACTTCTGTCATTTATCTATTTAAAACACTTTTTGTCAACAATAAAGTACTAAAGTACTGCATAAATCTTGCAACTTCTGCATTGTCTTCTTTGTTCCTTTGAGTTTAATCATTAACACAAACATCACTGTGTCTTCCCTACACCCTGTCTTTTAGGTTCTAACACAGTCACGTTTATTTGCTCTCTGGTTGCCAACAGTCACTAAACCAGCCCAACTTCCTTATTTTGGGTGTAGTTAGTTTAGTAGCCCATCAAGCAGAACATGTCTTTCACACTCTTTTTATAGGAACTCCCCCACTCACAACACCTACTCCCCCAAC
The DNA here is from genome assembly GCA_022605575.1 of Laterallus jamaicensis coturniculus. Lineage (NCBI taxonomy): Eukaryota > Metazoa > Chordata > Aves > Gruiformes > Rallidae > Laterallus > Laterallus jamaicensis. The sequence goes on from JAKCOX010000002.1 coordinate 45,317,001, forward strand.
AACACGAGTGAACTGCAGCCAAGCCACAAACCTCCCTTAGTTCTAAGCAACCCCTTGGAGCCACAGGCAAAAGTACCTGATCAGCTTTCTCCTCACCACAGGGAGGTCCATGACATCTTCCAGGTGGCTTGGCTTCTTAAATATTTTGCTGTCACAGCTTTAGTTTTCTTCCTTGCCTTTTCCATTTTCCTAAGCAGTAGTAATAAGAACTGATAAGCGAGCATAACATGGTTTCATTATTAATTCCACATGTGGCAGTTACTTTGTTGGTATTGTTCATATATTCCTTTGGTTTTTCATTTACTTGCAATTAGCAGTTTGATTTTTGTTAATTACATTTTGTTATATAGGGCAGCAGCATTTCAGGATCCTGCACAGTAATTGGTATGAAATCCATCTTGCAAGGTCAACAAGGAGTTAAAATGCCTTGAGTTTAAAACTTCAGGGTAAGAAGCATGAGAACAGGCCTGACAATTCCAAGAAAATGCACAGACTGTGTAAGATTTTTAAAGATTAAGAAAAAGATTAGTTATGATTAAAGATTAAACCAAGTTGTGTCAGGGTGATTTAGGCTGTAATTTAGCAAGGAAAGTTAGTGTCCTTCAGTGTGGCACACAAACACATAAAACTCACACCAATGAATACTGAGAACTAGAGTAATGTACTTCTGTTCTTCAATCACTTATAATCCCATTACTGGATGTGAAATTGGAAGTATTTTGAGAATGTTTCGAATCTTTATGGTAGTACAAATTTGGACCTGAAATTTATTTTTCATAACTGCAGTCTTTTGAGTTCTAAATTCAAAGTAAGTTCATAAGTCTATTGTAGTTGCTACCATAAAAGAGTGTTATCATAGAATCACAGACTGGTTTGTGTGGGAAGGGACCTCAAAGTTCCATCTCTGCCATGGGCAGGGACACCCTCCACTATCCCAGGTTGCCCAAAGCCCCATCCAGCCTGGCTTTCAACACTGCCAGGGAGGGGAAGGGGGCAGCCACAGCTTCTCTGGGCAAGTGGTTTCAGTGGCTCAGCATCCACAGAGTAGTTCTTCCTGATATCTAATCTAAATCTGTTCTCCTTCAGCTTAAACCCATTCCCCCTCGTCCTAACAACATGTTCTTGTAAACAGTCCCTCTCCAGCTTTCCTGTAGGCCCTTTCAGGTACTGCCAGCCTGCTGTAAGGTCTCCCTGGAGCCTTCTCCAGGCTGAACACCACCAATTCTCTCAGCCTGTCTTCACAGCTGGATGCAGTACTCTAGGTGAGGTCTCACCAGAGTGCCATAGAGGAGCAGAATAACCTCCCTCAAGAACGGTTGTGAATCTGTTTCCTTTCACAGGTAGAATGATAAAAATGAAACGCTAGGCCTGGCCTTGTATTCTTTGCTTCCAGCATTGCTCCTTTATGTTTCCCAGGCTGTGGTATTTAGCAATATCATACTCTTTTTATTTCAGTTAACAGGTAGCAACTAGGTTCATATTTCACCTGGCATTATCTGTTCTAACTGCTACTGATTTTTTTTTTGGATTGAAGTGGATCCAGATGCCATTTCTTATTAAAAGCCTCAGTGACTACTTTAGGAAAGGATACCTCCATGGACAGAAGGTGACTTTTTCTAATGCCAATATTGAATCTATAGATCACAAGAAGTATTCATTTGACAGCTAAGCTATGCAAAGTACAGAAGAGCAAGAGTAGCTAACAGTCTCATGTTATTCTAAAACTGCACACAACCCAAAATATTTCTCACAGTAACAGTTAAAACAAAAGGCAGGGAAAAAGGTATTTTGGAGACAAGGGTTGCTTTTAAAATGTTAATGTTAAATGTTAGAAAGCTACTTCCATTACAGTCACCTACTAACCATTATATATTCATCTACTGATAGCTGTAAAAGATGGAAAACTATTCAGCCAAGTTGTAACACCCAGTTTTATAATTCTAAGAGGCAGGAATATATAACAAACTATTACCAACTATATGCCATATTGATCTTTTATGAAAGAAAATAGAGCATGTAGTTATGGAGGTTTTAAGTTCTAAACTCAAAAAAATGAAGTTAAAATATTCCTGTTTAAGAATTTGTCAAGAATTTTCTGCCAGCAGAAGGCCAGTTCACCAAAGCCAAAATATTGGAACATGTCAGCTCAGGTGAAACTTTTCTTGGAAAATGTGCCTGAAGTTCAGAATGCCTTTTCAGATGTTTTCAATCCTTATAACCCTAATTTCAGGTGAGTATTTGACACTAGGCAACAATTTGGCAGTTGGAGAATTTCAGGAACTATTGTCTGTCTGTCTCTCTGCCTGCATCTGTACTACTACAGAACGAGAACATATAGCAGACCCTTGCTTCTCCAGGGTTAGAGTTTGGTGCCCTGTAATGTTTATCATTTTTATACTTTGATAAGGAAGTCTGAACTGTCTTATCTTTCCCATGATAGGGCACATGTGTTCAATCAGTTTCTCCAAGTCAGTTCAGAGTACTTAGTTTTTATCATGAACAAACTTCTGTAGTACTGAAAAGGACAAATAAAGGGAGACACAGTAAATAAAGGATTCATCACCTTTGGATTTTCAAATGAGTCTTTTGCGAAAGTCAGTAGAAACAAGAGATTAACATTTCAGACTATCAAGTGATCAAATAAACCATTATCCTGTCCTTACACATGACCAAACTGTGGCTTTGTGTGCCTCCTGCCTTTTCCCCCACAGCACAGATCAGAGCCACAGAACACGTGTTCTTGCAGCCCTTTATTGATATTATTAAAGAGAGTCAAGAGATACCTGTGCAATTAGACAAAGGGGATAATCCCATCATATAACTTTAGGCTTTTTCACATAATCATCCAAGAGAAATCATCTATGTTTTACATAAGGAGCCTCAGTTAACTAGGCTGGGTGGTTATTCTCCATGTTATCAGATGTACATGAGATATCCAGAATCACAAATCATTACTGTGGGAAAGTACTCATTGTCTTAACCAGTGCTGTCAGGTATCTTAAAAAAACAGGTGAATTTAACAAGGATTATCATTTTGAGATTAGGCAATTTATGTGTCATGGATATAACTCTTTGCTATGCCATAACACTGTAAACATCCTATGTGGAAAAAGCAGTATCTTGCACTGGATCATGGATGGACTCCTTTAAAGTGGCTCATGTGCCAGTAAAACTGATTTTTAATTGCTGTAAGACTGTGGTATGCAGAGAGATTGATAGAAGAGTAGGTTTACTATTTGGGTATCATAGGAGTTACTTCACTGTAACTTGTACAGGTGAAAAATAAATGCAAATGGAGACATAATCACCGCTAATTAATATCAAATGCTATGTTTACAGAAGTCAGAATTCAAATATCCCAAATTACTGATGTCAGAATTAGTCTGACACCTGTATTTGCTACATTTGGAGTAATAGCTGTTCCTTAAAACATCTCTGAAAAAAGAGTGCAACAAAGAAATCCTAAGAACACAGTTCAGGCTAAGCTTACATTCTTGGACTGCTTCCCTAACCTCACTTTTAAAGACACTGTTCAGGTCTTAAAAATCAGACTACAAAACTAAATCATGCAGTTTGGCTGGTAATCGCTTCAGTGGTGAAATAAATTAATAGAAGATTCTGTAGAAGGCTTGAGGACTTTTGCTTTGCTTTGTTTTTCGTAGCTAAAATCTTATCCTCAGAGACGCAATTCCTTTGCATATATAAATAGAAACAATCTGGTCCCACTCCTTCTACTGCAATTAGGAAAAAAGCAATCAGAATTTGTTAAACAGACTTCAGAGAGAGCAGAGTCTTACGTCTTAGAAGACAGATGTTTTCTGATTAAGCTTTCTATCGCGGTCTCATTTAGAAATTGCAGAAGTCACAGATAACTTTAGCAAAGGTTACAGTTGATGCAATTCCACTGCTTTGTTCAGTTTTTCAATACCAGCTTTATTTAGTTTGGGAGATACTGAGTAAATAGTTTGAACCTTCTTAAGAGCTGAAGCAATGCTAGTGTCATCAGAAAAACTCTTTGCTGTACTGCAAACCTAAAAAAATAGAATCTGAAGTTTTCCTGAAGTGTCAGTTTGCTACTTTTCTGATAATGCTATGCAAAAAGAAAGCACTAAAAGTGAATAAATGTACTTTCATTAATAAACAGACACACACAAAAAATGTCTACAACTTGCAAAAATGCATTTCTTTTAATCTACTTCTCAAAGCCTGTAATTTGTCTTGATCTGAAACACAATGACAAAAATGAAGTTCATGAAGCTCTGTATACTTAATAAGAACCCAAAAAATGCTGTGGAAATCAGTCTGCCAAAAACTAAGTAGTTGCTGTAATTGTGCATTGTTGCTCAGAGAGTTTTTCACAAAGGAAACCTGGGTAACTAACTTTTTCCAAGTTGTCATGGTAAAACCAGTAAGAAATATTAAATTATTGTAAACTTTGTTTATGAAATAATTTTTTTCTGTTCTCAAATATAACCAACAACAGTCAATTCTTAGGTATATTTACATTTATTTAGTAATAAAGATTTAAAAACCCTGAAGCAAGAACAACATCTTAAAGAAATTCTTGAATCTGAGCAAACTTCTGCTTTTCCCCCTTAGATCTTTTGGTAGAATGACATTGCAAGCATTCAGATACAAACAGGAGGAAAACTAAAACATACATGTTAAAGAGGTTCTGCATTTCAGAAAACTTTCAGGGAGAATCAAACAAGCCAAAGAATGGGCATGAAATTACATTTAAACTGGGGATTAGTGACATGGCATCAAATGCACATGCAATCAGATACAGACAATTGGGGAAATATGTTTTATGATAGGGACAGAAGGTCTTTTCATTCATAATACCTTCCACACAGGAATGTAATCATTCTCTCTAGCTTACTTACCATCTAGTTTCCATGACGAATGCACTTCTTTGAAGAGAATTCTGAGTTTTAGTGATGATAAAGAACAGAACTTGACCACATGGGAAGGCAGAGATTACCTCATTATGTTACCATTGGAAAATGAACATCCTTCTGTTCTGTTTTTCTCTTCTTTTTTTTTTTTTTTTGGTTGGTTGGGTAGTTTGGGGATTTTTGTTGGGTTTTTTGTGGGTTTTTTTTTAATTTTACCTAGAATAGCACAGGCATTTGCTTTACTTTGGAGTTAGCATTTTCTTTCTCAGTAATGAGGTTTTTCACAGCTACCCTTTCCCTATCACTGGGTACCTTCTCTGTAGTCTCCAGCTGACTGCCTAATTAAAAGGTTCAAATTCAATTCTCCCAAGGGAAAAAAAACCCCCACAACTTAACTTCTCTTCAAAGCAAACAAAAATGTCACAGGAAAAAACCCCATTCTATTCAAAAACCTACATACAGAGCAACCAACCAATACTGACACAGGTTACCCAACATCTATGTAGTCTCAGAGTTCAAGTTTCTAGCTATTTTTTTCCTTTTTTTTCTTTTGTCCTAATTTTGTTACCCAGGTGTTTTTCATTGTACTTGCTGTGATATTTCTGCTTTCACTGATAGCTTTTAGTTGTCCTACCTTTTTCCATGATCTCTGTTTTTCTTCATTTCCTATTTCTTTTTCCCGTATTTTCATTTCAGTTAACACAGAGGTTTGTGAATAAATTTGTGAACAAAAAAAGCATTTGAACATAAATAGTCCTGTAACACAAAATAAAAGTAGTCTTTTATAATAAGTTGTGGTTCAACTGAAAATACTTTCTAGCTTTAATCTCCTAAAAATCTTATGTTCACTTTAGTTATTCCCATATTCTATGTGTCTTAGTTCAAAATCCTTCGCTAATGATTTTAGAGCACCTTATGTTCAATTAAGTCTTTAATATGTTTAAATGACCCAAATGCTTTAAGAGGTGACACTAAATATTAGATTTTCAGGGCTGTTCTCATTATCCCAGGTGCATAGGGGCTTTGCAGAAAGGCAGAGGCAAAAACTCCCAGAAAATATGCTGTTGCAGTCCCGCAGGGAACTTTGTGATCTTCGGGTCTGCACAGTTTTCACTGACGGTTCACAAATTAAGTAGGAAATGTTTTGAGTTTTTTAAAATTATTGTATGAAAACCATATATTTTTTTGTTGTTGGATGAATTCATGGTGCAGTTCTGATGATCACATCTCCAGAAAGTGTGATTTTAAAGGGTACAAGGAAAAGTGAAAAAAGACAGGCAGAGTTGTGAGTGGCTTTTGTTCAAGGCAAACTAAATGGGTTAGGAACTTCAGATTTGAACCATACATCTAGGGCAAGGTAATTAGTGAATGGTTCATTCTTTTTTTTTTTATTTCTTTCCCCTCCAAACACAGAAACTGGGAATCCCCAAGCTAAATGATCAGGCTGCAAGTTTAAAGCATACAAAAATAAGCATGATTTCATGCCATACAAGATTAAATTTTAGAGCTCACTGCCACAGGCACTTACAGGGGGCAAATGTTAATGTGGTTTGAGAAAAATTAGTCACACTCAAAGGAGATACATTTAATAATTACTGATGGTCCCAATGGTTCCATCTGAATTTCTGGTTCCAACAACCCCCAGCCTACTAACCACATGAGCTGTCTGTGTCGTGGAGAAGCAAAAGCATCCACCCTCTGTCTTGACATCGTCCTTCTGTCTGGGTCAACACAATGAGCTAAATGAATCCCAACCATTATGGACATTTGGCAGGTTAAACAAGCAAATAAACACTCTGTTAATGAAGCACAGTAAAATAACATCCAAGCCCTGAACTTGCATTTGTGGACTATTTACTGGATAGCAATATTTACATAATACAGAAGTTCTTTCACACACACAGAAGAGCTGTATTAGAAGCTGTTGTGCCACACAGCTCAGGAATACAGAGAGCCAAAGTTTCAGTGGAAGTTACCAGACAGCCTGTCCCCAGAGCAGAACAGTAAAGATGAAGACTTACATTTTGAAGCAGGGCTTGGAAATTTGCTGCCCAGCATAATTTATGCTGCTGGAATCCATGAGCTGTGCTGTGACTTCTGTGATTAGATCGGGTTCCACATTCATTTTTAAATACTTTTATGAGAAAGGATCAGCAACGGAGAATCTGTATTACCCCAAGCTATCATTATTGGAGTTTTACTGAATATAATGGGGATTAAAGATTACAGTTCAGATTGAACCATTATGTTCAGCACACACATGAAACAATACAAAAGGTAATAACCTCAGATGATGCACTTGCTTGTAAAAAGAACAGCTTAAAAAGAGGAGTTATATCTAAGGCTCAGACTTATAATCCACACGGCTGATTTTGTAGCTGCCTGGACATTAGGAGGCCTTACAGCAACTGAATACATAAGCATTCTGAGCCCTGGCAAGTGCAAAACACTAAGCAGGATTGCATAGGAAGTCTAAGCCAAGGCACATGAGTGCTGTTCATAGAATCATAGAATCATAGAATGGCAAGGGTTGGAAGGGACCCCGAGGATCATAAAGCTCCAACCCCCCTGCCACAGGCAGGGCCACCAACCTCAGGCCTGGTCCTGTGCTGTGTTCAATGCAGGTGAGAAAGAAACAGTCAGGTCAGTCCATTTTATTGTTCTGAAAAGATTTTGTGTACCAAATCTGATATCTCCTCTTGCTCTTAGGTCACCTACACTGCTTCTTCTTCCAAGTCTATTGGTACATGTGAGTATCTATGTTGAAATCAGGATGATGCAAAGGAGGAAGAGGATCTCTCTTCCCAAAGAATGGGGATAGAACAGTGTGCTGTAAAGTGGTGTGCCGTACCAGCATCACAAACAAACTTATCATCTCTCACCATGGACAGGAAAGGGACACTGGCATATTAGCACCTTTCCCTCTTCTCTTCCCCACCTGCTTGTTGGTTAGTCATGGCCATGCTTCTGAACCTTTATTCAGGTATCTATTGATATAAAAACTACTTACTGATCATAGAATCACAGAATCTCCTGAGTTAGAAGGGACCCATACTGATCATTGAGTCTAACTCCTGGCTCCTCACACCACCAGACAGGTCAGAGCATGGGACTGACTGCAGCGTTCCAGACACTTCCTGACCTCAGTCAAGCTCAGTGCTGTGACCATTTCCCTGGGAAGCCTGTTCCAATGCCCAAACACCCTCTCAGTAAGGAACCTCTTCCAAATATCCAACCTAAACCTCTCTGTTCCTTTTGGTTCTGTCACTGGCCTCCAAAGAGAGATCAGTGCCTGCCCCTTCAGTCCCCCTTGTCAGGAAGCCATAGACCATGATGAGATCTCCCCTCAGTCTCTTCTTCTCCAGGCTGAACAATCCAAAGGACTTCAGCCTCTCCTCACAGGACTTCCCACCAGACCCTTCACCATCCTTGTTACCCTCCTCTGGACACCCTCTAATATTTCTGTGTCGCTCTTGTACTGTGGCACCCAAAACTGCACACAGTACTTGAGGTGAGGCTGCACCAGCGCAGTGCAGAACAGGTGAGATATGTGTATCTATATATATCTATAAAAACAGCCTTACATTTCACTAATGGGCAAAGAAAAGGGGGAGTTTTTTCAGTTTGTCTCTGAACTAAAGTTACAGCAAAGGCTTTTTTATCATTTGTGGAACTGTCACCTGTCAGGTTTCACCTGCAATGCATTCAGATTTTTTTATCAGGGTACAAACTGAGCACATCAGCCTTGCTGGTGATTCCAGTCATATTTATTCTGTTCCAAATAGCCTGTCTAGGCAAAAAAAGGACAGATCGTTTCAGATGTTTGAATGGTAGGAACTATCAAGGGAGCAGATTTTCTCCTGCATGTGCTTTGCTTCTCTAATTTGTCTTTTTCCTGGAAACAGTTTGTGTTAATGCAAGAGCAGTTAGTTGTCAGTGAGTGTTCATTTAGTCCATTGCCCTTATGATGGACAGACCGTAAGTCTCAGATAATGTTTGAAATGCCTATAGCAATCAGTCTCTCAGGTTAGAGGTTGTTCTTTTTTTTGTTCTCGCATAAGATTATATTCCAGTCATCACATGTGAGAGAGGAAGAAACAAAAGCATTGATGGGTTTGGGTTTTTTTTTCCTTTTTTTTTTCCTTTTTAAATCCTACTGTCCAATTAACTTGTTCCTGCCAGGAACACAGTCTTATCTGTTGCAAGGAACTCAGCGAGGCTAGCACTTCGAGAATTTATTCCATAATTCTAATTCATATTTGCAGAACTAATAAGAGCTCAAGGATTTTCCTTTCATTAATTCACTAACATCCCATTCTTTTATTACAATTATTTTATTACAAAAAATTCCAGCCATAACTCAACAGTACTTGGTTTTTTTCCTGGAAAAAAATTAAATCTGGACTTACATTCATCATAAGCAGCATGAAGTGCTGTGAAAGTGCACATCAAACTCTGAGTTACAACTGTCACATCTTCATAATCTGACAAATCTTTAAATCTGTTCCTCAGGCATTAATTGTGAAGAAATTAGCTAATCCTTGCATGGGTAATTCAGCCTTCATTGCCTCCTTTTGCAGGCCACCAGCTTCTGGCTTGCAAAATGAACATCATGACACTGCGATAATGCACACGGAGAACTTCAAAAGGAAAGGCATGGCATTCACTTATATTTCTAAATGTTTTATTGGGTGATATTCAGCTGTCATTTCCTAAATTACATATAGTAAGTGTTGACTTATTTTCTGCAAATACTGCATTTTGGGACATTTCCTAGCCAAACTGCATTAGCTTTTCTGACAGGAAACCAGAAATCAGACTCGAGACTCTCTCAGCTGCTGTAAAGTGTCAGAGTTCCAGTAAGCCAAAGATCAATCAGCCTGTTCAGCAGATTACAGAAGGCAAACAGAAATCCGCTCTTCAGCAAGGGTCAGTATTTGATGTTGCCTCAGTTTATAAGACAATAAAATGTCATCATGCCTGGAAATGAGAAGAGGAAAGGAGCAAAATTGATTGTCTTTATTAAAGATTGCTTCTCAGTGAGAAAGAAGAAAAACTGTGATAGAGACAGTAGACGTATTATGAAGAAAAAAGGGAAAGGGGGCAGGGGGTCAGTACTTTGTGGCAAGAGGAGGATGGATTCATAAATAGAATAATTGTGCATATACTGCTGCTGTTTCCAGCAGAGATAAATACAGAATTTTTCTGCAAAGCATCGGGATAAATACGATATTCATCTTTCAGTTTAGGGAAATAGACTTGGTTCTTGTATTAAAATATTATCTGAATGGTTCATACTCAGCAAAAATATAGAATAAAAAGCACCCTTGGTTGCTGGAGAGCTGAAAAGAGAGCTGGAGCAGAGAAAAGCACCCAGTTTCTCCAGGATGCCAAAAGCTAGAAATTATTTAGTGGTGAATAATCAATGTGAAACCAGCAGCCTGACTCCATTACCTTATGCCATGTAGGTCAACAGGAAAGACAGACACAGAGACAAGTATTTAAATTAAAGATTATTTCCACTGACCTTGCATAAATACAAACCGTACCTATGTTATTTGCCTCTTCAATGAGCAAGGCAATGAAGTTTCCCATTTCTGGCTTTAGAATTCTGAAATAGTTTAAGGATCTAACTTAGAAGGAGATAAATAACCTTCAGGAAACATTTGGGGTGTTTTTTTTCTCTCTATTCACTGTAAAGCCTAAACAACTTGTTTAAACATTAGCAATTTAATCCCATTTTCAGAATTTAGGATTTTTACATCTGTTAATTTTCTACTTTTCTAATAGTCAGCCAGAGAATGTCAGAGTCCATAAAGACTGAGGCAAGCATAAAAGAGAGTTAAAATTAGCCAAAATTGAATGTATGTGTAATGGTTGGGAATGGCTGTATGCTAACTGATGTTTGTTCTAGGTCCAGAATGAGGACTTTATTCCACAGCATCTTCTTCTGATCCCATCACCACCAATTCTGGAGTCTCCAACATAAGAAGGACATGGAGCTGTTGGAGTGAGTCCCGAGGAGGGCCACAAAGATGATTAGAGGGCTGGAGCATCTCTCCTATGAAGACAGACTAGGAGGGTTGGGGTTGTTCAGCCTGGAGAAGAGAAGGCTCTGGGGAGATCTTATAGAAACCTTCTGGTATGTAAAGGAGGCCTACAGGGAAGCTGGGAAGGGACTTTTTAGAAGGGCACGTAGTGATAGGATGAGGGGGAATGGTTTTAAATTGGAAGGGCATAGATTTAGATTGGATATTAGGAAGAAATTCTTCACTTCAAGGGTGGTGAAACACTGGCACAGGTTGCCCAGGCAAGTGGTGGCTGCCCTCTCCCTGGCAGTGTTCAAGGCCAGGTCAGATGTGGCCTTGAGCAGCCTGGTCTAGTGAGAGGTGTCCCTGGCTGTGGCAGGGGATTGGAATTAGATCTTTTAGGTCCTTTTTTGCCCTAACCATTCTATGATTCTATGACTGCTTTCAGTTTGCCTGTCTCACCTACCCCTAGCACATTGCAATACCATTTCTTGAAGTGTTTTTTACTTGCTGCATACATTTTGCTGCATTTAAATTTCATGTTGCAGAGATCCTGTGAAAAAACGTGGAATTCATGGTCACAGGTCACACTTTATAACCTCAGGACACTCTAAAATAGAATATAAGGTATATAGCATAAAAGACAGTATAAAAGCACTTCATGGGAGCTATTTGCAACAAGCGCCAGTTGTTAATGACCCAACACACACTGTCATCTAGATTTCACTTTTAATGATCCCTTGTAACATAGATAATTAATTTTAATTTCTCATCTGGATATCATTACACTAAAATATGCTTATACATCCTCCCACATGCATAATTCTTTTTAGTAAAGATTAAGTAGCTGAAGATACTGTGTACTCTCAGAAGCAAGCAAGCAAGCGGTTAAATTCACTAGAGTAGCCCCAAATCTACAAGTCTGGTTACTTCTACTTCATAGTGTTAAGGAGGTAAAAGCCAGATTTATCAGGGTTATCATATTCATTACATAATTATAAAACAGAAATAGAGAACTCATTGAAATTGTCATCTTCATAAGCAATGGACAAAATAGAATCTGCATTGAAGAATTTTGTATTTAAAAGCAAGGACCTTATTGCTGCCTTGAAATGTAAAATCAAAGTTAATCACAGCCCAAATATTCTAGACTTCCCTTTTCCTTATTTAAAAAAAAGAGTAAAATATTGTACTGTGTTTTCTCATGACTGTTTTTTGATCTTTTAAAAACTTCTCAGAGGGAGGAAAATCTCCCAATTTTTTTTCAGCGCCATGCCATGAAGAAAACACATTGTCAACAGCTGAAACCCAGACAAAGGAATAGTATTCCTATTTTCTAGATAGAAAAATCAGAGCAGAGCTAAAAACTATATGCAAATATTAAAAAATAGACCAACTATAAATTCTTTTTCTTTTTTACACTTTAAAAAACCGCTATTTGCTAAGTAGATTGTTCTCAATGGTTATGAACATCCCTTTTTTTCAAAGAAATGGGTTGTGTAACTTCCTCTTCCCTCCCTACAAATAAATCTTGGGAAATTCCCAAAATACAGATAATTTTGTCACCTGTGAATTTTGTTCTGGATTTCATTATTCCATGCTGTGTCTGAGTTATTTAGATAACTCAGTAGCATTGCAAAGAAATCCCCTACTTTTCACGTATTTGTTTTATTTCTTGCTGTGTGCTTGGGTTTGACAAGGATGAGTTTATTTCAGCTGCAAAGAGAATACAGGAAATCTGTTAGTTTGAAAGTGGATATACTGCATGGTGAAAGGCTCTGGACACGTTCATTGGCAGGTGAATTCCAGGAACATATTTGAAGAAAGAGTGGCACTGGGACTAGAGATGGAGCAAAACTGTGGTTCAAGCAGCTGCAGCGTTTTTTGTAGACTTTTGTTGTTAAATGAAGTTAATGAGAGGTAGTTAAGGCACGATGCTTAACCTTAGCCCCAGCACTTCTGAAAAGTATAACCAAGAGGGTATGATAGAGAAGACTGCAAATGGGCACATAAACTTTCACAGCCAAGTTAATGAACAGCACAAACACTGGTTATTATATGAAAGTGGATGATGCAGTTAATGTTCCAGTGGCACAGAGCAACTCTAGGAATTAAGAAAATCCTTCTCTGATTTTAAGGCATAGTGACAAACATCTTTCTTGTCTAGAAAGTCAACTTGGGATGTTGCTTGTGTATTATCTGTAACTTTGCGACTGGGCACAGGAAAGCTGCTGGCTCAGGCTACCTGGCTTCCCCAGTTTTATAGCTTCGAGTGTTGCTTGCTCTGAAGGTGGAGAGTTTGTGTGGAGCCAGCGGTCCTCCAAAACAGTCCAGTAGACTCCTTCAGGTTCAGGCACCCCAGTATTGCCCCAAATATGAGGGTGGGTAAACTTGTGAATAGTTCATATGAATGAGAACGTACACCTGTTTCTGACTCAGTTAAACCAATTATCCAGATTAATAGTGTAATGGAAATAGAACACTAGCATCTCCAGCATCTCCTGCATTTCTCATATATGAAACAGATAAAATAACTTTTCTCTAACCACCCATGAGAGCTCTGAGAAGACAAGCAATCCTATTGCCCAATCATGTGTGTTTAATTTGGTCACCCTTTCTGTAAATTCAGGCAAAACAAAAAATCATTCTGCCTTACTCACAAAGGACCTTGTCATCTAGGACTTCAAAATATTTTTACAGAGTTATTGCACATAATGAAGGATGCCACATTGATTAAACAACTGGGATGTTAGGAAAAGCAGGGTCTGTTTAATATGCTTGCTTGAACATATTTTCAAAACAGCCAAAACAAGCATAAAATTAGGTACTGTAGAAAGATATTTGCCTACTCTTTTCTTGTTTCCAAGTGCAAATCAGCAAGAGGAACTGCAGAGAAGTAATTAAAAACTCACCCCAAGTGAAGTGGATATGTTTAACCTCTGCAGCAAAGTCCTTTTCAGCTGATTTTGGAAGGGGAACCAGGCTCTGTTGCCCCGCTCATGCCACGCTGTGCCTTGCTTTGGTCTGTAACCAGTGAGCAATTAGGCCACGGACACAGCGAAGTGGAAGTATTGCGCAAGCCGATTGCCATACGAAGAAGCATGTGCTCATAGAGTATACAGAAGAAAATCAGTTCCCATGAAAGACCAATCAACTCTAGCCTTAAAATAAACCAGGAAATAATTAAAAGGGGTTTTTGTCTCACAAAGGGTATATCACGTATGTTAAGACAGGATCATAGTGGAAGCTCTTAAACATAACTATATACACACATCTGTTTGTCAGAACAGAAAACTTCAGTGTCTCCTGAGCATAGTGTTCCCATCAGCAGTCAGCTCATTTCAGAGAAACAGGAATCAACCCACAGTACTAACTTACAGGACAAAAAATGAATGTCAGCTACAGATGCCTGACTGGAATGTGAGCCATTCCTCAGTTTTTTATTTTCAAAGGTAGCAGTAGTTCACTGTAGTGAAAATTTTCTATAAAAATAAATTCCAGCTAATTAAGCTTTATGATTTTCTGTATTTTTCTGCATCTTTCAAGACAGATATAACTTCTTTTACCTTCTCCACACTGCTCCAGCAATTTTATCAGCCCAGGGCACTTATTTTAGAGCAGGCAAAAGAGACAGGCAAGAACAAACCACTTTCTAGAAAAAGTGGGTTGTTTTTTGTTATTTTGCAAATGCCCTTTTCCTCCGTTCAGCTACACTTTTGTTCTCATCAGCCTTGTCCTTTTCAACTTTTTAGATTTTCTGTTGAGGAGGAAGGGGGTGGTTTGGGCTATTTTTAGAAGCACTGATTCACTGTCTTTTATGCTTCCCTATTCCTGTCAGGCTGAGATGAGTGCAGCTTATTAGTGGAGTACAATATCTGGCGCACACCACAACAATGCAATTACTGCATCACCTGAAATTACCTTAGGAATTTGCCAACACAAAAAGGCCCACACATTTAATTAGAATGTTGTGGTTTCTTTTTAATAAGTTGGCTTCATAATTCAGAGTTTATTTTAAATAAGTATTTAGTACATCCTTTCCTTCCAGTTGCAGGGATGTTATAATCTATATCTGAAGGAGCACGAAGAAGGAGATCGTATCAGTTAGTTTTGTCAATAACCTCAACCAGTGTGAAACTGGAGAAGGAGAAAAAGGAGAGACAGAAAGAGGCACTGAAGCAGAAGTTATTTCTTACTCTGCAGTATTTGTTAATATTTTGATTCATTTTTGTTCTCAGCCAGTCAAGTAGAATACATTTTATTTTTATGCAGCTTCTTACTGCACAAATCTCTCTGAATTTCACTTACACTTAATTTACAACCTACAGGCCAGGCTCTTCTTTCACATCCATCTTGTGCTGGGGAGCTCCATTAATTTCTGTGGAATTACTCCCAGTTTCAAAGGAAAGAAGGATGCATCTTCCCTTCATTCCCTCTCCAGCAGGGCAGGGAGTGAGCAGCAGCTCTGCTCCTGCTTATGCTATGCAGGGAAACATCTAATTCTGTCTAACATAGCAAGGTAGAGCTGAGATACCAGCACAAGTGTTACTCAGTTTAAATAGGGATTGCAGAACTATTAAAAGCAGATAGCTGTGCAAGGTGCTGCTTGTTTTAGTAATTGAATGTTTCTCTTTGCCAGGCAAAGCAGGAGCATCACATTCAGAGCAGTTCATCCCACTTACCAAAGCAGAGGGATCTAGCTTTATCTCTGTGACACCCATAGTACACCAGAGAACCGATGCTTCTCAGCTGAAGCTTTCTCATTGGGTTCCTGCCACCAGTCAAAGGCAGTAGGAGAGCTAATTCCATAATCAGATTTAAGGGGAGATGCCAGCTCCCATGATTGTCTTCAAGTAGCTGGCTCATGGATCTTGATTACATCTAAACGCTGCAACCTTGCACAAGGATTACTGTGAGTCATTATATTGGAATAAAACATGCACACTTCCCAATTACTTTAAACCCCACATTTCTCAAGAAAACCAATGCCACTTAAAAATCAGATCCAGAGAGAGGAACATTGTACAGGGAGGGTAATGAGTTCTCCACCTGTATTTCAGTTAAGAAATGCCACAGAATTACACTCGGGCAGATTGAAGGAGAAAAAAGGGGACAGAAATAAAACTTCCTCTTGTGCATTTGTTGTGCCCCCAGGTATAAATACACTGAGAAATCCTGAATTACAGTCACAGAAAATGAGTCCAAAACTGTGTTCAGGCATGGCTCAAGAGCTGCAAGTAAGAGGAAGCTCAGGGAGAAACTCAGTGTAGTGTCTGATTAGAGCATACCTATAGTTAATTGACAAATCTGCATATGTTGGCTGAACTTAATACAGACAGATGTTTTCTAAGATGATTCAATTATGGTATTTTTACTTGACATGGGAACTCAAAAGTCACATAATAATTCCTTTAAACTCTTTGAGGTGCTGAACATCCTGTACAGCTTAACATGTGATGCTTATTATAGGATTTGCTGTTGCTAACTTCTGTGCAAGTTTTTAAATGGCTCCCACCTGAGTTAAGAAAATGGAAAGTCATGATTTAAGACAAGTGCAGCTAGGCAGCTTGCCTGCCGGTCAAGCAGAGCAGCTTTGCAGTTCTGTGATGATGTGGGATTGATCTTGTTCTTTTAAAAAGATAGAAAATATGTAAATGTCTTTAATATAGATGATAAGCCCAGGATATTAGAAATCTTTAATTTAGTGTAATGTTCTTGCAAGAAGCATTTTCCATGGTCAGTGAATAAAAATTGTTTAGGCCATTAATTTCTTTTCAGCTTGCTTAAAAAAAAAGATAATCTAGCAACACAAGATCAAAATACACCATAAAGCAACTCTTGATCTGAACTGCCAGAAAGCTTTCTGACAAGATGCTAGATTTACCCCAGAATCAGGAGGAAGGAAATAGATACTCATCATGAACTATCAGGAGGTAACTTGGACAAACTCATTTGCAATTTGTGGCAGTCACACACCCCCACCCCACCCCTAATTTTAGCTTTGTACACCCACACATAGTCTAGCTGATTTCAGTGGGGCACCGCTGAGAGCAGGGGCCCACCCATTGTGCCAACCCTGGACCATTAACTCGGTATTTGTTAGCATGAACTTTCTGGATACATTCTGTTCTCTCCAGATCTCAGGATCGCAGTGATTTGTGTCTCTCTGAGGTAAACAAACAAATATAAACCCAAAATCTGGTGAATATAGAACAATTAAGGAAAATAGCCTGTGAAACTCTCTCATTTTCATGTGTTCTAGTTACTACTCTTTTTTTATAAAACGCATTAACTGAAGAAGGGCTCATGACTGACAGAAAGGAGTCAGTTCTCTGGCTGATGAAGACCTGTCTGACTTCACAATCTTAAGGAGAGATTCACGGGTCTGCCTATATTCTTAGGTTTTTCTACAGCCACATCTGCCCCTCACCCCTTTGCACTGCAGCACAGTGCAGGGTTTGCAGCCCATCTGCTGCTCTCACGTAGAGAGATGCAGCAGACCTGTCATCTCCCTGAACAATCCTGCCCATTGGAGCAGAGATGTCATTGCTCTGTAGTAAGAGGGGGATACGTACAAGCCAATGAGTTGTAGGAGAGCTTTGCACTCAAAGAGGCTTTGGGAGTGGCCTGTGTCACAGGTGCTCATTTCATTTTGATGACCTCATCACATGATTAAAATTGGGTAAAAGATATGGTTTACCAACATGATCCATCATGATGTTTGCGTTTTGGAAGACAAATACGTCAAGAAATCTGGATGTATCAGGTGGCTTGCAAGTAACTTCTGCATGTATCTGAGAGCTTCTTCATATGCTCTTGTTTATGCTTCAGAAAACAGTTAGATAATGAGCCAGAAAACCTCGTGGAATTGTTCCAGAAGCAGTAACTACGTACGACATTTTTTTCACTGTAGTTACCCTAGATGGTGATTGACCAGAGATTAATTCCTCAAAATATATTACACTGATTTTATATAGATATGTACATGACTATATATATTTGCAACTTCAACTTTAAATTTAGACATTTCATACTGTAAAATAGAGTGGGATGCAATAGCAGGTTAATTATCCAAATGCAATCCCTACAGAAGTCAGCTGGTGCATGCAAATGCCCAGCTGGACAGGCAAATTTGGCTTTTGTAGGAAAAAAAAAAAAGGAAAAGAAGTTTGGTAATCAGTGTGTACCAAGCAGTGAAAAGAGCTTTAAGGAAACTTTTAATTCCCTGTCAGTATCTACACCATCAGGTCTTAATATACTGTGGGAAAGTTTCTAGATCTGCTCCAGTGAAGTTCAGCTTTTGGTCTGCAGAAGAGAAACTTATTCCAGATTGTTTTTTACTGAAAATTTAAGGGGTTTTCTATCCTCACCCTTAACACAGAACACGATTTTTTCTCTGAAAGCCTTTCAGATCAGACCCATACTATGTGACACTGACATTTTCTGACCTTTTCTGTGCCTGGTTCTCTTGTAAGCAATGCCCACACAGAGTGAATCAAACCAAACATTAAAATCCAGACAATGCAAATATATTCCTTCCAGGCTTGCAGTTCACATGTCATTTTCTCTGTTCCTGCCTATTCATTTGTAAATTCTTTGTCTCTCATACATTGCAGTGTTCATTGCTGTCACTTAGGAAATGACTAAGGGTGAAAAAAATAAAAAGATTTATGTGCACTGACTATGCAGAATGCCTTCTATCTGAAGCACATTTTGGCTCTCCAACCGTTCTGTATGTGTTTCAGAATATTCAATATATTTATCCTCAATATCCCTGCATTTTACAACTCCTTCTACCTTGCAGATAGGGATCTGAGGTATGCAAAGAATGAGGGTTAGATTCACCAAAGGAACTTAATATCAAATTGCACTAGCAGGCGTATCAGGGTGTAAACCCTCATTTAGAGTCTCCATTCACATGTTGCCTAAGCCTACAAACACATTAAAAAGTTTGCACCATGAAGGACACTAGATACTTAACTGAGTTTTCCTGAGGATGCTCCAAATCATCCAAGCCTTTCCAGTGCCAAGTATCCAGAATCATGAGACAAAAAGGGTTTCAGAAACTGAATGCTTCTCCAAGTTCTTTATAAGGCTGAGTTTCACAAAGTGTCCCTAGATAAATCAAACCAGAATGTTCTGAGCAGACAAGACAGTGATGACAGTCTTGATCACTGAGCCATCCCAGACCCCAAACCACAGGAGTGCTAATATCGGGACCTATATAGTCATTGGTAATATTTCCAGATGTTAAATAAATAACAAGAGATTAAGTGAGATTATCAAAAGGCCTGGGGGATCCAGAGCAGAAAACATATTCTACCTACTAAGAAAGATCCCCGGTAAAATCTAGATGCCACAGAGATTATCAATTTCAGGGCAAGGTATTAAATCTAAAACATTCATAGCACCAGCAGATCACATGTGTTTCCATCTTTGCACCTGTGAGCTAATACCTGAATGCTTCCAAGTCTGAGGGACAGAGTAACATTGCCTGAAATTCTAAGAAACTGTCTGGGGAACACAAACACAAAACCAGTCCCCGTGGTCTTGTAATTTCAGCATATTTTCCTACGCCTTTTAAATTTATCCCTAGGACATTTTCACTAGTACTCCATGCATAGGTATCAGAAAATGCCACCTCCCTCACATAGTCTTTTCCCCACACTTTAATAAGCACTAAAATACTTAAGAGTGATCTTTAGAGCATCATGACTGGCATGTGTACCTCACTGGTATTGTTTCTGTTCTTTACAGATTCGGGCAGATGTACATGTAACTACTGCATGTTCATTGCGTACTCAGTTTGCTTTTAAACACTGCAATTAGAGTCAGCTTTTCTTTTGAAATGAAGCTGAGCATCAAGAGAATAATCTTTGGCTCTGTGCAGGTGTTCTGCCCTATAAAGGAAACATTCTCCTTATTTGAGAAGACAAGACTGGTGTGTGTTCAGAGGAAGAAACATAATTGGGAAAAATCTTTGATGTAATGAATGTACTTTCAGTTTCCAGTGAGAAAAATGCAGTTCAATCTTTTTCAGCTGCATATGAAATTATAAATAATTATAAATTATAAATAATTCGACTCTTCAGTAGGATTAAAAATTACATTTTGTCTCTACTTTTAGAAATAGAAATTAGTTTTTATCTCCTTGAGAATCTCTCTCAAATTTCCATTTCCAAGATTTTGTAGCTCTGTCTCCAATGTTAGACATGGAAAAAAAGAAGTCTGCATCCTGTTAGGATTGACCAAACAGAAACTTTCTCCTGTTAAAGTTAAACATGCGTGAGATACCTTATGAACTCTTTGCCTGTTGCACCCTGCTCTGTGAGTCAGTAGGATGTTTATGTTGAATGGAAGAAGACCACTGATTGTCATCCAAAAGGGAGGCTTTGAACCTCTGTCCAGCTGTGTTTTCACAACATAAATGAATCTTCTTTCCTGATCAGGAACCTATTTTAAGGGACTTCTAACATTTTTTTCTCTCAGCATATTCCATATAAAAGACAAATGATAGCTTATTTTATGAACAATGTATTCATATTGAAGAGTGGGATGCAATCCTAATTTTGATTTCACAGTCTCAGAAACATTTTACTGTTTTTCCCCCTTTCCTGGTTTTGTTTGTCTATTGTGTCTGTCTGGGATGAGTTGATTTTCCCAGGAGCAGCCCTCTCAGTTAAACTATGCCATCCCATTACATCAATGCATTGTTGGCCTTTAACCCTCATTTCATTTGATTTTCTTTCAGATTTTGTCATCTCTGGATGTAGTTTGCAGTTCTGCATATTTATGTCTTTCATTAGGGGGCAGCAAAGAAAGAATCTGAAGATTAAAGTAAGTTTTTTGTTTCTATTTTTATAACAGCATTAGAACCTGAACTAGTCACTAGATGTCATTCTAACACACCAAATAATGTCTTTGAAGTTATGCACCATAAATACTACCTTTTAAAGCTAAATGCTAAATGCTTACACTGCTGCAATGTCTATTCACTGCAGATGCAGCTAATTCAGTGTTCTGACCAAAAAAAAAAAAAATCTGTAAAAATGTTGGAGCTGAGTGATTAATAGGACAGGCAAGTCACACATTACATTCAGTTGATCCTGAGTCTTATTAAATAATCAGCCACAGTCAGTTCACAAAATTTCAAAGACTCCAAAAATTCTAGCATGTTTGAATGTTGTCTTAATGTTCATACTGAAAATGTTTTATTCGTTATTATTTGATTATATCAGCCATTGCAGGAAAGCACAAGAGCAATTTTAGGCAACTCTGGTGACCATCATGCTACTTCAGTGAGTAGTCATAGGAAACAATGCTCTAACAGATAATTTTAAAAAAAATATATAATTCAATTTATCTTTTTTCAAATTATGAATATCAGAGGAGCTAAACTTCATTACATGATGCCACTATTCTCCTTACAGAGGATGATTTGGCTCGGCCTGGAGGAGGATTTTCTCCCCCCTGCCTCCTTTTACCCTTTGATCCCAGGGTTCTTCCTCTGCTTCTTGTGATGTTCTAAAACATGCACCCAACATTAGTGGGTCAGCATGTACTTGGATTCAAGATTGAAGAGGCCAAAGACAGGGGCAAGGTGAGTCCATTGTTATAATCTTTTCCCTTTATTTTTTCCTGTTTCATTTTCCCCTTCCTTTTCAATCCTCATTCATTTCCCTTTGACAACCCCGTGATAGAAGATGGCTATTTTCCAGCTAGATCTATTCAATATTGTTGCCATGAAATTCCTCAAGTTCTCTTCCCATTGAAACATTATACTTTAAGCTCCTGCACACTGCTGGGTATTCTTTTCACAGATCAGTAGCTAATGTATTTGATGAAGAAATCCCCACCCTTGCTTACTCAGGGGTCTCTACTGGAAATTATTCCCTGCTCCCCATTCAGCAGAAGAAAATGTGTAAATCCTCAAGACATGATGATCAAAATCTGTTACTTAGGAACAACTAACCAATGAAAAATCTCAATTAAACATTTATTTTTTTTTAAAATCAAGGTCCATCTGGCCTGGATCAAGACGCTTTCCACTGCAAATGTGAAGCAAAAAAACAACATGTAGAGAAAGTTTTAATTCATAAAATGTTTGCAAAATACAATTTCGTTACTTTTTGTAAAATTTAAAATAAATGTTTGCAAAATTCAATATCATCTCAAGAAAACCCAGCTTGTTACATGCACCAAAGATGAACTGGACTAGACACGGTGAGAAATCCACGCATTGGGAGGTCTCTTCTATCTATTTTTTTTCCCTTGATCAATTTTATGATGGATTAAATATTCCTCCTGATAATCCATGGATTACAGTAGCAAGAAAGAGTGGCAGAAATGGTGAAGTACGGATGGAGTCTCATGAACAGTTGTTCCTGTGAAATTAATTTCTAAGTTATTATATTGTATGTTGGTTTACCCTTGAACACAATGTGTACCAACTGATGACTGAAGCAATTTAAGAAAATGCCTAATAAATAGAATGAAGTTTAGTCTGTTCTATATGGAATTTCTTAATCAGTGTAGTTAATTTCTGTTTAGGTAGTTCTATACACACACACATTTTTATAAAACATTGCAAACAAACAATGTGGCACTTGATGATTTACAGCTCCCTGAAGGGTCCATGAGATTATTTTGCTGCAGAACAATTTCTACACTGAAAATGACTTAATTTTTTTTAAATGAAGGACATGACAGAGACCTAAAAAGCTTTGCATTTCTGTCCAGTTCTTAAACTGTGAAACCATTCCTTTCCCATGAGCATTTTATCACTGATAAGGGTACACATGATAAAGGAGGGGAAGGGGTAAATACTGTTGCAGCAAGAGAAGGCAAAATTCTAGCCGATTTGTATTTTATGTAGAGACTTGTACTTTAATCACAATTTTTACAAAAGAAATTACTACAAATTTACTTTGATAGTAGCTTTTCATGCAGATAGCACTGGTAGATTTGTCTCAAACCACAGAGGGGAAAATATCTTCTTCATTTCAAGAGTTTCCAAATATTGTTGAACACAGAGTTCTCCCAGACTACCTGCACAGTGTTAGCAGTTGGTAATAGTGATTGCAAATGGGCCTCCTCTCAGCTTCACTTCCACGGGTTTCCTCAAGTGAACATGTAGTAGCTGCTACATTTCCTAAAACAGCATTACAATAAAGTATGATCCTGCTACACACCAGGAAGATGTATTCTGAATTTTGTGAGGCAGAGGGGGAGCAGGGAATGATCTTAAAAGTCTTGTTATGATTTTCATTGCATATGCCAGAAAACAGCCTGGCTATGAATAGCCCATGCCCAGTGGTGTATGAAATTGTCTTAGTTGAACCACTGAAATATTTCAGGGCTGCAACTGGAAGAGTTACATAAATGTGATACCATTACATAAAAATGTTTCTCGTGCTGTTTGCAAAGGGGACAAAACAACAGCAGGTCTGAATGCAAGAACTACAAAGAGGAAAAGTCCTTCAGATACAGTGAAATGTTTTTGTCTCCCTGCCTTTCAATGAGGCAGCACAGAGCCATTGTCCTAACCTGGAAAACTCACGTTTAATTCAGTTTGAAACCAGCAAACTTAACTGTCTTAAATTATTCTTTCTAAATGATACCTTCTCTTCGATACAACATTCATAATCTTATTGAAAAAATGCCTGGGATTAAATTATCCTCCTAACAGCAGTATTCAGAAGCTACACAGGAATTAAAGAGATTAATTACATAGGTTTCCAATGAAAGATAGTGGAGTTGTTGCATAGTTTTACATTTTTATTTGTTATCCTTTATCAATTTAATGTTGGCAGCAAAATTATTATACCCATAATACAAATCCATCAGTGTGGAGCTACTGAAAAAGACAGTCATCATTTTAAACAATAATGCCAACCTACTGGCAAACAAAACCTGCATTTGTTTGTGGACGAGAAACTCTCTGTTAGTGTCATTCAGGGCTTCATCTAACAATTGTAGAATTTCTTTTTTCTTTTCCTTCTTTCTTTCCATCTACACATAGTAAAAGACAACTAAGAGCTTGAATGAAACTCTGGCATACACACAGGATTCTTCAAAATGTCCAGATTTCTCTGGTTTGAGGCATTTTTACATCCCTGTTACAGATGTTCTTCTGGTATAGCTGTACCAACACACGTGTGTTAGGGAGATGCAATATTTGCAAAACCCATTTAAAATTCATCCATTTGGCTTTTCTACCTCTTCAGGGTCTATAAGAAGATAAGCCTTGCTATAAACACAGCTGACAATGACGTTATTTTGCCGACCATGTGATATAAGTCTTGTGTTAAGGCCAACACTACCCAATATTAGCACTTTAAAAAGAAGTGCTATTTCTTTTTGCTCCTGGCAGATGTAGCCATGTAACCAAAATCTTCATACAGGGAAGAGAAATTCAGACCTTTATCATAGGAATGAATTTCCCGTGTTATCAAAGCACATGAAGTTTACATGTGCAAATTGGTTAAAAGACTTTGGCCAGGACTTGAGGGAGGCTTAATAGTACAAATCAGTTTTTACTGGTTTATTTTACATAAAGTGTATGTGAGTGCATGTGTGTGAAAGCTTCAGGACTTTCGATCTTCCTCCTGTGCATCTGAGACCCAGTCAGTCTCTTGGGCTACGTGTATAATTGCCAAAATTATTGTTACTTATAATTAATGAGCACACGACAGGGTGTCTGGCTCTAATGACTCACCTCAGAGTTCCCTATGCTGTTGTTCAATTACCTCGGGCCCTGCTGCCAGCAATCATTACCTAATCGCTGCAGCCCAAGGGATTTGGGCTCACTGGATCATATTATGTCGTTGTTCTATTGATTCACAGTGGTAAATGGACCATTGCTGAACATGAGGGCACTGGAAAAAAATGCCATCTAAGAGCAAAATGCCACAGACAGGAGGAAGTTTAGCTCATGCTTTGGCTTTGCCATTGAGATTTTTTTTTTCATTAAGTGGCTGGTTTCCATTAAATGATCACCTGAAGAGCCATGGGGTTTTTTTGTTGCTTTTATAAGAAACTGAACACTGTAGCTCATTCCACCCTGAAAGTCTCTCATCTTCTCCTTCCTCTGCTCCCCTGTGTCTTCCCACAGCTTAGTCCTCATTCAAGGATCTCTGTGTGTCCCTTGCCTCTCTGTAAAATTATCCTCCACCTCCTCAGCACCACCAGATGGATATGCTTCCCTACACATACATTAGGCAGTCTCTGTACCCTCTCTCTTGCCTTTCCTTCTTCTACAATCTCATACTTTATGTGAGCTGGTACTGGAAGGCAATCTAGAAGTTCACCTGCTCATTTTCAAGTGAGTATTTGTATCAACCCCATGAAAGAAGGAATAAAATAGCTATGCACTGGCTTTTCCCTTTCATAAAACAGCAGGAAAAAGCAATGTAGATTATTCCTAATGGAGGTAAGATTAGTGTTCAAGGCTGTGCAGTTGTCAGACTGAATTGGTTAAAAGCATGAGCAGCTTTTTCAGAAGCTGTCGCTCTTTGACTTGAGCCAGGGACCCAGTGTGCTTGGAGGGAGCTTGCCACATCACAACAGGGCAGTAGTTAGGGGAAAAGATTCACTCCTAGGACAGGCTATATGACAAAAGAATGAAGAATCATGGGGAAAAAATCCAACACTTCTTAACTGGGAAAAAGAAAACTCACTTGATTGATGGGGAAGTACCTCTAAAACCACATACCGCAAATTTGCCTTCTGTGTATGTAATTCCTATTACAACAAAGAGAAAGGAGGAGCCTTCACAACGCAGATACCTCCCTTTGTAAGGCACTTGTCTTCTATTTCCCAAAAAATTGGTGTGACCACTAGCAGAAGAGAAGGGATGGAAGCATTTACCCTCTTTATCCATCTAAAGACAACAGCTGCTGTTACCCAGCACAAAACTGGCTCCGACAACAGAGCCAAAACCCAGTCCTGTTTATTTTAAAAAGCTCAGCTTCCCATTGCTTCAGCTGGAGGAAAGTATTTGCTGTGTGTCACCCCATTGCATTGTGCAGCTGAGCAGGCACAACATGTTGCTTCAGCCTGGTGACATCCACAGAGCATCAGATTGTTCAGCTGTGTGAACTGAAGGTGCTTTAAACTCATCTCCAGGATTTTGCACTGAAATTAGCTCAGGGGACTGAGTTAGGTGCCGCTGAAAGGCCCCTTGTTGCCTTTGGTAGAGAACTACTCCCCAGCTACGAGCAATATCTGACAATCTGGACAGACACTGTCCAAAGAGTCGTCTCTGGTGCATTAAGAAGCTATCCACAGAGGAAGTCTCAACCATCTCCCCCCATCTTGTGGGGTCTCATTATTGTCAGGCAGACAGGCTGATGGAAGAACCAAGGCTGCAGCACCTGGGTGCTTTAGACTTTGAGTTGTTTGTCTTCTGCACAACTGAGTGGGAAAAGAGTGAAAATATACATTTATTCTGCAAAAACTGATTTAAATTTTTAAAAATCCAGAAGGCTGAAAACTGAAGGCTTTGGTTCATGGGTCTGTAGCTCAAAATTAATTGCTAAAACTGCTAGCACAATAAGATCAGTTAATTAGGGCTCTTTGGTTCCTTGAGCACTAGAGGACACGATCATCTGACTTTGCCGTTTGTATACCGCAGTGTACTGAAAATAGAAAATAAAAGTTACACATGACAAAGTATTGATTAATTGTCTCCAAAAAACAAAAAGACAAAACAGCATTAACCAATTATACAAATCTTTAAAAGACAAACTTGTGGAAACAGCATTTCCTTCTGTTGCAATTTCATTTGGAACAGCAGGCTGTGCTCCTGAATTAATTTTACATCTGAGACACTGCTAATCCACAAATAAGCCTGTTCCAGTTGGTAGGCATAGCAAAAGAAGTGCTTGCCAATAGGTGCACATGACATCTGGAGCTTGAAGGCGTTTTCACAAGGAAGACTGTGTTTGGTAATACATTAAAACTTTGGGAATTCATCCCCACAGAAACGTTTAGCCACAAGAAATTCTGTATCTATGATAGACCCCCATGAAATCCTACATGAGCCAGCAGTGTGCTCTTGCGGCTCGGAAGGCCAATGGTATCCCAGGCTCCATCAGAAGAGGGGTGGCCAGCCCGGAGAGGGAGGGGATTGTCCCTCTCTACTCTGCCCTCATGAGGTCCCACCTGGAGTACTGTGTCCAGATCTGGGGCCCCCAATACAAGAAAGATGTAGAACTGTTGGAGAGGGTACAGAGGAGGGCCACAAGGATGATTAGAGGGCTGGAGCACCTGCCCTACAAAGAGAGGCTGAGGGAGCTGGGCTTGTTCAGCCTGGAGAAGAGAAGGCTGCGGGGGGACCTCATTGCAGCCTTCCAGTACCTGAAGGGAGCATACAAACAGGAGGGGAATCAGCTTTTTAGAAGGGCAGATAATGGCAGGACAAGGGGGAATGGACTAAAGCTAAAGGAGGGAAGGTTTAGATTAGATATTAGGAGGAAGTTCTTTACAAAGAGAGTGGTGAGGTGCTGGAAGAGGCTGCCCAGAGAGGTGTTGGATGCTCCATCCCTGGAAGTGTTCAAGGCCAGGTTGGATGGGGCCCTGGGACACCTTGTGTAGATCCAGGCATGGAGATTGGTGGCCCTGCCTGTGGCAGACGGGTTGGAGCTCTATGATCCTCGGGGTCCCTTCCAAGCCAGACCATTCTATGATTCTATGATCCTGTAGCTACCATAGACCCCCACGAAAGTCACATGCCCACAGTGCACCTGCAAATCTGGGATTTCTGTGATTCCCACCAATATAGCACTGTGTATAAAAAGGGGAAACTCCTGCTTTTCTTATTTTTAAGTGAATTTCCTCCGTTAGACTATTTTTAATTCTAATGTGCTACTACTGAAATCTATTTTTGAGAGATTAAATATTCAAGCACAGAAGTCTTTCAGTTTGAACAGGATTCTGTGTAGTACAGGTGAAATGCTGGACCTTTTGAAGCCATTGGTCTATCTCCTGCTGTTTGTAAGGAACCAGAATGCTATCCTGAACATCCAGGTCCATGTAAAACCTGACCATGATGTGTAAAAGTATTTTACTCTACAACCGTTAAAGGTATTTAATTTCCAAGAAATTTGGATTTCCACCTCAGAAAAAGGAAAAGTAGGTTCATTCAGATCCTCTCCCTGTCTGATAGGCAGGATGCCAACCAGGAGAGTAAGCTCACTGTGTGAGGGTTGGCACCATTACTACACCCAGGCAATATCAGACATATTAAACATCCATAGGCCAAATACAAGTCATTAGTGTGGAGATGAGGAAGAAATGAGGTGCCAGCAGCAAGGAAAACTACATCTGTCACCTAGCTTTTGCATGTACCTCTCTCCTAATTAAAATTACATTAAAGCAAACACTTAAGCACGTGCTAATTTAGGTAATGACTTTAATGGAATGATTCTCATGCTTAGGCATTATATGCATAATGAAGTGCTTTGAGAAGTAAATCTGTCACTCAAAGAAAGAAGTATGAGGTGATTTGAAAAAGCCAACGGCTGTTAGTTTCTCAAGCAAAAGAGATTTCTGTGTTGGTCAGTCACACATCCATAGAAGAGATTCATTCCCAGTACGTAGGACTAAATTCAAGCCCTGTGAGGATGGCTAATTATAGTCCCATTAAAACTATGTGTTCCACATCATTTAAGGAAAAATACAAAAGGATACCAGTAACGTGAAATTTAATGACAAGAAGGAAATTCCTAGTTTAAATGGAAATGAATTGCTAATAAGGGCTTTACTGTGAATAAATTGATGCTTTAATGTTAATTATTTCATTACAATGTGTACTGTTAAGCTTAACTGCATGTAAGGGAGCAACTATAACTTGATATGTGCTGACCTTTGCCCAGCAGTCTGGAAAATGCACCGCATAGTCAAAATTAGAAGCCAACTCTATAAAACATTGTTATGGGATGGACTGCCTATTAAAACCGGTGTAAGTGGCAGGGGTCAGTATGATTTTTGCAGTGCTTTGAGGAGGCTATCGCTAACCCCCCCCCAGTATTTATAGCAAGGTCAGATTTTAAAAATCTAGTTCTGAATTCTGTCCTTTCTGTTTGCATCAGATTTGCAGCTGCTCTGCCAATAGCATTTATGTAATAGAGTAGTGCTAGTGTAACTAAAACATTTGATCTTGGCTTAAGACACTGGCAGGTTCAATTTCAACATATTTGACTGCTTGTTGCCTTTATGGTTTTCTGATAGAGGTGATTCAACCTCTGTTCTACCTTCTGGAGCAGCACGAGAGGAGTGTAACAGCTGGTCAAGACCCTGACTTCTCCCAGAAAAGAGACAATTCACCAGGGCCTGTAAAAAGGAGTTATAAAGACCAGCTGTGCCATCTCTGGAACTTCCAATGCAAAGCCTGCTGTGAGAGCTTTACAAAAAAAGCATGTTGTGAAGCAAGCACTGGGCTGTTTCAGTTCAGGAGGGGTAATTTCTTGACACTGACTGAAATTTTTCTTCCACACTTACCATGGTCTCATATTCAAACAAAACTATGAGTGAATGTACATCAGTACAGAAGCCGCTTAGAGCCCCACATGGTGTTTAAATCCCAAAAAGAAGCTTTGCAGCAAAAGGCACCCTATGACTAGAGAAACTCTCTCATCCCTTGCATGGAGCTTTTTTTCCCATTCTCAAGTAGCTTCTGGGTTAAAAGTCATTTTCTTCTCTGTTCTGCCATGGATGGGAAGAACAAGATGATTCCCTTTGTGAACTCTTTGAACTATCTCTTCAGCATCAAGATGAAGAGGTCATTGCACAATAGAAGGAGGTCTTTCAACCTCTAGTTAGAGAGGACTTTCCAGCATGGAAGCCGCCAAAACTGTGTTCTGGGGTAGCTTCCTAATGTATCCTTAGTAAGTTGATTCACAAATACATCCTTCAGCTATGAGAAAACACAGTGCAGTGTGGTACAAAGTGGAGTGGATCTGTACAGTCAGTAACTGTGAGGTGCTTTTGTTGTAGTTAGATCTCCCAACAATCCCATGACTGGATCCCTGGATCCCTGGGACTCTTTTAATATGCCCCAGCAGATCATGATGCCAGCAAGGATTAATACAGATTTTCCATTGAAAAAGCCAGAATAATAGGATTTCAAATATATGTAGTAGTACATGTGTACCGTAAACTGGGGTGAACTCAATCTGTTATGGCAGCAATAGTTCAATGTAAAGAAGCTGGAGAAC
Source organism: Laterallus jamaicensis coturniculus (assembly GCA_022605575.1). NCBI lineage: Eukaryota > Metazoa > Chordata > Aves > Gruiformes > Rallidae > Laterallus > Laterallus jamaicensis. The sequence goes on from JAKCOX010000002.1 coordinate 45,347,145, forward strand.
AGTTTAGGATCAGTATCTGTAGACTCCTATATTTAATTTAAAAATATTAGGAACATCTGAACTCTTTGTTGAATCTGAAGGCCTCTAGCAAAAGCTATATGATTTCTAAAGGCCAAATCAAAACCCAAAAATTGCAACATACTCAGAATTCTGTACCTTTTTTTTTTTAAGTTTGCAATCAAATGTTTTCTCCTTAGTGTATCACTCTTTCTAGCCTTCTAATGAAAGACCTCACAGATGGATTTTTTAATTGAAAATTCTTCACTACGAGGGAGGTGAGGCACTGGCATAGGTGGTGGATGCCCCCTCCCTAGGGGCCAGGTTGGATGGCCAAGTTGGATGGGGCCTTGAGCAGCGTGGTCTAGTGAGAGGTGCCCATGCCCATGACAGGGGGTTGGAACTTGATGATCTTTAAGGTTCCTTCCAACCAAAACCATTCTATAACTCTGTGAAAAACCCAGCACTGTTAAAAGAGAAAAAAGAAAAAATGCATCATAACAGTGCTTGGATTTAAGATTTCTTTTTTTTCTTTTCTGAAAACATACTGCTTTACAAGGACAAGGTGCCAATGGGGAACAACTCACTGAATCCATATATAGTACAATTTTTTTTAAAAAAACCCTCTATGATGTTTTTTGGAATCCAGTTAAAGATATTTTAAATCCAGGCTTGTATAATAGTTTATGAAATAGCATTTCACAAATTCTAGAATTTTATGGCTAAATCTAATCAAGTAAATTATTTTGGCAGTGGAATATCTGGGTCTGAGGTCATAGAGTTTCTCCCTGAAAGTCAAGTGCTTCTGTTCCTCTTGGAAAAGTTTCTCAGAAGAAATGCCTTTTGTCTAGGCAACCTGCTTCCTAAACGTATGAAGTGATAATATACACCAGACAAATTCAGAGGGCAGAGGTTTGCAGAAGCTCAGAAAAAATTTTCTCTTCCTTAGAGAAAGATTTAGACTCCCAAAATAGTTCACTACAGGAAAGTTTTTCAGGTTTTCTGAGAACACAGCCGACATGCTTGTCTGCTTATCCCTGTTAGATGTAAAATGCATCACAACAACCAGAGCCTCTATTTATAGTCATAAAATTCAATGGTATGCAAAGACTGAGGGGGAGAACAGAGTGAAGATTTTCTTCATCTGTTGCAGCAAGAGTGGCTTTTGACATTTTCCTTTGAAGAAACACATGGACCAATTTTCAAATGAAGAAGGTAAGTACATAAATTGTGCTTTTCTAAAAAGAGCTAAGTCAAAACTAAGTAGCATGCTCTTTTCAGTAAAGTAATTGTAGGATTATGAATGTCTCCAAAAACGTAGATTTAAAGACAGCATTCTGTTTGCTATTCATTATGTTAATCCTTCAGTTTTCTTTATTTGAGTTCACATTGTGAATCTTATTCCTGTCCGTAAAAGATTCAATCCATTAAAATCATTTGCATATCAGAATAGTTGACTGAGCCCAACTCTCAAATACTGAATTTTAATCCAGAGGAACATGAAACACTCTAGGAGGTACTGAGATAACCCCAAGTTTAGCTTTGGCCACCACTGAGAGGTGTTTATAATGAATTGATTACTTGCCTGCAATAAATTTTACTTCCTACTAGTCAAAGTGTGGCAGGTGTTCTTGAGCAGGAGAGTCTATTTTCATTCCAGAGCCTTGTATGTTTTTCTGTTTAGGATTATGACACAGTTAGCTTATTATTTAATTCTGTATATTGTCACCTGCTTACTTAAAAGTAAACTGTGTCAGAGGTTCAAGGAAAGATGTAGGATCAACATGACACTGTATAATAGGTTCAAGAGAAGACGTAAGATCAACATGTCGCTCTCTGTTCAACCTTAGTATCATTGCCCTCATAGACTCCAGCAAGAGAGAGCATCCTGTCGTTTCTTTGTTTTAAATTAGCTTGTGGTTGTGCATCACATTATTCTAATTAGTATAAGTGCCAGTAAGTCAAACAGCTGTAACAGGTAATTATGCCATTACACATAATTACTTCACCCAGATGAGTTATAATGCAAACATTTTTATTAAGCCTGGAAGTCAGAGGGAGAGCAGTATGTAAAAGCATTGGCCTGGTGTTAGGCAACCATAAGATGTCACCACATTGATTATTGCACTGTGAATGTGTTGCAGCCAGGCAAGGAGACAGAGTCAAGTAAACAGTATTAGTTCTTCAGGGCAGCAAATTAGTGCATTCCTTGGCTAAGAAGATACCTAGTCATCAGCAGCTCTGCTTTTGGTAAAAAGTTAGGAAAAAGGCAAGGAAAAAAGCACCATGGGAAGTGAAGCTAATGAATATCACAAGAGTGAGGAGAATATATAAAAAAGAAGTAAAATGGGTGAACCTGAGGAAGCAAGGTGGGGGAGAGGGGAAGAAATAGACATGAATCTACCAAAAAAACCCAAGGTTAGTCTATGAGAAGTTAGCCTTATGTATCACTAGCAGTTTATTACCCTCCTGACTTCTCGCAGGAACCATACTTTTCTTTACTCATACAAGGATCTTTTCCCCAAGCCACTTTTTCCTACTGTGATGCGAAAGTTTAAATAAAATCCAAAAATTATTTTGTCAGCATTTCTCCCAGAGGATGATTTTGCTTGAGAAGAACAAAAGGAGTCCCCAGTTTGGTGCCTATTTTGATGAAAGAATAGAAACAGTAAAAAATTGATGCACCTTCTTTTGACAGAAAGTAAATTAAAACTAACAGCTCTTCAGCCAAATACCACTGAAGTCAAGTATTTCTCACATGTATAAGTGATCTGGGACTGGCACAATTGTTCTACTCATCCCAGAAAGCACTGTGGACTAACAAGGAACAGTCCAAAGCTCAGCATAGTTTAGGAGAATGCATTAAGTTACATAAAACTCTGCCATGGAACTGCTGATTTGGAAGAGCACTGGAAGTGTCTGTTTTTGATGTTTTAATAAGAGACTTTGGGTTTGCCTTCCCATGGTAAATCCAGCATCTCATTTAGGAAAACCAAAACCTCTCTGCATAGGAGAGAGCTATGAAATACTCTCTACGCAGAACGTCTTTTTGAACACATGAGTTTACAACAGAAGCTCATTTATTGGGAAAATGAATTTTTTTTTAAATTATTATTTTTAGCTGTAGTATACCCTACTATGGGATGTTGCTTCTGCTGCTGCAGTGTAAACACGTTCACAGACAGACTAGACAAATTGATGCATAAAGAGTCCATCAAGAGCAGTGAAACTCTATTATATAAATCCAAAGTCTGGCTTAGGAAGTGTCTTAGAGACAGATCACTGCAAGTCATCATAGAAAAGTGAATATAGTTGCCCTACAGTATATAGTTGCCCTGCTGTATTTTTCTCAAAGTATCTACTCCTGATCACTATCAAAAGCATGGTATTTGGGGAAGGAAACCATTCACCTGAGTTGCATTAAATAACTTATCCTTTGACAAGGGAGCACAATGCCTTCTTGCAATCCAGGTGCTGTCTGCCTCAATAATTTCTCCAGTTTTTCTTTTTTTCTAGTTATTTAAATTGGTTTCCATTCTGAGCAGGTATCTCTCACATTCAATTTAGAAAGGATCCTGCTTGTCTTCACTTTCTGCAACTACCTGTGTGTCCAGCCCAACTTCACAAGGAACATGTGTAAAATGGGGTGGCGTCTCTGCTGTGGTTGCATCTCCATTCCAGATACAATGCTGTCAGTTACTGAAAAATTATATCAATGTATGGAGAAGTAAAACATTATGGTTTTGGTGGGTTTTTGTTTATGCTGCAGGATGGTTTTTTCAGTTAGCTGATTGCTCAGGACTCAGAAACCTGTCTTTCCACATTGAGTTTGATCCCTTGCAAGCACCAACAGCTAACATTACACTGAGATCAGCTCAGTGGGATTTTTAATGTGCAGAATTTAAAAAATTAACAGCAAACCATCTAGACAGTGCTTCCTGGAGTTTAGTTGTGCTCCACTTTTCTCCTGCTCATTGAGAAAAGAAGATTCTCTGAGAAAAGAGACACACACTGAATTCAGATTTGACAGCTGATGCAACAGTGTTGGCTACAACACACACCAGAGTTGTTTTGCAATCACAGAGTGCAGCTCAGAGAAGGAAGCCCTACTGGGTCACGACATTCCTCATTGAAAGATTCCAGCAGACAAGATTTGGGGTGATGTCTAAAGTGAAGTTAGAAGTACTGTTATCTTCCTAGTCTAACTTGATATCAATAGGCCCCTTGAATGCAAAGGCAGCATTTAAGGTCTCCACAAGCTTTACTTGATACAGGTGGAGGAGGTGTAGTCTCCTTCCTCTGTATGGAGTTACTCCTTCTGCTTCCAAACCAAAGCTCCTGCCCTACAAGGAGAGGCTGAGGGAGCTGGGCTTGTTCAGCCTGGAGAAGAAAAGGCTGCGGGGGGACCTCATTGCAGCCTTCCAGTGCCTGAAGGGAGCATACAAACAGGAGGGGAATCAACTTTTTAAAAGGGCAGATAATGGCAGGACAAGGGGGAATGGTTTAAAGCTAAAGGAAGGAAGGTTTAGATTGGATATTAGGGGGAAGTTTTTTACAGAAAGAGTGGTGAGGTCCTGGAACAGGCTGCCCAGAGAAGTAGTGGATGCCCTATCCCTGGAAGTGTTCAAGGCCAGGTTGGATGGGGCCCTGGGCAACCTTGTGTAGATCCAGGCCTGAGGTTGGTGTCCCTGCCTGTGGCAGACGGGTTGGAGCTCTATGATCCTTGGGGTCCCTTCCAACCTTTGCCATTCTATGATTCTATGAAAGCAGTAGGAAGTATGTACACAAATATGCCAGAAGGTGGGGATGAGCTCTGCAGTAAGTGGTCTGTGCTACACCACCCGCTTGAGATTGAGGAACGTGCAGGTACCATCCCTTCTGTCAGCTCAGGCTACAGCTGATAACCAAAGACGGAGTTGAGAGCGGGGAGCAGTCACTTCTTTGGTTCTCTTAAAACATTTTAAGAAAACCTACTTAATACAGCTCCTAGCTTCCATCTCCCTGTGGAAGTGAGAAGACAGAACGCTGATAGTTTTTTTCCTTCACTTTCCTCGCCAAAATACAATTTAATACAATATAACATACAGTGTGTAAAATGCAGTATCTCAAAGTCCTTTAAAAATATTCTTGTGAGATTACTGTGACTTAATCTTGCATCCACACAGACCTAGGGTGCTTAGTTATAAGCTTGTCAAATCAAAAAGGACATTCAAGAGTCATAAAAGCTCACTGAAAGATGCAGATTTTAAAATTCATCTCTTTCTTAGTGTAATATGCCACGCAGTAGCATAGCACAGCCACTGGGTAGAGGCATAAGCCACTCAGAAACATAGAGGCAAGACAATGAAGAACAGGAACTCATACACTCACATAGCCAAATTTCATTATTGCTGGTGTCTGCTGCTGTCTCTCTTAATTTCTCTTTCATAACTATGTCCCTTCATGTTCTCCTTATGAAAATGAATAAGAATTCTTGCCAGACAAGCCAGCAGCATTTAATGTAATTTATTAAATAGGCATTTTAAATTGTAATAATCTTAAAATGAAAATAATTTGCATGAAATATATAGGAAAAAAGATATTACTTACTTAAAAATTAATGTAGATGTGCTCCAGTTGGCTTTATTGTGGCCAATGTCTGACATTTTACTGATTATGTTCAGTTAAGCTGGCAAGAAAAAGAGGGTTATTTCAGATAAGCAAGTCTCATAAGACTATTGGATAAACGTTTCTTGGCTGACTTTGTGTATAGTCCATTGAAATCAATGTAAATATTCATACTGACCTTTGGATAAGGTCCATTTGAGATTTTAATGAGTTAGTTATTTTCAATGTAACAGAGTTCTGGATAGAAGGCCTCTTTATATTGCTGATAACTAAACAGCAGAAGCAAACTTATCCTTGGCTTTGGATGAAACTGAAGGCCATATTGATTTGCGGTTTTAACCCTGTTCTCATTATAGATTTTGCTATTGAAGAAAGACAGACATAATTAAACAATTTGCATTGGTGATCCTCTGGAAAAGATGCAGCTCCTTGATGGAGGCTGCTTTCTATCTGAGCACAAATGTGTGCAAAAAATGTGCATAACGTAGCACAAACCAAAGATCACCAGTGGAGCTATGGCTAAAGCTGGAAGCAGGTTATTCAGCTCAAATGATACAATCATGAGCTAATTAGCCTAAATATGCCTAAATATAATAGACCCGTGATATTATCTCCACTTGGCATTGCACAGTGTGGTCATTCCAGCAGACTCAAGCTCTTGGAGCGAGCTGCACAAATTTGCACTGCATATCAGTGTTGCCTCCAAACAAAGCCAAAAAATTTATTCATTAAATTGAATTAAGATTAAAAGATTTACTGGAAGATAAAATATAAAGGGCAGGACTTTGCAACTCTCTTTTCCTTCCACTGGGGTCTCCATTTCTTTTTGATATGTGTGTTGATGCAGGCCCCAGCTTCTGCACTAAGATACCAACACATTTGCACACCACAATGGCAAGTAAAAAGGGGCACAGAAAGAAAAGAATATTTATTAGTCTATATAATTAATGTTTGGAGAAAAGAAGTGAGACAGTGGAGACATCTGAAAATAAAAGAGGTTGCCCGAAGCTCAGTACAACTGATGGTTAAAGTCTTTTCCACTAGAACAGAAGGGCAGGATGGAACATGTGTATATCTCTACGTCTATTTCAGTATCCAGAGAGAGAGAGCAGAAAAAGAAGCTTTAAAACCAAAAATGCCTTTCCCTTTTAGAGAGACATTGACAATTCAGGATTTCAGGAACTTTAATGACCATGGATAAAATTTCAAAATAAATTAATTACATGGGAAACTAGAAAGCGTCTTTACTGTTCACCTTACCCCATTAGCTATTAAGATGATCTGCTCCTAAACCTTAACAAGATGTACTTTCCTGGTCCAGAATACATAGGAAAAAGTTGTGTTCTCACAAGTGACCTCAACCTGGAGACATTCATAGAGATCAGACATAGCTTTTGTGCCATCTCAAAAAGCAGTAGATTATAATTTATAAACATAGATGATGCTTTGTAAACTTTAAAATAACTGCTTATTGAAACCCATGCTGACTGGCAAAGGAGAATTAATTACAATGCCTGAAATCAGCCATTGCACTGCTCTTCTGATGACAATTACATTCCTAAAACATGCTCCCATTCCAACATACACTCTTGGGACTCCAGAATAGCGATTTTTCTGAAAACCTAAATCCCAATTTTTGCATAAGTGGCAGGGTATATATGTTTATCTTTGTGAAATCTGAGACATGTGTCAAGATACACTGCCAGTTACACCAAAAAAGCCACAATAGGGTTGCAATGTAGGAAAGGCGATCCTGGCTTGGAAGCAGAAACAAGTAATTGAAAAAAGTAATATGGGTAAAAGGAAGATTATATATTAAATACTGTCATCTAGTAAATGAAGCTGAAGGAAAAGAGCCTAAAATGAAAAAAATAGGAACTGTAAACCTATGAGTCTGTCTGCATCTTAAGTCAGGTAGCATAACATTAATTGAAGAGTCTATCAAAAATAATTTAAGGTAAAAACATCATGGCTGCTAGTCAAGGGGGTTTTCGGGAAGGCAGACCTTGACAGCAGTCGCAGAATCTGCTTGTAAGCAGAAGGGACCCCAGGCCAGCAGTTTGGTTTGGCATAATATGATACGACAATTAGCATCCTAGATATGAACAGAAAACTTCTGCTGATGGAAGTTTTCAGAAGATGTGGACCAAAAGTGTCATAAAAGAGATGTTTCTGAAAGAAATCCTGATGGATTAGATAACCACTATCCAAATATATATGTTTATATGTGTGTATTCTTGTATATATATTTGTATATACATGTACTCACACAAACTCACACACACACATACATATATATATATTTATCTATTAATCCAGCCATATAAAAATACTAGCAGAAGTTTGGAGGAAATCCACAGAATTACCTCAGAACTCTTAGGGACATTACATGATTTCAGCCTCAAATAAAAGAAGTTTATTTCAAAAGTGACTTCAGTCACATAAAGGACTATATATAAAATACAAAAAATGGCATTAAATGTCTATGTTGTGGTAATCAAAACAACCTGTTGTAAATTGGCACTCATGTTAGTAGTGCTTGACTTTAGTCATCAGCTGCCTATAAAGCTTAGAATGAAACAAATTTTGGTGTTTTTTATTGAAAGGAACAGGTTCTTAAATATATTTTTAAAAGTAAATATTTAAATTAACATACCATCTTGAATCAGCTAGCTAATTAATTGCCAATAACCTCATTAAGAGTCAACATGTGCGTAAATAATGAGCACACATTAAGGCGTGAGATGTTTCATTCCGATTTAAATGTAATCACAGACAGTGATATATTTAGAAGAATATAAAGTGCTGGGTTTATAATCTGAGATCTTTCCTGATGTGAGCCTAGGATAAGGAAGTGTTACAGGTCCTTTCAGGGAAGATTAGCCTGCCAGAGAAAGGTAATTTTGACTTAAGTTTTTTGACCATTCAGGTCAAATACAGGGAAAGTACCAGTCCAGTCAGGAATGGGGGTACACAGGTTCTAGAACAAAACTTCCCAGCAGTCTTTCAACCATAAGGATTTCTACCTGTATATATAAAATCCATTCTTCAGGTAGTGGAGTCACACACCTAGCAAGAAGGGTTGTCACAGCCAAAAAACATTCAGGAATAGCGGCCTCTGTATAGGATAAGACCTTTTCAAAAATACTGGCTTAATATAAAGCTGATTCATCCTCCTTCTCTCCTACAATTTGATGCAAGTTTTATAAATTCTCAGGTGCAAGGCTAACTTTTCATTACACATATAGGCACTATTTTCTAAGGTCAAGCCTAAATAGGACATAAAAACCAAAAATCTACCTATATTTATTGGAAAATGTGGATCCATGCACTGAAAAGAACACCACCTACCTTGAAGGATTGATCTTCAATGCCAACCAGTGCTCTAATGCTAGAGACAGTGCCCGAAGACATCAGTGCAGGACTTAAAAACCAAGTCAGGTTGCACTGCAGAAATACAGATAGACATGGCTTCCTAAAGATGAAAAGGGGCATAAATACTGGGTTTAAGATTTCAAGATCAACGTTACATTTATCAGCAACTTTGCTGTCATTCTGACAGCTCTCCAGGACCAAGCATCAAGTAAAAAATATATCCTTCACCACATTTGGGTTGAAGAGGCTTTGAGGAATGTAAGTGTTGTGCCAGTTCAGTCTATTAATATGATGCAGATGTGCAACTAGTATAAACCAAAACCACTGGAAATCAAAGTATAGTTTTAATGTCTTAGGTGTGTGGTAGTAAAAGTGCCAGAAACTGGTATCATTCTTTAATATGACAAATGAATCGCAGAACGTGTGGGTCTGTATACAAAACTGTCTGAAGTCAACTGAAGTCTTGCCATTGATTTCACTGTCTCTAGATAAGACCAATGTCTTCTAAAAGCTAAATATTGCTTTGGCAAGTAAAAAAGCTGCTCCCATTATACTTGCTTACATCTCTTCCCTTGGGGATATGCCTATACATACATAATGTTACTCCATGTGTATCAGCATGCATTACCCAATGTGAATTAGGACTGTGTTATTTTTTTACTGATAGATTTATGTCCCACATCCCCCCAAAAATGAAAGACCATAATATTAAATGTATTTAAGTTCATTGTATTTTTGTAAGTCAGAAAATTACTGCCCCTGTTTTGCTTGTTTCATAAAGTCCCAGAGTGTCAGAGACTTTTCCCCATATACCTCTTCCTGACCTAGATCAGCTTAAAAAGAAATGGACATTTTTTTCCTCTGAATTCCTTAATTTTCCAACTTTTGTAGCAAAAGGTGAAGGGATATCCATATCAACACCATATCCATATGTGTCTGCATCTCTTTCATGGGATGGGGAATGACCCTCTGTCTTTATTGCAGTTAACGGCTCTTCTATGTATAAGAAGTGCACATAAAGGCCCATGGGAGTGGGCAGGCCTTGTGTTCATTTCCAGTGTTGCAGCCATCAAGAAAAATTAAAAAACTAGTAAAATATATAAACAAAAAAAAAGAAACTTAGGACTCCTCTCAGTGCTAATATAACACTTCTCAAAAACTTATTTACCTCTAGATGCAGCTTGTTTGCTCTGTGTTTGCGTACAGTCCAGAGTTATTTTAAAAGTTAAATTAGGGATGCCTTTCATTTGAAAACAGAGTATCCTATGAAGGCTGCTTCAGACATTTTTTAAGATGAGCACCATTCTCTGGAACACTGGATAAAGCAAAGCAATGCCTCTGATGTTCCTCACCCTGTGATAACTATTGTCTTTCATGTCTACAAAGACAATGACAGTCTTCTAGTTCATATTTCCAGACACTTCTCTCCTGCTTCTGTGATCTTTAGCCAGAGTAAATGCTAGAGCAAGAGGATGGTCTGTAGGCTGGTGCTATATAACACGCATAAGAAAAGGCATAAAACATTGAGTCTTACCAGGGAAAAGCCTTGCAGCAGTGGGGCCAAAGCCCTCATCTAGATTGTATCCAGGAAAACCAGTTATATTTTTGCAAAGTTATATTCTGCATCTTGATGCCAGAACAACGATTAGCAGAGAAGAGGAAGATCTGCTATGAAACAGCCTCAGTCCTTGGATGAGCTGAAAGAGAATTGTTCTTGTACCAGCTTCAGCCATCCTCCTTCTATAACCCATATGCAGCAGGCCAATCCCATTTATTATTTTGCTGTCCAGATCAAAATTCTGTGACATAACAGGAAGGTCAGGGACATTTTTTTCACCCAAATTTGTTGCCCTGAGGATTAGGAACACTGGGATCAGGGTATTTTTCTTTCATACTTCTACAACCATTAGAAGTAAGCTAGCATTACAGAACAATTTCTCAATCCTGCAGTGCTGTAACATGCATTTTCACATAAAAATCAATGTGTCAGAAGGAGCCAGAGGAAGAGGAAATATGCAGAACATCAGGATATGTAGGATGTGCCCCCTTTCCACTGAGCTGTTGAGATTGGAAGCCACCTCTGGTGTCTTCTAGTCCAACCTCCTATTTTAAAGAGGGCCAACTTGGAAATTAGAGCAGGTTGCTCACATCTTGTCCAGTCTAGGTTTGAAAGTCTCCAAGGCTGGACTCAGTCTTTTACAGTGATGAACCCCTTTAATGGTGAAGAATTTTTTTTAATGTCCAACTAGGATTCCCCTTGTGCCTTGCGGCAATGTGTGTTCATTGCCCTTTGACCTTTCATTTTATAATTCCAAATCTGTCTTCATTATAACCCCTCCTTAGGTCACTGAAGACTGTACTTAAAGCTGTCTCTCCTTAATCGTCTTTTCTCTAGGTTGAACAAACACATGGTGGTAGTCAGCACCCAGCTTGACATAATAAGCTTTGCATGGAGCTCAGACTCCGTAGCTCCATGGAGCTCAGACTCCACCACAGCCAGTTGCATTGTAGATTAGAGGCAGCCTGCATCCTGTGGTGCAGTCTGCAGGCAGAGCAGCCTCATACCAGGCTGCAGCCTCTTGGGTTGGCAAAGCTGTGAGGATACTACTGAGTTTCTAGCGAATATGTAATCCAGTGGCACTCACTAGAACAGAGCACAGTAATAACTAGTTTTACCAGATGAGCAGCATTAGCAGGGAGTTAGAGTCTAAGCTGCTGGAACTGAGCCCAGACACTTGCCTCCTCTAACACTGCTGCAGTTTAAAAGGATCTTCCATGAATCTTTGTAACACTGGAGAAAATTTTTTAAAAGTCCATTGCCATTATTGATCTGTATTTCTGTAGCAGCTGGATCCTCCCCATTTTAGGTAAAGACCAAATGACCACAGAAGAAAAAGTTGGTTCCCTGTCAAACACTATGCAAGTACTCTATGTTCTAAAATATATTGTTATAAATTAAAAAGTAAAAAAAACCCAAACCGAACTCATGAGTTCATCTTCCTTGAAAAGAAAGGTCAACACATTATAAAACACTGAAACTGATGTGCCAAGAATACCTTGACAACAATACAAAACAAGTTACTGATTGCCAAAGAGACTACTTAGGTTTTATTATGGCTTAAGAAAAAGGTTATCGCTGCTGCAGGGCAAAGCAGATAACATCCCTCCTGACTTGTTTCTGATACAAGCAATTAAGCATAAAATGTAATTCATCACCTTTCATTCAATGGTGGACTAATTAGATTCCATCCATTTTTAAAACTTTAGTAGCGACTAATTGTGTTACTTGATTTTCCCATCACCTCTTCAATCACTACTGTAGGTTTTTCTTGAGGTTACCAGAGGCTGCTGGGTACGATTCTAATCATACATTTGATTTTGAACTGATTTAATTCAGTGCGAATCCTTCCTGTGGTCTGGTATTCTCGATAGAGTTTCTGACACTCCAAGATTTTATATATCCAGACTTGTTCATTTCCTATAACCTATGAGGTATTCAAGGTGGAATCCAACGCTGAGGAATGGAGAAAGACATGCCAGACTGTTGGCTTTTTTAGCTTCCATTTTCCATGAAGCTGTGGAAGTCAGTATGTGCTGCTGTGGAAAAAACCTGAGGGCTTTTCTCACCTGAATTTCATGTAAGGAAATACAATAAGGCAGCATCATTTCTACCCATGCTCCTCTTTCTCAGTCACTATAACATTTGGTAAATGTGCCAGGCAGGTTTACTACTTAAAATAGTGCAGTATCTCCCAGAGAAATGTCTCCCATGACTTTCTTTGGACTAAGCACAGCTCACTAGAAGCTCTGTGTAATTACAGACACTGTACAGTAGTAAGATTGGGACACTCTGGCTGGACTAACTTGACTTGAAGCACGCTTTTGCACAGACTAACACTTTTGGTTAGCAAAGCATTACAGAACATTCTGTCACCTTTAACTGAAATTAAGAGTGCTGTTGTGTCTCTGCAAGTTTAAAGAGTGTATTTCAGCCTACCATCTCTGCCAGCTTCCACTTGAATGATTCCTGGATGGACTCTTTGTTTCAGGATGACTGATGTCGTAGGAAGTCATTACCTGCATGGCTGCTTGCTCTAAGAGTTTGGTTGGAGGCTTAGTCATAGTATGTTGGTTCTGGCAGGCATGATTATTAACATCAACACATCATAAAAATTGGCTTACTAGTATGATACAGGGACATAATTGTGAAACAGCTAGGTCACACATAGTGGATACACACAGATCTCAAATATTTCATCCAGCTTCAGAGCATCAAACTCAGGATCAGATGAGAGAGAGGTATTTTACATTGGTACATGAAGATGTGGACCAACAACACATTATTTCTGTGTATCTTCTCTCCCACATCTTTTTTTCTTTACTGCTGATCTGAGTCAAAAAAATAATTTCACTATTATGAGTATGAGAATTAAAATCTCCTGACTTAATACTTTAAATATACATGCAGAAAATAGTGAATACAACCACAAACCTGGAAAGCTTCTCCAGCATGCTTTTGGGTTTCTGAACATCCATATGCACCTTAGTTCTTGGAAATATATATTGGCCCACATACTTAAAAGCTTATGCCAGTCCCAATCAGGGTTCCTACATTATTTTCCTATTTATTGCATTGCTACATTATTGAAAATGTCTGTTAAGGGGACAAAAATCTTTCCAAAGAAAGGAAAAGAAGAGCTGTGCTCAGCACTTCACTGTTCAGATTCCTTTGAGAAAAGATCCGTTTGTAAAACTGAGATGCAAATTTCCATTCACAGCACACCAGTGCATGCATTAGGCAACTGGGGTCCATTTTTGACCCCACTCAAGGTTCAGGCAGATGAAGCAGGACTGCAGAGATGCTATTTTCTCATGTTCCCTGTCCCAAAATCAGCAATGAATTGCAATCGGAAGTGCCATTCTTAAATTGTGTTCTTCCCTTCTTGCCAATGTTATCTACAGAAGTAACACCTGAGAAATTAATATAAATGTATTCAGTTGCCTAAATATTCCCCAGACTAGGTAGCCAGTTTGGGCCAAGCTGCTAGCCACTACCAAGAGAGGTAGACAGGGTTTTAAGTCAAAAGGATCTTAGGCATTCTTTCTGCCAAGGCAGAAAGAGTGTGCACTAATCACTAACTTATTTGCCCAAAACTTCCCAGTGGAGCTCATTTCAGTGCATCTTCCCCACACCTTTGCCAGAAATTCCCTCTAGGTAGGGAGAACATCTGTGAGCAGCACCGTGAAATCTGAAAGTGCTCACTACATCAGAACCCTTAAGTTACCGCTAGTACTGTGAAAAAAATCACAGAATCACAGAACATTAGGAGTTGGAAGGGTCCTTGAAAGATCACCTAGTCCAGCCCCCCTGCCAGGGCAGGATCACCTGGATTAAATCACACAGGAATGCATCCAGGAGGGTTTTGAATGTTTCCAGAGAAAGAGACTCCACAGATTCCCTGGGCAGCCTGTCCCAGGGTTCCATCACCCTCACAGTGAAAACTTTCTCCTTTCATTCCCATGGAACTTCCTATGCTCCAGCTTGCACCCGTTGCCCCTTGTCCTATCACTGGCCATCACTGAGAAGAGCCTGTTTCCATCCTTCTGACTATCTCCCTTTATGTATTTATAAAATATAAGGTATAAAATACCTTATTACCACTCTTCTTGTGATGCATTAAACATCCACCAGGCTGACTGAGATGTCCAGGTGCTGCTTTGTGAAAGGACACCCCCATCCTGTCTCAGACACCAACACCTTGCTTGTCTCTGCCAGCAGCCCGAACTGTCCCTGCTCATTTCCCTGAGCTCAGAGAACCCTCCCAGGCCCTCAGAGGGATTGTGATTATGGCAGCCGACGTGCCCGCCTCCAGAAGCAGCTCTCAGATTTGAATCTTTATGAATTTAACTGCACAAAATGTGTCACTGTGCAACTGTGTAACAGGCTACAAGACACTGGGGAAATTAGTCCTAATTACTCCATTTTGAAAATACAAACATCTTCTTTTATATTACTGTGAAGTCATATTCCAGAGGCTCTGTGAAGTCTTGTACTTGATTAGAGACTGATGTCTCCCAAGTGATTCCTCAGCAGGCTCTGCCCTGCAAATTCCTACAAACATTTCAAGGTTTAGAGAGACAAAAAAAAGACCTTGTTTATCTTCAGTGAGAATGACAGACAACAGTGACAAGTGAGGCAGTGACTTGCTGTAGCTGAGAACTCACAGTTACTGAGAATGATACATCGCATGATAAATGCTGTGGCAGTAGAATCAGAGTATGTCCCTTGCTCCTAGGCATAGGTACTCTATCACAACACCTGCCTGTGAATGTATAACTTCCTGTGGGCTTGTCCCTGTGGCTAGATAGATTTCAAGGTTATTAATTGAAAAAATAAATTTTGATATCTTCCTAAACTTGAAGCTGTTCTCCAAATGTTACACTACCAGTATCATCAAAGGAAGGTTTAAATGCAAGAAATGGAGGCAATTTTTATAGAGTATATATGGCAAAATACTGAGAAGTGACAGAGCCATACAAATTCAGCAATGTCTGTGTGTTGAGATAAGTCATTCACCTTGATTGACAAATACAGCTGTCACTTACTGTCATTAAGGAAAGAGGACTATTGCTTCAAGCCAAGAATACGTTTATTCTGGGTCAAAACTATCAGCCCAGTCATCAAGCAAGGACAGGAAAAACAGCCTTGGAAGTTCCAACTTCATCAGAGTTTGTGAGGTTATTAGGTGCCCTTGGTCACATCCAGATTAGTCATGTAATGGCATGGTCACATTTTAAAACTGTGGGATGTTATACAAAAAATGCAAAGGTAAGTTTGTGCAAGCTTGGTAAATCCTTTGTATTGTAGAGATTTTGCTTTAAACCAGAGCTAACATACAGAATCCATGATACAGAATAGTTTGAAGGGCAGTTTGATGGTTTTTTTACTCTTTTAAGGAGTCAGATGGAAAAAGAGAAAGGGAAAAAAAAAACAGAAAGAAAATAAGCTTTCACATGAAACATCACCATCCTTTTTAATCTGTTAGATCAAAGAAATTGGAGTTTTGGAAGGTGTAGTGTGGCAAATTGGCCTTTCTCTGACCCCTCAGACTAACAAAAACTCTGAGGTGAGAGGGAGGGCAGGTAGCTGATTACACTTTTCTTGCCTTTTCAGCTTGCCACAGATGAATAAAATCCTACATAGCCATGCTTCCCACATGTAATCTTCCACCTCACTTGCAAATATTCCGATTAGTTAGGAAAGATTCATACAAAGAACTGCCTGTTCTCCTCAAATGTATTTCCACTAAGTTACTCATCCTCAGCTGGGAGTGTTTCAAGGTGGTTTAGTAAAATGCCTTTGCACTTAGAATGCACAACCTGGAATAAACCTGAACAATTAATTTCCTCTTCAGCACTCAGACTTTGTCAGTCCATGAGCAGTAGGTACAGAATAAAGTCTCCTTGCCCCAGGAACATATTTCCTTACACCAGCCACCCTGGTACTATGGTAGACTTTGTTATCATTCCCAGTTTAAAAGTTCTGGAATAGAGGAAGAGGCAGGCAGTATCCAAGCATGCATTTTTAATAAATTCTGCTAAACTCCTATGAGGCAAGGGAAAGAAAAAAACGTAGCTATATTTAGTTTGATAGTTCCCCTGCCTGTGAAAATGTGACTGATTGGGTTTTTTTTAGCTTTTATATATGTACTTTATCTGCTTCCAATACAGTCTGAATTCTAGATCGTCTCACCCCTGGAAAAGACCAATGGGACTTTTAAAGATGAACCGATTCTTTACTTACTTCAGTTTGTAGATCAGAAGTCTCCAAAGAAGGCATAGTGCAACAAAACCAATAGAAATGAGAAGACTTCCAATGTTCTTTGCCAACTAGGACTCCTTCAAAAAATTCCAATTAGATATTCTACAGCCGTATATTTTTTAAATCAAAGTACCTCATGGAGGACTGTCAACTTCAATTAAATTCAAGGTTAAAAGTCAGGCAGGTTACCAGTGAAAAAGTGTTTTCAAGCCATCTTTTGTACTCCACCTTCTTTCTTGCCAATGTACTTGGCAGGATATTGAACTGCTGAGAGACTGGAAGCTTTTTGATTTTTCATTTCCAGGTAAACCAACCATTCGAACTGCCTTGGGCCTGGAGCCCTCATCATTTTCTAGTCCCCAACTCCAGGAAAAATGAACAATTTTATTTCACTGATAATTACACAGTTATTGGGAATGCACTTTAGAAAACTACTATAAAGAGAAATTAATGACCTACTCACCCCATCTTTCACTTTCATCTCTGATATGAATATTTGTTCTTGAATAAGCCATCTGTAGGTCTCTTACATATTACTGTTAAAACGATCAAGCTACAAGCTGTTTCAAAATACCTGACAGAATGCAAAAGAGGTAGATAGGCTGTTTTCATTATTTCAGTAATATATTTAGATGTAAAGTGGTTGGATTAAAAAAAATTAATCAGAGAACTCATATGAAATAGTTCTTCATTCAAAGAACAGTCCATTAAAATCACGATATAAGAATTATCAATATGCAAATATTCTGGACTGGAGACTTTATTCATGGTCACTGACTTTTTGGATAAAGTAAGTTTTAGTAAATATTGAAGAATGTGTGTTTCATTCTTTGGTGAAAAAAAGGTAGAAGCTTGACTATAGACATTAATCAGTAGCCTCTACATTTAACTGTGGTGTTTTAAAACCACAATGCATGTAGTTTAGAAAGATAATGAGATTATTTAACTGGAGAAGAACATCTCCAGCTGGCAGCATGATACCAATTTAGTCTTTTTTCCAGACTTCAGAGGAGTCATAAACTCAGTGAAAATCTCTGCAGGGCTGACAGCTTTCCCAACACCGTGTCATCTGTAACCAGTATATAACCTGGGTATGAAAATACTCAAAATATCAAAATATTTTGATAGGTCTTTGAAATACCTTCCCAGTTTGACATAAACATACCATTTCTCTTTCAGAACTACATTCTTCCATACAGTTATCACAAGTTTTATTGACTGCCTTGTTTATAAATCTATCGAATCACAGAATGGTTTTGAGATGGAAGAGACCTTAAAGATCATCTAGTTTCAACCCCTCTGCCATGGCGGGCAAAGCCTCATCCAACCTGGCCTTGAACACTGCCAGGGAGGGGGCAGCCATAGCTTCTCTGGGCAGCCTGTGCCAGGGCCTCAATACCCTCATAATAAAGAGTTCCTTCCTAAATGCTAATCTAACTCTACCCTTTTTTATATCTAATGCCTGCTTTTAGGTATGCCTCTTGTTAAGAATATCATGGAAAACAGGGCCACCTCTTCCCAAATGGGTGATTTGTAGCCAGTTTCTTACAGCAATCTCATATCTCTTCATTTTCCATTTACTTTCATGCAATGCCTTTCAACAAGCCTTTTCTTCCTAAGATACATAGCATATATTTTCAGTTTTGACATGGAGCAAGCACAATTCTCCATTATTTTTCTGGCATTCCTTCCCCAAAAAACATCATCCTTTTATGCTGATAATCTAGTGCTGCAGACTTGACTGTACCACCAATCTGTCATCTTGTTATGTCATACCTTGTTTATTCTAGTCTCTTTTCATCCCCTATGTATGTGTAGAGACATCTCAAAGGCTAGCACACTGCCCCATTAATTTCCTCTTGACTCTTTTACAGGAATGAGGGGTTTATCCTGTGAGGAACTATGGGATCTGCATGCAGTTCCCCTCTCCAACCTTCCCCCAGTGTTTTAGTCTAGATTCATATTTAGCTAACAGAGACGAACCAGCGCATGAGGTGGTACTTCACTACATGAGAACATCCAATGTTCAATATGCTAAACAACCATCAAAGAAATATGGGCATATGACAGATTGACCTGAGAGCATATTGTGATCCTTGCTGCAACTGAATAGTAGCAGAGAAGTACACACTAGACCTCAAGCCAGGGGCTGTATCTGTGCTAAGGGCAATTTCTTTCTACAGTACTATCAGTACACAAAGTATTGTTGGGGTAAACATTGTCATACCAGCAAAGATGGATTTTGTTCTAGCAAAACCATCCCATAACTTTCAAGTGCTAATCTTCAGTTCAAGGCTTTAAGAGAGATTGAAGTTCCCCAGCACAAATTGTTTCCAAATTAAAGTTACAAAGAAGGAAGATAGTAGAGTTACTCATTGTCCAAGCCACAGAAGTGATTCAACAGCTGCAGCTTCAGCAAACTTAGGTACTCCCCATTTTACAGTGCATGCAGCATCCTACCACATCACCCCAGGTTGTGTACATTTCTATTCCATCTCCCTCGGCTAAGGTTTCCCAGAAGATACAAATATCTCTACCTTCTGTGAAGAATTTCAGCCAGGTAATGAATTCTTCAATGAGAACTTTAAACTGTGTATTTGTTATTATACTTACTTAGTATCTGGTGGTAAAATTCAGCATTCTTGCAGAGCATTTGGAGAACGATGTTTGCTGTTGATAGTTGTCATTGGTTTTATTTGCTCCAAAGGCAAATTCAAGGCACACTGCAATGGCAGAGCATCTGGGCTTCAGTTATCCTACCTTGAGTAAAAGCCCACTCAGGATCAATCCACCTTCATGCTGCAGAAGTAGCTGGATTTTTTTTTCATCTGGCATCATGCAATCCATATTGTGTATGGAATGATTACAGTTCCTCTCTGGCATCAGGCTCTTGGAAACCCTCTCTCACAGGAGAGAAAGCCTCCACAGTCCATTTAAGCAATTTCCTCTCTAAAGCTACTTAAAATATTAAAGGAAAAAATTCCCAACTTCTAAAAAGCCTTACATCCATGCTTATTTAATGTAGCAGCCTTAAACAGTCACTCCACGCAGAAGTCACCTACTCAGGAACATGTCTCAGAAACAGGGTAAATGTACAGGCATCGAGATGCAGATACAATACTGCAGCCTTTGTCTGCCACCTGTAAGACCTGAGAAGTGAATGAGAACATGTTCCTCTTCTTTACTGCTGGAACAAACTAGTATAGTCTTCTAGTGCTTCCAGAATCTAGGTACTGGGATTTTCCAGGCACGTAATATCCACCCTCCACCCCAGGATTTCAAACCAGAAGCACGTATTAAAGATGTAACAAAGGCAAGAATCAAGCAAAAATCAAGCTTTTGTGCCAGACCATACAGGCAGTTTTGACCTGAGCTTAGGCAGAGTCTGCAGTCCTTGCCAAGAAAAAATTCCTGTTCATCTCCTAGCAGATCTCACTTACTCTTTCTTTGCACGTGACAGCCCACCTAACAGGATGTAGGCTTTAAATCCCCTGTCCGTTCTGTAAGAAAAGACATAATCTTCACTTCTCTAAAAAACACAGAGTAGTAAGTGATATTTCCAAAGGAATTCCCCAGAGAAAAACACATTCTTCTACTTTTTGTTTTTAAGACTTGAAAAAATAGTGGATGTATCACTCCCTTTTTTTTTTTTTCCCCCATTTTGCTACAGTTTTTGGTGTATTACTCAGCAGTGTGCTTCACCTTTCTAACTAGTGCTTCACCTTTCTAACTAGCTGTCACCATCCTTGTGTATCATTGCCAATACAGCTTTTTTAAAATCAAGTGATAATTACGTTCACTATGGAAACACTCACTGGAAACATTCAGAACATGCCCAGTGTTACAGCAAAGAGAAATAACAGTTTTGTAACATAAGCCATAATGAGTCCTATGCCAGACAGTACACTCTGTACAGCAACATCTTTCCTTTCCAGCTATGGATTTAATTTTTTAGCTAAATCCATTGAATACTCATACCAGGAAGCTGGCAACAAGGAATGCATTTGGGCAAACACAGCAATCTGCCAGTGCAGAGTAAGTCAAACGAGCAGGACCACAGGTACAGGTATCAAGCTGGCAATTGTAAGAAGTAGAACAAAATCAGCTGCCCCTCAGCTGGGCTGGGCAGGGACCAGAATGAAAAGAAGATAGGACCTACTAGTGTACCTTCTGGGAAATCACTTTGCCATATGGTTTGGTTAACACCTTGGTTTCTCTGGCTTGGTCATGGAATCATAGAATCGCAGACTAGTTTGCTTTGGAAGGAACCTCAAAGTCCATGTATCTCCAACCCCCTCCCATGGGCAGGGACACCCTCCACTATCCCAGGTTGCCCAAAGCCTCATCCAACCTGGCTTTGAACACTGCCAGGGAGGGGGCAGGCACAGCTTCTCTGGGTAGCCTGTGCCAGGGCCTCACCACCCTCAAATTTGGCTTAGCTGTGATTGCTGTTTATTTTGATCTGCTGAGCAAGCAGTGCTTGGGAGTAGGCACTGTGGAAGCATAAAACTGCTGTAGGATTCCCTCTGCCTCGCAAAGTGGCCAGCTGGCAAGTTGGGTGACATTCACCTGGAAAATCCCTATTCAGAGTAGATTTTGCAATGCCACTACTTCAAGAAAACTGGAAAAAAACCCTGTATGACAGAACTGCCGCTTTTTCTACCATGTATATCCTGACCCAGGACTGTGGATTTTGTAGGAAAAAATTAAGGGAGAAAATCCACTTGCAATCAGCAGTGGAACTTAATCCAAGACAATAAAAATCTGAAAAGAATGGAGTATTTGGAGAGGAGAAATGAGCTGAGATATGTCACCTACATTAAGCTGTGCAGAATGCTTCCTGAAATCTTGGGCCTGGACTAAACTTTCCCTGCAAAATATTTCATTTTTTCTTTTGTCTTCCAGCACTCTGCCTCTCTACTGGAGGTCTGTTTGGAGCACATTAAATGACACCCCACCCCCAATAATTAGGTCATTTAGGGTTGCGATGACATAGAAAGCTGTTTAAATCCCAACTGTGGCGAACTGCAGTGGAGAAACCATGGACCAGACAGTGAATCAAAAGCAAAGTGGTTTTAAACTGCAGATTTAGCTCATATTTTAAACCATCATACTGATTTCTGTTGTTTGGTTCTGTACATCAGAGAGCACGCTGGCTGAGACTGCTGTCCATAGAGAAGCTGTCTGTGTTCATGCATGTAGAATTGGAAAAATTGCCTGTAGAAAAAATGTCATTTTCCCTGAACAGCAGGTAATCACCATTCAGTTACAGCCTTGTCTCAGCATGAAGCCTGATAGGAAACAGAGTGTCATAGCAGAGAAATAAGATAATTGAAAAGGAAAATGTTTCAGCACCCCGGATGACTTCTGCCAGTCTGTCTGAACTAAATCTCAACACCAGACTGGCAGACAGTGTCTGCCAGTGTCTCTCTGTCAATGGAATAGGTTGGCTCTGACCCTCTTCAGAAAGTGAGACACATCAAACAAAAGACAACAAGACTCATCCTCATTTCAGCTCACAGCTATTAATTTTACGGTGTGACTCCTCCAAATAACAGATGCATAGCCTGAGCTGTTCCCAGATTCCAAGTGATGGGAGACCAATTTCCAGCACCTTGACTCCTCTAATTACACTGACAAGTCTCCTGAAAACTCCACTGTGGTCCTTCATCTGAATCAAAAATGCAGACGATTCTCAATAGCATCTGTTGAGCTGAGAAGAGTGAGAGGATTAATTAGTTGCAGTTCATAAAACAATAAGATTAAAATCCATGAGTAACTGCAAAGTGCAATTGGCAATAACGATGCAATCACCACAGTGCAAGGACAGGATTGTTCCCAGAGATTTTGCATCTGAACAAAATGTATTCCCTGCACTGAGCACATGGACCAGAGAGAAGCCCAGATTGTTGGGTGTCTCCTCACCTGTGCTGGCCTGGAAGGCTGCCAGCTTCTCCTCAAGGCTTGTGAACCAAGGGTCTGATGAGCTTTGTGGGTCTTACCTAAGGGTTGCACTGGAGCATTCTTCGGCTTGCTGGGGAGAGTTATGGCTAGCTGTGGTTTCGAAGCTTGTGAAGTGTCCTGCAGAGGAAAGGCTGTACAGCAGATAGTGCAGTTTTAACCTTCCCCTGCCAGCTTCCTGGGTCTGGTGCAAGCTGTGGGGCACTGGATGGACGGGCTGCTGTTTGGCTGTCCCCATTGCCCTCCCAGGTGCCCTTGGCCATCAGGCATCGCCCAAGGACAAAGGGTTGGTCTGGTTTGACACCTTCTGAATGGCACCAAAACACCCTTATGATTCCAGACAAAGAAAATCAAAGCTGATAACATGGCATTTTGACATTTCCAGCAGTGCTTTTCCCCCATACCCCAAAACCACTCAGTGCACTCGCCTATCTCATAGTTCATTTTGCAATTCACTGAAAAACATACCCCACACATTATAGTCTCTTTTTTGGGGGGTGAAGTGCCTTTCTGTCTCATTGTTGCATTGCTTGGCAGCTGTGCTAGAGAAAAGCTTTCATGGTACCTTGCTAAAATAAAGCCAGAGAGTCAACAAGAAGAAATATATATATAAATATATATATATATATACATAAAGCATGTGCTTCTGGCCTCCACAGACCGGCTCAATTTTGATAATGATTGAAAAATCAAAATCCATCAGTCACAAAGGTTCAACACTGCACATAGAAACTGGTCAGTTCACAGCTTTATACTGCTCTGTTGGGTGCAATGAGAGTGCCAGGTGCCTGCTGGAGAGCTCCCCAGGGATGCTCTGAGTGTCAGGAGGAAGGAAAGAACAGGAAAAGAAATAGAAAGCTGGGGAAAGGCAGAGAGCAGAGCAGAGAGGAATGAGAGAGCACAGCAGGAAAGGACACAGAGTAAGGGAGGAAAAGGGCCACAGGAGGAGCAAGAAGATGGCAGAAAAGTTATATAGAGCTATTTCCATCTCTTCTGGCTGTGGTGGGAGGTAGCCAGCCATTTCGCTTTCTTTCTACAACCTCTGGCAGGCCCTCCTTCCACTGCAAGCACATCACTGCCCAGCACATTAAATGGTTTAAACAGCAAAGATAACGCTCCCGAAATGTACCAACTGCCTACAGCACATGTTGCCTGTACACAGGGGCCAAGAGGAGCACAAACCCTTCCACACTGCCTTTGGGCAAGCACCTCAGCCCTCCTGGGGCACTAAGAAAAGCCTTGGTGTCTCCCACCTGCTTTGAAATCCTTTGCACGCAGAGGAGTAAGCATTTCCCCACAAAAAATCTTAATGGATTTTAGAAGTTAATACAGAAGGAGAGCAAGGGTGCTGTGATCATGGAGTGCAGGCACCCATCTGCTACTCTGTCCCAAGGATTAGCCATCCCCAGCCCAGAGCCACTAGCTCTGCCCTGCTCTCCTCAGTTCAGCCGGCCAAACCCCTTCATCCCTACAGTACAACCAGGAAGGGATTTTTGGACACCTTCAGCATTAGGTCTTCCCTAAGCTTTGTGTGCACAATGAAGCCCTCTGTTAGCACACGAGCTGTGCCTATCTGCACCACCAACCCTGCCATCAGGTGGGAATGACTTTTGGGTCCCATCTGGTCAGGAGAAGTCTTAGATCAGTGACCTTTCTGAGCAAATCAGTTTTAGAAAAAACAGTTTCCCCTTCAAAAGCATAGCAGGCAGGCAAGGGGCTACCACATCTTCCATGCTATGCTACACTACCAACCTCACTGAGTCTCCTTGCCATTGCCACCACTGACACCACAAATGTTAGGCCTAAACCACCAGAGTTGTATTCAGTGTACTTAAATAAATTGTTAGCAACAGAAATGATAAGTTCATTTGTCAGGTGAGAATAGCTTTTATTGTTTTATCTTTAAAAACAGATATTTTGTTGAATTATTGTTTTTAAATTTCAATAACTCTTTCATCAGACCTTAATGCATAATGATAAAGAGTCTCTGCAATCGATGGCATTTTATTTACACATACACTTAGAGCAGTAACTTATGACTTACACTGACGAACAACAGAAGGGAAAATCCCAAGACTGGCAGGTTTGAAATGTGTTTTTGAACATTGTGATTGCTACAGAAAAAACGACCCACACAAGAGGGAAAACTTTCCCCACCACACAGTGGGAACATAGTCTGAGTGCAATGTCATTCTTAATGTCTGATATATGGGGAATTCTCCACAAAGGCACAATGTTCCTCCCATTGATTTATAAAAGGAGCTGGCATGGATTCTACAGTCATTTTTAAAACATTACATTTTCTACTCAAAGTTGAATGTCACCTTCTACGTAAATGTTTCACTCTATTCTCAGAGATGAAAGCCAGGTTCAGACAGTCCAACGCCAATTTGAGGGAACATAAAAAGACACAGTGGTTTTTTTTCTATTTCACATTAACAAAAGAACATTATGTAAATATATGTTCACATATTTTCCACTTTAAAAAAAAAAAAAAAGTAGCATCTAGTGCAAGTCAGCCTTGGCTTCCACTCTAGAGAATGCTAAACTGAAAGTGACTATAAATCCAGGCATGGAGACTCCAAATTTTCTGTCTTTCCTAACACCCCTCTGTAGATCTCTCAGAAAAATGACACTTGGGGTTTTGGCTAATAGCTCATATTATTATCTCACCATGAAGCTTAAAAAAAGCACAGCTCAAAGAGCAATCACAGCACAAAAATGCCCAACATTTTTCTGATCATTTTAAAGATCTGCATGTTACAGCTGGGATTTCAAACATCTGTATGGAAGCTGGGCATGCAGCCCCTCCACACAATGCAGACCATAACTTTTTCTCTTTTGATAGCATGATGCTTTTAGGCTCTGCAATGATATGCTAGTTAAAGCCCCCAAGCATATGTCTTTCTCAGTGAGTCCTCCAGAGATTTATTCACATCCTTGGCTTTGCGTATTGACGTCAATGGGACTTTGAACGGGAAGGACCGGATGACCTCTGACCCGTAGCTTCCACTCCTGTTTTTCACTGATTCATCATCTGAAAAGGTCGGCATTGCCTAAGGGTCCTCAAAGCCTGATTCCACCTCATCTGAAGGCAGAGACAGCAGTCATAGTATTCTCAGCCCCACAGAACTAGGTTCCTGTTTGTGCTGTGCTGCTGACCCGTGTGTCTTGGGAATCTTGAAGAAAGTAAGTTCTGAGCATTCAAAGACCAGAAGGACATTCTAAGCACTCAAAGTCCAGATTCATTTTTTGGAGTTTCTGAGGAGACACGTTATTTTTCACCTTGGAGAAGGTTTCTTTTCTGTAATGCTTCAATGTTTTGTACTCTTCATTAGGTCATGTATTTTAAACATGTATCATGTTTCTATGCATATGGAAATCAAAAAAAGTATCTTAATAACTGTTCATGTACATAAACAGAGGATAAAAGGAGGCTTGGAGGAAGAGTTGGGGCAAGGGCACAGTGAGGGCAGTTTAAACACAGGTCAGAAAACTATACCCCAAGTAAATATGTCAAATGCACTCTATAGCAACCGAAAATCCCTGAAAGTGACTAATTGGGGACTTTCATAAAGTAACATGGCTGTCCCTATTGCCATCATGTACATTTTCTTCAAGTCAGCACAGAAACAGCAGCAAAACCTGTAGCTGATGAATCATGGTTGTTATAAAGATACAGGTGTTCCCCTGAAGCCATGGTAGTATCTCTTGCAGAGCGGAGAAGGAACTGGCTTTGCAGACGGCAAAGTCCTTGGTGATGAAGTCTGTCTTATTGCCCAAAGTAGTCCCAGATGAAAAGCAAAGCTATACCCACTTGTAATAATGAAGCTATGGTAATTTTGGCTGTAGCATGACACTCCCAGCATGCCCTTGCTGTCTCAACAGCAGTGGAGGATATGGTGTCGCTTGCTGGCATGCTGTGAAACAGAGAAGCAGTTCAACCAAATCCTCCCTGACCAGTAAAAGCAACCTTTTCAAAATATCTTTCTCAAACACCCCTTAATTTTCTTTTCCTTCCTCTTCCAAGGGAGCAGGAATGAGCCCAAGAACAAGGGAAAGAAGAGCTGTGTCTATTCTCACTCTGCAGACTTGTCTTTGTAAGCCAAATTCAAGAATTCCTGGAGGAGTGGGATCTTCACATGGGGTAGTTTTCACAGATTTCAGTGATTTGCACCAGGAGAGATTCTTGTCCATTATGGTACTTGTAACAAATAGCATGTAACATCCTAGGACAAGTTCTAAAATTACACCAAAAGGCAAACAAAAGTCACATACCATCTTGAATTACCAGAAATATTTTCATTTCATTCATGTCAAACAAGGTCAGAACCTGCTCATTCCTCTCAAAGCAAGGAACAAAATCACCTACACCTCCCAGCAAATGCAACATATGTGGTCATTCAGCATCACTTCTTGGAACACAGGCATGTCAGCATTTAATTTTTCAGTTGTTGTAACAATTAAACCAGCATTAGTTTACCTTTTTAAAATTCCATACTGAGTTATTTCTTTTGAACAGGCAGAATATGGAAGGTACAGAGTCTAGAAAGGGTAATAATGCTTTATGGAAAATGTCTCAGTGCTCTGAAAATGAGTAAAAGGTTGTTAGAAAATGCAGAGAGGATTTGTCTGACATAGTTCATGGTGTGAACAAAGTTAATATAATGTACTTCAGCTGGCATGGCAAGAGTCATACAGCATTTATGGCGTATCCATACCATAGCACATGCCCCATCAGAGAGAATGAGAAAAAAACCCAGGAAAATAGTAAAAAAAAAAAAAAGGTCATAGAAGGATTCTTTGGAAAAAGTTACATTCATAAATCCCATATAACAACAGCACCATCAGAGGGCTTCATGCAAGCAGCTCTAGAGGTCTGTAAAGACAGGATGCACAGGTATTGCTTCCATGGTGATTTCCAAGGCATCTATTTCAGGGCCTTTTTTGCCACACACAACCACCTTTACTGACTTCTTACTGGCCTGACTTCTCACTTTTGCTTGGAGGTTGCCCTCCAAGCTCATGGTTTCTTGAGGAGGACATTCCATAGCGCTTAGCCCCTCCCGGCCATATTTTGGATAGCTTTGAAGGCATTCAAAAGTATCACTGTGCTCTTTACATGGAAAATAAGGAGATTCTTCCACAATTGGCAAAGAATTACAGTTGGATTCATTTGTGCCCTTAACTGTTCTCAGGCTAGTGCTCAAAGTTGTTCTGTAGTTCTGTGGTGTTTTGACACAAAAGCAGCTCCTGATGCATAACTGTTGAAGAACTGTGAAGTCTTTGGCAATAGCGTTTCGGAAGTTTGGCTTCAGGAGGAGATAGATAACTGGATTGTAGAGTGTGGAGGACTTTGCAAAGACAGCTGGCACAGCAAAGGCTAATGGAGGAATCTTATCTATTGATCCAAAAGCTGCCCACATGGCAATGATGGCATAAGGGCTCCAGGCTGCAAAAAATCCAATGCACACAGCAACACTCAGCTTGCAGAGAAAAAGAGAAAATGGTGAGTTAAAATCTTGCATGCATGAGAAAAATAATCCTCAAAATAGAATATGTATAAAATGCCACCTGATTGAACCCAAGTCTCCCCAAGTCCTCTGTCATAAGACAACCTCTCTCCAAATGTGCATTTTTTAAGTAACTGAATTCTGTCTGGAACTTGCTTCTACCTGAAACTTTCAGAGTTAAAATGTACCAGCTCCTACATTTTTCTTTCTCTTCACTGAAGTGCCATGACAACTCTTTAGATCAGACAGGAAGCCAGCCTAAAGAAAGAGATACTGTTCTGGGGAAACGCTTGTCTGGATTGGAAAGCTATTCCTATCTACTGTCTGATTCATGAGTCATATTCATTTTCCTGGCTACAAAATGTCTTCCATAATTTTACTGTTGGTGCTCAACTGGAGCCACACAGAGGCATGTGACAGCAGAAAAACAGATTAAGACTGAAAGTGAATCAAATGAATGGATTTAAGTTAACTCCTACTGTGCAACTGTTGTCCTAATAAACTCTGTGAAGAAAGCTTTGTGAAGAAGCCTTTTTAGAAACAAAACAAAACAAATACCAAAACACCAAACAAAACCAATAGAGTTGTTTGGGCTTATTTTTATAAATTATCACAGAATTATGTAAAAGAATAAATATCAGACCTGCAATAAACATAAACCTCAAGCAATCTCAAGTAAACTGTAAGCATCTGCATGTATTGGAAGACTAGTCTGCTGAGCATCATTTGAAGCAGTTTATACCTGAAGTGCACATGTATTTTAAAGACAGAAACAAGAATAATCAGGCTCTCAAAGAAGGTTCACAAGTCCATTCTTGACAAAAGTATTTCCAAATAAGGAAGACAGCAGAGAATCCATCCAATTTAGAGTAGTAATGGATCAAAGGGACAGAAGAAAATATATAAGGAAAGCACTTTTCAGCTGCTGACTGCGGCAGCTGTCTGAGCTACCCTCTGCAAGTGGGAGTACAGAGCTAACTAGCTCCAGTAACTGCAAATCTTCCCAGTAAGACTCTGCCTATAGATTCAAGGTTGCAAAATAATGGGGAGTAACTTTTACTGAGAGAGATGGTGTTAGTGTGTTCAGGGTGAGAATGAAAGAGGTCCAGAGCACTAGCACCAGAGGAACACGTTAGACTTTTAAGGCATAGAGAGTTCTTCCAAATGCTATTATTTTCCCCCTAAATTTAACAGTGTCACAAATTTTATTTTGCAAGAAGAAATGCATGGTGATTGCCAAGAAATATATACCACAAGTTTTATGAGGAATATTTGTGGCATTTAACTGGTTTTTTCTAGTAGGCCAAAATCTGTTTATGAAATTGCTTATGTCTCTAGAAAGCCATCTACTGTAATAACAGTGGCACAGGAGAAATTTCCTGTGATAAACATTTAGAGCGCTAACCTCTTAGGGCTCACATGAAGTCCAAAGCTAAAGTCACTTGACAAAATTTAGAAACAAGATATTTTGACAGATCAAGCTGTTCTGACAGAGTGAGACTAGTTGAGAAATGATGAAGAGGCAAATCTACAAGATGGAGCGAACTTGAATTTTCTCTTTGTTTCCATAGCATTCTCTTTCTTCGCATCAGCCGAAGGTCTGGCTCTATCTATGGATTTGCTAATGCCACGTGCATGGGTTTTGGAATCCTCAACCATCTGTGACCAGTATTAAAGTTTAAAACTAAAAGCAGTCTCTGTGGCAAGTAATATGCCTTGGCCCTTTAGAATCTCATTAAAAAGAAATGGACATTAGAATCAACTGGTGCATTTTCCCGATGGCTTACTTAGAGTAGCAATTAATCTTGGGGATTGCAATAGGCTTTACGTTGTTCTTATGAAAAAAACATTTGGCACATATTTTCAAGGAGCTCTCAGACAACTTCCTGAACTTCATCAATGCAGTTTCTAGAGCAAGGAGGGGATTAATCTTGCATAGCTTGAGCTATCGAAAAACTTATATGCTAAATCTAAGCCAGTATAAATTCTTTATAATGTCAAAGGAAAGAGGGACATATCTCCTGAGGGTAATTTATAGCATTCAAAGATCTATGTCTAAAATAGTTGTGATGGATTGTTCTCAGGTTTTTGTCAATGACAATTTCGATGATGTATGCAAATCAACTAACTTTTAGTGCAGCACGACTAGGCAAAAGGAACCCTCTTTGAGATATTTAAGCATATCAACTGTTCATGTACATACATGAATGTAGAAAGTGATTTTGTTATTATTATTTATATTGTCATGCCACAATATGGAGAAGCCTGGAGTTTAATACAACAGAGCTCGAAAGAATTTAACAGTCTCTGACAATGGTAAGAAATTTCAAGCCAAGTGCTTGATGAAGTGCCTCCATCTCCTCAAGAAGAACATGGCTCCAAGAAGACAGTTATTAGGAATGAGCTAACCAGTGATGCCAACACAAGGTGGCAAAGAGCATCAAGATTTTCATATGCACAGTAAAAGAGGGAAATGTTAATGAAGTAGATATGGGGCAATTTCATGAACATTCACAAGAAATTGACCAAAGTGCAAAACCAAAGGACAGCTTTGTGGTTTTGTGGGCAAACAAGGACAACAGCACAACTGCATAAGGACAACAAATAGAGGAACATTGCATAGACACTCTATGCCTTCAAAAGCATGTCTTTTAGTACATGTTCTTGGACATACAGTATATTGTATCTTAGCTATCTCTGAAATATTACACGTGCAAGTTGCAGTGGTCAGTTTCCCTAAAATGATCAAAAGAAGATTGTTGAATGTACACTGTTGTAGTGAAAATAAAAAAACTATGTGCATGATACAGTGGCCAAAGGATACACTCTTTTAGTGGAAATAGAAAAAATATGTGCAAGATACAGTGGCCAAAGGATACCTAAAATGTAAGTAGCATGATAGAAACAAAATAACATTGCTTCTGTAATTGAAGCCACAATAACTAACTAGAATTCTGCGAACATGTCAGAAAAAAACCCCATTTTTTTCTCTCTCAGGTAGGTTATTTCCAATGATGAGTTCATTTTACCCAATAAATCCTTGTTTACGATAACCCATCTGTACATTTGTTCTATTTCATTTCATTAACTCACAAAGGCCACGTATCAACTATGTACATCAAGGAGAACTGTTAGTACCTGAATATGACTTTCACACTATGAGATAGGTCAACTACCTCCGTTCATTACATCACTATGTTATTGAATCGATTATTTTTATGCTATACTGGACAGACAGAAGTCAGTTCTGGCCTTGGATTTCCCCCTGTGAAGGTGATACCACCTATGCATCACTACACAATGGGACTGGGGAGGACAACAGGTATGCTGGACTATAGCTGAACCTTTTCATAATTTCACTCTACACTTGAGCCCAGCATCTCTCACTGAAGTGAGATAAATTACCTATGACACAGCCTATAATGCAGAGCTGCTAAAATTGCAGTAGCAGCAACCTGTGCCTGTGTAGAACACAAGGAAATCCAGCCTAACGTTGTGTGACTGACTAAGGAACAATGTGACGATGTGACTTAGAAAAATACTTGTAGGCCTCACGAGGCCTAAAAATGTTTAGTTATTATGGAAAGTCTTCCAAAAGGCACTAAGTAGCTCATTACAGTTTGTAGCAAGTACAATGAAAGGTTTACAACCCAAAATCCCTTAGTGTTACTAGGAAGTTGATTTTAATGGATTGGAACAGACTTTCTGTAATGTCTTTTTTGTCATCGAAATAGAAAAGCAGCTTCAGATCTACGAGTTATCTTTTCATAACCACATATCCATGGAAATTGCAAACACTTTTTCCTAATCAACGTGACCATCAACTGTCCTGTTGTTGCTTTGCAGTACTATGAATAAAAGGCAGTGCCTTCTTCCCTCATATTACAAGCCATATTTTCAATTTAGTTATTTGTATTTCCACTCAAAGAGCCCACTGACCAGAAAAATCCCTATGGTGCTGTCCATCATACAAGAACATAAGAAAAATACCATCATGGGATGCATAGTGCCCCCTGTACACCCAGTACCCATTAAGACTGCAAAGTTTGACAAACTTATGTAGTTTGACAAGCATAAATCATTTAATAAATGTAGGCATATAACATATAACAATTTCTCAAGGTAAGTCAAGAAGTAATTCATCTTTGCTCTGCCTCTTAGCCTAGACAGGACTTTATTGTAGCTTGTGAACTATATGATTTGGCACAGAGAAGTTTTCAAAAGTCTTTTTGAACTTTGCCCTTGTGTGTAGTCGAATCCTATATACAAAAAAACTTCTTAAAAGTATCTCATGGAGAAGCAAATAAACACAATTACAAAGGAAAAAAAGTTTCTTTTTGTCTGTAAATCAAGCACAAGGATATTGTTCACATACCAAATATAACAGTAAGCGACACTGCTCAGAAATTTACAGGCAAAAGTCTCTCTTGGAGAATTGTGATTGAGGTGGGACGTGGGGAAATAATTATGGTTCTCAAGAAGAGCTTCATAACAACAAACACAAGTTACAGAGGATATACTTACATTAGAGGTAAATAGGAAAAGAAAATAGATGTTCTACACTTGCAGCATCAAGTCATCTTTCTAGTTAGATCTGTTTGTTCATGCAGACTGGAACAAGTCCTGGCTGACAGCACAAGCCAAGGGTCTGATTCAACCATTTCAAACTAGCTGTTTATTGGAGTATGCATTGAAGAGGACAGCGTGAATTCAGCTTGTTGACACGTTCAAGTAAACGATGCTTTACAGGCCTGAACCACTGTTGAAAATATCCCTGATGTAATGACACTCAGCCAGTGACCCTGGCACAAAGATGCAGCAGTACCTTGGTGTCAGCCTACCAGAAACAAAGTCACATCACTTGTTCCCAACAAATAAGTGGAAACTATGTACCTGTAAAAATCTTTCACAGCTTCCCTCTTTGGCTTACCTTAAGTTTCTTTAGTAGGAATGCACAATGCTTGAAAAAGATACTGGCTTAATGTAAGTGAAAAAAAGATTTTATCAAAGCATATATTTCAAAACCTCATTGAAAAACATGAACCACTTGATCAGTGTGGTTTTTATTAAAAAAACTATTACAACAGAATTATGTTATTTAAATCCTTGTTGCCTGAGTTCTATTTTTAACTTCTAGCTGCCTAACTGGTGGAGCTACTTGTCATAGCCTAGGACGGAGCTATAACTGCAAGCTTCTACTAGAGGCCATGTTTAGCTAACAGTAAAGCAATCACATTGTGTGCTTGTTTTTTAATTATGAAATATATAAATATTGAATTATCTCTATATCTGCCACATAGTGTGTAATTTCATCAGGCTTTACAGGAAACCATGTAGATCATAGAACCATAGAATCATAGAATCAATGGCAAGGGTTGGAAGGGACCCCGAGGATCATAAAGCTCCAACCCCCCTGCCACAGGCAGGGACACCAACCTCAGGCCTGGATCTACACAAGGTTGCCCAGGGCCCCATCCAACGTGGCCTTGAACACTTCCAGGGATGGGGCATCCACCACCTCTCTGGGCAGCCTGTTCCAGGACCTCACCACTCTTTCCATAAAAAAACTTCCCCCTAATATCCAATCTAAACCTTCCTTGCTTTAGCTTTAAACCATTCCCCCTTGTCCTGCCATTATCTGCCCTTTTAAAAAGTTGATTCCCCTTGGATCATTCAGTCCTTAGCACCTACAGCACATATGTCACTATTTAAGTACCTGTCTGCAGTTTCAGACTCAGAAGCTACAAATGTGTCAATTAGCTGCAAATTCCACTAAATTGGTATGAGCTGCAGATCATCAACCAACCTGGATAACTTTTGTTTAGGTCTCCAAATATAGCACAGTAGCTTCAATGCAAGAGCCAACCTCTGTATTTAATAATTTTATCTACAGAAGAATAATACTATCTAGATATATCCACAAAATTTGAGAGTTTATTATGTGAGTCATGCAATATTTTTTTCTCTGTGCTTTACCCCCACTATACTGAACTCTCTTGGGACACAGACAAATATTGGGTGTAACAGTATATTCGTGTAGTAAAGAAGATTTGGGAAATTCTTCCATCTAAATAACAAACCCACTTAAAAATATGCACTTTCAACTGATCATTATATACCTCTATGAAGACTACAGCATTATTGCTGAAGATTGGTAGGCTTATCAAGAACATCAGTAAGAAGAAGCAATGTACAGAAGGCCTAGAAAGGAGAGGTTTTGGTCAAGTTCAATAAAAATACTTTTGAGTTAAGCCATGGACCTTGTAATACACTGTCCCCCTATGGATCTTTCACAAAGTGCAGAGCAATGGTAGCCTGTAGGCACAGATGAGGTAAACCCACACGATGTCAGGACAGTCCATCCAACATGCCTGAGGCCAATGCAAGGAACAGGAAGGAATACAGTTTCAATGTTTTCAGCATCTTGCATGTCTTGACTTCAGTCTCTACGTACAGCAGAGAACCTTGTTGGAGTGTGGATGGAGTTTCCGGTAAAAAATTATTAATAAAGGGCAATTCACCATAATAACAAAGGGAGTTCAGAATAGAAACCTAAGAAGCAGAAAATTGACTTCTAATAAGTTTATTGCAAAAAAGTTGTTGAAGAAGCCTCGAGTATTAATGAATTAGAAGAATCAAGCCCTCCTGAAACTGTGTCATTTAAATTGAGAGGACTGCATGTTGGCTTTTCTATGAATCATATATGGTCCATTTCTTCTGGGGAACCTTCTGCTTACCTTGGCAGCCAAGTTCATTCTTGCCTGCAAAATAGAAACAAATATTTGCAGGAATTGCTTAAGTCTTCTCTATTTATTTTATGCAATAAACTTATTCCAGCAGGGCCTTAAAGGATTCTCAGTTCCCAGAGGCTGGAAAGAAGAAAAGTGCTTGCAGAAGATAATTAGATAAGGCTTTGACAAAGCCAATAAAATGATATTTTCTTCTTCCCTTTCACTTTGAAAGGAATTGCTATGAGTGAAGCTGTTCTGATGACAATTGAAAGTTTTTCCTGCAAATTGTTTCTGACAGGGTAAGTGCAAGTATTTGCAAAATCTGTAAGATTTATTCCAAATGCATGCTTATAACCAGCAAATTAATTCCACTGTTGGTTGTTTTGGGGTTTTTTTATGCCTCAAGGGACTATTACAACTTTTACTTTATTTTTCTGTGAAATAATAAGCCAGTGAACCAATGCATTGCTAAAATAAAGGAGGTAAAAGAAATGAGAAATTCACAGGCTAAGCTTTGAGAATTCATGTCCTGGATTTTACTCTTCCCTTCACTCAACAAAGCACAATATAGTAAAAAAATAATAATAAAACCAGGGAATAAAAGGAATTCCTGTCAGTACATGATAAACAGTTTTCCTAGTGTTTCAGTGGCCCAACCAATATCAACCTGCATGAGATACCAGTGTGACTTCTTGCGTTAACATGACAAAGGAAGGAGACACTGTTTTCATTTTGACAGTGCTTATTAGAAGGAACTCAGAGTAACAACAGGTTCCACTGAACATGCAGGTGCATTTCTGAGTGTTGTGAGCATGCAGTGTAACCAGCACGTTGGTGTCACTGTACAGGGGCACAGCAGTCTCCTAGGATAAGCTGTAAAGAGTTTCAAATGTTAATTAAAGGATAATACCCTGCACTCAAATGAAAGACTTAAGTAATGCTTACTGGGTATCAAGGAGTGGGGCAGGAATATACTTAAGAGATTCCACTGGTAAATGTTCTGTCTAAGAGTTATCACAACGTAGGATTAAGTAAATCTTGACAAACCCCTTAAATTCTTAAACCACTTGGATTGAGGAAGACCATACAGTAGACAGAAGGATGGTGTTTCCCACGTCGGTCAAAACCAAGATTCTCTAAAGGAGAGACAGGCCAGATTAAGATGCCTAGTGCAGGTACACTGCCCTCAGTTAGCTGAAGAGAGATGCCAGAGAGAGAGATCAAGTTTGTTAGCATGAAAAAGAGAAAGCACATCAGCAAAGATCTGTGAGGTATCCAACTGTATTTGCAAATGAGACTGTATGAAACTGTCCATATTCCTGAACAGAGAGAGGAGATGAGGACCCAAGATGACTCCAAGCATAAAACTGAAGGGTGATGAGGAAGATTCTTAGAAGGACTTGCCAGACAAATAAAGGTAGAAATGAGAGAGGGATTCATTGAAAACAAGAAAAATAATGAAGATTTTCTCTCTGGAAAAAAGAGAGTCAAGAGGTAACAATCATGTCTTTCAAGAGGTATGTTATCAATGGAGTGAAGCACACCTAAAAGGTGTGCACACACACACACACACACACACAGAGCTGCAAAGTTCCTTTCCTTAATTTTTGGTATATTAAAAAAACAGATGCTGATCTTCTCCGGGAAAAGACAGATTCATAGTTTGATGGCAGGAAATAATTTCCACAATGAATACTACTGTGGCCACAGTATAAGCTAGTGAAACACAAGCCCTCAGATGTTTTGGTTCAAATGGTATTTACAGAAATAATTTTTTTCTGTGACTTTTGTGCGTTCTTCAGTTATAAAAAAGATTATTCAATCTCTACAATACTATTTAAAATCCTCAATGACTTAAAGCTTAAGTCTGGATCTCCTCACATATGTGTAGCTGTGTAAACAGCACTCACTCACCCAAAACCAGACTAACTTTCATAAGCAATAGTTGAAGAACATGGGGCCCAAACTCAGTTCTACACAATGCACCAAGTTTTAACCTTCCTTTTGACCAAAAGTCTGAAATCTTAACTTTCACAAGTAATGAAGCTCTGTGAGCTTAATAATCACCCTCCAGAAATAGCAGAGCTACCATTTGTATCTTTTGCAACTCACTGCCATGCAGCAGATCTGCCTAAGACAATACTGTTGTCTGAAATTAAAATGCAGTGAGGACAAGTTTTCTTTACCATCTTTATTCCCTTCTCAGGAACTTTCTTGGTCCTTAAATGGTGCTACCCAACTGTGCCAAAAGAATGTCTTGCCAAAAACTAACTTTCAAATACCTTGACAGTAACAGTTTGCACGTTGCTCATCCTGGCAGGGCCGGAGACGTGCTGTTCCACTGCCTTCCTGGATTCTTTCACAGTTATCAGAATAAGAGAGTAGGAAGTGACAATTACTCCACAAGGGACAATAAAACAGAAAACAAAGAGGACTATGGTGTAAGACATGGCCACGGCATTCAGATTGGTGGAACGCCAGTCAATGCAGCAGGCAGTGCCATAGGGCTCTGCTCCGTATTCTCCCCAGTGAGCTAGGGGAGAACAGGCAAAAACTGCTGCGTAACTCCAAGCAAAGGCTATCAAGATTTGTCCATGTTCTCTCTTGAATCTGTTCCCTGGAAGACACAAAACAATCAGGGAAGATCAGCACAGGTGACATGGCTGGATGGAGTTTCTTGTATGCAAGCAGGTGAGCAGGGTAAATGGGGGAGGTTTAACAGGTGTTCAAAATACTATAGCATGTTGAAGATTTGTAAGAATAGAGAATGGTTCACAACATACAGGTTGCTGCAGTCTCTGATACATCTAGGCTATTTTGCACAATATAGATCTGTATAAATATATAACTATCAATAGCAATAAATCAAAAAAAGTTGTTTATGCAGGCTAGCCTTGCTTTCGGATTGGCAATCTTATTCCATGTTTCCAAATTATCACCTTAAAAGAGACTGTAATTAATCAATTGCATACATGTAGCCCCATAGTTAATTATCAGTGATCACAGAAATAAGAATTGTTTGACTGGATGTGAAAGATCTTTTCTATGAAAATACTCTGTAGGACATGCAATCCCAAAAAAATTGGTCTATGTTTACATGAAAAGATTGAGTAACCTAAAACAGAAACATTAGCTTACCATAAGCTGGAAAACAAATTTTGAGGCAGCACACAGTGCTCAGTAATGTCAGTGTTGAGAGACTGCAGATCCCAAACAGCACCCCACAAAATGCATAGAACAAGCAAAGCTGTTTCCCATACAGCCACCTGATGAATAACCAAGACAGTTAATTCTCAGATGCTATCCTTCTTCCTTAAACATGATACTAAGTGGTAGAAATATAGTTACTGCCTTAAAAATTCAATAAAACTGCATGATTAAATTGTTTTGTTGGTCAATGATCAAATGCAAGAGAAATTCTCATTTGAAAATCAGCCAGTAAATTAATCATGTTCTGCTCTGTCTTTATGATTCACATTTAAGCCTTTTTTATAAAACAAAGCAGGACATCTTAATGACAATAATTCTGAAAAGAAAAATCAAAATGCTTGTCAGTAATAGGCCTAGGTGATAAATTCATACTGCTGATTATTACTTTGGCTATCTTCCTGCATATTTTTAAAGCAAGCTTTCATCAAAATCACCATATTCACTTCTGAAGGTTCTGCAGAGGAACATAAATTTTATCTGAATCACTATACCTCATTCCTTTCTATTCAGACACCTGCATGATTTGCAGCAGCAGTTACCAAAAGCCTCATGTTACATTTTTATTATATGATCTCCATTAGTCTATATTTAGCAATATTTCAACACATGAAGTAATATAGTAAAAATTGAGTAATTACAATATTTTTTTCTTTTATTTTTATACCAAATAAAAGAAATAACTGGATGGGAGAAGGACAGGGAGACTTTTTTTTTCACATCAAACCAAATATACTATTTTCATTTTGATGAACTGGTAAGGAAGGGAAGGGAGGGATTCCAAATTCAGAGTGTTGGCCTAAAAATAAATCCAGAATACTGCACTGGAGGATCATAAGTAAATTCAGAATTTTCTTTTTATGGTGCCACCTTTCACTGTCTGATCGAAAAAAAGGGGGAAAAAGGTATTTCAGCATCACTTGAATAATACTACCCACAAAAGATATATATAATAGGAAGTGGATATTTGGATCAAAATGTTCTCAGAAATCAAACAGACAGTAACCACAAATAGACACAAACGCTAATTAACACCAGTAGTCCATAAAGTTGCTATTTCAGAGCATATTTCTTTCAACCTGTCTAATTAATTCCCACTTTTATGACAAGCAAAGTGGCAAAGTAGTCTGGTCTTTAACATTGACATGGGCAGAGACCTCCAGAGCCTGCAGAGCATGCTAAATATCACTTGCATAGTGAACAAACCTGTGCGAAAGGCTGGAGGTTACAGCTAGAGGGTACAATGTCAGAGTCATACCAAGGTCACTGATGGCAAGGTTAATAATGAAGTATTCTGCTGGTTTCAACAAATTCTTTTTCTTGTAGGAGACATAGAGGAGAACACTGTTCCCACACAAGGAGCATATCCCTGCAGAGGGTATGAAGGAAAAGTCACTTTAAAACACCTTTTCTTTTCCCTGCACAAGAATAATATGCTGTCACCATAGCTGACATTCATCAGATAAACTTGTCTCTTTTTTATATTTGTGGTTTTCTCTTCTTTATATTTCAGTCTTTTTAAAAATACCATCATTTTTCCTGTTTTCTTCCTGTTTTGCCTATCAAACTCCCCACAAAGATCTAATGAATTATTTTATCCATTAAATTAACTGACCTGCCAAAAAAACAGTTTTTCTGCAGGAAACTGGCATTAATTAAGCCAAAGATGATATCCATCCGGCACTGCACGCATTTTCCCAGCTCCAGGTCTAGAACTCTCCATTCACTAACCCTTCCTTTCTCTCTGATGCATGTTCTCAGAAAGGCCTGTTATAGCAAGAATGTTGAATTATGCGTGAAAGATTAAAAAATAATTAAAGTAATGTCTTTACTGCGTGTAGATAGAACTGTTTTCTCAGGGAATACTGATTTTAGTATGAGACCTGACAAGAACCTCAAGAAGGCAAGCAATTTGCTCTCCACTTTTAAACTAACCAGAACAAAACCTATGATGGATACATAGTTAGATAAGAGCTAAGTAACCATAATCAGTTTAGAAGGTCAGATAACCCCAAAGTTTTAGGCATCCTTTTATTGACACACAGGAATTACATTACCAAACATGAAAGTTTCAGAGAGCCATGGACTCAAGAATGCCCAGTGAATGAGTCCCTAAATCAATGCCTTGCAGAATCAAGCTGCTGAGGAGAAACCAAGGGCTTTTTTAGACCTCACATACATACAGCCAGAAAAAGCAACATTTTCCTTACGTGTAAATATTGATACAGAAATTGAGGTTACCAAGTGGCATAAAGGCCATAAACCAACATGACTTTTGATTATATCCATAACAGAATATGCCTCGAGTAATCATACTCTGAAAGGAAAAAAAACCAAGATCCAAAAAACAAACAAACAAACAAACAAAAAACCCAAACCAAACATACTTTTTTCCCCAAACTACAACACTGGCTTACGTAGAGCAGCACAGATCATCAGGCTATCAAGATGTGCTCTCTCACTCTTCCTAGTAAGATTAATTTTAACCAGAACATAAAAATTGTAGCCATATCAGAGACATCATTATACTAAATATCTTCACTGTCTATATTGCAGGAGATTAAATCATCACACTTTTAGTTAGCAAAAACTTTGCATACCTAGTACTGAATAAAGGTTTTGTACCTAACATAAATCACAGGTTAAAAAACTTTTAATGAGTTTACTATGCTTTTTTCTTCCTTTTTACGTCTACAAAGAATTTCATGTGTCAGAAACAAACTTACAGTCCTGTCTATTTACCACATAGAGCCAAAGCTCTATACTGGGAAATCATACTTACCAAATACCATATAACATATTCCAACAAAAATATCAGCTGATTCAGTTATTTTGGACTGGAATGTTGAGTTACCAAATGATTGGCCCATCTGAAAAACAAAACAGGGCACAATATTAGAAAATTTATATACAAGCAGGTGCCTGTGAGCTCAGTAAGCTGTTTTGTGAGGGAAGAGAAAGGGAGAATTCTTTTTTTTTTTTTTTTTTCTGAATTAACAATTAATCTGTCTGAATGGAGGATCCGAAGAGGACAGAGCCAGCCAGGCTCTTTCCAGTGTTGCCCAATGACAGGATCAGTAGCAACGGTCATAAATTGCAACACAGGAGGTTCCACCTGAAAACAGAAAACTTTTTCACTGTTTGGGTGACTAAGCACTTTACACAGGTTTCCCAGAAAGGTTTTGGAGTCTCCATCCCCAAAGATATAAAAAAAAATGTCTTGATGTGGTCCTGAGAAACTGTCTCTAGGTGGCCCTGCTTGAGGAGAGGGTTTTCACCAGAAGACCTCCAGGGGTCCCTTCTAACAAACATTCTGTTATTGAGTGTAATTTACAGATGAAATTACACCCTGGAACTGAGGTAAACCAATTTCTATTAATTTGAGGGACTCATCAAAATCTGAGAACGTTACATCATTACACTTGTAATTGGTGAACATGAGTGCATTAAATTTTGGAAATAGCTTAGCTCAAATAAGGTTTGTTCCAGAATATGAGTAATCACCATTTTACAACAAGAAGATTAACGCAGGCAGGAAATCTTAACAGCAAGGGGACAAAACAGCAAAGATAAGCTTGAAACAATCATACAAACAACAACACAAAAAAAAAAAGAAGAAAAAAGAGAGAGATGTGTGAAGAACACCAGAATAAGTAATAAATGGAGACAAGAACGTATAAGTGTGTTTATGTATTTAATTCTAAAGCTTATGTGTAGCATTTAAATAACTTTACGTAGGAGTGAGCCAAGTAAATTCTATGCCTTTCACAAGCATTCCACTTTTATTTCCCATCCCTATTGTCCACCTTTCTGAATCTGTATCATTGAGTATATTTGTAAACATACCTACAGAAATCTCTGCTTCTCCAGCCCAGCAATCAGCAAAGTATATAAGAGAGTAAAGGGCTGAAGGTAAATCAACGCCATTATTTTAGTGTAACTCCTGTAAATTCCTTCAAACTACCATACCTTGAACACTCTCAAGTTTCAAGAAGTGGGTTATTAAACTTACAGGTCAAGCCAAAGGACATCACTCAGCTTTCCCTATCAAAATCCTTTGTGAAGAGAGTTACAATAACGAAGCGGAGCTTGTGTCAGCTGTCATCGTGTTGGTCTGAGATACAGCCACAACTCAGAAAAATGCTGGAGTTACCATTTAGTGACCCAGGCCATTCCTGTGTTTGGGGATCCAGCTACGGGCCCAGCTCGGTGAAACAGACAGACCAAGCAGATGACTGCAGGACCAAAGTCAGGACAGTAACACATGATAAAATTGTGATACACCTGCTAGAGCCACACCTAGATACATCAACGCTCTCACATACATACACATCACACAATTCAAGGGCCAAGACTTTGGGTACTGCCTTCTACCACAGCCAGAAAGAAACTCTAGCAAAAGCCAATCTTTTTGTTTGGTTGTTTTTCCCTCCTCTCACAGATGCTCTTCCCGTATTGTCTTAACCAGTATTAGAGAATCACAGAATCGCAGAATCATGAAGGTTGGAAAAGACCTCCACCTAGCCCAACCGTCCCCCTACCACCTATATTACTAACTCAACCATGTCCCTAAGTACTTCATCCAATCTTTCCTTGAACACCCCAAGGGACGGTGATTACCCCACCACCCTGGGCAGATTATCTAGAGCTGGTTTTTGCAAACTGTAGTCACCAAAAAATCTAATGACAGAAGCTCAGCAATATCTTCCAGATGTATTCACAGGCCTTTGTCTTAGAAAATGGTAAATACATTTCCACTGCCAGTCATGTCTCATTTTTTCTTTGCTTCCATTGAGTTTCTTGTTCCAAAAGGAATGCTTCTGTCTCATACTTGGTCACTGTGGACAGCAACAGACTCTTGCTCCATTCCCAGCACAACAGCAGCTTGCAACAAAGCAGCAGCACGGCTTTACATATTTGGCTTGAGGGCAACATGGGAAATGTGTGTCAGCTGGAGTCATCTTAGCAAACAGATAAAGCTCCTAGTTCACGTAGCACTCAAACCCACTGCATATTAGCAAACCATTGTGCATTCTCATTAAACAATAATCATGTAGCTGCATTTCTTTTTTTCAGTGTAATAAGGCAGAGTATCTAAATTCAGCTTGTCCATCTTCCCTACAGCTTCCTATAAGATGCTCATTCTCTCAGTGCTACATTATTTATTTCTACATAAACCTCTCTTTCCTCAGTTGCTATAACTGGGACATATCCACTGAAACCAAAGGGGCTACATGTTTGTTCATCAGGTGTTCACTCAGGAAGAATTTTAAGCCACATACACACGACTAGCAATATTTATATTTTAATCCTTTTACCAATATTTGTTCCATTCATTAAGCAGAAGCAGCATCAGCAAGATTTCACATCAAAAGCCACAGCTCCAGCATTTTCCTGCTGGCCAGTGCTGAAGCATGTGACTGCCCTCAAGAGACAGTAACAAAAATAGTGACAGGACATTCATCTGCTTTTTTTTCCTGAGGCAATCTATTCACAGGGAAAAGCTGAGCTCATTTCAGATGTTAGTGCTCCATTTTCAATGCTCCCATGGAAAACAAATTTCATATTTGCTAAAAGCAAAGACATTTTACCCTAGAAAATGCAGTTCTTCAGCTAGTCAGGAGATCTGGTTTTCCAAAGCAGTCTGCTTGCTTGTCAGAGGTAGACTGTCTTGGTTTTTACTGCTGTTGTCTTTGGAATAACTTTTGGAGAATGAAAAGCCATGCTGAGGAAAGGGCAGTTTTATTTCAAGTGCCCAGTGCTGTCCAGACTCAGGCGGGGGAGCATTTTACCAACAGCCTTCAAAAGAGTCATTCAAACATGATAAAACCAGGCTGAAAATCCCAGTATATGCAGTGTCCCTCATCCAGAAAGCATCTGACCCTACTCCTAACTTCGCTTTGATAAGAGTGGTCCCCACTTTTCTGAGTAGATAAAAAAGCTCTCACTCAGAAATGTCAAGACGCTGACCATGCAGCTCTTGCTTGTCTCATTTACTTTACCCCTGCCCAGTGACACCACAGTAAATGAAAATCACTTCAAGGTTGTCAGTCTATTTTACTCTTCCTCTTATGGAAACTGTAGTCCCTAGAGCCCGGTCTAATCACCTACTCCCTGACACACCTCCAGCACCAGGACTTGTGTAAAGCTCTCTGCTCCATCATGGTTTGTACCAGCTCCATGCTCTAACAAGAACTGTAAGTGTTTCAGCCATATATGTTATCAAAATAAGAAATTGCAAACAGACAGGGAAAGTGTTAACAAGTAAAAATAACTCCATCCTGTTAACAAAAAACCCAGTTTGAAGATCACCTGAACTGTCAGTTCAAATAGTGCCTATTTGTAGGGTTTGGAAATTTACTTTTTTCTGAGCACTATAAATATTTCACTATTCTTTTACAGCAATTTTAATTAAAGTTGTGCCTTCTCAGGACAAGTGAAGCCATCTTAATCATCAATTCACAAGCTGCCAAGTCTCCAGAATCATGCTACCTAAGCAGGTTCCAAGCATTTACCTTTTTGCAGACATGTAGAAATTTTAGAGTTAAGTACACTGATTAAATTTGCACATGAGTAGTCACAAACTCTGAGTGGGTTACATAAAGAAAAGCTTTGAAAATAAACAATGTTTAATAAATTTATAATTTAAAAGCAAAAGCATCACTTTTAGGAAAGATGGATAAACCCACCTCCAAAGAGGAACTGGAACAGGAAAGAACTGCATGTTCATGTTTCAAAAATTACTCAGCCCACTCTAACATGTTGTGCTGGCAAAT
Organism: Laterallus jamaicensis coturniculus; assembly: GCA_022605575.1. Lineage (NCBI taxonomy): Eukaryota > Metazoa > Chordata > Aves > Gruiformes > Rallidae > Laterallus > Laterallus jamaicensis. Next base: position 45,392,134 of record JAKCOX010000002.1, read on the forward strand.
AAGTAAAAGGTTCACTGGCTTTTTTTATTTGTCTGGGTTGATGATATTTTTGAAAAATAATTTACCTGTGTTTACCTTAAATAAGGTAAACATACCTATAGAAATCTCTTCTTCTCCAGCCCAGCAATCAGCAAAATATTTTATCTGAAAAATATTTTATCTGAAAAATATTTTATCTGAAAAATATTTTATCTGAAAATATAAAATATTTTATCTGAAAAATACTCTACCTGTATTTTTCTCATTCCTCCCTTCAACATCTAGATCTTGCCAACACATAAGAAATGCATTTAACTTTAAATGGAGGTGGTTTTCGAAATGAACATTTCAAATTCTATTTTTGATAGTGTATTAATTACCATCAATTAGGTAGCAGCTAAGATCTGGACATCTACGTTCAAGATATCAGTTTCAGTACATTGGTTTAAAAGTCACACTCTAGTTAAACTACTGTGACTGAAAATACGCCATAAATGTCTCATTTTCTCCCTTCAGGTAGTCTTCTACTAAGTTCAATTCTTCCATCTTCCCCAAATAATATTTTCCCTAAGTTTCAGTGCTTTGCTCTCTCCCTTCCCTTTATATATGAGCTTACAAAAGTAGGTAGAAAATAGCCTGTTAGGAAAATTATGCATTGGATGGAGCACCAAGGCAGGAGGAGGTAAAACCAATAAATGAATACTGTCTCATACTCAACATTAAACTTAAAGTGTTTGCAATAACTGGCAGATACTATTTCATTTCAAAACATATGACTAAAAAGGACTTAAAAGTAGAAAAATTTCCAAATGCGTTTTCATTAGTAATTATATTTTATATTAATGAAGCATTATATTTAGTCCTACACAAAGCTTTTTTGAAATGGGTTCTGCTCTCTTTTTAATCACCTTTTTATTCTGTGTGGTGCAGTTGATATGCTGGAGGGAAGGGGTGCCACCCAGAGGGACCTTGACAGGCTTCAGAGGTGGGACTGTGCAAACTGTATGAAGTTCAACAAGGCCAAGTGCAAGATCCTGCACTTGGGTCAGGGCAATCCCCAGCACAACTACAGGCTGGTCAAAAAATGGATTGAGACTACCACCAGGTGTTGGTGGACAAGAAGCTCAACATGAGCCATCAGTGGGCGCTTACAGCCCATGAAACCAACCTGATCCTGGACTGAAGCAAAAAGAGCATGACAAACTGGTCCAGCAAGGTGATTCTGCCCCTCTACTTTGCTCACCTGAGACCCCACCTGGAGTACTGTGTCCAGCTCTGGGGTCCCCAGTACAACAAAGACATGGAGCTGTTGGACCAAGCACAGAGGAGGACCACAAAGATGCTCAGGGGGCTGAAGCACCTCTCCAGACAGGCTGAGAGAGTTGAGCTTGTTCAGCCTGGAGAAGAAAAGGCTCTGGGGAGACCTTAAAGCAGCCTTCCAGTACATGAAGGGTCCTACAGGAAAGCTGGAGAGAATTGTTTACAAAGGCATGTAAGCAATAGGACAAGGGCTAATGGGTTTAAACTAAAGAAATTCTCTCTGAGGGCGGTGAGGGCCTGGCCAGGTTGCCCAGAGAAGCTGTGGCTGCCCCCTCTCTAGCAGTGTTCAGGGCCAGGTTGGATGGGGCCTTGAGCAGCCTGGTCTAGTGGAGGGTGTCCCTGCCCATGGCAGGGACGTTGAAGCTAAATGATCTTGGAGGTCACTTCTAACCATAACCATTTTGTGATTGTATAATTCTGTGATTAAATTTAGTAATAAAGCAAACTTTCTCTGCCCTGTTTTAAACAATATCTCAGGAATATTTCCCTTTTTAAAAGGTTTACTCCTCAGCAACTCTGACAAAAAAATTAACGCAACAGAAGATACACACAGCAACTTTGATAATTTCATATTGCAGGAAAGATTCCTGAAATAAGGAGCACATAGAGGTCTTGATAAATAAACATGAGAACCTTTTCTTTTTCTGCCATGGCCATGCTTGTGAAGACTTGGGAAGTCATAATACTAACTACTGTAAAAATATACTAGACTACAATCACTCATTCACATATATGAATAAAGATTTCTGTATACAGATTTTCTACTCTCATTTGCTGTCTCTCATTGCCATCCCAGCATGCAATCATAAATTGAGCTGGCTCTGCATGCATACACAAACACACAAAGGTCCTATAACTGTTCAACTTTATGGAGAATTCTCTTGGAAATTAATCTGGTTTTCACTCTGGTTACAGTGAGCTATATTTTCAGAGCACAGGACTGAAATCATGCTCATCTCCACCTTCTATAAATAACTATTGCTGGAAGGATTAATTAGGAGTCAAAAAGCATCGTGTCTTGCGTGCAGTAGCTTATCCATGAATGTACAAGGGCTAGTTCTGCAAGAAAAAACAAGGATACATTTCAAAAGTTCTGATGTTACAAATCAATAAATTACCTTGAATTACTCTCTTTTTTTCTGAAAATATTGAATACCAGGTATAAAGAGAATGACAACCTATCTGCTTTTTAATCAACGGTGACATGAAAAATCCCTAAGCCCCAGTGCTGCAATACTGCTGATTTTACACCTCACCACAGAAAAGGAGAAGAGCATGCAAAAGGAGACAATTTTGAAGTAAATCTTTTAAATTTAGTAAATAATAACAGAATAAAATAGAAAAAACGAGCACATCACTATTTTCACTCTCAAAATAAAGATTAAAGTCTTCCCACAAACTTCTCTATACTAAGAAGTTATCCCAGATTCAGAAATATGAGGTCACACAACATGTTCATCATCTATTGAACTTCACAAAATTAAAGCAATCATCAAGACTTGACCTAAAACACAATCCCTAGGGCGTCACTCAAAGGGTTAGTTGGGGAAGGAGGAGATGATACTGTGGAGGACCCCACACTGGAGCAGGTGGAGACACCTGAAGGAAGCCCACCCTGGAGTAGGCTCCTGGCAGGACCTGTGGCCCCATGGAGAGAGAAGCCCAGGCTGCAGCAGGTTGGCTGGCAGGACTTGTGACCCATTGGGGACCCACACTGGAGTAGTCTGGTCCTGAAAGTCTGCATCCCATGGAAGGGACTCATGTTGGAGCATTGCATGAACTGCAACCCATGGGAAGGACTGATGCTTTGAGAAGTTTATGGAGGACTGTTTCTGTGGGATGGACTCCACACTGGAGCAGGGGAGGAGCATGAGGAGTCCTCCCCCTGAGGAGGAAGGAGCATCCAAGACAACATGATGAACTAATCACAATCTCCATTCCTGTGCTGCTGGAGGGGAGAAGGTAGTGAAACCATGAGTAAAGAAGGGAGTGGTGGCAGTGAGAGTTTTAAGATTTGACTTTAATTCTCATGACTTGGCTCTGATCATGCTCTGTCTTTTATAAAGCAGATTGTTTACATCAACTCACTTCTCTAACTAGCCCTAAACCACCACCCATTCAGCAGCACCACACTGAACTCTCCTTTCTGAATTGCAATGCATTGTGACCACAACCAAAGGAAAGTTCACTCCAAATTTAGTACATTGGAGACAGAAACTCAAAAACTTCTGTCACTGCAGTGAAGGACAAAGGAGTACTTCCCTCAGCATCCCTGGCTGAAGCATCACTGTGTAATGAATGACTTGGCCCCTTCATTCAGTCAGAGAAAAAGCTTCTCCAGGGCAGAAAATAGCAGATCTTGCAGCTTGGTTAGGTTACAATGGCATCAAGTCATTAGAATCATGAAGCTCACAAAAAAGGTACTCCCACCCAGCATTGGGGCATCAGTTGCTGGACTCAGTGCATTAAAGCCAGACACCCCTCATGCCCTCCTGTAGCACTGTTTAGCCTGCACAGCTGGGTCATTCATTTCTATGTCATTTATAGGCTTTCAGACTAAAATGTTGATTCTTGAGGACCATGATGACCACCCCTTCCACCACAATTTCTACTGACAAGGGGGGCACACAGTTTCTACTGGCAAGCTGAGCTGCCTGCCATGATATTACTGAATTCATGTTAGGTCTGATGCTTACCAAGGGGTCAAATTTAAATGCATGCACATAATATATTCGCCCACTTTCCGGAAACACAGGTTTTGTGCATATGGGGTGTGCACTGTGAACTCTCATTTGCAGAGGGTGAATTATCTTTCAGCAAAGAAAAATCATTATTCATAGCACATCATTATTCATGCTATGAACATATAAATATACTAAATGCTCTCAGATTCAACTACCGTAATCCAGTCACCTACTAGTTAGCTGCAGTTGTTCAAAGCAGAGCATAAGTAGCATTTGGTAGTCAATTACAGAAAAAAGGTAGTAAAATGGAATAAAAATTCAATTATTGGGATGAGTAAGAAAAGTAGACGACCAAAGCAAAGAAGGGAAAAAAACATCATATAGCTACTGTTTATATTCAGAACTTAGTTTCAGCTTTGACAACAAACAGTTCCCCAAGTACCTGAGAACATTCCTGAACATCACAAACCCCACAATATCTGATGGATGGAGGATCTATTTAACGAATTAATGCAGAGAAACTTAGAAGTTCATAATACTGCACTGAACTTTATAACGTGCCCTGCACTTGTGGCCAGGGATAAGTTTGTGAAATCCTGTGAGACCACAAGCTACAAATGGTGCAGAGATAGAATAAACCAATGACAGCTCAGTGAGAAGTCTTAGCAGTAACTTGCTGATTTTGTCTCTCAAGAGGTCACAAAGACAACTGTTTTCTGTACTGCCATGTCTGCTAAGCTGAAACCCTTTTCCAAAGTTTCAAAAATGGCTTATCAGTACATACAGCAGGAATGTAGCTGCTTGCTAGAAAGAGAACTGACTAAGAACGAAGAACTAAAGGAGTGAAACAGTATTGATTCAGGTTCACAAGGCAAAAAGTCTCATTAACCCTGATTAGGCCACACTTACGCAGGGAACAACTAGGTCCAACAGACTTTATTTCATCCCTACCTAGTGAAGTGGTTGCTACAATTCACACAAATACACACTGCCACTGATAACATTTATGCTTTGGCATAGCAAACTGGGCTATAATGGAAGAGAAACAAGAAGCAGATGCTGATGAGAAAAGTGATCTCATTACAGTGGACACAAAATTCTATCCTCAAACCCATTAACTACTGCTGTGTGAAATGGTTTTGATAAACAACAAGTCAACAAGTGTTGACCTCAACACTTATTTTTTTGTAAAACACACATTTTTCCTATTGTCCTGGTTAATTAACAATAAACAAAAGAAAAACCCAACCCAGGATAGTCACAGAATCACAGAATTGTAGGGGTTGGAAAGGACCTCAAGAGATCATTGAGTCCAAGCCCCGTGCCAAAGCATATATATAATACTTTAACAAAGTATGTTTAATTTAATATTGCTTGGTATATTGTTTGAAGAGTTACATCAAATACATATTTTTTTTTAAAGATTTGAAAGCTGAATGCTTTATTTTATTGGAATGATTGAACAACTCGAATTTTTTCAGCTGCTTTTTTCCATCCCTGCAAAATTAACTGGAAAACCACTTATTAGCAAAGCTCTTACCTCAGTGCCTGCAATTCACACAGTTTACCCATTATACTCCATATGGTTTTATACTCTGTGGATGACTAGATATTTGCAATTTGATTACTTGAAAAGACTCTTTCCTCCCTGCAAGAAGGGCTTCCAGGAGCAGTGGACTGCTATTCATTAGTGTCACTGCTTCTAGAGCAGATGGAGCAGTTGCCAATGTGTTTTGTGCAAGTGGTCCGTGACTCTCAAATGCATTTCCCCATCGGTCTGCCAGCATTTCAGCTGATTAGCCTCTTAGCAAGTTTTGGAGGCTTAGAGATTCGTTTTGATCACTCTCCTTTTCCTCCAGACATTTATAGACTAGACAGGTTAAACAATATGTGCTTCTGCTTGTTCCATCAAAATAGATAATGTGATCAATTACTTGTAGTACTAAGAACAATTAAGTGAAATTGCAGGCACTTCCATAATATTGCATGGTCATAAAGATAGCAAGAAGACCCAGACTTAGTGCTAGGAACTTTAAAAGTAAAATAAAAAATAAACTTCCATTTGCCCATTCCCTGCAGCTGTTAATTCTTGGTCTGATAATTCAGAATTGGTTTGCATTTGCACAAATGATTTTATTTATTTCAAGGCAAAAGTATGCATCATCGACATCTGAGATTAAAAGTAAGCTTTGTACAGAAGCTATAGCTCAAGCTTCATATGCCTTCTATGTCATTGATTCATGTTAAAAGTAATAAACTGTTAGGATGGGACAAACATGAAGGTCTGGTCTAGCAGGGTCCCATGTCTTTCCATTTTCTCTTCTTCAAGTAAGACATCCCCCGAAAGTAGGGTTATTTCTCCCTCTCCCCATCGTTTCTTCTCATTGTCATTTTATATTTCTTGCAATCAATTTATAACGTAAAGGTAAGTGGGGAAATCATATATTCCTGCTCTGGAAGTTATCAGTTTCCAAATTGCTTTATAGACTTTGCTTGTACATCCAGCCAGAGCAGGGGTTGAGAAATAAATGTATTGCTCCTTTATAAATCTGAAAACAAAGCCCTCTGAAACAGACCAAATAAAAAAATTGGGGACAAATTATGGGGGAAAAAAATTATTAATAACCTTCTCCAGGAATATTCCAGGACCAGAATAAGAACGTCTTTTAATATCAACATATATGTAGGAGTTAATTCCTCATCTGACTTAAATTAGTGTAACTCAAATGCTGTAAGCAGCAAAGTGATCACCAGCCTCCAGGCTAACCTCCTGAATTACAAAGTGTAAGCACATTACAGTTTCTGTTTGCTGAAACAAAGTCATCATTTGGGGAAAATAAACCGAGTTTCTTAATTATTTTATGATGGAACTTCTTTGGTTTTTTAATCCTCTTGAAGCTTTCCCTGTATCCTTCCCAACTGTTCAGCCTGCATTTCTCCTGCTGGGGCAAAAGGCTTCTAACCCCAAGAAGAACTGCTTCATGAACGCAGTATCTAACTTCTCCCAATTCATATCCCCTAATTTCAACATGCATAGCAAGGATTTCTTCTCAGTCACAGCATCACAGTGGGAACACACTGGTCAAACATAAATTACTGCTTCTGCAAAGCATTTTTTTCCCCCTATTTTTTCCCTTCTGTATTCTGGGCTGGTTTATGCTGTGTGCCTTTGTATTTGACTGACCCAGCTCTTCATAATAAATCAAAGATTTCTTTGGAGTCACTGTTGAAAAAAACAAAATATGCTTATCCAGCAGCAGACCTATGGATAGATTTTGTTTATGATGATGGTTTTTTTCCTTTCTCCCTCTATTACTTTTCAGGTACTTCCAGATAACCATTTTAGAAGCCTAATGTGTTCTACATTGATTCATTTTTTTTCAAATCAGGCTAATATTCTTCCTAGTAAAATCATTACACATATGGCAGATTATACTACTAAAGAACCAAACCCCTGTTAATGAAACAGTGCACTAAGCAAGAAAAAAAATAAACATCAATAAATATAAAGAATAAAAAGCCTTGCAAAATTCTGATCAACTTCAATGTATATTGCTGCTGTATTTTCTTTTTTTCCCCCCAAACTTTAAAGTACTACAAAGTCTGAAACAAATCCTTAAGAGAAGCATATTACCTTTTTTATGATACTTTTTTAAATAACTTTTTTTTACACAGAGGCCTAAAAGAATTAATTTATCCTGGACAAATTAATTTATCCTGTTTGCCTTCAGGGATAAGAGGAATTTCAGTTAAATTATTAAATAAATGATGCTAAATCAGAGCACATGAATTTTTAAAACCACTTTCTGTTCTAATCAGCAAGTGATGGTCCATTAGTGGTAGGATATTTAGTAACATTTACAGAAGATCATCTACTCCTGGAAAGATACATAGATATGATTGCTGAAGGAACTCTACTTGAGGAAGAGTATTTTCCCATTTTATACACAGCACTATACATCATAGAGGAGATGTATGATCTCAATGTATAAGGATATACATATATATCCTTGCCACAACGTGTAAGGACGTAATCTACATGAACCACAAAGCAACAGGCCGTTGAACAAAAGCTCAGAGGTCTGGTGGAACTGGAAGAAGAAAGAGCATGTTTTATCTAGAAGAATAATACATAAAGTCTATGTAGGATATTCAGGATATCTAAAAGCTAAAACTGAAGCTGATTAAGTCATCTGCCACTTCCAGAAATTAGTTAAAACAATAGAAAAGCAAATAAAATCTCAAGATTGTCTGGAAGTTTGTTCATTGCTGGGGACACCTGCTGACTGATACCAAATTTATTCAGCAAATAAAGGAAAAAATATAATTGCAATATTAACAGAATGTAAAATATCAGAACAAACAACAACAACAACAACAAAAAAAAAACCATACCACCAACAGACATTTCTAACTCTTTTTTCAATTCATTGGTATTACAGCAATAGTCTGGAAAATGTTAAACATAGCTAAGGATTCAGATCTAGTAAAAGTTAGTAGACATAATCAGCCTTTCTTTTCTTTTGTTGATGTAAGGGGAAGCTTAAGTGTCCCTTATAAAAATTGATGCACAGAAATAAGAGAAACTACTACTGTACAACCAGCCAGGAAGGCTTCCCGAGAGAGTAACTGCACACACAAGGATGTCAACCTGATGGTCTACATATAAATGGAAGGAATAGAAAGGTGAAGACAGCTCTATACGTTGAGCCTACTCTGTGCTCTCACCAAGTTATCAGGCAGCTTTATAACAGCTCTCATTCAGGTGTTTTCTGTCCCACTTCTCCCCTGGCAGCTGACTTCAATGATCAGGACACTCCAGAGTTCAATTGCATGATTCCCACAGCTCAACAGGACAGTCACCTGATGACCAAGTGCCAAAGGGTAGCAGAGAGCAAAGCACACAGATATCACTGCATGCCCAAACAAGGAACTTCATTTTGTGGTGTAACATGAACAAATTTCAAATTAGGTTTTCATTTCAGCTGACCCACTCCTAAACAGTCTTTGAAACTTTATTTAAAGTTTCCAAATATACAATTTGGGTTTTTTCATTTAAAATAAAGTTTTCTGCACATTTTTTTTTCTGCACATTTTTTTTTCCCCAGTTCCATAGGAAGTTTCCAATCACCTCCATTTTTTAAAGATTTTTTTTGTCAGGTGAAATAAGTGGACTGAACAGTCTAAAATACAAATGTGCAAACACAGGGAGCTGAACATACAGAAACATCTCATACTCACTACAAAGAATGCAGACTTACCTGTATGCACCTACATCTGTATTCAAAGGTAAAAACACACAAACAGACCTTACTAAATTAAATACCTCTCTAATCTCTACTGCTCTGAGCACCATTCCCACCATTCATACAGACCCACCAACTTCATCCACTCACTATTACAGAACTCGTTACTAGGAAAAACATTGAATCTTATCCCTATGTTTTCCCACGTGGCAGGCAGGCATAGAGAGTTTATGAGGAACAAAACTCAACCCCCTTTTCTTCCTTAGAAGGATAAAAATGACCTTTTTTTTTCCTCCCAGTAGGGGTGTTGGTACCTATCAGAAAGGTGTCCAGCTGTAATAGCATTGCAGTATGCTTCCCTGGTTATAAGCCAGCATGTTTTCCTGTAACCATCCACGCATGCCTTCAATATGCACAGAGGACACCACTTACAAGTGTGTTTATGTTTCAGTTTGTAATTAGAATCTTAGCTTATGTTGCAGCGAAGAACAGGACTGGAACAAATTACAACCTCCTCCTCTGCTCTGCAAGGTATGAGCCATGAGAATAGAACCAACAAGACAGGGTCTATAGTGCAAGCCCTTGATACATAAATTCCTCTTTCAGAACTAATGAATACTAATTTAATTATCGAGCAGTCATTAAACTAATTAAACTCTCTTAACATGCACATTTGTAACTAAAATATGTAAACTTGCTATGAACAACGTTATTGCAGAATAATAATCTTTAGGCTAGTGGGATGCTCACACATAGGTCCCTGTTTTTCAGTTTGCTTATGAATTTTTAAAACTGAAGTCACTCAGGTCTTAAAAGTAGCTTGTTCAATGAACAGAGGTTCCCTTACCAGTAGATGTAGAATGGAAATTTAAAGAATAAAACTAGGCACAATGTTTCAAGCAATCTGGAAGGAAAGGTAACACAGTTCTGCCTTGTCGGTGTCTGACTTGAGAGAAAAACCTGGTAAGGAGACCTGGGTCAGCTTTATTGAGGTCCAAGACTCCCTCTGCAAACTGACTACGCTCTCTGTGGTGAAGCACTTGAGTCTATTGCATCCAACCCTCTGAGAAACCTGCAAAAAGTCTTTTTATGCTTCAAGGCAGGGAAACTGTAATTAATTTTCAACCAAGTTGTGTTCTGGAGTCTCAAGAATTTATTTTGTGAATTTCTTCCATAATCAGACTTACTTAGACATAATCAGCATAACGAGAGTTGTCAGTGCATCATGTGTGTCCACAGACAGTCAGAAACTGAGGGAACTATTTAGAGTTTGTGCATTTAAGGAGCAAGACTGCATAATACAAGCAATATTTGAAATTACAAGCAAATATTAACATTATAATTTCCAAAATGGTTAAGATGCAGACCTTTGTAGAAGAATACTAGAGTACTATTATTGTATAATAATACAAGCGTATTATTAAACCAAACAGCAGACATCTGCATCAAAGAAAGAGGTAAAATACCTAAAGAAAACTACACAGGTCAGTCAGCAGTCCAAAGCTGTGACCCCATTAGGATACACTATTAAAAATTTTTAAAGGTAATTCATTTGATCTAAAGGTTGGTTTCTACTACAAAATGAAGAAAAAAGAGAAATAAAGAGATCTAGAACAAAGGAACTGTACTTCATAAAAGGAGACATGCACTGCCACCATTGTTTCATGTGAAAGAGAAGAAAAGAAGAAAGAAAAAAAAAAAGAAAAGAAAAGGTTGATTTAATTGATCCTTTGACTTAGAGATACTCTGTTGTCTGCCTGTTACAGACAGTCTGGATTGAAAGCCTGTCTCTCAGCCAGTAAGCCAGGAATTTCATCACCCACAAGACACTGTTAGCTACTGCTCAATATGCTGGTCCTCTTCAGGAGACATGAAACTCAGACCCTAAGCAGATTTAGAGGGCTGGCAAGGGAATTCTTTCCAAGGTTTTTCTGCCCAGAAAAACACAGCCATAAGCTAAATAGTGTTCAGTCAAGTTTTAGAAGAGAAAATATTGCCTCCCACAGTTTGCAGATACTAACTGAATTAGATCTGTCAGATCTAAATTGTTGTTCCTGTCTGAAAGAGACTCTAGAAACGGTGCTGTGTGAGGCCACACTTAGAGATCAAGAAATGAATGACGCTCTGGGATACTATGTATATTTCTATAAAATCAAAGTAGATGCAAAAGCTAACATCATATTAGTATTCAGTACCTGCTTTTAAAAATGTTTTAAAGGTTGAAAGGCTCTGCAAAACATGCAGAATCTAAATTCAAACTGGCACTTCCAGGCATTACAAGAAGGGTACCACGCTCACACTGGCAGCGGTGTTGGCAGCATGCAACATGCAAAATGCTCTGTTGGAAAGTGATTCAGCTACCCAGAGAAAAACTCGTCACAGATCTGTCCTTCATTTCTAATATCTCCTCAAAAATACATTCTTCACCTTTATTTCCCCTTCTCAGTTCTGCTTTGCCTATTATGCTATATAACATTTCAGTATGGCACACAAAACATAATATAAAGAGTCCCAAATCCCAAATAATTTAAAGTGGGTCATACAGTGGAATAGTGACGTCACCTAAAGCATTTACAGATAACTAGAATAAAAACCCCACCCACATTATGACAAGTTTATTGCAGTCCCTAAATTAAGACTTCAGAACACTTGGGAAAGAATTTCATACCTCGGGCCTAAATGATACAGAAAAAAAATGTGCTTATGAGGAATTTCTGTAACAATTCTACATAGCCAGAACAAGACCAAATTATTTATTCTTGGGAAATAAACCCAGGGCAAGAATAAACTTAGCCTCAAGCTGAGCACAGGCAGCACATGGTTCACTTCAGACATATTAGAACATACTACAGTCCAAAGACATAGCTGCCAGGAGCTGTATTGCTTGCTAATAACAGGTGCCCTCAGAACAAGGAAGATGCTATAAAGTGATCACATAAGTTACTGCTATTTTTCCCTGCCAAAATAAGCAAAGAAAAGCTTGACCTATGGATTCAGATAATCTAGGCACACTATAAAGGAATATACCACTATATTCTTGAACAACTGAGGTAAATAGCCAGCTGTTATTGCAGTCCCATCATTTGCAAGCCACTGGCAGAGTAAGCTGAATGTACAAAGACTCAGGATAACATAACACAACACAAAATACTGTGAATTGCTGCAGAAATTTTATGTCAAAATGAAGGGGAAAGACAGTAGCTCCATGTTTAGGGCTGCGGTGATCAAGGCACTGAAGGAGGTGGCTAACAAAGGTGCTTTATACAGAGACAGTAGAAATATTATTAGAACATGTCACAGAACCTATTAACAGGTTACCCTGGAAAACATTTTCAGGGGATCCTCTATTGATTTTTACATTTGAAACAACATCAAATCCATACTGTCTCACCACCTATCAAAATATCCAATAACAGAGTAGAAAGTGTATCTTCAGAGAAACACATTAATAACAAAACCTGAATCAAATGTTGAAGTACATTAAATTAAGAGGGGCACCACTCCTGAAAACCACAGTTAGGGCACACACTATGACCAGAAGACACAGTTCTGGAACTATTTCCTCATCACATATCACACCAGTTTTGTTTTCAATTGCAATTTTCACAGAAACTCTAAAAACAAAACCAAGAAGCAGGAATGGAGGCCACCATGGGCCCAACAGTGGAGAGCAGAGCATGGCAAGGCAACATGATAGCTTGCTCTCAAAACAGCTGAGGTTCCCCTGTTTTGGCTGCTCATGACTGCTGATCTTATTGACTAGCTTCATACTGCAGTTCTTCTTAAGAGGAGAGGGGAACGGCAACCTCCAGTAAATGAGAGAGAACCACACAGTTGTGATTTTCTTAGTTAACTGACTGTTCCTTATTGAACTCTACCATGACAAGAGGTTCTGGGGAGCTGGTGGTCAGCCTCTTCTCTCAGGTAAGTAGCGATAGGACAAGAGGAAATGGCTGCAAGTTGTGCCAGTGGAAGTTCAGGTTAGAAATTAGGAGAAAGTTCCTCTCAGAAAGAGTAGGTAGGCATTGGAACACGTTGCCCAGGGAGGTGGTGGAGTCATCATCCCTCGGGATGTTAAAGGAAAGGTTGGATGAGGAGCTTCAGGACATGGTCAAGTAGGGGGGATGGTTGACCCAGGTAATCATAGAGATAATGCAGAGCAGGAAAACAGAGATAGGGCTTGTGGCAGACAAGTGCTTGTCCCCTTGCAAACCCCAGCCTTGGGAAAAAGGGGCAGTGGGCAAATTCTCCATCACTGAACAAGCCTCACTCACCAACATGATGAGATATTAGATCCATTACAAGAAAATGCTGGCAAAGTCTCTGGTCTTGATCCAACCCCCATTCCCCATCACCCTGTGCTGCTGGGAGGAAGGAGGGAAAGCTTTGGTGGGCATATGGTGTCCAGCCAAGGTCAACCCATCACACCAACCATTCTGTGATTCAGTAAATTGCTTGGCAGTATCACAGCAAACCTTTTCCCATAAAGAACAGTAAAAGCCATTTCCTTGTTCATCTTCTATATACAAATATAGAGAGAGTCCTGTACTTGGACAGAGATCAGGCATGCAAAAAAAACTGCATACAGACATAGTGTGCTTTCCAAGTACAATTATAGGGCAAGAAGGACATATGGCATACTATCCTCATGTGCCAAAAGAAACATTTGGATCCAAATTTTGGCCCCAAACTTCGGCTCCAAACTTGGGGTAATCTAGGTGCTATTAACTTACTAATTGAACTATGGCAAGTTGTTTGCAAAACATGACTTTTCTGTTTCTCCATGCTGTGAAATCTTTCACAACAGCCTAAGCAAGATCCTCATAGAAATTAAAGAAAGACCCACGTAGATGAACCTGAGTCTCATACATCCAGGAAAGTGCCTCAAGCAAGAAATCAAAGACTGTGCTGGAAGAAGGAGGAATGAGAGTGTTTTGTGTATTTTCTTCCACAATTGTGAAATCCCAGGCTTGAAGAAACTCTCCAATTAAGTAAAAATAGTACTAGCTAAGTACTCTAGCTGATAAGTGAGGAAATCAATATTGGATCAGTCCCTCTGTTTTTCCTTTACTTCTTTGGTACATTTACCTCACTAAGCAGAATGTTTAGCTCAGATTTGTTTTGTTTGGGGATATCTACAACTTATAAAATTAGGCCCATAAAAATGATCCTATCTCATTAGTTGCAGATAAGCATTAAGCACATGCTTGTGGAAACAAGAATCAGAATGTCTATACTTGGAAAAAAAATCCCACTAAAACTGGAGAGTCAAAAATTGCCTTCCAGTATCATCAGAGCTAACAGGCCAAGTTCCCAAAATTTTGCTTTTGGTATTTATATAGTCTTATGAAAACACTTAACACAAATCTTAGGCAGCAAAATGTGTTTCTGTTTTCATCTGAATTTATGGTTGTACCTTCAAACACACTGCATTCCTCTTGTCTATCATAGTGCACTGAGTTTGGTAGCATTGTCTTTCAGTAAGTATATTCCCTTATAATTGCTACAACCTAAGACCACCACCTAGGCAAAATTTACAAAGTCACCAGGTATATGAATAGTAAAAACCGTCTTCCAAAAATGTTTCTAACCATTTTTTGCACAAATTAAGAAAATTTCAATTCTTTAGCAGGCTCTGGCTAGACTTGACTAACAAATTCATGTCAATACAGTTTGGAATGTTCTATATAAGAAGAATGATCATTAGATAAAAATCAAGATCTGCCAAAAAACCCAAAACAACCACCAGATTTGGTTTCAATTAATTCTTTTTCTTTAGTTCCCCTTTCCAAAAGGATTAAAATTACATATTTGAAAGACTTTTGGGGGGGGAAAAGTCCTAATGTAAACATGGGTATGAAAAAGTAATTTATTTCCCACCAAAAATGTCTTTGAAAATAGAAACTTTACAAAAAAAGAAGGGGGGGGGGAGGCAGAAAGAAGGGGGTTGTTCAGTACATCTTTTGCTTGGAGCAGAGGGATAGGTAGGTTACAGCATATATACTCTTTGGGAAAGAAAACCCCACTGTTTAACAGCACTGGTTTTGTGCTGTGTCACACTGTGCCTATATAAAGGGAATCAGGAGTCCCAGTTAGCTCTTTGGAAGTAGACTGCCACCACACGTTTCATCCCTTTAAAAAGAAACTGGAGCAGCCAGATGGAGTGATCAGACATTTGCACACTGGTGGCACCCATCCATGAGGCTGACCAGGAAAGCATTGGTTCTCAGGGAAACGAGGGGATTTTTGATTCTTTTCTTCCCCTCAGAAAGTGCCAGCTTGACTAAATTGAGACGGGAAGGTGGAGGCAGTTTCAATGGATAAAGCAGCTCTGCTTCAGATGGCAGTTTTTGCTCAGAGTGGAAGAAAGGCTTTCAGGTTCCAGAAGAACCAACAGCCTGATGGTTAGCACGCATGAGCTCACCCTGCCACATCCAAACCAGGCAGCAGACCACAGTGCCATTTGGGTGATGACTAAGGACCCTTATAAAGGATTTTTGAAGGATTTTAAAACCTGTTATGATCCCTTCCAGAGTGTTTCCTTCGACTACAGCCTTTTCTTCTCAATTAATGTTTCTGAGCACTGTCTACAAACACTGTAAGCCATTTTAATGTTCATTGTCTTTGTTTCATCAGGTGTCTTCTCTGCAAGCCCTGGCACCTGTTGTCTAACACTTCCAGGCAGAACAAGGAGAGACAGCATTGCATTCCCATAGGCTGGAAATAAACCTTCGTTACTGTTACTACCAGCTGAACATTAGCTAAAACTAATGTACAAGTAGAAGTGTTGCTCACTTACTTTAAAGCAAATTGAGTTTTCATAGGTAAAATCATGATGTTTCACGCAGCATGAGATCCTCAGTTCATTTGTAATGCAAAGAACATAATAGGAAGAGAAGACAGAACAGTCCAAGTGATTCAACCTGTACCACTCCTTTGAGTTTTGGACCTGTGGTTTTCCATGTCCTTGAAGCAAAGAGTGGGTTCTCCCCTATGCATTTTGACTTAGCCTACATTCTTACATTGCCATTAAGTCCAGCTCCATTCTCAGAGTTTACATTCCTGGCACAGAACCATGAAACTCAAACACCTTTTCCACTTCTTTTCTTCATTTATTTTTAAAGTGTTCTAAAATAAATCTATTACTTCACAAGACAGAATATGGCTCTATAATCTGTTTATATATATATATATATGCACACACATATAAGTATCACACACACACACGCACAAACACATATATATATATCTGCCAGTCAGTGTATCTTCACCTGATAGACATTTTTCAACACCCATTCTGCTCCTCCCTTACTTCTGTGTAAGGAAGTCTTTCCAAAAGAGCCAGAAGGGCTCCAATCACATACTCTAAGATTATGCCTTGTAACATTGGGATAGATCAGGAGCTTTCACAGATAACCAGATAAATATATAAGTATGATGCAAGACCAACATTTGCCCAGCCCACAGAGTTCTTTCCCACATGCTCAACTGAAACCTATGTGTGATGTAATGCTCAATTATTGTAGTTCAAAGATCTCCACCCACCCCATTCCACACACAAAACCTTATGGTTTAGGTTTGTCTAGTTTTGTAGAAAGTCATAACCTCTTGTTTGTTCCATGTGGATCTCATCCCACAGATGGCAAACATGATCAGCTCCAGTTTTGCCCTTCCTGCTAGATGCTTTCGTGTCCCATTTTTGAAAGTGTCTGGGAAAGGGATACTCTACAATCTCCCACGGCAGTACTGGTGTTCTACCAGGATCAGAAATATATTTATATTAGAATGTTTTTCCTGAGGTCTTCCTGAGCTCTCCGAGATGGCTCCCCAAAATATATTATCCACTTCCTCTTTACAACAGACTTGACATAACGGATAAAATGCTGTTATATCCCACTCCCACTTCTGCCTCTTTGCTAAATAATTTCTTTTAAAATTTTTCTCATTCCTTTCTTTTAGGTGGCATTTTCTCTAGGCCCCCAACCCTTTGCTTTTCTGCATCCTGGACTTTGTCCTTCGGTCAGTCTTCTCAAAGTTGTGGCCATCACCTCTGCAGCCCACGGGTACAGGTCTGTGGCTTCTCCCTCTCTGCTCGTCCAACTGAACCCCTCAAGCAGCCAGGGCAGCATTCAGGGTCCTGGCCTCAACAGGGAACCTACTGGGGCACAAACACACAAGCATCTGATATCAGTCAGCCATGGTCTCAGCACAAGATACAGAATGTAGTTTCTGTAAATCTTTGCTATTTCTCTAACTCACCTATAATTTCAATGTGGCAGCTTAAAGACTCCCATTTATTGCTAAATTTACTGCACCTCTATCACCCACCAGCATGATTTGAACTTTCAAGAGATGTGTACAAACTGCTCTGTAACTAACAGCATATAATTCACCTGTGAGCCATCATGATATTGCATGGAGAAGTGGTGTGCTAGACTTCAGGTCATTCTTTCCAAACCACTCTCCCAGAGCTTCTTTCAAGAGAAATTTCACATTGCATTTAACAGTTTGCTCTCAAATACGCCTGACATAGCTGTGAATTTTCCCACTTCAAGAACTCTTGATTTTCCAGGACTTCCTCAAAAACTAAGAGTTAGTCATTATCCACAGACTTCTTTCTGTTCTTCCTGATGAAAAGATATCCAAAGGGAATAAAATTCATTTTCATAGATCTTATACCACCCAGGCATGCAGAATCACACAAATAGAAGAAAGAATTTCAATCCATAATGGAAACTCTTTTTGTGATGTTTTGAAAAACACCACTGCACATGGGGATAAGAGTATGCTCTTACCAATTACTTCACAAACACAGAGTAGGTTTCTAGAGCACGTACTCATATGCTTCCTGACCTGAACCACTTTCAAAAGCAAAATTGAAATGCAGGTGACACTCTGCCTTCTTACTGTGATCCATTTAAACAATAACCAGGATTATGCAAAGCATTTGAACATGGCAGGGAGCAGGAGATGCCATCTCTCCAGATGTAAAATTTTAGGATTAGTGTCCTTCTGTCAATTGCTTGTATTTATTTATTTACATTTGACAGTTTTCACACTACATCTATTCAGACTCCATAGGCACTATAAAATCCTTATTACACTGGCATTGCTCCTTAACCAGGCACAAATCCAGAGAAAAAAGTTCTTTATTCCATCTGTAAAAACCAGAATCTCTCTGCAGTCACTAGTGGCTTTGGAAATGGGGATTTTTTTATATTATCCACTTTCATCAGAAGGTTTTTTTCCCCCTGCATTTAACCAAGATCATTGAAAGACACAGTGGGTTGTGAATGTCAGTACTTCATGCACCAATCCAATCACCATCCTCCCCAGCAGTTGTACTGTTGACAGATCAACACTGTGCAGCGCTTGGAGAAGAGGCAGAACAGGTGCCTTCAGCCCCACCAAATGAGCCCATTTTCCCTGAACAGCCAGGCATTTTAAAACCTTTTTTTTTTTAAATCCCTGTCTAAACCAGCAGTTAATTCACAGGCCCTGTCAGGCTGCTTCTACATCCCTGATGTCTAAAGACGTACTCCATGACAACCCCACCAGTGAGACAAAACCCAACTCTGCAGTTAGTACTGTCTTCTGTTCTTTGCACAGATGAAGTATGAAAGGCATGCCAACAGCCAAGTCACACCATTTCCAAACAACACACACTCTGCAGCCTCACTGCCTCTGCATACTGCTGTTCTCCCAGGGCTGGGGAAGCTCCTGAAATGTAGGAGATGGGAAGCACCATGAGAAGATCATCTGACCATTCTCAACAGGTATCTGGTGCAGTTGCTGAACCATTACAAAAGACACCATTTGAAGATGCTGCCAGAAATCACACATTAATTACAGAGCAGGCCCAGCTCAGCAGTCTGCAACTTCAAAGCAGGAAATGAGTTCATAAACAATGGCTACCTCTAGAAGCCATTACTTCACAGAAAGTAACGGTAGACATAAAGTAGTGAGAAAGACAAAAGAGGCTGGGAGTGGAGTTACAAGCAAGTTCCTTCCTCTCATGGGGAAATTTTTCTATACCTTTGATCTTCGTTGTGCCTTTTCTAGTCCTGCTAGGTAGTTCTGGGGATGCAGAGACCAGAACCACAAACAGCACTGGAACTGCAGTGTGTATGGAACTGCACAGTAAAGTAATTATTTCTCTAATTATTTTTTTTCTCTTTGGTTGCTGTAAAGACTGGACAGATGTTAAAAAGAACTGACCATTTGGACTACCAAACTTCTTTCTTGAGCTGTGACAGCTAGCTAGGTGGCCCTCAATGTGCTTGCATAATTGCTTACTCTTTACTCCGTACTCTAAATTTGTCTAGTTTACCTAGTTTCTCAGTACTGTGACACATCCACAGGTCTTCAGAGCCAGTCTTGTTCTCATCATTTACCATTTCCAAATAGAATGACAAGATTTATTTTGTCTGTCTCTTCTCTCCCAGACCCCTCTCGGGATTAACATATTTATGAAGGGTATGGAAATACCTTTGTCCTCCCCACCTACCAAACTTCCACTCCCACGAAACCACCCTGTACTTCACTGGTTACCTCAGTACCAGAATTTTACCAGAAATGTCTGTCACAGTCTACGGCCACATCTACCTTCTTCATATCACCACCAGAAAAGCATTATACATCCTCTTCCACAAAGGGAAAGATAAGGATTTACTGCAAAGACTTAAGGTCCCAACTGCTGCCCATGCACTACCATAACCAGGCTGGTAGCAGTATCTGACATACCTTTTTTCTTTCTCCATACTAAAATACAGACTGGTTTTAGCTGCTTAAAATTTACTAAGGCCATTTTCCATATCGACATGTTCTTCTAAACCAAACTTGAAGTTTTGCAACACACATTCATTAGTTCAACCCCAGAAAAGTCTCTCTTCTCAAACCATCTTTTCCTGTCCTGCTAAGTAATTTTTCACCAGGCAGTATCTGTTCTATCTCTGTGATTTTGCCTTATTTCCTTGGAAGTTAGAATTGTTTTCTCAGAAAAAGTGTTCTTCACACACACTTTCACATCTGTTTTTGCTGACCAGGAAATATCCTTCTTTATCTGTAGCTGAGTCATAACTCTCTCACACCAAGTCCATCAGCCCTTCAAAAGACTTTGCTTTACACTAAGGTCTGTGATATTCAATTTTCTCCCTCAAGCCTTTTACTTAAACAATCAAGGATTCCTGTTGTCTCATTTACCCTATCCAGCTTCTTAAAAGGACAGGTATAATTCCTTCATCCAACACAATCATTTCTGTGTCCTCTACTGTTTCTCTTAGCGGTTCCTTATTCTATCTTCTAGCCATATCTTCTGAAGTATTTTGCTTTTTTCTTTCCCAATTGGCACCTTTTCATACTCTAAGGCAGATATTAAGATTACACATCTACTCAGCCTTCTCCCTCACGTTCCTTTGTTAAAACTTTGTAGTGGCTGTTGTATCTTGACATCATAGGACTCGTATCAAGTCTCAGGATAAAAAATATAAAGAATTCTCCTTCCATGACCTTCCTCCAGGGCAGCTCTGACAGAGCTCCTAGATCTTCATGGCATCGGGCCTAGAGGCGTTTGCTGCCGGAAGACTTCTTAGCATACAGAGCCTAATCCACTGTGACTTAAGGGAGCATTTCCTATGTCTCGTGTGATATTTTTGTTAGCCCTGGGGTCTTACAGGACGTTTGGAAAGCTGCTTCAAAGTTTTTTTTCCCGTAAGTGGCAGTTTCTAGAGCTCTAAGAGGTTCTTGAAACTTCAGTGATTCTAGGCACAGTGCCATAGGGAAACACTACAGGGCACTAAAGAGGACCTGACACGGACGTACATTAAACCATGAAATACATTTCCAGCAAAACTAATCCCACCTGGATTATATCTCCTCCCAGGCATTTCCATATCTAATCTTGAAGAATTACTTAGTTTTGGAGGAAGAGGAGAATGGTGAGGCAAAGGAGAGAATAGCTTAAAATTGGGTTTTGTCTCCTCAACAAATGTCTTTAGCCACATCAGCTTAATTCTCTTTTACATTGCAGTTTCACTGCATATTCTGTTTTACAAGCTGGTTTCTCTGCCAGAGTTAATCATTTGCAATTCCACAACATAAGGAAAAATCTGCTCCCAGAACATCCTTGTTGCATCCTGAACGTGGCTGAGGCCATACACTCCCTACATGTGGCAGACAAAGACTTTGTAGTCCATGGCCTGGCAGTTACACACTTTGAACTGCCTCCCTGTCTATAAACCTTTTTAGAACAGTGAGAAAATCTGCCCAGATGTGCTAGTAGTTTTGCACAAGCTCCACATTTCTTAGAACCACCCAACAGATTTTGTTTCTTTGTGCAGAAAAAGGTTTGTACATACTGCTCCAAAAAGTGACGTCATCCTTTTACTACATGACAAGTTGAAGCAAAAATCAAGGTAGGTATAATTGCCAGCTCTCACACTGTGCTGGTCTTTCTCTGCATCAAAGAGTTTAAAAACACATGCAGCACTGGCCCCTACAGATCTTGCATTGCTCTAAGGGTGTAAACACTGTGATGACACCAACCGTAGTCAAATAAAAATGGTTGGGTTTGCCATATTCCCCCAGCATCTCACAACTTCTGGGAAATATGGGAATCACACTAGCTCAGAATCACTTAGCACCACCACTGGCTTGGCACACAGCGCATATCCAAATCCTTCCAGCTGTTTACAGGGCAGCAACCACTTGTTCCGAAGCAAAGATAACAGAGATACTTCCATAAGCTGTTAATACTTACAGAGGCTATATCTCACAGTATCTGTATTCAAAAGGAATCGTGTATTTCCTGACGACCAGTGAAAAACTGAAGCTGGACTGCAAACAAATACCAGAAACGGTTATCTATTACTATATAAGAGTAAAACCACACTTCCCAGTGTTTAACTTTCTTTCCATCAGAACTTGTCTGAACTAAATTTAGATTTCACAAAAAGCAAGTTGGAAACTCACAACTGAGATGTCTTTAATAGCTAAGAAACATTTTTGTTTCAGGTCAAAGTATAACCAGTTTACGAGGTGATGAAGAAATGAGAAGCAAATCCATCTCCATAGCTTGACTAAGCAAATCCCAACTTCTCTAAGAAACATTCAAAGACTCAGAGAAACAACTTTCTAAGCTGTTAGAAGCAGCAGTACATTAAATATATATGCATGTTCAAAGCCACTGGAAAAAGAATAAATAATTGTCCCTCCTACCAAGCACGGAAGCACCAAACTCATGCAGTTCAGCTTACAAGAATGATCACATTTTTAATAGCACAGGGGATCTTATGAGAGCAGATGCCAGATTTTAATTCTTTATCTAATGCTTTGAGAGTCCCAGATGTAATGTGTTTGAGCTTTCGGCTTTAGCTCAATGGATAGCAGCCTACTTAAACCAAATCTACAGTTTTCCTGTCGTTCCCTGAATCCCAGAACCGGCGTTCCGGTCACGGCAACGCGGCAGCGCGGCGCAGACAGTTCACGAACCGAGAAGACAGGCAGCGTGTATGTCAGTTCTAAAGCCTCACGGCTTCCAGCTCCACATCCCAGCTACCAAGCATCGGACGATGGGGCGGCAGAATGACCCCTGACACCTCTACAGCAGGAGAACCACCTGCAGAGCTGCCCGCAGGCAGGTGGCCGGGGCGGACAGCCCAGACGGCAAGAGCCAGGGACACCCCCGCAGCTCGGGGATCCCCTCTCTCTCTTTCTCTCTCCTCTGCTCCCGTTACGTGCCGAAACTTGGTGAGTGCTCTGACGGGCAGATTCCCCTCCTGAAGTATTTAGCACCTGAACATCCCATCCCTCCAAAAAAAAAGCCAATTAGCGAGTGCGCTGATGGAGCCGTGCAGCCCTTGATGCGCAGGTTGGCTCGGCGTTCACAGGCGAGGAGGAGAGGGAGGTACTCGCACTAGAGCCCCCTCGCAAGCACCTGAACCCAGCGCGACCTTCCCTCTCGGCGACGCGGCGCCGGGCGGCCCCCACCCCCGCGGCGCCCCGCAGCCTCCGCCGGGGAGCCCGCAGCCGTTCCGACCGTGCCCGCCGCGGTCCCAGCAGCTGCGGCGGGACCGGCGCCCCCCGCCGCCTCCCCGCCGAGCCGCTCACGGGCCCCCCTCTTCCCACCCCCCTCCCCTTCCCGAATCCTCTGACCTCAGCAAGGTAGAGAGCCCGGCGGCCGCGCTGCCGCCAAGGCGGGCGGCACGCAAAGTCCTCCGGCTGCTGCGGGAGAGGGAGAGAACAGCGTCCGGCGGCCCGAGCCGGAGCGGAGCGACTGCAGCCGCTCGGGGTCCCAGCTTATCCCAAACTGCCGGGATGTTTTGCCCCTGAGATCCACATGATGTGACACAGGCGGCACAGAGCTGTAGCTGTTCCTGGATCACTGGGGGGGAAAAAAAATCTCCACCCTGGACTCCACAGGGCTGGGGGGAGGGGGGAACCAAACCACAAACAAAAAAACCCACAACCCATAAAACAAACCCCTTTATCTCCACCATGTAAACTGGTGTGCTCTGAGTACTTCTTAGGAGTTCATAGGATACAAGAATGCTAAGCAGCTGGCTTCTGTACCGCCACACCGGTGGTTACCAGAGCCTTTCCAGATTCCCTTCTCCACAGATAAATAACCTTTAGTACTTGCTCCTGGCACAGAGAGCCTTCTAACTTTCTCCTCAGCCTATGCAGCTGCAGCACTCACTACTTGCCTCCCCACATTACACTTCAGCAGGCAGAAGTTGGAATCTGGCTGCTCAGGTTGTGTTTGAATAGCTGTTCCTCATCCCTTCACGAAATAAAGGGGGAGTGGATGGAAACATCTGTACAGCAATAATCCATCCTTGCTGCCATAATGAGTCTCTCTGTGGCTACTGAACACTGGTCTGTGCAGCAGTAAGAGGAGGCAATGAAGACCCCGATGCCATGGTTGTTTTTCTAAGCATTAGGTTCCACATCACTTTAGAGCTGATGCGAAGCGACGCAGCTGCAATGTGGCCCCATCTCTTGGGACAGCAAGCTGATTCAGAGAGCACTACTCACTGGAAAACCCATGAGAGCAACCAGCTCACACCCTTGAAACAGCTCATGGAGAGCAGGACCACAGCAGCCGTGACTCTGCTTGGGCAAGTTTCTACTGAAACCAGTTCAGATGTTCCCTGCGCAGTGCACAGCAGGAACAGCCAGAGTCCTTTTAACTTTGCCAAATTAAGGCTGTGAATGATCCACACAGATCCCAGACAGTTACACTGGTACAACTAGAGAAAGAAGCCAACGGCAGAAGTGTACAGGCCATTTAAACCAGCTTTTCCAGTACCTAAGGCATTTATGGAATAACAACAGCCTGACCAGAGGACAGGCGCTTGACACGTCGTGGGTGCCTCCTCCCCTCATGCTTGTCCAGGACCCACACAGAGAGCTCTCAAAATGGATCACCAGCATTGAAGACCTGTACACCTCAGTTTTGCATTTCCAGGCACAGAACGATGCTGTCCCACAAGCAAGGGCTGATGCTGTATCCAAGAAAACCAACCACTGGCTTCATTAAACGCATAATTAGGAGACTGCTGCACTACCAGGAGTATAATGTATTTCATGTGAATGAAACAGATGCCATACTCAAATCAATCACAAATTTGCTGTTTATTAATCATCCTTGCAGAGTTTTACTTCTTGAAATGCAATTCACAGGCCCATACAAATAATCTGAGTATGGCTTGAGTAATTATATTGAAAGTAAAATACCTAAAATTAGCTGCTGTAAGCAAGTCTTTTTATTGTCATGTTGCTGTAGCCAACACCCTGAACTGTTAGATACTCTTTTTTTAAAACCCTTTGGGAGATGAAGGAGACTATAACTAACTTAGTAAGTTTTAACCAGTTAGCAAACCACGGCTATTTAAATATACATATAAATATTTAAAAATCCAGTGCAATGCTTTTAGAGATGTGAAATGTATATTACAGGCTTTGTAATAGAACTATCATGTTATTTCTACTTTGCAGACCATGAATTTATCATGGATCCAGCATTGTTAACTACCCAGGAGTTGCATGTCTGACAGTTTCATTAAATTGAGTGAAACTTTGGCCTCACACTTATCAGTCCAGTTACATTTATCAATTTGTCTTTCCCTTTTTTAATTAAGATTTGTTAGCTTTTCCTGTGGGAGGATATCCACACACAAAGCTGCTGTTTATGTCTCACAGGTGCTTCACTTCGGGCTTTTAAAATCCATGAGGATGAATATCCTTTCATTCACTGGTGGTGTAGACTCCAACACAAAATATTTAAGATATTTTACAGTTAAAATAAGTTCATTTATGAAATAGGAACGCACTCTGCCATTTTTAAAATGTGGGAAGTGGAAGATGTGCAGGCTCTGTAGCCTCAAGATCTCTAGATCATTAAATTCCAAGTGTTTTTTTGTGCTTTAAGATCTTGGAGGATCTGGGACAGCACCTGCCTAGAGGACACCTCCCGTATAACAGGAATCAAACTCAGGTCTCATCCTAGCATTTTATCCATGTGCTCTCCTATTTTCTCCAAGGCTGCTGCTCTCACCAGTTCTTGTTCCTCTTCTGAGGAACCAAAACTATCCTTAGACTGTAGCTCTGTAACTGAAGTCCATGCGCAGCAGGAGGCTCAGAGGCCACTCCACCCCTGTGCCATGTGGATGCTGTTTGAAGAGCTGAGCAAGATCCTACACACAAGGCACTGGGACAGGAGTTGTAACTGCTGCTGCAGCCACTGATGGCAGCTGGCAAGAAAATGAGAGTTGGGGGATGGCTGCTCTGCACCTGACAAGAACTGGCCCGAAGGCAGAAGTTACTAAGAGCTTCAGTCAGGCAGGAGTAAGGTATCCTGTACTGTAGCTCTGGCTTGGAGTCTGGCACTTTCTATGTCTGTAATCGACTTATTTTTAATCTGTTGCCTCCTTTCCTCCATCCATGATATAGGGGCAGTACTACTCACAATCTGTTACAAATTTTGGTAGAGTACCTATCGTAACTCAGCCCCAGCACAAGACAGCTGTCTTGCCAGCGGCCCACGAGTCCTCAGCCAACAGGCAGCTGCATTTTTCTTAGGATTTCCATTTGGGGTATATACCTGTAATGCCTGGAACACGTTGTCTAGAGCCTTTTTATGATCTGCCAAGTCATCCAGTCTTCACTAGGCAGTAACCAGCACTAGGCAGTATTGGCTGGTGTACGATACTCAGAACCTCACACTAAATCTCCTCTGGATCTTAAATAATTTCAGAAATAGTTATCTGAAAGTTCTCTGTCCACATTCTAGGAAAATCTGTATAGCTGGAGAGCTTTTGCAAGATAAAACAGAAAGAAAAATGTGTGATGCACTCCAGAGTCAGGCCATGAACGCGCTGTCACGGGGTAGCCTGTGCCACAGGATGACTGCCTCATACCCTGATGGGCAGGAGCTGGGTATGTTTGATGAGTGGAAGAACAAGGTTAAATTTGTTGCTGGCCCTTAGGTAGTGTGGGATTGAAAATGTAGCAGGGAGATCTGGCAGGAGCTGATGCAAAGGACTAACCCTGTGTTTCCAGTCAGCCATAGATGACCTTAGTTCCTTGTAAAATAAAGGGTATTTTGTCCTATATTTATAGATAATTACTTATGTAACTAACTTTCCCACTGGCATCACTGGAGATTCCATTTCCTTACAGACTTCCACTTCACTCATGCAGTGCTAATAGGATCAAAGTCTCCTACCCATGTGTTCTGCAGTATTTAAGAATGAAATGGTATACGTCATGCAAGATTTTTATGGTTGAAAGCCTTGTGTGATATCTCTCATTTGACATATTTACATTTTTCAAATGTAAAATCAAGATTATAAAAAAAAGGACAAACCCACCCAAAGCAGAATCAGAAACCAAAATAATGGAGTATAGCCATGTTGTTTCTACAGTTAAATTGTGCTGATGCAACCATCATTTTATTCTCATTATTCACCTCTGTTGCATGCCTTGATGTTCCATGAGGACATTGCTGGGACAGTCCTGATCATTCACCTGAATGATTTCACCATAGTTTTCTCCAGCTGAGGATCTGTCTCTGCCAAATGATGCACATGAGAAGACATCTGGCATCTGAGGTGATGATTTTAAGAAGTGAATTAAGTAGACTATAATAGGTAAAAATCCATTATTCAAGATAAAGCAAAAGTATCCTCTTCCCTTGGAGGCAATTCAGTGATCCTAAAGTCAGGAATCTGAATTATCACTTCCAGACTTTCCTCTTGTGCCCCAATCATACACAAAAAATCAAAGATAGCAACATCAGGCAAGGATTTGCAGATTTCTCTTGGGAAAATAATCATCATCATCATCATCATCATCATCATCATCATATTTTAGCAATTGCTTGGGTAAATATTTTTAATTATTTAGAGGGAAAATTAAAGGTAATGAGATGCAAGCATGCAAAAGTCTTCTTTGTCATAGAGAAATAGCATTCTCTGTGCAGGCTAGGTTCAAGAGAAACACTTCTCCAGACTACTTGCCAAACTCCATAAATTTCTAGAATAAAAACAATGGTTGCTACACTACTCTGTCAGTAAGTATAAGTGATTTTTAACATTTTTTTCTTTGTTATGTGGGTAAAATTAAAGTGTTCTCTTGCTCCCAAACATTAGGTTCCACAGCTTTCTAATGCTTTCTTTAGCAAGCTCAAACAGCTAAAATAGGAGAATATACACATTTCCCATGATGGTGAATCACAGTTTTCTCTTCTAAACTTACTGGTTTGGAAAGCTCTATGCCATCAAACTTAAGGTACCACCTACTTTTAGGATACACCTCTGGGGTTACAGAAATAAATACAATTACACTGCAACACCAGCGAGAGTGCATGTTGTGTATTTAAATATTCAGTGCTCTTTATTAGGTTCTTACTGTCATTCTTCAACTAAATGTTTTAACAGACTTGAATGTAAACATAATGTGAAATGAGACCTACAGGATCCTCAGACATCAAGGGTTCCATAGGTCTATATGCATATGTACCTTCTCCATAAGAACCCAGGATGAAGGTTGATATCGTCATCACAGGCTGTCATTCAAAACGTGTTCATTCTAAGCTCAATATTTATTCATATAGAGAGATGTTATTGTTTAAAGACTGCAATATAACATTGTTCAAAGTGGAATGAAAAGACCTATAGGTACTTAAGCCTTCTCAGTGGGAAAAAATTGCCTTTCTTATCACAGAAGAGGGTTGTGTATGACAAAACATTCTGTGAGTGGATCCCTTGGTGTGGATGTTTCAACAGTGCCTATCTTTTCTTGATTGGAAGAATGTAGAAAGCTGATTAAACATGCAGTTGAGAAACTGAAGATTTTTGGTTGCTACAAATAAATTTAGAAAGTTAGCTCTTTCAAAGCACTGTTTAATAATTGAAAGATTAATAGAGCAGCCTGATAGATTTAAAAAACCCACACAAACAAACAAACAAACAAAACCAACCTCCCAAAAAATTACATCTTAAAAGAAAAAGCAGTAGATAAGCATTGGAAGAAATGGAATGTGTGTGCCTACAAAAGGTATTTTTAAAAACTGTTCTTGTCTATTGGTGCATATCAACACAATTTGGAAATACGACTGCACTCATCAATAGCCTTCAAATAGCATAATCTAGAAAGGTATTAGTGAGAAAATGGATTCTGACCTCAAAAGCATTTCCTGCAGTAGTTCAAAGGGCCAGATATTTTGCTGATACAAAATACTGCAATAAAATTTTGTTGAGCACTTACTCAAAAGTTGCCCTGTTTTGTCACTGAAGACACTGCTAAAAATCTGCCAATTAGTAGTGAAATATTTGTGCAAGGTAGTGCTGGTGTCATAAAAGGCATCAGGTTTTTTATAAGACAGGTAAATAAAATACAGGGAGTTAGAGACTGATAATGATTTTTTTCCACAGAAAAAAATGTCAGGTAAGAAGAAGAAAGGCCTCCACGTTCATAAATCTAATTCATTGTTTATTATGAAAATTATTTACCATAAGGAAAATTTAAAAATTAAGGCTAACCTGCAGTCACATACACAGAAAAGTCTAACCTCTTCACTCAGTTTTCACAGAATCATAGAAACACACAACTGTAGGGGTTGGAAGGGACCTCGAGATCATCGGATCCAACCCCCCTGCCAAAGCAGCTCCCTAGCTCATACTGCACAGATAGGCATCCAGACCGGTCTTGAATATCTCCAGGGAAAGAGACTCCACCACCTCCCTGGGCAGCCTATCTTCCATGAAGACACCAACATTTTTTAATAATTTGTTAAAACAATTTGTTTAACAATCATGTGCACTCATACTTGAAATTGGATCTAAATCTAAACGGAACTTCAGACATATAAAATAGCAATGATTTAAGAAAAATATTCATCACACACATTCATCGCACTTTTTTTTTCCTTAAAATGCAATTTTAAAAATCAAAATCACCTACATATCCATTATTAAATAAATCAGTAAGTGCATCTATGAATCTAGGCCTGTTATCCCTATTTAATACAGCTATGGGCAGCCAAACTAAATAGAGCTTATCTTCCTTAAGAGCAAAAGATTCCTCAACCTTAGTGTAAATGCTCTCCTAATCAGACCCAATACCACAAATGAAAAATCCGGTAAAAAGCAATGAAGAAGCTTGAATCCATAACAAAATTAAAGTTGATCATCGAGGCCAAGTTTAACATCTCAGTCCTCCATCATGGGATTTTTGGCTCAACTGCTGCTTGTACTGTTGAATTTGAGCTGGTTTGGTGTCACTAATAGCAGTGGACATTGATCTGTTCACACAGGGCTAGTGGCCTCTGAGCCAAGGTTCTTTTCTTCCAACACAATTATCTTTTTCGGGGGGTGTCCCTCCAAAAGGTCTTGCTCCACCACCCCCACTTCAGCTATGAGGGGTTATCTAACAGAAAGCAGAGAACTAAACACCGCTGGATGGTTTTGGTCTTCAAAACCAGCACTGGACTTGGATGGGTTTAAATGAGTGGTACAACACTGCTATGGAACTGGTCTGCCTTTGACATCAGTGCTCTGGCTGCCTTTGGATTCCAATCATTGCTTTTTTGGATTCCAGTAGGAAATACCATTGAACAGCTTCCTCCCCAGTGCTGAATATATGATACTGTGCAATACAGTTCACTGCTGTGATTTGAATCAGGAACTACCACTTTTTTCCATTTTCCAACTCCTGACTGCTCTTCTAAGTAAGATCTCTGCCATGGTTTAACCCCAGCCAACAACTAAGTACCAGGGAGCCACTTCGCTCACACCCCCCAAGCCCCCTTGAAAGAATGGGAAGAGCCAACTTCATTTTGCTTTTATAGAAGACAGTCATCATGAGTTGCAGTTTTAAAGAGTTCTGTGATTATCCATGAACCATTGCTGGAAGCCATCTAACCTCCAGCCTGATACTCTCCAAAGCAGCATAAAGGGTAAATATGGATTTAGTCTCCAGAACGACTAAAATCCTAAGGCTCCCTACAAAAGGACACGAGTCACATGTATGCAAGTGCATTAGCTTCTGAAAAGCTCTGTCAGCATCTGCCTTGGGTTTTGAAAGAAATGTCCATAGAAGCCTTTCAGCCACCACTGCTCTTTCCTGATATTTCTATGGGAATCTGGGGAAGAGGGAACCCAAGGCTTTTGTGCTTATCTCTTTTTCCCATTCAACCTGAGAAATTATATTAATATCTCATCTGTTTACAAACTTGTATCATGTACAACAAGAAGAAAAGCAGCACAGGCTAATGAAAGATTAAAAATAAATTAAAAATGCTTTACTATAATGAAGTTGGTTTTAATCTCAGACTCTTACTAAAATGTGCTGTTAGTGTTCTTTTGTCACTTATGGCATTGACTGGAACCATTAAAAATTGTACCAAAAATGAAGAATTATAGCAGAGGGAAAAAAAAAAGTAAAAAAACAATGCTGCAGGGAAGGGAATCACAGAAGGGTAGGAGCTGGAAAGGACCTCTGGAGATCATCTACTCCAACCTTCTGCTAAAGCAGGATTACCTCAAGCAGGTTGCACAGGATTGTGTCCAGGCAGGTTTTTCATATCGCCAGAGAAGGAGACTCCAAAACCTCTGTGGGCAGCCTGTCCCAGTGCTCTGTCACCCTCAGAGTGAAGAAGTTTTTCCTCATGTTGAGATGGAACTTCTTGTGTTCAAGTTTGTGCCCCTTTCCTCTTGTTCTGTCACTGAGCACCACTGAAAAGAATCTGGCATCCTCTTGACACCCACCCTTTAGATATTTATAAGGATTGGGAAGTTCCCCTCTCAGTCTTCTCCAGGCTAAACAGACCCATCTCTCCCAGCCTTTCTGCATACTAGAGATGCCCCAGTCCTCCAATCACCCCCACAGCCCTCTGCTGAACCAGTAGTTCCCTGTCTTTCCTGAAATAGGGAGCCCAGAACTGGACACAGGACTCCAGATGTGGCCTCACCAGGGCAGAGTAAAAGGGAAGAAGGACCTCCCTCAGCCTGCTGGCCACACTCTTCAGAATACCATTGGCTTTCTTGGCCACATGAGGACACACTGCTGTCTCATGGAGAGCTTGCTGTCCCCCAGGACTCCCCGGGTTTTTTGTCTGTAGAGCTGCTTCTCAGCAGCTCCACCCCTAACCTGTACTGGTGCTTGGGGTTATTTCTCCCTAGATGCAGGACCCATCACTTGCCCTTGTTGAATTTCATTTGGTTCCTCTTGACTCAATTGTCTAGTCTGTCTAGGTCTCACTGAATGGCAGTGCAGCTTTTTGGTGTATCCACCACTCCTCCCAAGTGATGTCTGCTTATTAGTCCAAACCATAACGATTTTATTCCAATTTTATTCAGGCAAATCTCCCCTAGACAAACCAAAAAGTGGGGTTTGTCCTTGTTGCTTAAAGAAAAGTAGACAACTTCAACTAATTTCATAGACACAGACTCTATCAATCAGTGTTATCCAGTGTCAAAACAGAGCAGTGTGTCTAACAGTTACATCTGTACGCTTCATGCATAAAAGCAGCATTTTGAAATGAAGATATTGATTTGTTTTCTCCTCAGCCAGGAGCCAGTGACCTCTGTGGTGTGGTCAATCTTGGATCTATTTCTCACTTCAATGTCTTTGGAATTGCTGACTTGGTCAATGCATGCACTATACAGTTACTGTGTCATTAATGCCATGCTGAACTTGTATTATCATTCTTAAGAAG
Organism: Laterallus jamaicensis coturniculus; assembly: GCA_022605575.1. Taxonomy (NCBI): domain Eukaryota; kingdom Metazoa; phylum Chordata; class Aves; order Gruiformes; family Rallidae; genus Laterallus; species Laterallus jamaicensis. The sequence goes on from JAKCOX010000002.1 coordinate 45,424,581, forward strand.
CCAAACCTGACTAAACAATGAGAATAATTACTTAACAAATTTTACTGTCTATAGCAGCATATAGGATTTTTACTAAGGCAATAGATGCAGGGCATTCATAACGAGCAGGACCATATATACATGCAGGAGACAATTCTGTTTGGTAAACTATGCTAATTAAGATTATGGGGAGCACTGTCCCCTTTTCATTTACTACCAGACAGCACAGGAACATTTCTCTTTGATTGAGCAGGAGTTTTTGGAGCGCAGTCTCATCTGCTCCTTGTGGATGCTAAAGTTGTTGTGTTGGTCCCACAGCTGTCTCTGGGGTTGTTTCATGGGATCATGAAGGAGGAGGTGCTTAAACTATTGTTAGCTATGTTTTCATATTCTTCTTTCAGAGCTGGTTGGCACTGTAGAGCTTCTGCAAGGCTGGCATCTCCCTGTCACTCAGTGTCCTCACTCACACTGAGATACAGAGCATTGACACCTCAGGCACAGCATCAACTCACATAAAGGCTGTTATTTTCAAACCTACACTCTTACATTTCTAAGTTTGCATTGTAAAGACTCTGTTCAAGACCTTCCCTGCCCCCCCCCTCAAAAAAAAAAGCAAAAAACCAAAACAGTGAACCTCCTTTCATAACTGCCCCTCATTTCCACCAATGTGGAAACTTCCACCCGAGCGAGGAAGATGGCAGCACAGTGAAGAAGGTTCCAACTAATTATCTGCCTTTCAACTGTCATCCTAACGTAGACATTCTCATTTGCCTGGTGTAACTGAAGCATGGCACTGTGCACAGCCCTCCACTGAAAGGGGTTAAAACATCCCATTTTCACAGAATCACAGAGTTGTAGGAGTTGGAAGGGACCCCGAGAGATCATCAGGTCCAACCCCCCTGCCAAAGCAGCTCCCTAGCTCATATTACATAGATAGATGTCCAGATGGGTCTTGAATATCTCCAGAGAAGGAGACTCCACCACCCCCCTGGGCAGCCTGTCCCAGTGCTCTGTCACCCTCACTGGGAAAAAGTTCTTCTGCATGTTGGTGCGGAACTTCCTGTGCTCCAACTTGAGGCCATTGCCCCTTGTCCTGTCTCCACAGACCACTGAAAAGAGGCCACCAGGGTAGAGTAGAAGGGGAGGATCACCTCCTTTGACCTGCTGGCCATGCTCCCTTTAATGAACCCTGGGATCCCATTTGCCATCTTGGCCACCAGGGCACAAGGCTGGGTAATGGCCAACCTATCATCTACCAGGACCCCCAGGTCCATCTCCCCAGAGCAAGTTCTCAATACCAAGGGAATGAAGCATTTTCATGGCAATCTTCATCTATGTCAAGTTTCACACCCTCAGAAGGATATTGTAAAATGCTAAAAATACATACAGAGTATTCAGAGAAATTCTAGCCAGTAACCAGCTCCATAAGATACTGAGCAAAGCTATAGTATTGCCTGGGACAGAAGAAAAATTTTCTGAGCATGTTCAGCACCCACTTATGTTCTCTGAACTCTGCCTTGCAGAGAAAATAATCTTGCCTGGTAAGAATGTGGTGACAAGCAACAGTAAAGTACTCCCTATCTCCTTGCAATGTTTTATGGCTCAATTCTTGAAAAGGTTCTACGTATTACTCTAAAAATATATGTATCTCTAAATGGCATTTAAAGAAGTTAAAGACACATGCTTCTCTAACTTACATCTATAAAAGAATCATTGAATTCAAAAGTGTTTTTAGTGTAGCTGAAGATACAAGTCACCCAGGATGCTCAGGGCTTGTTTGACCTACAGATGAAGAACAGATTTGAAAAGCAGCCAGAAAGAGAGTGTGAACCTCTAAGGCAGTGACATCTCCCCTCTGTGGTCTGGAGAATAAAAGCTGTGATCCTTAAGGACAGATGTTAAGATGAAAAATGGTATTAGCTGTGATTCCTGAGCCCCGTCCCCTTCACTCAATTGATGTATTCAATCGGTTCTGTCACAGGAGGAAAACTTTCTGGGGTAGTTTTCCTCACAGGCCTCCCACTGCTCCTCCCCAACAGAGCCAGAAGTGCTCTGAGCTGCCACTGCCCTTTCCTTTCTCCAGCAGCTCCCTTCAGCTGCCCATGGCATTGCAATAGGGAGGAATTTGTCATAATTTAAAACAAACAAACAAACAAAAAAAACCCACCAAAAAACCCCCTAAAAGCCTTTCTGTTATGGCTGCAAAGCTTTTGGTACACTCGGATCACACTTTCAAGTGTTCCCCTGGCATCACAAGAGTGCACATCACAAAAAGCTGAGGGTCTCAGAGATCATCTGGGTCCAAGAGCTCAGACTTTGGCTGCAACAGCAAACATCATTAACATCACCCTGGTGTCAGCATCTACAAGGAGTGAAGCCTTTGTGCCAGGCACGTTCCTGTCTCTTCCCAGGGCAGCAGCATCTTCAAGGGGAGGGGGAAAGCTGGGCATATCTCCTGGTGGGTTCTTCACCAGAATAGGAAGGAAGAAATATTTTGCCTATGGATTTCAAGAAGTATTTATTTTCTTGGTCAGAAGTGGCTGTTCCTTTCTCTGCAACCTCCTCAACATACATACATCAGCAAAATACATCATCCTACGGCTTCAAAATACCGAGGGGTTATGAGGCACCTGTCTAAAGAGTATTGCTAAATTATTTCCTTCAGTAAGCAAAAGCAGATTTTTTTCATTATGCTGGAGGAAACAGGGTAGGGACCTATGCCATAACTGTCAGGAGGAAAGCACCACACCTATCCTAACCCAAAGAAAGGAAACCCCAAAGGGATCACATTTGCAAGCATCAGCTGAATTACAGAATCACAAGGTTGGAAAAGACCTTTAAGATCATCAAGTCCAACCAATCCCATCCTAAGCTAAACCATATCCCTAAGTACCTCATCTACCCTTTTTTTAAACACATCCAGGGAAGGTGACTCAACCCCCTCCCTGGGCAGTCTGTTCCAGGCCCTCACAACTCTTTCAGTAAAAATTTTTTTCTAATGTCTAATCTGACCCTGCCCTGGCTCAGCTTTGTGCCATTTCCCCTTGTCCTATCTCCTGTCACCTGGCTGAAGAGACCATCACCCACCTCTCCACAACCTCCCTTCAGGTAGTTGTGGGTGGTGATAAGGTCTCCCCTCAGCCTCCTCTTCTCCAAGCTAAACAGCCCCAGCTCCCTGAGCCATTCCTCATAGGATTTTCCCTCTTGCCCCTTCACCAGCCTGGTTGCCCTTCTCTGGACTCGCTCGAGGACCTCAATGTCCTTCTTATGGTAAGGAGCCCTGAACTGGACACAACACTCGAGGTGTGGCCTGACCAATGCCGAATACAGGGGCACAATCACCTCCCCAGACCTAATGGCCACATTATTTTTTTATACAAGCCAGGATGCCATTGGCCTTCTTGACTGCCTGGGCACACTGCTGACTCATATTCAGCCTGCAGTCAACCAACACCCCCAGGTCCTTCTCTGCCTGACAGCTCTCCAGCCAGCCTCCCCCAAGCCTGTAGCGCTGCATGGGGTTGTTATGTCCCATGTGCAGCACTCTACACTTGGCCTTGTTAAACTTCATCCCATTAGTCTCAGCAATGGTTTATACTCTACTATAGTATCTAAGGAATCTAAGTATCTAAGGAATATTAGAATCTAAGGAACATTTTTAAACTGTGTTTCACTTTTTCAGCTACCACTAAAGCAATTAGCAGAACTCATTAGCCAACTGACATTTTACAAATTAATGATTTGCTCCTGTAAACTGATGGAAATGCATAGTAAATAAAGCTTGATTTAAACGGGATCAGGAAGTCACTCAGTCCTGGAATATGCTTAATCAGCATTCATGGCTTTAAAAACAGGCATGTTGAGATAATTACAAGCTCCTGTTCCAGTCTAGTTTTCACTCTACAGAAGTAATATTGTCTGTGAAGTTATTCAACATTAATTTTGAAAAGACAGCAGACATTAAGATTTCAAGTGACTGAAATAATGGCAATGTGCATATGAAGAAAAGCTGAATTTCCCCCAGTGAATTTCTATTACTGCAAACATCTTTATATTTTAATAATCTCAGAAATAATCCCTTATCTCATTGGAATAAGAGTAGAATAAGTGACAACATCCAGGAGATACCTGGGTAGATGACACTTTTGAGTGTAGACAGCTCTCTATCACAGTAGATATTGAATTAGAAGATGATGATATTTAAAATAAAATCTTTCAATTAGAGGTGAAAACCTGGTGTTATATTTTGTATCTATCTTTGGAAACAAAGTTGAAGAGAACATCTGTCCCCATTGATCTGACTGTAGCTATGATCATACCAGATGTGACTCCATTCTCCTCCAAGCATTCTCACTGACAGGGTGGCTACTCTCAGAAAGGCAGTCATACTTGCATTTTACAGCCGAATAATAATAACAGAAATGTTGATTTTGTGATTTAGTCAGCAGAGGAAAAAGTTCTTTTCCATCAGTAAGCAAGCTTTGGTAAATCACTGAGCTTCTCCCGTTGTATGGCTGTTGGGACCACAGGTTTAAATAATGACAGCCATCAAAATTATTTATTTTTTTCATTTTCATAATACTCTTTGTACCCTGGCTTCCTTCTCAAGGCATAGGCATTTTCCACTCACACTAATGCCTTGACAGAGTGTTTCTCACAACCTAAACCAATTGACTTCATGTATCTTTTTACCTTAAACATGCTACACATAACTGTCGCAGTGGTACACGTGGACAGAGTACCTATGTGACAACAGCTCAAAGTACAACCTACCCAGTGGGACCCACACGGGCCGTGGGTATGGAGCAGTATTTCTGCTGCGCAGGAACTCTGTCAACAAATCCAAACAACAAAAGTGAGAATCCTTCCATTTTTCTACTGACACCTTGCCTGTTCCTTCTGGAGCAGCACACAGCAGCCACCAAGCAGTCACTCTGAATCACTGCATTCTGCTGCTGACCTGTGCAAAACCCTGATTCAGAAGTGAAATCAAAGTGCAGTTGAGGTTGTGTTTCAAGAGGCAGGATCACTTCCCAATAGGAAGAACTTTTCCCAAACATCAAGAAAATGTGGTCCTAGACTTAGCTTAGGGTCCTTCCCTGTCCTTGAGGACAGGCATACCATGCCAAGAGGAATCCCAAGCTACTTAGTAACCAAAGCAAGGACTTAGGTTTTTAAAGGCACGTTAACCAAGAATACATCATCCTCCTTGTGGAAATGTCAGCGTTTCGAGACACAGGTCACTAGAGAACTTGAATCTCAGCAAAACTTAATCAGAGTCAAAAAGGAAAGTGAATCTGTGTTCATTTCCCTTGTTCACTTCCAGTATTGAATCCTTGGTGTCAGCAGTATTTACCTATGGCGCGAAGGATAATAGAGTACTACCTGGCTTTCTAGGTAAGGACTCAGTGGGGGACAAACAGATCTCCAACTGTCCTATTGATAAGTTTCTAATTATAGAACTGAGCACTCCCTACGTTATTTCACCCCTGCTGCTTTTACCCAAAGTTTTGAATGAAATTGAAATGATGCCAGGAGAGGCTGAAGCTGTCCCAGGAAAGGCAAGGCTGCTGCAGCAACATGTTCTCAGCTTCAGCCTGCAGTGTGCTTGAGCATGTTTTCCCAGCAGGCACAGACACAGGCACACGCATATGACATGTTATATGTGGCCAGCCACTCACAGATCAAACATCAGTCACACAAACACAAATGCCTGATCAGGATGAAGTTCTGCCAGTGGGAAACACATGCAGCATGGACCTCTCCAGCAGCTGGCCTCGCACACTCAGGCTGCCTAGTAGTTGACCCATGGACCCCAAGTCTCCACAGCTGCTAACACATGAACAACGCACGCCCCAAGGGCCACAGCCCCTCTCCACTTGCAGATGCAGACCCCCTCAGTCCCAAGTACACACAACTCCCCCAGAAGAACACTACAACTGCTGCAGCAGGTACCTTTACATACTTGGTTTTCCCAGTAGCTGACCCTTTGACCCTTAATCTCCTCCCAGCTGCAGGTATCTATGCCCTCCTGTTCACACCAACACACACACACACACACGTTCTGCAGCCTGAGACACTCAGCAGCCAGTCCTAGATCTTCTTATCTCCAGCTGCTTTACATACAGACAGACACACACATACATGCATGACCTCCAGACTCTGTGGTCTCCACTAAGTAGCAAGACCTCCTAGTCCCCCTGGTAGCCAGCTCCTCCAGGTGTATCACACACAGAGGTTGATTGAGACTCCTAGAGGAGTTACCTGTAGAGAACCAACAGTCTTGGACCTCCTGACACCTAGAGCAGCCTGCTCTGAGAAATTAATTTTAAAATGTGGCGTCCACTTACTGGTGAAACTGAACAGACGTTTAGAAGCAGCAAGCACTAGATGGCAGCAGTGCTCAACTCGTCTAATTTAGACATAAAAGATGAGCCGTCGCCTACGTTTAGCAATGCCATTTCTATGTATTTCCCAAAGCACCTGAGACAGGAATTCAATACCAAAGGCAACATAGATACATCTCACAAATCTGTTGATAAAATACTCGGTGAATACAGTAGGCTACAGCAGAATCAAGCAGTCTTTCAACTTCCCATTACCATTAAAAAAGCCCTAAACCAGGAGGACCCGCAATGTGACAGAACCACTGACTATATTGCTCAATACCAGGGATAAAAAGCATTGCATGAGCCTCACCAGATATACCTGGCATATACCATGCCTCTAGGATGGGGGCGAGCAGGCTAACTGCCTTGCAGCCTCACCAGGGAAAGCCCAAGAGCCACCCCTGTCCCTCAGCCACCAGGGACATGGTGCCTCAGGCCTAGCAGGTGCTGGTGGCCAAGTCTGTGTATCTCTATGGCTCCACTCAAGGGGCTACAAGGGCAGCTGAAGTTGCAGTCACACACGACTGGCATACTCAATACATTTTTGGCATGAAACCGGCAAGAGGCACTACTGGGACACCAGCCTCGTGTCCTGCAGCACCTCTGCGAGGGGCACAGCCTCAGTGGTGGGGATCCAAAGGCATTTGTATACCTGGGGAAGGACATTTTCTTTAGCCTGGATGCTTTCAAGAGCAGCCTCTCCCCACTCTCCATCCCAGAAGAGCTAGAGGCCAAGGAAACTATTGTCAGCACCACCGCCTTTGTGCACAAGGTCAGGGGCTCAGTGGTGGTCAATGCCAGGCTCTACGTATATTTCAAGAGCCTTGACAAGCAGATCCCACCAGTTGGAGCCCCATCCCCTGGGTCCAAACTCTCAGAAACCCATTGCTGCTACATGGGAACAGAACCCTGGCACAAGGAGCTCAGCTGGACCCTTTTATCTCACCGAGTACTCAGTCTCCAACTGCTACATCATCCTTTTCACACGATAGGGTTTGCACAGGTGCTTGCAACAAGACCAGTACAAAAAAACAAGGAGGGCTGCTTGGGATCTAAGACTTCATCTCTTTTGCCATGACCAGCCTGCTCATCAACAGAAGAGAGAGAATGGGGCAGAGAACACAGGAGGTGTCTATTTCAAATACAATGGCACCAAAAAAGGGTACAGTACTGAGTCCAGTTGTGTTGAACACTATAGGGGGGTGGCCCTAAATGTGATTCCCAGAGGCGCTGTGACCATCGCTGATGGGCCCATCCTTGGTCAGCGATGGGTCCATCCTTAAGGCTGGCTGATGTTTACTCTGTGCAGCCTAGGGGAAGCTTCTAGCTGCTTCTTGCAGAAGCAACCCCCCTGCAGCCCCCCTCCTCCCCCAGAGAAAACCCAGCAGGCTGTAGAATTTCTAAATACATAAAAAGTCCAATGGATTTAAAGTAATTTGATTGACATTTTTTCCAATGAGTCAGTAATAGCCAGTTAAAATTAAACCAACTACAATAGTGAGGAAATGGATGTTTTGTCTACAAGTTTGGCAGCAATTAATACTGCTTTCACTAAAAGCTTTGAGACAGCTATCTTTAAATCCTGTGATTTTACAATATATATATATATTTTAGGTATTTATTGCTAGTTGAGGCCTTATTCCACTACACAGAGTATTTATCTCAATCACCAGCTACATAACCATTGTCTAAAGAGGAGTTTCAGTTGTAATCTAAACTGAAATAGAAAGCTGTGATCATTTTTCCTGTTTGGACACATGGAAGAGCTTAGCTTAAAAGCTGAGGTGACAAGTTCCAAAAATTCCACAGCTATAACAGCATCACCAGTGCTCCTGAATTCTTTTTAATAGACTACACAATCTAAGGGTAATACTGAAGTCATTTTTAGTATGATTGTCACCATTTTTGAGAAGGTAGATGGGAACTGATGCTGAAGACCAGAAAAGGCATGAGAACTTGCTATAACATCAGAGTATATTAAATTGCTACAAGCAGTCTTTGTCCACAGAATATTGAAGAGTTTCCTCTCTTTTAGCTGTCGCCAACTAGAATAACTCCAGAAATTCGTGATTAACAGCCTGAACAGCAAGTTCAGTGGAGCTTCAAGCTACATATGGGCTTTTAGACATTGTTTGTGTGTGTGAAGGGGTATTACCTGTTGTCCCAGGGGCTCACCCTTGTGCTGCTCTGCTCAGGTTCTTCCTTTTCACCTAAGACCCTCTCCTTCCCACAGCTTCTCTAAAGTTGCCCTGAAAGCAACTTAAGCTGAGTTTTTGTGCTGTTCAGGCACCAATTCTCTCCCACAACCCCAGGGTGTCATTCTTCTCTCCTCTTCCCAAGCAGCTTGTAATGGTAAATACTTTGGAAATGCAGCAGTTGGTACAAGCAGACCACCACTGGACACTGCCCCTAGTGACACATCCTAACAAAGGTACAAGAGTTCTGTAAGCAAAATGCCAATATACACAGAGTATTAGTCATTCCACTTCTATGTGCACAAATACACTGAGTAAGGGAGATTATTTTTGCTGCTTTATAGGAGTTTGAAACATAGCAGCCTGGCTGAATTACTAGAGAAAGCAGAGAAATAGCATGTAAATAAGCAATTTAGCTGGCATGCTATGGATGCCATTTATTCATATATGCAATAGATTGAAGTATTCAAGATTTTGCTCTCACACTCACTTGATGTAAAGTGTTTTGAAGTCATCAGCTGCAGGGATGGATATCCTCTCCACTCACAAGCTGTGCTGTCATAAAGGTGGCATGCTGTCTATGCTGCATTCACAGCCGACTTAAGACACTATAAAACCTTATTGCTGCAGATCTGCATTACACAAAATAACCTTCCAATAGAGCATTTCACCTATTTTTGATGTAAAAGTCTAGAACCATCTGAATTCCCACAGCACAGGATGGAGTAGTGCATGCCCTCAAGTATGAAACTGATGGCAGAATTGACATCATTTCAGGAACAGATTTGTTGGTGACACCTCAAATCAAGGTTTAGGGTGGGTTATTTCAGTTTGTTTTTTGGTGGTGGTGGTTTTGTGTTTGCTTTTCTGAAGTCTACTCATGTACAGAATTATGTTTGGCTTTTAGGTAACTCAAGACAAAATTATACCCCACCATGTCAAGAAAGAAAATGAGCCTCTTCCTTCTCACCAAAACCCCCAGCTTGGTGAGTTTCATTGTTTTACATTACCAAAGTAGTTAAAAAAAAAAAAAAGGAAATTCGTTAAATTCTTAAGAGCAAAGATCTCCTGAACATACTTTTTTCAGCTATCTGAAAGGAAGGCAATTTTATCTACCCTGAGTTCTAACACGGCTGTGACAGACATTAGGATGCTCTTATGCCTTAGAGCCAGTTCAGAGGATCCTTCTGGAGTATCATTCTGCAAGTAGCAGAATTTCTGCCTTCACAAAGATACTGCCTCAGTAGCAAGGCCAGATTAATTTTAATATCAGTACAACTGTTTTTCCACCACCTCTATGGGTCAGCACTTGGGCACAGTTTACCACATGAGAATGTATTAAGAAGCCAGGCTTAGCTCTATCTCCACACTAGCACCTCTCTTAAGCATCCACATACTCATCTTCTGTTCTGACAGGCCAACACTCACTTTTCAAACTCTTGTGAAGAGCTCCATGCTTTTTACACAGCATAACATGCATGATCAGCAGTGCTCCCTAAAGGAACTGATGTCAATTTAGAAATAAAGCATGTTAATGGTTACAGAACAGTTACTCCTTGGACACAGCATGACAGCAGTGCTCTGTAACAGTATGCCAATCTCCAGGAGTTAGAACCACAGACAGTGCTAACCAGTAAACAGCCTTACACTGTATGTCAGAGGCCTCAGTACTTTGGAATCGCCATGTAAAGAAAGAGAACAAAGCAGAGATCTCACTGAAGTGTGAAAAGAAAGCTAGTCTGGTTTGTTGGAGGGGGGTTGTTACATGATGCTGTGTCAACAGCATAATCAAAGTCTGGCTCATTTGTGGGGTGCACAGCCTATCCTGCCGAGAGCTCTGCAGAACTCTATGTACAAACACACCAAGTGTTCTGAAAACACTCCTGCCTAGATACACAGGAACACACCTCAGAACTGCATACTGCTTTACTCACACTGAATAAAAACGTTACTACCAACTCTCCTTAGCACCCTGCCACTTCATTTGCTCACCATTATCCTGTGAACAGTCTCAAAAAACCAAAGAAGGGTCCATCTAGACACAGCATCCCCTTCAAGTCAAGCATGAGTGTTATCACAGGTTTGTTTCCCTAGGTTAGCACTAACAGACATGGCAAGTGTTGGTTTAATCTGGAAGTACAGGTCACTGACAAGTAAAACCCCACTGCAAACAGCACAGCTTGGTAGCTTCCGTGGTTGGTCAGGCCTGCAGCAAGCCAGCTCTTCACAGCCGTGCAACTCTGAAATCAGAGATATAATTTCTCACTGCTTTCTTCTGCCAGGCTGCAAAGCAAAGCAGCTAAATCTACCAACCTGCATCTCACACAGCTCTTGTGGAAACATCCTCTATCAGAGTTATGTGGCTTGTGCCGCTTGAGTGTCTGAAGGAGTCTTAAAAGTACTCCAACCATGACTTAGAACATTGTGGCCTACATAGAGCTGGAGAGCTGAATGGCATCAACAATGACTTCTCAGACCCTAAGAGGGCAGAGACAGAAAGAGGACTGATGACTTATCTTAAGTCTCCAAGAATCATTTAGAAAGATTACTTTCCCAGTCTGCCCAGCAGAGAAAAGAACTAACCCTCTGCAGCAACATACTCATTATTAGCCAATACTGATGTATTCTACTCACTTATCAACAAGATCCACAGTACTATTAAGTGTGACTGTGAAGGGTGACATGTTGTGAGTGGGCTCCAATGCTTTTCAGAAAGTTTTAAGTCCTGGAGAAGTTCATGCCATATTACTGAGCATGAGTAAAACTGGCAACCTTACCTAAAAGGAAAAAAAAGCATCTGAAGGCAGACAGGTACTGCTCATAAGCCAGGGCCATCCTGTGAAGGAATTTCCTGCAGCCATGAGATGGAGCAGATAGTCACAAGTCTCAGCTCTCTCCAGGTGCTCAATTTTCCTTGTACTCAGTTAACCCATCACAAACCACAACTCCTAACTGCTTCTGCTGCACTTGATTCTTCACACAGCCTTCCCTACGTTCAGCCACTATTACTCAAACCAAAAATCCCCAGCACACAACAAGGAACTGAGCCTTCTCAGAGAGCTGCATTCCACACCGTACCGGGGAGCACAGCAGCCACCACAAGTGCCCATGGATGCCAGCACCACATGTGGCAGCAGGACAAGAGCTTCACCAGAGCAGAGAGGGCCAGAAATGAAGACAGTACAGAATATAAAAGTACACACCACAGCACCAGCACCTGTAGATTGCTGCAGCTGTATAAAAGGCTTCAAGTCATACAGTGAATATGGTGTATGTTTTATTCTATTTACAGTACATTTGTTATAAATATAATACATTTCTTGAAAATCTTGAGTAGATTTTTTTTTTAAAACAGATCAATTGTTATAGTTACATAATAAAGTAAGTGACAATTTAAATGACAAACTCATGGTTGTGAAATAGTGCATTCTGTGTTGAGATGAACAAATACTCAAACTGGTTGAAGAAATCGTTCTTTTTTTTTCTAAACACCTTAGGTGGGACTTGTATGTAAACCTGGAAAGGTCACCAGCTTCCATAAACATGGAAATTCCAAACAAATTTTTAAACTAAAGAAACAGAAATGGATTTGAGAGACCTTATTGAACTTCACAGTAAGGTGGGGATTTATCATGACTAATGGCTTCAGACAGGAAAAAAGCCAATGAGGGTTTCTTCCTGAACCATATCCTAATACAGCCACAAATATTTAACACACCATGCTGGAAGTTGTAACAGCAGTCAAGCTGCATTTCTGACAGGGCATAGACATACAAATATGTTCAGATCTGGAGTTAAAGAGTATGTTGTGTTATGAATACCTTAATTACCAGAGAAGAAATACATTATAAAAGGATAAAGGTATTTTTCAGTCCAACGTGCGTTGCATTGAGAAACAAATTGACAAGTCTGAATATTTTGCTATTTTCTTTCCTACACAATCTTTAGTAACAAGTTAGATGTTTGAGGTGCTATTTCCAAAAACTGCAGCAAAATGTCAACCAGCAATATAAGAAAAGAATCCCATTTATTTTGTCTTTTAGTGTGATTTTTATTTCCAGGAAGTGGTCAGATATTATTGATGATAATCAGTGCAGGCATGGAGTTCTGCTGACTCGTTTCAAACAAAGTAACTTGGTCCACTAGCTTGGCAAACACTCTGGGGGTTCCAAGGTTATAGACACCTGTATGAACGAAGCAAGCTTTCAGCTGCAAGCTACAGACCTCTTGGCTTTTAAGTTGAAGCTTGTACTGCGTTTGCCCAAGCCATGTAAAAGATCCATGAATTTCCAGTGCTTCTGGGCTGAAAAAAGAAGGTAACAAGGTTATTTTTCTGCATTTGAAATAGATATACTACTAGTTTACATGATTCCCCCCCAACCCCAAGTTTTCCTAAGATTCCAGGCCACACTGTGTCTGTCACCAGCCACTCACAGATGTGTTCTTTATGCTTTCTGAAAGCTTCAAGTCCCAAGCACAAGAGTAAAATCAGAGTACATGTCACACAGAAATAATCAGAGACACACACTGCTTCAGAGACATTGCATTAGTAAGTTGGGGGGGGTGGGGGTTGTTTGTTTTTTAAAGAAGTTTTAAGGCACATGACTATACTATCATTCCAAGGACATAACTTCAAATGCTGTTACAAAGACATGATCATCTTGTGAAAAGACCCCAGGTAGTGAATAGCTTCCTAATCTTAACTGATAATAAAATGGACTTCAGTCTTCTGTCCTCTACCCCTGAATTTGTGTGTTAGGCTCTGGGCTTTTAATTTCTTACTTGCCTTGACGGACTGTTGGCAAGAAGCCATGTTTCCCCATGACTAAGCCTACATCAACATCTTCACAATCTGCACACACACACCCACCCAAAATGTTCAGTCAAGTGTCCCAGTCTATTTTTAGGTAAGCAGACCAAGAAGCATAAAGGCTGCAGGGAGCAGGGGGATGAGGGGGGACAACACATGACAACACCACACAGAACAGGGCATCTCCTGAATTACACCAGTTAACTGCCTTGTTTTCAGAGAAGTTGAAGAATTAACAATGGTATATCATGTTATACTTGAAGTCTCTCCTACAGAAACCCTTAGTAAAACATTCCACAGTGGCAATGTATTTGCACATAATACAGTTCTAAGCAAAAAGCCAGACATATAGTCAGCTGATAAACCATGGGCAAGTCTAAAAAATACCAAAGGTTCTATGGCTCTTTATACTAAGACAAATTACAGGAGGAAGTGCTTGTTTAAACCTCAGAATTTTCTTCTACAAATAAGTATTTAAAAATAAAAACCCAAGAACATATATTTAAAGAAGCAGGGTTGCTGAAACTCACGTTTCACTAGTTCAAAAGTATTTCCACTTTCCTAGAAATTATCTGCAGAGTGTAACCATTCAAGTCACAAATCAAGTCCTTATCTTAGCAACAGTCAGAAGCAAAGTAAAACTGAGCACTCAATGGTGACTCCCATTTGACAGTATGTTAATCACTTCCCACATGGAAGAAGCCACCCTTGGAAAAAATCTTATTCTAGACCTTCAACAGTTAAAAAGTCACAGGATTCCCAAACCTAGGAAGAAGCATTCTCACAAAATATGGTTTTATTAACATTCACACCTTACCTTGTTGTTTTATGCCTCAAATCAATCATCACATCTACAACAGCCTGGGAACAATTGGAAAGTAGGAGTGTGACAGGTACCAGACAGAGGCTGTGAAGAAAAATAGTGCAGTATTAAAGGAGGGGGGGAGGAGGGGGTGGGGGGAAGTCTCACTCTGGACAGTCTTCACTCTTAAATAGCTAAAATACATTTCAAGCAATAAGATTAACACATAGTTGTCTATTATGCAACAGTCTGCACAGCAAGGTCATGACTTACACTGACTATAGTTATTTATACTAAGAGTTACTGAGGCAAAATAGCACCGGTTCCACTAGGCCAAGTGAAGTCACCACTTTCCTTTGGCCAGCTGAGAAAGGTGAGCAGAAGCATAAACACCACCTTAGTTTACAGGAAATCTACTGTTATGACAGGAGACATTTCAGAATGGGACAACATGGTCCAGTCTGCTACCCTCTGAACCACTGTCAGCACATTTTGTCTAAATGCCTCCTGCAGTGCCTCCTGTAGAGGAATTGCTGGCACTTGGTCTACCATTTTAGACACAGCCATGCCTGAATGGAACAGACAGCACACACACATCTGGTGTCAAACCTTTACCCTGAATAAAAATAACACAGTTAGTTGCTACTCTGTCTGTTCACAATTAGTATGGTTGTTTTTACAGCTAACACTGCAGCAAGAAAGGGGAGTTGGAATTTGATGATCTTTAAGGTCCCTTCCAGCCCTAACTGTTCTATGATTCTATGAAGACAGACCCCAGACTATCCACAGGCAGGTACATGAATGAGCTGCCACAGCCGGAACAGCTCTATGTAGGCTGTAGGTGATTGAGGTCACTAGAATGCCTTGCCACTGTTTAACAATTTAAATCATAGAACGGGTTGGGCTGGAAGGGACCTTTAGATCATCAAGTTCCAAGGATCTTTACATCATCAAGTTCCAAACCCCCTGCCATGGGCAGCGACACTTCTCACTATACCAGGCTGCCCAAAGCCCCATCCAACCTGGCCTTGAACACCTCCAGGGAGGGGGCAGCCACCACCTCTCTAGGCAGCCTGTGCCAGGGCCTCACCACTCTCCCAGTGAAGAATTTCTTCCTAATATCTAAATTACCTCCTTCCAATTTAAAAACATTCCCCCTTGTCTTATCACTACATGCCCTCCTAAAATGTCCCTTCCCAGCTTGCTTGTAGACCCCCTTCAGATACTGGAAGGCCACTATAAGGTCTCCTCGGAGCCTTGTCCAGGCTGAATAACCCCAACTCTCTCAGCCTGGTATCTTGAACTTAACTAACAAGAAAAAAACAATTACCAACTATAATGAGAAGATAAAACTTGTTACTGGAATAATGCATGCTTTGGAACTGTCATTAAAATAGCTTAAAAATCTTACCAAACATTTAAATGTTACGATTTAGAAATCCCTGTCTTCAGGCAACTTACTTTAAGTGTTTTAGAAGAAAGTGTATCACAGCAGAGTTGTCAGATAAAACAACTCAAACCTAAATAAGTATCTTCGTGTTTCAAGTACAATTCATTTCATATCTGGAAATGAATCCAGGAAGATTTGTTCATATTTTCATTTTGAAGGGATTTTACTGGCTCCAACCAGTTCACTCCAGCAGCCTTCCTGACAGAGGTTAATTCTGATACACCACAAGTAGAGAAGCCCCAGTGATCCAAACTGTTACCACCTTTCCTTCTGACACAGATCAGAACCATGTGCAGCTAAACCTGGCAAAGTCAGGTGCTGTTGACATAAGAATCCTTTTAAGTCAAAAGTACCTCTTGCTTTCTGTCTAGCTTCAAGGTAGTCACGCTGCTTACTCTGACACCAAAACCAGACACAGAGTATTTATTTTTCTTTAAGTTTAGTAACTTTTCTAGTTAACATTATAACTGTGAACTGAGATAGTGCAGCTCAATTCTCTATGTGCAGCTTTTATTTTATCCACACAGTTCTGAAGCAGTGAGTTTAAGAATGGAGCAAGCTGTCACCCTTGCATACACAAGATAAGCCTGGTATCATAACCTGCATCTCTCAGCATAATTTCTGTCAAATTAACAGTATTTCAAAAGTTTCTAAAGAAAACTTTGCACTAACCTTTTTTGATGAAAAGAATGATTGAAAGACTCTGGATAATGAAGACTTGTCTTGATAAGATTAGAAAGCTGCTCTGGTGTTGGTCTTGCAGGTCCTGGTGTGCTTTCTGGTCGAAAAAACTTTAAGAGAACCATTTCTGGTAATTCCTGAAATGCAAATTCAGAATGATGTTTAAAATACCGTCATGAGACACTGTGCAATGCATCACAAGAAATCAAGTCACAGAAACTAGAGTTTTCCATTATGAGTGATAACTCCAGGGAAATAGACCTACAGCATCTTGAAGCTGTGTTCCATAATTAAGCCTGCTAGATAAGGAACTGATAACAATTTATGTGTTACCTTCTTTTGAGATAGTATTTTAATAAGCAGCTGTGAAATCTGAGCAAGTTTCACAAAAGCATGCTGGTGTTGCAGTGGTTTGTTAGCAGATGTGGGGTTTTTTCCTAAGAAAAAGGGACAGCATTTACACAGTTCCCTATTCAGCAGCTGTAGCTTAGGAAAAAAAACCTATCACCTGCCCTGGGAAGTTCACAACAGGAAAGCCAATACCCAAGTTTCCCCAAAACAGATCTAAAGTAAAGCCAGTAGAAGTTTGCAGGAACATGCGAGCGATGACAGACGGATTTAATAATGCAGAGCACCTTAGAAACTGTACAGCAAGCTCCAGCAGATACAAAAGTTACCTCAGTCCCCAGCTGAAAGCCCAAGTCAAGCACTGACACACTACTTGGGATTCATCCTAACCCTGCGGGCAGAATCAATCTCTGAAGCAGAAGAAATTAGATGATACAGAAAGATGGAACACCAAATGAAGCAAATCAGGCTGCATTTGGCCCAGTATTACAGCACTACTGTATCTGCCCAACATCATCTAATCTGTTTTGCTAGCAGGATTTATTCAGGAAGGGGTTGCCTTTTAAATATCCCCTTATAATCTATTCTGCAAGAAGTCCACCTTTAGAAGAAAAAAAAGAATTTGCAGCAGTAAGTGTGACTACTAATGTGAAAAGATTTTTAAAAGTCACCAATAACTTGGCACAGTGTAACAAATACTTTTCTTTTAAAGGTGATGGATTGTACTTTAAAGTTGAAACAAAATACTACAGGCAACAAAACCTGGCTCAAAGTAACAGGCACACTGAGCATTCTGCAATATGCATGAACATCTCGCTCACTGCGTGCTGGTAGCACCAGGAAGACATCACATGTTTTATCAGGCTTGCAATTCTTTCCTCTCAAAAGAAAGAATAGTTTTCTTCAAAAGTGATTTGAAAAGGAAAAAGCAGTAACAATGAAATACATTTTAAGCATTGAATGGATTTGGTATTTCCACCCTACTCTATGGATATCTAACAATGCAAACTGACAGCAGGAAACACACCAGAGATGAGATCTTTTCACTTAAATTGATCTTTCCCTTCAAATTACAGTCCAGTTATTCCATGCCCTTTTCAACCACATATCAGTATCCTGCACACTGTAATTTGCCCTAGAGTCAATTACCTGTTCCAAGTCCTCCCAATCAGAATTCCCGAGTATTTTTTTTAAACCCTACAAAAGACAAACAGGAGTGTTTATCTCTACAGACAGACAAGGACATCACAAAATGCAGCAGGAACATTTACTGGTGCAAGTGCAGAGTGACACTGATATTTCAAACCTTTTGTTCTACCATTACACCTCTGTTGAAGGACTGGAAAGCAAGTAAGATTAACCATTTACCATCACAGAGGTAAAGCTTAATTCCAGCCAGCCTCTGGGTGTCAGATTCAGAACAGATGTCTGGCTCCAAGTTCAGCTGCTCAAAGCCTAGGGGTTTTTTTTGTAACTGGGTACCTAGAACAAAGGCTAAGACATGACATTTAGTACATGATTCTTTTACCTAATGGTTCAGGAGAGAATGAAGCACTTCTGAATGGTAACCAAGATGATGTGCATACAGATCAGGCAGCTATGTAGACACAGCTAATAAGAAATGCTACGTTTAAGGATATATTAAACTCCTGTCATACTCTGGAGCTTGGGAAATTGGATCAAAGTTAACAAAAAGAGATGCCCATACCTACTTGGGCATCCCTACTCCCCCTTCAAGAATATTCAGCAAGCATGTAACAGCCTCAAGGTGTCTGGTTATTTGCACTTCAAAAGAAAGCAACACACATCCAAGAATTAAACAGGTGGTATTTTGTTGCTGAGCTCCTAGAACACCAGCCCAAGTGGAACAGTGCCTTTTTGAAGGCAAAAATCGAGATGTCTGACACCTAAAGTCTCCTTGTTGACCCATTATGGCTCCTTGCAAAGACTCCACAAGTGCCACAGGCTCCAGCAGACAGCAACTACTGTATTTTGCATACAAGGAGGACACACTGATGCCCAAGATGCTTTTATAAAATGATTAAGGTATAATTTGATGGCCTCATCCTTAAACACAGTAGAGGTACAGATAAGCTTGACTGGAAGAGCCTTTATCATCAGAAGTGTCTGAAAGATCTGTAACAGCAGCAGGGAGACAGTGTCTTTTCCTTTATTGTTTTAAACTTTATAGCTGCATTTTTTCCAGGTTCTGACTAGGAACACACAACAGGCAGTAGCACCAGAACCCCACTGTCTCACTGTTGCTTTCCAAGAGCTACAAACCGTGCAGCTGGTGCCAGGAAAGGAATTTTGATTTTCAGAAAGCTTTTTCCTTCCAGAAGCCATCTACAAAGACCACCCTCAAACAAATACACTTGGAACCAGACACAATCTTACTGTTCCAAGACTCTAACGTTTTGCTACTTTGAAACAAAAATGTGTATTATTACTCCTTACACTTCTGAAGCTCCTAATTAGTCATTCACAGTGTGTTTGAGATCTCTTGAAACCAAACTAAGACAAAAATTGGAAAAGTCAAAAACTTGCACCTTTCAAATAATCTTTTGCATTTTGGTAGATGTAATAGACAAGTCTGCCCATAATGTGCTCTCTTAGAATGCACTTTCAAACTGAAGAGCTCCTCCCCATCAAATGGATTGAAGTGATCTTCACACACAGACCTCTTAAAGGATTTTAAGTTGTCTAATACTACTCAGAAAAGTTGTCAATTTCAAAAACAATCTTCTCAATGACTGGGTCAATGTGCTCTTGAGAACACCAGAAAAAAAAAACAACAAACCAATTTGATTTCCAAGTTGTATGGAAATTCAGTTCATTTGCCCCATAAATCACAAGTTGCACGTAGCCCAAAGGATTATTAAACATGTTCAGTCAACTCTGAAGGACCAATATGTGCAGCATGAAGAAAACCTGAACAGGAAACTCTCCAGCACCACTAAGTGTAAGTAAAAGCAACAGACTAAGAATGAGACAGAGATCCTAAGTAACATGTCCTTCATTTACCATTTCAGATGAGAGAATTCCCATTTTAAAACCCCGGGTTTAAATACATTTCCCTTCCCCCTGCAATTCATCCATATTCATTCTAGCTCCTAACTATAGAAATGACAACTCCAGGACCAGTATTTTACTAAGACACCAAGAAGAATGCATCTGAAAGCACAGTGATTAGCATCAACTCTGTAGTTCATCAATGGGTAAAGCAAATGTGTTTTTTCTGCTGTTTGGGATATTTTATTTAGGACAGCAACATAAGCCAATCCTCCCAAATTGGTATAGCACATCAATTCATACAACACTGAAAATTTACACTGCAGCTCTTGATGTTTATCCTTATGAATTTTGCTTCCCCCTCCACCAAGCAGGTTTAAGTCTTAAATCCATTCCAACCACCTGTGTTTGACTTACATATTGCTCCCCACATGTTCTGTAAAGAAAAAAAGCCTGGACTAGCACAAGATGTCACTTCTAGTAATTCTAGGGGAAAAAAAAAAAATCAGTTTATTTAAACCCTATCTCCTCCTACCTTTCAAAAATTTCTACTTCAAACCAAACTACTGCTGCCTCACTAAGTTCACTCTACATTAAGCAGCAGCATTACTAAAAATGATCACCTCTGAAGCGCAACGCTGCCAAGGAGCCTGCAGCCATGCTATGTGCATTTTATGGATTTGACTTTGAATTGGAAGTAGCACTGGTCTAATCCACAAGACTGAATGAGCAGCACAGAAGCACATTATGTGCAGCCCTGGATACATCTAGATAATTCTACCTGGAAGACGACCTTTGTGTGTTACACGACCACCTCACAATGAAAACAGATCAGGTATACTGTGCAGCCCTCTAACACACAGATAATTCCTCTCATCTATAACTTCAGCCAAAACTAAGTTTACACTCACATACTGTTTTGTTTCAGAATCATGGATGCAGTACTCCCAACATGCCAGCATGCCCAGGTAACAGTGACAGGCCTTTACCAGGCTCTCACCTTCCATCACTGGGAAGCCTTTGCCCATCAGAAGTGTGGCAAACATCCCAGCCCCATGCTAACTACTGCTTCCATCCCCCCTATAACACTGTGCTTTTCCTTTGGAATCTTTTGGATGTAATTCACCAGGTCAGAGAAAGATGGGAGACAGCAATAAGAAATAAAACTGATCAACAGCTCTGACTGTGAATGGGTGTTTAAAGTAATAAAAGGACAAAACCTTTACATAAGTTAGATGTAGAGAGGTCACAGAAGAGCTGTATTTCGGATGCAACTGTAAACTGACCTTCAGTTAAACCCATCTCATTCCTGCAAACAAGTCTCAGAAGGGAAATAGAACCCACAGCAGTATCGTTGGAAAATAAAACTTTAAAAGACAACAAAACACTACCAAATCACACAGCCATTGGTTACAAATACCCAGCTAATATTTATTAACAAGGCTTTTACTATTTGGACTCAATACAGCTCCTGCTTCCATATCTGTTCAGACCTATTCACTTTAACACCTTAGATGATTTATTCTTTACAAAATGTTTCTAGTGACTAGTGTGTATCACTTCCTGGCTCCTTTTGGGTTTCTGATGCAAGTAAGCAGACTGTATTGAGCATTTTTCCCTACCTTCAGCAGACTTTTTTTTTTTCAAAACTACAAATGAGAGAAAGGGTGGGAAAATAAATGTTTTCTGCATTATTTAGAGAGTTTTCTATAGGAAACAAAAAAATGCTTTAGAGTCAGAGTTCTTTCAGCATAGTACATGTCAGGATTCCAAACCTGTAGAACCTAAGGATGCTCTACATGAAGATGTACCTAGTTCACCACATTACATGATAATCACCCCCTAGTAACCTATGCTCAGAAGCAATGCTATATAGTTAAATACAAGTGTGGTGTAAACAAAAAAAAAAACAAACAAAAATATTTGGTGACAGAAAACCAGTAAGTTTCAGTCAGTTACCTCTGTCTTGGTTAGAACAAAAGCAGCTCAGCACTCAATTCTATTTTGAACGGACATGGGAAGAAATGGAAGCCAATGCAATTGAGCACTCACATAAAATTCATACAGAACTTTAATGTAACTTTTTTTCTTTTTATGTGGGTACACAGATAAATTTTAACCAGATTTTACATCTCTCTCAAACCCCACTACAGTGTGTTTTATAGAAACTGGAGGTCTTCTCTTTGTTTTATCAAGTATCATGGCATGTCATGCTATAATCACACTGTGCTGTGTTCCACATCTCTGCTGCAGACATTACGTGTTCCACAAGGAGCCCAAGCAGAAGTAGCCACCAGACCCAGCATCTCAGGCAGCAGTCTAACATCCTGGCTTAAGCATAAAGATGACTTTGTATCAGTACACCCAACTACCTATCCACCAGCAAGTGCTGAAAGAAGTCCTAATGAATATAAATGCAATGCTCTTCTACTATATTTCTTTACTGCAGCTTTGTTTCCCTGAACAGTTCTAGAGATTTCTATAAATCTAAACTCAATCTTTAAAAGCTGGCAAAGAATTAATCTGAAATATACCTTAATGGACAAAGTAGAAGCCAACCAAGACATTAAATGTAACTGAAATATAAAGCAAGCTATCTTGGATTAACTTGATTTCAGTTATTTGATTAACTCAAATCTGAGTCATTTCTTAGTGTTAAAAAGAAAAAAATCGAGGGTACAGAGACAATTATTGTTCAAATTTTCCTCTGTGTCTACTGTGAGACTGTTCTTGGTTGGAGATGGCCATATTGCCACAGACACTAAAATTCCTATGCTGGTGGCAGCAGCACAAAGCAGGAACAGTTCTAGCCAACAGGAAAGTCATGGGAGAAGAGCAGCAAAAGAACAGCAGCAGGAAATGCAGGGAGCAGACTCCTGATGACATCCTGCTCTGAATCTCAAAGTAAGTCTGTTTTTCCAGACCTGAGTTGCCCTTCAGCATTTAGGGACTAGTAACCAGCACCCATTAGTAAAAAGCATGCATCTCCATCTCCCTCTGCTGTCTAGACTAGAGAAAACAACTAACTTCTATACTGCCAGCACAAGACCTTTGGGAAGAGTCTCCAACCCTGTTTTATGACTTGGAGAATAACTGCAGATTTGCAAGACAAAGTAAACTATGTTAACATTTTCAGTATATATCTTCAAAACTTATAAATCAGAAGTAATGCTTGGGTTTGGTATTTTCTCTCTCCCAGCTCTTCACTGCTTGTGTAAAAAGCACTCATTGCTTGAGCAAAGTAAACTGTGCAAAGTCTCAAATGACTTTGTTACACCTCACCTCCTACTGCAGAGGAGTTTATGCTCCACACCATATCAAGTAACAATTAAAAAGCAGATGCACATGAGCATATGAAATTCCTCAATCCTTCGCAGTCCTGAGATTACAGATACTTAAAATCCAGAGTTAAATCTTTAAATGTCTCTAAGTGTCCATGAGAATACACAATTTACACATTTATTAAAAAGAACCACCATAACTGATACCAGATTTCAACTGTGTGACAACACAGGTGCAGTTTTGCTTCCAGCCAAGGTACAAAATGCTTCAAAGAAAGTATGTTCCTTATGCTGAAGAAAGGAAATAAAATAAGCAACATGGCATTTGTTTAATATCTTCATTGACGACCTTGATGAGGGAATAGCATCCACCCTCAGCAAGTACGCCAATGATACAAAGCTGGGAGGGGTGGCTGACACACAGGAACACTGTGCTGCCATCCAGAGAGACCTGGACAGGCTGGAGAGCTGGGCAGGGAGAAACCAGATGAAATTCAACAAAAGCAAGTGTAAAGTCTTGCACCTGGGGAGGAACAACCGCATGTATCAGTACAGGCTGGGGGATGACCTGCTGGAGAAGAGCTCTGTGGAAAAGGACCTGGGGGTCCTGGTTGATGACAGGTTGGCTATGAGCCAGCAGTGTGCCCTGGTGGCTAAGAGAGCCAATGGGATCCTGGGGTGCATCAGGAGGAGTGTGGTCAGCAGGTCGAAGGAGGTGATCCTCCCCCTCTACTCTGCCCCAGTAAGGCCCCACCTGGAGTATTGTGTCCAGTTCTGGGCTCCCTGGTATAAAAAAGACAGGGATCTCCTTGAGAGACTCCAGAGAAGGGCTACGAACATGATTCGGGGCCTGGAACATCTATCCTATGAGGAAAGGCTGAGAGAGCTGAGGCTGTTCAGCCTGGAGAAAAGAAGACTGAGAGGGGATCTTATTAATGTTTACAAATATCTCAAGTGTGGGACACAGGGGGAATTGGCCAGCCCCTTTTCAGTGGTCTGTGGGGACAGGACAAGGGGCAATGGCCTCAAGTTGGAGCACAGGAAGTTCCGCACCAACATGCGGAAGAACCTTTTCCCAGTGAGGGTGACAGAGCCCTGGGACAGGCTGCCCAGGGGGGTGGTGGAGTCTCCTTCTCTGGAGATATTCAAGACCCGTCTGGACGCCTATCTGTGCAGTATGAGCTAGGGAGCTGCTTTGGCAGGGGGGTTGGACCCGATGATCTCTGGAGGTCCCTTCCAACCCCTACAACTCTGTGATTTATTTGAAAGTTGTAATAATAATAATTGATGAGCCACAGACTATAGATAATGTTAATGTAGCAGCATATATTCCTCAAAACACGTTGAGGGTATAGCTGGATCCTCCTTGTTGCTACGGCAAGATTAATTTCTTTTAATTGGAAACTGAATTTGACACAGACAAATAAAGGTCCAATGCAGTCAACAAGAAATCTAAGTTTCTATCCCCAGTCGTTAAGTCACATTTGTTAATTTTAGGATGCAGATGTGATTCATTCTTACTGTTCTTCCCACTCATGTGCTGATTCAGTTAAAAGTAATCATGCTGAATGGGTTGATATAGGTGTAGCTTAAGAGACAATTAATACCTTTAATGTAAGAATTTTCATAGTTTTAAGAACAGACTAGTTTAAGAGAAAGATGTAACTGTGTAAGCTGCTTGTGAGAGCAGATGCAAAACTTAACCATAACAGTGCAACAGTAACAGCCTTGAAGATAAAGAAGTAAGAATTTGTGTGATTTTAGGAATAGATTAGTTTTGAATTTTAGCAGAATTTGGCTGTAATCACATAAGCTGTTTCATGAAAGCAGCTACAAAACTTAACCATAATAGTGCAACAGCCTTGAAACTAGAGGAAGTAGGAGATAGGGGAGTCATAAATAATGAGACTAACAACCAATTAAAAGACAGAGTATATCTTGTTTTCACTGAAAAACTAACTAGTCAGTGCAGGTGTTGGGAGCCCAGATAAGCATGGAGAAGAAACGTAAAGAGCAGGCACTGAGAGAGAGGACGACGTCCAGCCTTCATCACTGAACACCACCGGAAGACCCCCTGAGTGTCACTGAGCATGTTCTATCTGAGAGGAATTAATATAAATGACTTCCTGGAAATAATTTGCATGACTCTGCCTTTTCTTAGAAATGGTAATGAATATGTATAGTTAATCTGTATAAATATGAGAAATTTGGCTTTAATGGGGGCACGCATTCGGAGGAGTGATCCCCTGTGTGCCCAGCGCTGCAATAAAGGATACCTGCTTCATAGTCACCAAGGCTAGTGAGGTGTGACTCCGGCTTTCCGAGGCATCAGTGCTACACCCAGACCACAATGAATTCACAAGTAGAAGCCCACAGTGTTTCTGCTCCTAACTTTAGATGTGGACAGTGTGATCTCCTCTTCTAAAGGCAGGGAAAAGAATACCAGAGTGGGCAGCTGTCATTAGACTAATGTAGCCTGGCATCAGCTAAGCACAGCTTCAGCCCACACACACAGAGGTTCTCTTGGGAGTGGGAGGGTGTAACTGAAAACACACAGTCTTTGGACATTAGAACCTGAACTTCCCTACTTTTGCAGCACTCACTAATGAAGACCAGCCAGTTCAGCCTAAAATATACACCCCTTTCAATCTACTCCCATCTATTTCAAAGAACTAAATGGAAAAATCATCTTGATTACATGAAAACAGTTAAAGGGTTATGAACCAAAGCCAAGTGCACAGCTTCAGAGTAACTCACTACTTACATCACAGCATGGTATCTATAGAAACACACACTTGCCCTATGGTGTCTTCTTAACAAAATGTACAGTGCTACTTGCTGCAATTTTGAGTAAGAGCTCACCAAAAGCTATGTAGTTAGCAGCTTTAGTAAAAACAGTGAGAATGGCACCAAAGCACGCAGGATCAGCAATGCACTGCTCAGCAGAAGACTAAAGACAACTTGTGTCTCCTTTTTCATTTTGCACGTTAGTCTTCATACAAATGAACTGCAGCTAGCACAGATGTTTTTACAGGAATTTATCTACAGCTACCACAGTTCTTACTGATACACATATCAGGAGACATCCAGTTTTACAGATGTTTTCTGTGATCAGGCTATAGAACTTCAAAGTGAAATAATGTGTTATTAATTGATCGATTCCAATGGAGTGTTCAATATTTTAACTGCTGCAGTGTTTCTGCTGTTTTAACGTTTTACACTCAAAAATAATTCCACCCTATTACTGCTAACTGTTATTAAACATTAATTTTGGCTTAATGCTAATAAGCTCCTACTTCTAACTTGAAGTACCACAGAAGTGCTTACTCCCAACAACGACACAGCAGTATATTTGTGTATTGCTTTTCTCACCTTTAAACTGAGCCTTACTTAGTAAGAACACACATCTGATGCTAAATTCTACAAAAGCAGAGTGATTCCACTTATTTACAAGAAAACATGTGAAGCCTACTTTGAGAAAGAACCAACTGTAAAAGGAAAATGTTGCACTAGGTTACCTGCTTCTGAGGAAACGAAAAAGCCTCCTTCCCAACTGTATTAAGAGCAACATGATGCTGGCCCTCCAAAATAAGCTGCTTGTTGTCTTCTACAACATATGCCTACAGAATATGGAACAAAGACATTAGTAGACCAGAAACTATCATAAGCTTCATAATGTAGTTACTGACTACCCCCTAAAGTAAGTGGGCAATGTACTATT
The DNA here is from genome assembly GCA_022605575.1 of Laterallus jamaicensis coturniculus. Classification (NCBI taxonomy): domain Eukaryota; kingdom Metazoa; phylum Chordata; class Aves; order Gruiformes; family Rallidae; genus Laterallus; species Laterallus jamaicensis. Next base: position 45,451,249 of record JAKCOX010000002.1, read on the forward strand.
CAAAACCTAAAGGCTGGCATGGCATTTGGTTTATGTGTATGCTTTAAGTTTTGCAAGCACAGACAACTGCTGAAGTTTAGACTGCCAATTTTAACTACTTAATATGAGCATTCTGGTAAATGAGATGTTCTTTAAAGCAGACATGTTCACTCTTACAGTTCTATGATAAAAACCAAGCATTAACAAATCTCTTGGGTTAAGATATCAGAATTTTCTCTTTTAGAAGGAGAACTTCTAAGAACTGTGTGCATCTAGAGTAATGTAAAACCACTTAATAGCTGTTACGGTAGTAAGTACACTTAAGACCATCTTTGCTTCTTGACACTATTTTAGTTCATTTGCCTGTTTCCAGAAAACAATCCTCCATATTTCTGAATAGTCTCAAAATTTAAGGATGTCACGTTATATAATTTTCTAACAGTCATGTTTCATGGCCAAATAATGACAAAAGACCACAACCATACATACCTTCCACAGCACAACAATGTTCAAATCAACTTCACTGCATCTTTGTATCAATCTGACTGTCTCATCAAATGATTGTTTCACAGCCCTTTGAGATGCTTGAGAACGAGATTGCACATGTATTCTTTTAAATTCAGAGGATAAGCTTTGGAAAAAAAAGTCTGCACAAGGACTGGCTGAACTTATTATCTGCAAGGAAAAAAAAAAAAGGCAAGAAAGTGCTCTCAGAACAGGATGCATGCCAGCAAGTTGCTCTAACAGAGCTCATCATTGTAGTATTTCAGTTCCATTTCCTTGCTTTGTTTCCCTTTGCAAACCTACAGGATGCCACACATCTGGTTTTCCATGCTTGCCCTGTTAGAGGTCAGCCCTACCTAATCACCTGTCTAAGGTATCACAGAGAATCAGAGCTAGAGATTAATAACCTAAAACTACAGACACCAAACTTAGAAATAAAGGCTTTGATTATTAGTATCAGACAGCCTATTGTGATATCTCAAGTGAAGTGTCTAACTCACATGCAAGTTGCTATTGTTTATTAATCTTTTCCTCCCATTGACTAGGATTATCAGTTAAGAACATACATTTTGCTGAAACTAGGAAAGACAATAGATTGCACAGCATATTCCCCCCATATTCCAGCAGACAGAAGTACCATGCTGTTTGTCAGGTTAGTCATCCTTTGTGCTGAGATTTTCTAACACCAAGGCATGATAAGGAAACAGTGGTTTTAACAGTGACAGCAGTAACAATTGGAGACAGCAGCATAAGAAAACCCTTTATCTAAAAAGTCTTTATCCTAACACCTCCTTTTCAAAAAGGTTACCCTTTCCAGAATATGCTGTTGCAAAGCTGCTAATTGTTGCATTAGCAGAATACTCATACCCTTAGAGACAATAATTTGCTTTTGCAGGAACTGTCAAGAAGGAAGGACCCCCTCCCCATCAGAACGTTTTCTTACAAGGAAGTTGAAGTTCATGCAGCTCATAGAGCTTTAAAAATGCAAAGAAGGATCATCTACCTCAGACCTTCTGTCCTAATTCCAACTTATAAGCCTATGAAATGAAATGGCAGTGAGTAGGTTTTCTTTGGATTTTAGAAGCTGGATACATACATGGAAACTGTACAATCAGCACACCAAAAAAAGCAGTCTGACATCCAGCTAAATCCACTATTCTAATGTAGATTTCAGATCTGATGCAAGTGGCCTACTTTCCTCAGGTTCTGAAAGAGCATTCACTGTACCAAGATCCTTTGCTAAAAGGATTCTTCTTCAGAGAGTGCCTGAATGTTTAAAATGATTGAAAGAGCGTAGTCTATAATCTTAAAGTTTAAGAAAAATAACTCCTTGAAGTAACTGCAATCTTCATTAGCAGTTTTGAAGTTCTGGTACCTATATTCATTAGAAGTTTCCAGATTATTTTTTTAATAAGTTGTAATTGGAATTTTTAATTTATCTTAATAAAAATATAATGAAGAAAAGTGATAGAACAAGAATCTGGCATCCACTGGTCTCTACTAGAAAACTAGAGGGCTGGGAAATATTCAGAAGAACTGCTTTCAAGAGCTGGAAGGGAAGGAAATACATTACCAAAAACATTAGCATCACAACACGCTCCCAGATTACTTCAGCTGCAGAGCTCCAAATTTCAAGTTCCAGGCTATCCAGTAGCCTATGCTACCTTACCTTCTCTCTAAAAATTTAGAGAGCTAACCTAGAAGACCAGCAGTTTCTTCACGTGCAAAACTCAAATTCCCAACTATGAAAGCCCTGTTTCCAATTTTAAAAAGGCTTCCACATAACCAGGATACCTTGGCACAAGACAAAAAGATGCAGTTGCACCAGTTCACTTACCTGCTCGTTCCCAAAGACAATGTCTGCAAACGTGTAATTTTCTGAGGGATAAAAGGAGAAGACATCGTTTCAGAATCGTGAGAAGTCACAGCTACAGCACACAAACAGTACTTTTTCCAAAAGTTACCCCATTCAGGAAAGAACCTACCTTCAGAGTTTTTGCATCTTACTGCTTTAAAGCATAACTTGGCTCGCTCTCTGCTGGCAAGTTTGGTATCTGAAAGAAAAAGGTTACAAGATTTTTTTTTTTTGGTCCCTCAACATAATCAGAGTCCCTCCTCATTAGCTAAAAATTAGCCTCTGAAGTTCACAAATAAGGCACACACTGATGATACTAAAGAAGTGTAACTAATCAAGTAGAGCTGCTGCATGATTGTAAAGATGATAAATTTTCTCTGACTGCGTGGCAGTAGAGAAGATGCACCTTCTGCCAACCCCTTCCACCGACTTCTGGAGCCGGAACTGAGCCATAGTACATAAAGGAGATACAGAGAAAAGGAAGGAACAGAAGACAAGAGATTTTATCTGACTGGATCACCTTCAATATTAATACAGGAGACATACATGCCTAGTAATTTTTAAGTACACAAAGTGTTAGCATACAAGTAAAGATACTATTTGTTAGACATAACCCAGTCAGCCTTTTCAAAAGTTAGCAGTTTGTATTTGCTTAGGCAGGATACAGTACTAGCAATTTTGGCATATTTCTAATAACAGAATAGAGCTCCTGTCAAATATTCTGTTGATCAGTTAAACCTAATACTGATATAAGTAACTAAAGAAATGTTTCTCTATTCCTTTACTTTGTGAGGCAAGTTACCAGTCAACTCAGACAAGGATTTTTCTACCTCACAGAAATAATCTACCTGTACCTTAGACCCACTTTTAAAATTAATTAAGTCTGAAAGTTAACTGTCAATACACTTTTTTGGAAACACTAACAGAAGAAAAGCTACAGTATGTTTGAAAGGGACAATGTTTTTAGAAATCTTTCTGAAAGCCAAATTCAAATCCTTCTGAGATTCTTTTAACTGTTCTTGTCAGGCAGAAGCCAGACTTGCTATCCTTCTGGTGATAAGAGATACACACCTTTGTCTTCAGAGATATTCACAGATTTTTGCAGCTTCCAGTGCTTGCTATTACTTGAAACTTGCACTATATGAAATTCTTTAACGCCAGTCTCACTCTAAGGAAAGAATAAAAGCTCTATCAAACAAGACCAATCAACAACTGATGTTCCATATCACATAGCAGATGTTTATTGCAAGGTGGCACTGTTAGAAACTTAACTCATTATTCACACCATGCATAATACGTAGTAAAGAAAGAGGAGATTCAAGATCCACTGTAAGGTAGAACAATACTCGCAGCAACTTCCAAGTCCAGTAAACAAACCCACACAGATAAGCAGCACATCCCCAGAAATACACGTGCAAGCCAAGATTTCTGATTAAGATGACCACAATAAAACCTCTGTTTTTAAGAGCAGAGCAGAACACTGTCCACAAGGCTGTCTGAATTTCTAAGATCACTTCAGGAATATTGCTAGGTCAAATCCCAGAAATTAAAGATGATTTTTTTTTTTTTTTTTAAACACATCCAGAATGAAAAGTAGCTTTTGGGATTCGTTTCCTTTCTTGGAAAGAGTGAGGTGGTAGTAGAAAATTAAGTCTTGCAACATTATTTTAACATGGTAAGTACTTTTTGAAACATTACTTCCTTCTCAAAGGAGGAGTGGACAATATTCACTTTAGCAGACAAAGAAAAAAACCCCAGAATGTAGTACACACCTTTGAAAGAAAATGACAAATCAGCTCAGTTATTCCACTACCAGCTAACTGTCTAGGAATTCTATAATCAGAGGATTCAATTACCTTGCTTTGTGGCTGAAAAAATGGGAGCAGCTTTACCAAAAAAATGAGTAAGTTTAAATTAGCATAGTATGAAAAATCTGAAATATTTTCATCTGCTTCGCTAAGTCAACAGATCCACAACAGATATACCCATATTTGAATTATATTTGCAAAAATGCCTTTAAGACTTTGGTAATAGATGTGAATGCAGCAGCTTCCTTCAAGTGGGGTCTTAAATTTTCACTTCACATTACCACTAAGTCTACCAGTGTTTTCACTGAAAGGTTGCAGGGGGCACAAGTTGCCTCATTCAGAACTACATCGAAACTTGAAATCACCAAGCACATCCATGAATTTGGAATAAGGTTTCCTGAAAAGGACTCCAAACCACAGTACTTGAATTTGCTTAAGACAGAAGAGTTGAGCCATAACATAATGTTAGCACTCTCTTTCCAAGAGTAACTGGAATGATTAAATACACGATGTTTATTTAGTATTTCTAAAGTAGTTGTAAAAACCCCTTGGCTCTAATGGTGATACAAATCTGCTGAGCTTTAGACTAGTACTAATATTAAAAATAAGAACTTACAGTATTGATATTTTCTACATCCACAAACACCAACATATTGTCCCCTCTGCCCTCTTCATCTTCAAGTGCATTACTTCTGCAGACAGTAGCTCGGATGTGCAGAGACCGGCTCGTACAAATGACCGCAGTGTGCCGTAATACTCTATGACTAGGAAGGAGAGGAAGAGAAAGAGAAAAGGGAAAAAAAGACATTCTGAACAACCAGGACTGCTGTCCAGAACCTGTCAACAAGAAGTTTTTGTTTTGTGTTTATCCTCAATATTAAGGCCATTAGAAAACTTACTCCTTTCAACCAGACACCTTCCTTTTTAGCTTCTTATGGAAACTGGTTTGGGTTTTTTTAACAACCATGCTGCATGGGCAGCTGCTGTTCAAACATGTAGTCTTTTAGCCCGTTAGAAATACTGGAGAAAAAAGTGTCATACCTTACAATGACCAAAAATACATCAGAAATATTTCAGATGTAAGACAACTGGCAGAGTGAAAGCAAGCAGGCACATATTGGCACAGGAACATCATGGTATTTAACGCCACCACATGTTTAAAAAATAAACTCTCAAAAGCCCACTAGTTAGCAGCATCTCTTGCTTAAACCTTTACCAAAGAGCATTTAGACAGAACATGATGGCATTCAACAAATTCCCATGAACTGAGAATCTTGGGTGCTTACTTTAGAACAACTACAGCTCTGCCTTTCACCAGATATGCTGAACCTCCAGCCAGCAAGCCCTTTGTAAAAAGTTCCTGGTAAAACTTTCCTTGTTTTCTAAAGACAAGTAAACTTCCACTCGTGGAACACCATCAACACACATGCACTTTTCCCCACACAGAAGTTTGTGTTACCATGAATTCCACTTGAAAAATAGAGGCATGCAAAAATTTGATACATATTTCCTACTAAATATGCTGAATCATCATGTGATACTTTTTTTGGTAGGGGAAACCTATAGTTTCCTAAACACTACTTCACACAATGCCACAGTAAGCTGAACAGCTTTGCAGTTAATCTTCACACAGAAATGCAGATGTCTGTAGAGCTTAGAATGGCACAAATTAAAATAATTTTTTGAAAGTTTAAAAGCTATTCTAAGTCTATGAAGAGTGTTGTTAATCAATATGACCTTAAGTGCCTCTAGAATCTTCAATACAGTAGGGAACAAACACATTCCCCAAACAACCATCTTCCACCTCTGAAACACCTGTTTCTGAATAGTATGAACTTGGAGAAGTTAATTAGTTCCATTAAAAATAGGAAGAAAAATAAATACCCTGAGGGAGGATGAATTTCCTATTCTTACAGAACATTTTAACACCAAATGAAAAGTCAACTTTGGCATTTCAGAAGCTACAAAAAATCTGAATAGAGGGTGCATTTTGCAGAACTTATTCCAATAATACGCTGCTCATCCACTCTCTTGACCATCTTCCACTTAACTCTGCTTTGGTTTACATTACAGAACACACTAATAGCACATGACCTTTGCTTCTTAGAACTAGTTCTGAAAATAACCTCCATCCACAAGCTCACATTCAGTGCATGTGATTAGAGCTTATCTGAAGCAGCCATGCTCCCCACCATCATCCTGATTATGTACTGTACAGAGACCAGTTGCACTGGTTTGGGTTGGGATATTGTTCGTTTGCCTAGTAGCTGGAACAGGGCTATGTTTTGGATTTGTGCTGAAAACAGTTGATAACACAGGGATGTTTTTGTTAATGCTGAGCAGTGCTGACACAAAGCCAAGCTCTGGCATGGCTTATTAATCTATCTTCATCTCAACCCATGATTTTTCTCACTTTTACCCTTCTGATTCTCTCCCCATCCTGCCAAGGCTGTATGGGACTTTGTTGACAGCTGGAGTAAACCAGAATGCCTTTCCCCAGACTGAATTACACATCCCCTTCTCCTAGTCTGCTCTACTTCTTAAGGTGGACAGTCTCCAGACAAACCCAGCACAAACAGTTCCATAATTAGTTTTATGGGAGATAAATTTAATAGCAACATTTAAGTCTGTAGCCAATATTCTTAGCAGGGGAAAAGCTTAATTGAAATAGTCTGTTGCAACTTTCTCAGTTCTAGCTATGACATCTAACAGCTAAAGGTAACAATATAAGAATAGTATTTGCATAAGAGTGAGAGGAGTAAAGAGATACAGTCTTCATTTATTAATTTGTTTTCTAGATTACTACACTAAAGCTTCCTGTAAGGCAGATCTATATTACTTTTCTGAAGATTCACCCTGGCATCTTTGAACATGTTTCTCCTAAGTTGCTTCTACAGTCTCCTTAGCCTGGGACATGGATGGGACTTGAGAATAAGTGACATAAGTCAACGGGCTACCTTTCAAGCAAAGTTCAAAGAAAGCACTATTTGTTAGCTCATGGTGTTAAACTTGACTGTTCACTGTCTAAAGGTAGTCCAAGAGGAGCTGTACAACAGCATGGAAGTCAAACCTAACATTTAAACACTCCAAAGTGTAGCTTTCATCATAATACACCTGCTAAGCACCTTTTAATTAAGAACAAAATCTTTCATTCGAATTAGACAAGATAATTGTTTTAACATGCAGAAACAAAAAGTTATGTTTTACCCCCCCACCATAGCTGAGAAAGATGTGCTTCCAGAGAAGCTAAATACAAACAGTTTGTATTAACAGCATTTCAACCTTACATTATTTATAACAATTACTATTTTGAGGGAAGCTGTGTAAGCTATATAATTTCATATAGAAATTAAATATGGCAGAAAAAACATTGATTAGAATAGCAAATAAAAAGCCAGCTTATATCACCATTAGGCCAGGTTGGATAGGGCCCTGGGCAACCTTGTGTAGATCCAGGCCTGAGGTTGGTGGCCCTGCCTGTGGCAGGGGGGTTGGAGCTCTATGATCCTTGGGGTCCCTTCCAACCCATGCCATTCTATGATCACAGCAGTTGAGAGAAATTCAGAAAGATTTACATTTATGCTTACAGTGCTTATAATGTGCCTAGTAAGTACGACAGGAAAAAGCAGATAAAGAGCTTACCACATTTTTGAGTGTCTTCTAATACTTTCATAGTAAAACAAAAAGTTAATTTCATGAACACCTTCTTCATCTGGTCCCCGTAACCACATTGGCAGCTGCACTGAAGCCCCAGGAAGAAGAACAGCATCAGGAAGGGGGACGTGTATTACTTCTGGCTGACTTCCTGTGCCAACCCCAAAGTCTACAGAAGAAGCTGAAGACAGCAGCGCTGTACGCACAGAGGTAGGATCTGTCACAACAGTCTTGTAAGCACTACAGTTTTCGGAAGCCGAAGGGCTGAGCGGCGTTAGAGCAGCAGTATTCCCACCAAAAGTAAAGAACTCTGGATGCTTGGACACAACCTTCAGGGCAGTGAGAGGACACTTGCTCACGTTCACAAATTCTACATATGCTTTTCTGATTTCTCCACAGAGAAGCCCTGTTGGAAAGTTTATAAAGAACACCTGTATGGGCGAAAAGCAAAATTTAACGTTGAGACAAGTTGCAAATGGGCATGAAACAGCCACCACCAAACTGCTCCCTCAGGCTTTATGGTGATGGAGCTACACTGCTCCCTCAAGCTTTGTGAGGAAGGGAAGTGGAAAGGGAGCTGCTGATCTCTTCTCCCAGGATGTATGGTAATCAGAATTGTTTATACTGGAAAAAGGCCTTTAAGATAAAGTCCAACTATTAACCTAGCACTGCCAAGTCCACCACCAAATCAGGTCCCTGAGCACCACATCTACACATCTTTTAAAAAACTCCAGGGATAATGACTCAAGCACTTCCCTGGGCCTTTTTCCTAATGTCCAATCTACACCTCCCCTGGCACAACTTGAGGCCATTTCCTCTTGTCCTTGTTCAAAGCTGCATCAGGAAGGTTCAAACTTGACATCAGGAAGCATTTCTTTACCAAAAAAGGCAGAGGTCAAACACTGGGACAGGCTTCCTAGAGTGTTGGCTGATGCCCCAAGCCTGTCAGTGTTTAAGAGGCATTTGGACAATGCCCTTAAACACACTGTAACTTGGTCAGCCCTGAAGTGGTCAAGCAGTTGGGTTAGATGTTTGTTCTAGGCCTCCTCCAACCGAAATATTCTAGAGAGTAATATCTTTAACCAGTTAGACCATTTTAATAACCCTAGTAAGGAAAACCACTGTGTTTTAACTAACTAACTTGAAAAGCAATTCCAGATGAATGGTGAACAAACAAAAAAGCTTTTTTACTTGTGTCATGTGCCCCCCCTTGAACCACAACTACAAAAGCTGTTGACAACTAAAAGGAATATAAACATTTCAGAAGGATATTGATTTGGAGGCTTTAAGTTTCACTTGAAAAAAGCTACACACTCAAGTTTGGCACTAGCACATTAAACATTAACTGGAAAGATTCGGGCATTAACAAAGTTTAAGACTTTGTTGTTAGAACTACACTTATAAGCTATTTATTCAAAACTGCCAGTAGAAAGTAGCTACATACCTCCAGCAAAGGCATTTCTTCTGTGATAATGGGATCTAAGCGTCGATCAGGTCCGTATTTAATAGATGTTTTTTCCTCTTTTGTGTTGTTAAGTCGAGGCCCTTGGATTTCTAAGTCTTGTCGTCCTCGTACAGATAACCCATTGGAGACAAACTTTCCTGAAACAATTTTTCAAGTTTTCTTTTTCTTAAATAATTTCTAACTTTTTTCCTGAGAAGTGATCCAAAGCTCCCTGACCAATCTCAAAAATCATTTTGACATTTTTCTGTTACTGGGCACATGCATTGGTCATTGACTAAGCAGCATCACTGACAAAGAACTAGTCAAGGCTGTTACACATAACGCTGCTATTCCAAGTTCAGACAGCCAATTATCCATTGTTGTGGAATTACTAAGCCTTTTTAATAGTCTGACTATACCTGGGGAGAGGGGTGAAGGTGTGTGCAGTTTAATCCCCATTTCCTCCCTCATTCTCCCCCATGAGAGACTGTTTCAGATTGATTACTCAAAAAGTAACATGCAATAAACTACTTGCATGCTAATATAAAGAGAACCAAAATAAAATCAAGATGCTAAAAAAACCCCTATCAGCCAAATATAAATCTGGGATCTATGCAAAGAACTTCAGTGCAGCATTTAGACAGCTGAAAGCTAACAAAGTGAAAAAAGATCAGAAGAAAAAATTAATGGAGGAGTAGTCAGTGCAAATTGTTACAGATTCAACATGGAACACTTAAATTTTTTCAATGGCTTCAGAATTTCTACAGATTTAAAAGGAGCAATTAAGGATATGTTTGTCAGAAGTTACTTACTTTCTCCTGGGATTCCTACAGCTGTCAACTCACCCCTTTGCTATTCCAGTTGTTTCCTTTATTTCTACATCCTTAACTGAAGGACGGCTTTGCATCATGTTAATCAAACACTAGAATTTAGTTCTACTCTGCACAAACCCTTTCAGACACACACAGCTTCAGGAAATAGCACACTTACCTGTCTGTAATCCAATAGAAGGTTCTATGCCATCTAATGTCACTGCACCCTGAACAGTGCCAAGATTATAAACGACTCCCAGAATATGTAGCTCCCCTGTTTGATGGGGAAAGAGCTTTAGTCTTGCCTGTGGAGACACGTTAAATTTTTGTTGTTGTTGCTACTAGAAAAAAGAATTGTTACATTTAAATGTCTGGTTGCTACAGACATAGCTACATTTACTTTATAGTCATGTCAGATGTAACTGCATATAACTACAGGTCATCTGCTTGATTCAAAGCATTCTACATATAGAATTTACCAAGCCACAGCTGAGGTGCTCATTAGGAAAGAAGCCTAAATTGTAAAAAAAGAAAAAAAACACACAGCCAAACACCCACTCAACACCCCACACCAAAACCACACACACACACACCCCTCTGCAGAATTACAGAATGGCTGAAGTTGGAAAGGACCTCTGGAGCTGGTCATCTTGTCCAACCCACCTGCTCAAGCACGGATACCTACCTGCCCAGGGCCATGTCTAAATAGCTTTTACTGTCTCCCAGGATGACGAGTCTACAACTTCTCTGGGTAATCTGTGCCCAGCACTCTGTCATCACTCCAGTAAAAAAACTGTTTCTTGATGTTTGGATGGAGCCTCCTGTGTTTAATTTGTGCTCACTGCCTCTGGCCCCATTACATCCTCCCTTCAGACATTTACACAGGCTCCTGAGTTTCAGAAGTTCCTGTATCAGTAATGTCTTCTGTAAACTTAGCATTTGAGGGTGACAGAGCACTGGAACAGGCTGCCCAGGGGGGTTGTGGAGTCTCCATCTCTGGAGATATTCAAGACCCATCTGGACACCTATCTGTGCAATATGAGCTAGGGAGCCTGCTTTGGCAGGGGGGTTGGACCCGATGATCTCTTCCAACCCCTACAATTCTGTGATTAGGCTCAGATTATAACAAATCTGAGCTCCACCACGAAGTTTAACACTGAAAAGGCTAGTTTTAAAAGAAAGTATGGTACTTACCACTTTTGTCTCCTCACTATTAATTAAAAATTCTGCTATTGCTTCAGTTCCTATCGTATCATCATCACATGTTCCCTAAAAAGAAGAAACTGCTTTTCAGATACTATTACTCCTAGGCAGGAAGAGTGGCATAATTCATTCCTACACCTTTCCTAAAGTGTTCAAAAAACCATATGAGTTTCAAACTGCAGACAGTTAAGACCAACAGGTACCATATGTCCAGCTTCCCAAGCTTTGTGAATTACAAGCAGCAGCTAAAAAGTTTAGTAAACATTTACTTGAGAGAAATTTAAGTTTTATCACTGTAAATTGGAACCATTCCAAGTCAATTTCACTGATACTTAAAGTATTTATTATATCATTAAGTATCAGTTCAGAACAGAAAGGAAAGCACATGGTAATCCTTGAGACTTATCTATAGGAAACCATGTTTATAACTGTCAAAACACTTACAGCACCTTTAGAGATCACTGTGTTCCAAATGTTTTTGGCCAGGAAAGCAAATAAGGAATTTACTGTAATATTCTGCATTAAAATACATTCAGCCTTTAAATATATGAATTCAAGAACAACCCTTCAAGTTCTGGCAATATTAGTTGAAGTGTTAAATTAAACAGTACTAAGTAGTTAAAGTATTCAGAACATTCATTTTCAATTAACAAATGTAATGTTTACCTAGAGATACCATGATGCTCTTATGCCATACCAGCAGTTTCTCACATTTTACTAGGTACCAGTAGCTCCAATAGGTCAAATAAGAAAAAGGTATTTGATAATCTACCTACTGAAGCTGCAAGCTGTTTCTGCTGGTAAAGGCTTGAATGACTCAAAATAGATATATTACACATGCAATGAAATGTTGGAAACATTTTGATTTACAGTGAGAATTACAATATTCCTTACAGTATGCAGGTTAACTCAGCTTTGTACACTATGGATCTAGGAAAATATAAACTATACATAAAGAAATTCAGTAGCTTTTTTCTTTTGCCTTTTGAATTTACGCTTAAAGCAGCAGTTTTCATACTACAGAGTTTTGAAGATTTAAGTTAATATGTACTCCACAACTGCAGCTGTGTGGTTTTGGTTGAAAAAGGATGAAGCTTTCCTTACCAGCTCTTTTGTTTGTCCATCATGCTTTGCATTGAAGTCCTTAGGTTGAAACTTCCACAGCAATGAAAGGTCAGTCAAAAGAAGCGGAACTTTCAGAGGGTTTCTGAAGGACACTTCTACAGTTATTGGTTCTATTAAAATAGGGCAAGAAAATAATGACAAACAGGCTCTCCCCCAGACAATATGAAGGTTCACCTAAATCAAAAGTATTCTTGTGCAAACATTGGTTTAACTTGCAAAAAACACTGGTTTAACTCTACAATAACCCAGACAATACTGTACAAAATTATCTAACTTGCTTTATTTCTTTATAGCTTTGTAAATGTATAACCTTAACTTTACCTTCTATGACAGCAAGTGGAAATCTGGAGTTATCCGAGTAGCGATTTAAACAGAACTGTGTTGGTTGGAAGTTTGAGGGTATTATTCCTTTATTTATCACACAAACAACCTGCTCCTCAAGTTCCTTCCACTGTTGTGATGATTCTGAGTCATACTCCTGATCCAGACTTACATGCGTAGCTGCTTGCTTTTCACCTAGTATGAGTAAGGCAATCTTGATGAGAACAGTGGCACACAACAGCTGCAACTGACAACTTTGTAAGTATTGTTAACAGTTTAGGTTCTCACTGATATTTTTATTAGAATTTAAGTCAGTGTACTGCAAGAAAATTTGAAATACATACAAGGAAGACAACACTGAAGACAACTTGAGTACACTTCCACTTGCAAATGGTGGAATTCAAGATTTTAGCATGCTACACTGTATACTCAGTTTACCAATTCCTTTTACTTTATGACAGACTAAAGCCCCACAGTATAGCCCCTGTTCAGAAGAATTTCCACTCAACTTACTTTTCATTCAGGAATCACAGTGTTTCAAGCATTTAATCTAAGAAAAAAAGGTAACTGTAAAGCTAATTTCTGGTGTTGGCACTAGCATCTAGCATTTGCTAAAGTATTAATAATAAACCCTTCCATTGAGTTCATTATAGACTTGCATTGAAGCTTTTCAGCTATGAAAAATCGTGGAAGTCAGCAGATCCACATATGCAGATTTCATATTTACACAGGAAGTTTGAGAATATCTAGCAAGCAGGTGCTGAGCTTAAGCTTTTCTTTTGAAATTCGATTTTAAAAGTTACCTTGTCTCATTAGTTTTACATAATGACAGGGTTTTTTAAGTGACACCAACTCCAGCATATACTTTGGATCCATAAATAAGGGGTTGTTAACATAGAAAGTTTTCTAACCTTCTGCTGGTCTTCGATCATGCCCAAAGAAAACACGAGTTGCTGAGCTGTTAATATACGGTAAAGGAAGCTGAGGTAAGGGACCATCCGGTGATAGCTGAGTGACATTCTGGAGCAAAGGAAGAAAACAGTGTCATGCAAATGTATAATGTCTATTGCAGATGACTGAGTAAGGAAGACAAGATACAAACACTGAGTGTTGGAACAGGTAGCATTATTTAAGACTGAGTCGTTTCAGTTAACTGTTTCAATAGTTTTTCTGCTTTTACAGTTTAAATTATTATTATTTTCTTTAGTAAGAGTATAAAGGTTGTGAAATCTTCATGGAAGGAGGAGAATAATGATTTTAATCCAGTACTCTAATCACTACTGTGGCTGCATGCCTGTTACAAGCAAAGTTTGAGTCTAACTCAGGATTTGATAAACTGCATTCACCATACCACCACCATTAGACAAGACTCTCACCACAGCTGAGCTGTGGACTTAGTACTTAAAATTAAGGTCGGCATTGACTTCGGAAACACCACAGAAATTCTGCTTACAGGCTTTAAAAGACAGCAACTACACAACTGCAAGTTGTGTGGTGATATCAGTGCTAAGCACCCATAATGTACAAAGTACAATACGATCCAGAATCACTCACAAACTTACAGCCAACTTGATCTACAAAAACCCATATTAAAGAATAAAATTCACTACAACGTATATGGGGAGTACTTTATAGTACAGAAAAGGTGATAGAGCTACTTATTCTTTATTAAACATTTATCATCAAAAGCCTCAAAAGTCATTATAAATTAACCATTATAAATTAATCAAAACCAGATCCACTTCCTCTAAAAGAGGCTGAAGTATCACAAACTGCATGACCCACAAAAGGAAGAGTGCATTTTCCTGCAGCAGACACACATGGAAAGAGTCACAGTAACACACATCAGCGGGACTACACTTAATACATAAATGAGGTGCAGCATGTTTAGTTTTTTGAAGCCAAAAGTAAAAAATGAACACTTGCACAAGATAAAAAACAGCGATGGTATGACAGCAAATCATTTAATGACTAAATAGGAAATTACTGGCAATAAAATTACTGATTACTCAAAGAATAGAGAGTGAAGAGTCATTTACCTTATACACATAAAGATATTCTCTTAAAAAAGCTCCTTGCTGTGCTGGAGGTTGTTTACTATCATTGATCAAAATATGCCTGAAGGCAGACACAGCATTGTCGAGCTGACGAAGCGTAAAGGACTGGCGACCAATAGTGAAGTTAATATGGTCTTCTGCAAGAGACCAGCCTTTGCCCTTGTAAACCTGCATGGCTTGACAGTAACAACGTAAGGCATGCTTCTTCTGCAAGAAAAAACAAGCAAATTATTTGTCAAATAACCTCATTAACCACTCACCATAATTGTAATATTAGAAAGATTAAACAGTAAGTTGGAAAAGCTACTGATGGTTTTACTACCACCTCCACTATGCATGACTTCACAGCACCTGGTCAAAGACAATCTAAGCAGAGAAGTGTTGGTTCCTAGAGTACAGGGCCTAGCCTGCAGATTAAGTTCAGGTTTTCAGAGACAGTGTAATTGGGCATAAGCAAAAAAGCAGGAGAAGACTACTTTTAAAATCCGCATATTATATATTATATCGAAGGGAGCAGATAAACAGGAGGGGAATCAGCTTTTTAAAAGGGTAGACAATGGCAGGGCAAGGGGGAATGGATTAAAGCTAAAGGGAGGGAAGGTTTAGATTAGGTAGTAGGGGGAAGTTTTTTTACAGAGAGAGTGGTAAAGTGCTAGGAACAGGCTGCCCAGGGAGGTGGTGGATGCCCCATCCCTGGAGGTGTTCAAAGCCCTGGGCAACCTTGTATAGATCCACCCTGGAGGCTGGTGGCCCTGCCTGCGGCAGGACGGGTTGGTCCCCTCCAACCCAGACCATTCGATGATCCTATGATATCTTTAGGACTGACTTCTAAAGTCTACAGAGACCTATTGCCAAGCCTCTGGACATAAGCTAGATTATGACATTTCACTTCCATAACTGAACTTTCAGCATGAACCTTACAATCATGATTCAGCAGGCACACCTGGGACAAAATCCATGCCAAGCAAACCAATACCACACAGCCAGACAGCACATAAAAGACAAAGTTATCAATCACATCTGCCATTGGGAGACAAATGCTCTGCTTCCAGGCAGCTCCAGATTCTCTCTTGTACAAACATCAGGGCCTGGGCATTCAATCCCAAGCCCAGACACTGAACATCCGCACAGTCATTCACTGTACAGGCAAGTCTCAGCTTGTAAACGAAGGGAACAGCATTTCCTTCTTTAAGTTGTAACAGGAAATATAACAGGAGACATTCTATTTGCTATGGTGGTGACAGTAGAATACAAGCAGTAAATCACAGAACCACAGAATTGTAGGGGGTGAAAGGGACCTCCAGAGATCAAGTCCAACCCCCTTGCCAGAGCAGGTTCCCTAGGACAGGTCACACAGGGAGGTGTCCAGATGGGTCTGGAATATCTCCAGAGAAGGAGACTCCACACCCCCCCCTTGGGCAGCCTGTCCCAGGGCTCTGTCACCCTCACTGGGAAAGAGTTCTTCCGCATGTTGGTGCGGAACTTCCTGTGCTCCAGCTTGAGGCCATTGCCCCTTGTCCTGTCTCCACAGACCACTGAAAAGAGGATGGCCATTTCCCTTCTGTCCCACACTTGAGATATTTATAAACATAATATCAGTATATTCTAAAGTGTCAGCAGTATCTGTGATTGCAGTATGCAGCTGAGCAGCCAGACTTGTCTTCACTAGCATTCAATGTTTTGGTGCCTTTAAGTACATGAAAAAGCCTTCTATATTCATTCACTCTAACACTGAAAAAGCATCCCTTGGAACCCAGAGTCACTAAAAGAGTTAGACACAACCAACAAGAGAGTTGTTACGTGAAGATAAAGTCAAAGCTTTACAAAATGCAAAGCAAAAAAGAGTGAGATAGAGAAGAGTAAATAAGTATCCTCTGATCAATACCTCCCTGTCAGTACAGTATTGTCATAACAGTAGGCAGGAAAACTACTGCAAGAAGAAAACCAAGATGGTGTGGGGGAAGAGATAAATGCTCCTACTATTCTTCACATCTGTGATTTTTAAATACAGATGCCAAGACTACACCAATATTTCCACTGGTCCTTATCAGTATGATAAAAAAATGAGATGGGGGAGCATTCTTCCACCCTACCCAAAAACCACAAGGCTTTGTTTCTAAAAGGACTCTGATGCCTGGGTATTATTGTATTATTGATCTGCAGTACAAATTTATTTCTCACAGGTTTATAGCTCATCAGTAAACTTAAACCAGCTGTATTCAGAGACAACCACATAACTGGCCTCAGCAGGAATCAAGCCAAGCTATCTATAGGGTCTCCCCTACATCTGATGCAGAAGTAAAGTACGTGTTACTTGCCACAGTTAGAGCTGCCTGCACAGCAATGTGAATGGAAATAAAAGCAATCTGATTTGTATTGGTTTAATTGCTACTTAGGTCTAAGCAGCCATAAAGAAACGCTTTAGTTTGTCTTGTAGTAACTGTTCATACACCTGCACCTTCACAAAAAAAAAATTGCAGCTAAGGCACCTGGAAAAGCAGGTATCTAATTTATTAGAATAATAGCAAGATTTAACAGTTTAAACACATCACCAACTCCTGCAACTCACTCTTACCTCAAAAATAAAAATACTCCTTTACCCAAGTAAAAAGCCTTATATTTCACTGTAAAAAAAAATTGAGACCCAGAAATGAAAGCACACTCCACTTCAAACTTGAAAAATTCAATCTTCAGCATTACTTCAAATACAGAAGTAAGTCTATGCTGATCAATGCAGAAGTCAATTTTCAGATCACAGTGCTGAAGTACTTCTGACAAAAGAAAGTGTCAGAAGCCACCTATCTTTTTCCAGAACACTGACACATTAAACATGTTTTTCAGAGTCAATACCATATGGAAAGCCAGTACTTACCTGGCCTGCTTTACTAAACCTATGGCCAGCCAGTATCATGTGAAATGCAAACTTTCTAACCATGGGACTTTTCATGTTTATGAAGCAATGGGCTGCCTGTTCCAACAGAAGTGCACTGCGAAGATCAGAATCCTATTTAAAAGTAAAAAGGAGAATTAGCCTTCAAGTTGACTACACAGCATTTAAACAAGGCCACAGTTATCTAACAGGGTAGTAAGCTCTATGAGTGCTGGGGAGTTGGAGATTCTTTTATATACAAACATTATATGCATGCACACACATAAAAATAAAGCTAAAAGCATTTTTCATTTTGTTGTATGTATAGTGTTTGGTACCAAACACTTTTTCCCTTCCCTCTCCCTGCAGATATTAAGGCTAGAAAAAAACCAAAAGAACCCCCAGGAGAACATTAACAGAATGAAAGAAAAATAGAGCATGCCATGGAGCTCAGAGACTTTTAATCAGAAGAACCAGAGTAATTTCACAATAATGTATAGTTTCTTTTATTACCCCTTCTCTTACCATGCCAAGACACAGGTCTGTTACTTTACCCAATCAGAACAGCATCTGTTTGATTTTACCACACCTGAACTCCACACTATCAGTGACGTCCAAGCATGCATCTGGATTACAATGTACCCAGACACCTATCTAGCACCCTACGAAGATTTTTCCTTGCAACTGCCCAAAACACAGCACAGGCATACTGCATATATAAGTCATTAAATACTATTGGCTCTACGCAGTCATTTTAATACCTTGCTTAAGTAATTTATATTGTTCACGTAAGTTTTGGCAGCAAGCTTAAGTTGAAAGGGCAAGAATGAAGCTACAAAGACAGCTGAGGTAGAAGCTTACCAAAATAAGTAAATTTATTCTACACCTAATCTGTCCCAGGAAGTCTCAGAAGTATCACATTTGGGGCAGCTGGCTACAAAGCCAGAACTAAGGGCTACCCAGACTTCCCTCCAAGCTACACAGAAGATCCTATATTATTACTGCTATGACATTTGTTTAATTCCTTTCAAGCAAGACACTTTCTGGACTGTTAAAAGCTAATTCCATGCTTAATTTCCACCAATTAATATATACAGGAGTGTTCAGCCTACCTTTCACTTAAACAGTAAGATTCTAATGAGCTATAGTAATGTCTTACTTAAACTATAGGGAACTTTTAAATTTAAGGGGTTTTATTCTGATTATATGTGGGATAGTATCCATTATGGCTCAGGCAAGCCAGAAATACTTTTAACCCTTGAGTTCTTAAACTATGCCATGTAAGAGCTAAGAAGACATCAAAGAAAATTAGTTATAAAGCCAGACATAACAAATGCACACTTAGCACTTTAAAGAAATCAAATAAGTCACTTGACTAGAACGTAAAACAGTACCAGTTTCTCTACTTGCAGTGTTAACAGTTTTCTTCACCTCATGTTTTACATAGGCTCATTTGCTGCCTTTGGCTTGCAAGTATCTTTCACAGGATAAGAATGAGAATGCAACCTAGAAATGCTTGGGTAAGTAAACAAATAGGAGGGCAACCAGAGTGGAAAAAGTCTACTAAGTGTTTTACCTCACTGGTCAAACGAATCAGAAGAGCAGCTGCCTCTGAGTATTTGCTTTGACTTTTTAAGATTTCAGCACTAAGCAGCACACAGCGCTCGGCCAGAACCATGTTCCTAAGGCAAAAAAAGAAAACATTAGAAAATATTGATCAAAATAAGCCATGGAAAACTTCTCACCTCAAATATAACAGATTTTCTCCACATAGACTAACACTCTGTTTATCCATCTTAAAGTAAAAGAAGCTCAAACCTGGCAAAACAACCCCACACAGATTGACACGTTAAGTGTCTCATTCTACTATAACAGCAGCTTTTCAAAAGTCAAAGCATTCTTGAGGACAGTATTGTATTTACAAACATACCAAACTAAAATGATCCAATCTCTAAATGATCCGATAAGAAGTAGTCCAACAGCCAGAAACAAGCTGTGCTGGGCTGACCACCTTCGGGAGCTGCCTCTCACCAAGACAGAGGGAAAACTGAATTAAAAAGCTCACGTGTTTTTTAAGTACAGGGAGACCACTCAGTTACAGTCATAGGCAAAACAGACTTGGTTTGGAGGACACCAAGTCAGACAGTGATAAATAAAAACTAAACACCTTCTCCCAACTCCTCCTCCTCCTTTCTCAGGCTCAACTTCACTCGCACCTCTTCTACCTTCTCCTCCCCCCCCAAAGCAGGCCAGGAGAACAGGGAAAAGGAATTGCAGTCAGTTTGTATTATTTCATCTATGCCACTTCCCTCTCATATTCTTCCCCTGCTCCAGTGTAGGGTCCCTCCCACAGGTAGAGTTCTTAATGACTGGTCCAGCATGGGACCTCTCCATGGGGTACAGTCCTTCAGGAACAGACTGTTTCATGGTGGGTTCCCCACAGGTCTCTGCTTTGGCCAGGACTCTGCTCTGGCATAAGCTCTCCACAGGCTGCAGCTTCCTTCAGGACACATCCACCTGGGTCCTCCATGGGCTACAGCATGGACCTCTGCTCCACTGTCGTCCTCTACGGACTGCACAAGGACAACCCGTTTCACCACAGTCTTATCCGTGGGCTGTAGGGAAGCACCTCTTCCCACTCTTTCCTCACCAACCTTGGTGTCTGCAGGGTTGTTTCATTTTCTCACTCCTCTCACAGCTGTTGCCCAGCAATTTTTACCATTTTAAGTATGTTATCAGACTCCACCACTGACAGGCTCAGCTTTGGGCAGCAACCGGTCCATTTTGGTGCTGGGTGAAAAACAGCTCCCCTTGAAACAGGGGCAGCTCCTGCCATCTTCTCACAGACACCATCCCTGCAGACACCACACTACCAAAAATCTTACCAAGTCAGTCCCATACACAAGTTTAACAGGCACTCTGTTAAGAATGGTACAGATCCCCTCCCATGTTATTCTAGATAAACTAACAGATCTTACTCTAAGAAGTGAACACCATTCTGTGATCCTTCAGCTATCTGGTACTAACACTGTGCAGGGGAAGAAAGTCAGACCACCAGGTCTTTCAACTTCCACTGGATCAATACAAAAGTACACAACATACTTGCAGATGTCTCGATAGGTCTGAATTGCTGTTTCCATATAATGAGCAGGATATGGTCTAGGAGCTCCAGGCTGAAGGAAAGCTGACACTGCTGCCATTTCCTACAAGAGAAATCCAAATACTGTCACTGTAGGGTTTGGTTGGGTTTTTTGTTGGGTTTTTTTTTCCCAAACTGTAAACATCAAAATGCTGATGAACACACTTCAACAACTACTAGTTCAAGGTTTCATCTAATCAGTTACTGACACATTAAAGTGTATCCACCACACTGTAACTGAGAAAAGGTTTAATACAATAGCCAATTTATGGCTCTACTTGTAATTAACCAGACAGTATCAAGAGTTATACACACTCACAAAAGTGTTTTCAGTTGATGGTACCCCTGGCAATAAGCAGAAGCATTGATTCAGTACTGCTTTATAAGTTGAAGAGAAAATTCTTATGACAGCAACAGTCTTTCTGATAAAGCAGCACTATCATCTTTTTCAAGATGAGGACTGTTCTCTAAGTTTTGCTTAGATGCAGCTACATTTTCAGCTTCCAAGGAAGCCCTAGTAAACATGAGCTCAAAAATCTTACTTCTTTCCTTATGAGGTGAAGACAGGGTGGCATAATTTTTCAACAGTAAAGACTAAGACTTGAAGGTCACCAAAAAAAAAAAAAAACAACCATACTTAAGACCTCTACAAATCATTTATTAAGAAATTAAGACAGCTTTTCAGATTATCCAAATGCAGAGCAACTGCCTGTGCTACAAGTGTTCATGTTTACGTAAAGGTTTTACACCAAAACGGGACAGAGTGCAAGAATTCTTCCACAGCATTAAAAAGTCTAATAATTAAAGTTTCAAATTCAATTGAGTTAAACTGTATGTCATAGACGTTGGTTATTTCTCCCCAATTTATCTTATTGAAAATCTTCTCCCCATTTATCTTACTGAAAATTAGTCACACATTTTCATTCTCAAGAGAAATTAATGAATGAGTGTGTGCTTACAGAGAGGTTTAGCAGTGACATACTCAAATTATACCCCTAAAAGAGTCTTTAAGAATGGCATAATATTTTTATAGTGACATAGTCTTGACTTCCTGGCAACTAAGTAGTTTGCCAGTGTCTAAAACAGATATGTAATATTATTTCACTCCTGTTTGAGCTGTCAGACTACAAGCTTAGAGATCCATTTTGCTGGAGGTTGCATTCTAGGTATTCTCCTTTCCATATTTCACATTTTAATTAACTTTTCCATTTCTGCTCATGCCTTTATTCCCATCATAAAACAGCAGCCAGTAGATTTGAGAACACTTTAGGATTTGCTAAAAGATATGCACCAAATTTGCCAAGACCATTATAAATTTGGAGGTGGAAGGAAAAGAACGCATTTTTCTTTTCTACTTTCAGATAAATATTAGAGATTATGAGGAAAAGTTCACAGAATGCTTATGTTATATGAAGTACCAACCAGTGCTCCAGCTGCATAAAGCATTGCCTGATCATTTAAGAAGTCTTTCTTTGCTGTATGGTAACAGCTATATGCAAGTTCATAGTGTTGCACCAAAAAGCACAAGTCTGCCATTTTCCGGATTTGAAGCTCTGGTGCTTCTGGTGGATACCTATAAATACAAATATTTAAATTCAAACTCATCGCTTTAATAAATAGAGCAAGACATGCTCTAAACTCTTCCCCTCTCAATTTCTACTCAGAAAATCAGAACAAAACCCACATTGCTTCAGCCTTACCCAAAAAACAGCTAAGAAAAGGGAAGCTGCTTCCTTTCTGCCACGTGTACCTTGGTTTCACACCCTACCTTCTGATTAATAAGATTCACCGTTCCACCAGCATTCAAAGTAAGCACTCCTCTTAGCCAAGAGACACTGTAAAAAGTATGCAGCTATCTCTGAAACCACTCAGTAAGATTAACTGCTAGAGTAAACAGAGCTGTATGAGAAGTTAAAAATAAGGCTTTGACTGTTCCCCTAGCTACAGTTATTCCTCCCCATTTCTCTTGAAAGAAAAAAAAAATATCTAACTATGCATTATGCCAAAATGCCAGGCAAGTTCTGGTGTAAGCATCAGTCTCACTTTTGGTTAGTCAATTATATATGTGAATCACTTCAGTGAAGACCAAATACGTTCCCACGGATGCTTGTTAGTCAGCTTTGCAGGAAACAAACCACACTTACAAGTTCAATAGAGAAAACTGAAGTTAACATTCTGATTATGAATCTAAAGGCACAAAATAATTTAAGGCTGTGTAAGTGTCAGGGACGTTAACTTTGGCTAAGTAATGTCTAAGAATTATTTAGACTTTTGTGGTTAAGGTAAGACAGTGGCAGAGAATGTCTTTCATGATTATACATCCTCATTCATAGACAGAATTACAAAGCATACAGAATGAACCTTCTGGTAAAACTTAAAATTTAGTTTTAGCACAAAATACAAATGCAAGAAGTACAAAAATCTGCCTAATTTAGCCCTCAAATGCTCTTATGAGATCACTGTATTCAGTACTCAACCACAATAAGTAACAAAAAACATCTATACATTGGGTTTGGCTTAAGTAACAAAAAGCTTACACTAATTTAAAAAAAAAAAAATCACAGCAGCCTAGAGCTTCTCTTTATTACTACCCTAAAAATGTACAATCTTTGTAACTCACAAAGCTTCACTGAAAATATAGCAGCAGAATAGCTCTGTGAACAATTTTATCCCCTTTTTCCTCTAAGTTCCTCTACTCCTTTACTGTACACATTTGGGCACAGTAGACTTTCCCACACTAAGATCTTTTACAATATTGCCGATTTAGTTCACTTAGCAGAACACCATCAAATAAATGCAGGCTTTCCCTCCCCACCCCTCAACAAAACCAGTACATTTTCAGCTTAGTTCTAAAGGTAACAACTGAAATTACTCACAGCAAACCAGAAGTATTCTTCAGCTCATTTATACTTTTCTCTGGAACCTTGCTGCCACTAAACCATTTTTTAGTAGCAGAAAACAGTGATCGACTCAAGCCCTTCCTGGATATTAGCTGTGAAAAGACACTGAATTAGAGCACTGCATTGCAAAAGACAGACATAGAAGTTAATTTAACATAAAACCTCAAGCTTCATTAAGGCTTCCTAAACCTTTTTTTTCCTAATAAAACTGAAAAAAAAACCCCAGTAGAATAGCCAAGAGCAGAAACTAAGACAGAATAAATGTATGGATTTTACAGAGAGAGTGGTGAGGTGTTGGAACAGGCTGCCCAGAGAAGTAGTGGATGCCCCGTCCCTGGAAGTGTTCAAGGCCAGGTTGGATGGGGCCCTGGGCAACCTTGTGTAGATCCAGGCCTGAGGTTGGTGGCCCTGCCTGTGGCAGGGGGGTTTGGAGCTCTATGATCCTTGGGGTCCCTTCCAACCCATGCCATTCTATGATTCTGTTTCAGACAGCTCAAGTTCACTACTGTAGCTGTAAACTACAGATCTCAATCAGAAGAACATTTGATGCATCTGTTTGAACTTTAACAGAACATCTATATTATTATATTAGTCCAGCCTAGATGCATGTACTTAGTCTAGATTTATGAGAGAACATTCTCTCCATCACCATCCACATAAACCCACCACCACACTGCAAACACTGATTTCAAGTGTCAAGGGTACTAGCCATACCTGCAAGCAAGGTTACACAACTTCATTCTTCCAGATAATTACCACTAAGGAGGAAGCTTTCAGGGGGAATTACCATTCCCAAGCTCAAAGAAAAACTGTATCACTTTTTAAAGATAATTTTTAAACTAACAATATTTTTTTGTAGCACTACTAGGAATGTCTCCTTATATTCTGAATAGTCAGGCTGTTTGCTACACTTCATGTATACACCTGTATGGATACTTTATGTACCCACGAACATAGTCAGCATATACAAAGCCCCAAAAGTCACTTCAGGGATAGTGCCATCCTTACAGCATATGATATTTAGTATCAAAATCCCTCCTACTTAAAACTGTAACTTGAACAGGCAATTCAATCAAAACTCAGTTTTGGTAACAGACTGATATTTGGGTCCAAGTCTAATGCTAAAGACATTTGTAATATCGATTTACTGTAAAGCCAATCCATCTCACCAGCTGTTTAAGACCCTGTAAAACATAGAGTGCCTTACTGTGATGGAAATAACTTTAATGCACATCCTTAAGTTAACATTGGCATGACATTAACTATCACACTTCAAAAAAATCCTAGTTTGAGAGAAGAATATTCAGTTGCAAAAATTGCCAAGACCAAAACAGACTGCCTGATTTAGGGTGTCTGTGCATTTCTCTACCTGTCAAGAGGTAGCAAGTATGCAGCTTTTTGCAAACAACTATTGTTGAAATTACTTTTTTTTTAACTTTAGTTGTGCATTCTAATGCTGAAACATAAAAACTACAATTTATTCCCCATGCCAGAATCATCTAGAAGCACAGAATATTAAGACTGCAGGAGTAAGGACAGATATCCCTGATAACAGTTCAGACAGGTTTTCACCAAGAAACCACCTCTGCTGACACAAATTGGGATTTTTGTTTGTTTGTTTTTAAAAGACAAATTGAGCAAAACAACTATAACTAAATTTACTTACAGTTTTTAATAAGCTCATTGAATCTTTCGATGTGAAAGGAAGGAATCATTTCAAAACAGATCTTTGGATAGCTGGATTTATACCCCAACTGTTCTTCTTATCACAAAGTGTTTTGAAAAGTAAACTGACCTGATCATTAAGTTGCCGAATTGTCTTCTCTATATGTGGCATAAGTCCCCTAAATGTGAACTCCTGTATGAACTGTCTAATTCGATCGTGATCTGTGAGTGTTAAACAAGCACCATGAGGTGTTCCAGAATTTGCTTTCTTCGAGTCTTGTAACGCTGCAGTAGCCTTCATGTAATCAGTGGTATCTAAACTGCCACTGGGATGATCCAGCTGAAGGGGATGAGTCTTGAAGTTATTTGACAGGCCATCTATTCAAAGATTGAAACAAAAACCCAGGTGAGTGTAAAGTTAAAACAAAATGTTATCGACCTACTTTAAACCTGACTTTACTCTTAAGCCTTTGGGAAAGCCATTCACCAAATATTCTGCACTACAGAACTATTCTAACAGCACCAGAGCACTACCCAAGTATTATATCACTCCTGAAATTCTCCAGAAAGCTCAGGGAATCTCAGGAACTACAATAGAAATATAGAGTTTAGAACAAATATGTACAGCTTTGATTCTCAACTACAGCACAAGGGATCCTCAAATATGCTGACAGGATCAACCACAGTGAAGGAAAACTATGAAAACATTAAAATCAAAGTCATGAAAGTTTGGAAATGCAGAAGTTACTACAATGGCTCCATTCACTCTTTTCTATTTTAAGGTTAAAAAGACAAACTCATAAGCCATAAAACAACCTCCTCCAAAGTTTTCAATTCAGTGAGAAGGGCTGCTAACCACCACTGCACCTAGCTACCCAAACCAGACTGAGGCGCCATTTCACTCTAAGACCTAAACAGTTCATTATTATTCCCTATCAGCCTGCTTTATTTGGCCCTAAACAGCATTCAGCAAAGCTGAGCTGTGAAAACAAATCCTTAATGGATTTTACCCACAAAATGTAAAGCTGTGTATGTACTGCAGCCTACATGCACGCCCTAGAAGGCCACTTTTTTAGGCAACTGCAGACTCTCCTATACACACTAGGAAAGACAAGCCAGGTATGAAGTATCTGGGCTGAACAACTACCTGTTATTTCCAGATTTAAAACCAAAAGCAAGGACAAAAGAACAATATCACCTTCCAAGCTACATCAGGGCACACTAAGGAGAACTTTCATTACAATGAAAATTAACAATTTAATCCTATGTTATTTTTTATTAAATGACAGAGTTTGCAGATCACATTTAATCTTACTAAAGATGTGCCAAATAAACCAACAGCCATCTCATTAAAGATACACCTATCAATTACCACCAATCCAGTAGCCAGCACTACAACTTTTTTCATTGTTGACATCAAGTTACATTATCTTTGAGCATTTAGAAAACATATTAGGTTGAATTCCTTAACAAATCACTCGTGATCACTGTCCAAGACACGACAGCTGCATAAATGTTACCACATCAATATTTTAATAGAAGTTATAAAAAATACCTTTGATTTCACTGTCTAAGCCATCTGATATCAAGTGATCAGAATTCTTGTTTGGAATAACAGTATATGGACAATCTTCATAGCAATCCTGCCAGAAAAAAAACAACTTTTTAAAAGTCAGAATTTTAAGATTATTAGTGCATACATACATGTCAGTCAACAGCACTTAACTTGAGTAAGTTCACTGAATTGTTAAGAAAGCGTGTTTGTTTCTATATATTTCATTTCCTAAGTAGTCTGTAAGGTTTTAAGAACATATTCTACTGTAAATATGAAACAAGTATCTTCTGGCCTGCTCAAACAGCTTCATGGTCAGCTAAAGCAAACAACTCCATCTCTTACACAGCAATGCCTACAGCAGTGAAAATATGTTTCCTAAAGCAATTCCTGAACAAGGTCATTAAAAAAAAAGTTTTGTACAGTTTACAAGGGACAGAAGAAAAATATTAAACTAGTTTATGGTGGGACATTATTTACAAGATGCTTTTGACTTTCCAGTCCTAGAAAAGTCTGGTAAAGAACTATGATTCCACAAACAAACCTTTTAATCAGATGCAGTTAAAACTGCCAGTTAGTAAAAGCAAACTCAAGGAGGAGTATTTTTGGTTCTTAAGCCAAAAATACAGATATTTATGGCAAACTGAACTCAAAAGCCTGAGTTAAAACACACTATCATTTGCCATCTTAGTAGATGATAGATCAGACCAGACTGCAGAAAAACCACACATACCCCCACAAAACACCACACCCATACTGTTCAGTGAGTCACAAAGTGTCCTGGGTTGGAAGTGACCTCAAAAGTTGTATCCTTACAACCCCCTCCTGCCACAGGCAGTGACACCCTCCACTAGATCAGGCTGCTCAAACCTGACCTTGAACACTGCCAGGGAGGGGGGCAGCCACAGCTTTCCTGAGCAACCTGTGCCAGGCTCTCACCATCCTCACAGGAATAATTTTCTTCTTAATATTCAATCCAAATCTACCCTCTTAGTTTAAACCCATCACTCCTTGTCCTACCACTACACTCCCTGGTAAACAGTCCCTCTCCAGCTTTCATGCAGGCCCCTTCAGGTACTGGAAGGCTGCTTTAATACCTCCACAAAACCAGGCTGAACAAGCTCAACTCTCTCAGCCTGTCTTCATGAGACATGCTCCAGCCCTCTATCTCTGTGGCTCTCCAGCAGACTGACTCCAACAGCTCAAAATCTTTCTTGCAATGGGGATCTCAGAGCTGGACACAGCACTCCAGGTGGGGATCTCACCAGGCCCGAGTGGAAGACAGTACAGAAGACATGGAAAAACCTCAGATTATAACACTGAATAACATTAACTAAAGTGAAGGTACAAAGTCACTACAAACCTCTTCTGAGGTTACTTGATCTTATCAGTGCATAAAGCATGAGTCTATCCTTTTAGTCCCCCTGTCAATTTCAGACAGTGTAGTATTTCATTTGAAGTAGCACAGAAGACAATTCCTTGAGAGAGGAGTCATCTTATGCCCTCACAAAAACACGTAGCTATGTTAGAAGTATCCTGACTGCCTACTAGCCCATTCTGTAGAAACACATACATAACACCAAGGCAAAATTGAACACAACTAAAGTGGGTTTTCAGATGCATCTCAAACCATATTTTGTATGCTACGATACCTGGTTCTGGATAGTGTTTTTCTGGAGGTACTGACTCCAAGGATCTGGTATCTGTTCCTCCGTTCCTCTGTTGGACACCCGAGAATTTATTTTCAGCAAATAGCAACCCTGAGTTCCATACCTCTGCTTCATCTCTTCATAAATGGAGTCAGCTCTGAAAAAATAAGAAAACCCCACCACTTACCCAGTCTTAATATCAAACCAATTCTATTTTGTGTCCTGCAACAAACTATTTGAGACTTATCAATAGGGAAAAAAAAGAAAATTCTCCTCTTATGCAAGAGTGAAACTGAGAATCTTTGAGAATTAGTTTAGTGAGCTAGCAAAAAAAGTATCTACCACGGGAAGCTAGAACTGATTCTTCTAATTTTGTATGAGCACAAGATCTAAAAATACTGCTTAAGAAAACCTGCTATGATAACCACCAGAATACTAGTTATTGGATGCTGCTGTATGTCTACTCTCAACAGAATTTATAAGTGCAAAAATTTCAGTCAAAGAGTTCATCTGTAAGTTCACTAAAGGCAGAAGACTCACCTTTGTTCCTCTCCCGTGCTTACATCATGCAGTAACACATAGTATTTGAGAGTATTTGGTATAAACCACTTGGGATATAGGTATTCACTACTATGTTGAATTCGATGTTGTTCTTGGGATAGCTTCAGAAATTGCTCCACAGGCTCTGGTTCACTAGAAGAAACTACAAGCATACCTTAACTCATGTTAAGGACATTTATGAAAAGAAACCAGGACCAACCACTGATCACATAATGAAAGAGGAAGTGTAGAAAGCAAAGCAGAACACCACCACTGTTTAAGCCTGTAAAACACACTACCCACAAAAGTATGTGCAATTACTATTTGGCCTTAATCTCAGTAGGAACACTATTTAAACAGTCAACTAACATCTGTAACATGATACGAAGCAGGAGTTTACTCCAGTTCTGACACTGAATAAAGGAACTATTAGCTATTGTGTAAGATCTTAAACCAACTGTTCACATATGAAAAATGTAACTGAAATTCACCCTCCTCAGCGTACTTCAGTTTGAGATTTGGGACTTCATGTATCACCTGAGCAACAGTAACAGCCAGTAATCATAAACACAGCAACATCGCAGCATCACAGAATGTGTCAGATTAGAAGGGACCTCTAAAGGGCATTAAGCCCAACCTTCCTGCAGTAAGCAGGGACACTGTCACTTGATCAAGTTGCTCAGAGCCCCATCAAGCCTGACCCTGAATTTATCTAGGGATGGAGACTCAACTATATCTCTGGGCGACCTGTTCCAGTGAGCTACCATGCTCATATTGAAGACCTTTTACCTAATACCCAATCTAAATCTACCTTTTTCTAGTTGAAAACCATTACCCTTTGTCCTAGTGCTACATGCCCTCATGAGCAGTTCTTCCCCAGCTTTCTCATCGGCACCTCCCAGGTACTGGAAGGCCGCTATAAAGTCCCCCTGGAGCCTTCCCTTCTCCAAGCAGAACAAGCCCAACTCCCTCAGCCTGTCTTCATAGGGGAGCTGCTCCAGCTCTCTGATCATTTTTGTAGCCCTCCTCTGAACATGCTCCAACAGGTCCATGCCCCTCTTGTGCTGAGGGCACCATAGCTGGACACAGTACTCTAGGTGAGGTCTCACCAGAGCAGAGTAGAGGGGCAGAATCACCAGATCTTTTGATCTGCTGTCTACATTTCTTTTGACACAGCCCAGGATGCAGTTGGCCTTCTGGGCTGCATATGCATACTGGTGGTTCATATCCCGCTTCTCATCCACAAGTACTCCCAAGTCTTTTTCCTCAGGGCTGCTTCTGTTTCCCAGCACATCATCTCCTAACCTGTATGGATAACGGGGATTGTCTCAACTCTGGCGCACGACTCTGCACTTGGCTTTGTTGAATCTCATGCGGTTCACCTGGGCCCACTACTCCAGCCTGCCCAGGTCCCTCTGGCACATTAATCTCACCAACCAGTTTGGTATCATCAGCAAGTAAAAGTAAAAAGCAGAAGCATTGAGATTTGTACCTAAATCCAACTAACAAATGTTAATAAGGAACATATCCTGCTCTTCTACATCTACTCAAACACATTAAAGAAAGCAAATGGTACTTTAAGTTGTGCCAAAACTCAGAAGTCAAAAGGCAAGTATTTTGCCAAGTTAAATCTGGACAAATACTTCTCTAATGGCAAGGAACATACCTGTTCCACTATACTAAAGTGATAAAGTGCAGTAAAGACTTAGAAACAGAGTGCAGATTTTGTAGCACCTACTATTAAAATCATTGTAAAGCTAAAGACCAAATACATCATGAAACAGTGTGTATTTTTATTTTCCCTGTAGGTAAGTTAGGCCTCAGTTATGGTTAAAAAAGCAAGAGTATTTAGGCATCTTTCAAGACATTTTGTCCAAAATAGTTAAAAGTTTAGCAACTTTCCAAAACACCCTCTCTGACCTCCCCCCTCCACTTGCTATAGAAAGCAGCAGGTGCATCCCAAACACACAAGCCTCTGTTGTACGTAAGGGGCAGTCAACAGATACCTAGAGAGCTACAGCAGAAAGCATTTTAGCATGAGGAAATTCAGTTTACAGTTACTACCTTAGAGTTCTACCTGACATTTAAAAAGTGTGGTTTAAAAAAAACCAAACACAATGAAAATCCTGATCCCCTTATGAAATTAGTGTGTATAGTCAGATGCACTGAAAAAAAATCATGCAAATTTTCCAAAAAGTCTCACACATTCCATCCCTGCAGCTAGCTGGAACAGCCTTCACTAGAGAGATCTGTAACACTTAAAGGATACACGCAACATAGTGGTTTAAGAACTCATGATCTGATGCAGGCATGGACTGAAGAAAGCACTCTCTGTAAGACTCAAACCAAGGAGTAGTAGCTGAAATAAAAAAAGAACAGATGAATTAGAACAATCAGCAAAAATCATTCTGTTTATTCATTTATGAAAAGGAAACGTGATAGGCTACACCTAAGAGTGAAGCTTGCGAACTCTGACAAGGTTTGCATGGCAGGGGCAAGAAAAGGGAAACAGTCTAAGGAGAAAGCATCTAAAATACACCAAGTGGTTAGAAACAGTAACACTTTGAAGAAAATCCTGTGAAACTGAGTAGTATCTTAACCACCAACTTCCTCAGAATGGTAGACTCACATGTATTCAGTCCTTATTAGAGTAACTGCTCCTTACCACCCCTTTAAACACAAAATCATGCACTTGGGAAAGAAAATTATAAATAATTGTTCTAACAGCCAATGAATTTGTCTCAGCCAGGGATGGAAGAATGGACTGAGAAGCAAAATTCATTTTTGAGGACGCAGAACTAGTATGAGACTTGGTTTGACAGTAGTCCCCCTCCTCTACCCTGCTCAAGTAGACAGTTCAGCTGTCAGCTGGCAAAGCAGAGATCAAAAAAAAAGCTCAGATCCCAGTTGTGCCATTAACACCTTATGCTAACCTGACATGTTCAAGTGCCCTTTTACATTTGGGATTTAATTTCTCTGAGCAACAAAATCAGAAGAAACCAAGTCTGGGGTATCCACAGAACAGGCAAACTTAAAACTTGTTTCTTTCAACTCCAACTCTTTTAAGCTTGTTTTATACCATCTCAATTCTGAAACTCTTTCCCTTCAGTAGAAAAGGGATCCCAAAGCAAAATGATTTGGTTTCTAATAATTTTATTTCACTGAGGTTAACTGCAATCCAGTGTAAACTCACCTGCATACTAGAAAACAATAACTAGTACAAAAAAGCATTAGAAAGAATTCTGAAGGTATTTATTTTTTTCATGAGGCCCCAAGAAAATATATCCCTTGATTTAACTCACATTAGAAATTCTTATGCTTTGCAGACCTCCCCTAACCACCACCACCCCACCCCCCCAAAAAAAAACCAAACCCACTACCTTGATTTCTTAGCCAATTTTAGGAAATTTAGTTCAATTGTTACATTGGAATTCTCTTTAGTGCATTGAGTTGATGCATTTTGTTTAATCCTACGTGGTCAGGCCACCTTACATTATCATCTTCATCCACCAGAAGTCAGGCATAGCCACACCTCATACCTGAACTTAGTCCAGCAGTCAGCACATCTCTCAAAACAGATCAATGGGAGGCACACTTGTAGCCTTTGAGTACAGCTTTTCTAGCAACTGTTCTCTGAGCACTCATTTAGGATATAAAAACTCTTGACTTTACTAATGCCTACATGTAAACATGCCAGCTATTTAAATTAACAAAACCACAACTTGTTATTAAAAAAAGCCATGAGAAAGTGACTCCTATGCATATTTTGCAAAGTATAACAAATTCTTGTAGCAGCTGAGGTTCAATCCAAACACTGCTGAACTACTTAAGGCAGAAATTTCAACTGCATTTTAGTTTCAAGCTCTGTTTTCAGCTTTCCATTTCTGTTTTACAGCTGAATCACAGGGGCGGGGGGAGGGGGAAATGAAGTCCAACACAGCTACAACCAGGGCTGTGACTTTTGTAGTGTGGTGGGTTTTGCCCTCTCTCCTCTCTCATTCAAGCCTATTAAGAACCTTGGAAGTGGTTACAAAGGCTACTGGATTCCCCCTACATAACCACAACATACATTAACAATATTCACTCAAGAACATTTATAGAGCTGTAATAATTTTTAAGTAGACACTTAAAATAATAAACATGCACCATATTTGAAACAGAAACTGTACTTTCACACCTGTGAATCTTTTACATTTTATAACAGCTTATATACCACCAGTGCACAGCAACACTGCCATTTAGGTACACAGACCTGCATGCTTTGCATTTTTCCAGTAACATGTTTCCAATATGTTAAATAAGCAGAACTGAAGTTTAGGCCAACTTCTTCATGTGTTCAGAAATTGTTAAGAAAACAAACTGGGAAGTAATGACTGTACATAACAGCTTAAGGAAGTCTATTTCATTACCTTTTGTGCTTTTTAGCTACCTGACTTACCAAGATGAATTCCAGAGATACAGGTACTCTAGCACATTCAGAAAGGAAGGCATTTAGCAGCATCTGACCAGACACTATTGAAAAGACAGCTATTACTAAACCAACGGCAGAAGCTTTCTTAATATCTAAAACTGAGAAACATCAAAACCTGACTCTTGCAGACCACACCATGGAGCTTCACATGTGTTTTGTTAGCAGTAAGTTTTATGTGAGAATGTATTAGAAAGCTTTTTAAGAGTCATACTCCAGAAAGAATGTCAACATAGC
This sequence comes from Laterallus jamaicensis coturniculus, assembly GCA_022605575.1. Lineage (NCBI taxonomy): Eukaryota > Metazoa > Chordata > Aves > Gruiformes > Rallidae > Laterallus > Laterallus jamaicensis. Next base: position 45,485,030 of record JAKCOX010000002.1, read on the forward strand.
AGAGGTGTATATGTGATAAGAACAGTCAGCACTTCAGATGCAATTCAAAAAGCACTATGCTATACTATCCCCCTAGAAGGAAGTCCTATAGAGAAGCAGAAATGCATTTGAAATTTACATTTGAAATGCAGAACAGTGACAGTATACAGCACCATAGGATCAAACAAGACAGTGCCTTTATAGCACCAGGTCATTTCCCACCACCACTCTGCACTTAGTGACTTTATGGAAAGACCAAATGATTTAGATTAACAGGAGTAGAAATGTGACTAAAAGAAAAATCAAACAACCATCACCAACAATTTTTCATTTGAGAGGGGGGAAAAAAATGGAGGAACACACATCTACGCCAAGAAAGGTGCTAAACAGTTGCAGCATATGGTAAGGAAAGGTGGATGGGGCACATGGAAAAGGAATAAAGGGCAATTTGGCAGATTGGCACCAACCACAAAAAATACCTGAATAAAACGTGGATGTGTTCAGTTCCATCAGTGTCTCTTTCCAATTACTGTACCAAGGAACACTAGCCTTAACTGAGCGATCTGATAGAAAAAACATGATATTATTATACTAAAAAGGGTCAGGTGCAAACACACTATTGGCTTTTATGCTCTGGTAGCACGAGGTAGAAAATCTATACCATGCAGGCCCATCAGGGACTGAAGACATTTGATTCCAGCTAACCTTAAACATGAACATTTCAGGCTCCTCAACATTTGACAGTGTACTTTAATAGAATTCAGTATTAATTTCTGGTTCAGCCCAAATTCTGGGCTTTATTACTCTGTAGATTTAAATTTTTATTAAAGAATTACGTTATATTTATTCAGATATTATTTCTACTTATCTAGTTTGAAAATACTAGAACTATTAAGACACTAACTTCTGAGACTCTCAGCCTGTAATACTAAACTAACTGAAGATGTTACCTGCTAAAAATGGTTGCCCAAACATTCTCCTTTATGCCACTCATATTCCTGCATTGCTGCATGTCAGCATTAGCATTGTGCAGCCCTGAACAAACATATCCAGGGAAGCAATCCAGCTGAAATTTTTTTTCCTTCTCAACTCAAGCATTTAGTGGAATCACTTTCCTCCCCCTCCACATGCACCAGCACTCAGGAGAGGCCAGCATAGCTGAACGTAAGCACCCTTTCAGCAATCAACCAGGCTTCTGAGTACAAGAAGATTACAGAACTATGTTACACTTCTTGTTCAACAGTCTTAAAGAAGGATTACAAACAATTAAACCAATTCACCACAGCAATTCCATAACTTTTCTAAAAAGAGAGGATTGTGATCCCAGTGCCAGAAACTTATACATGCTGTTTATGTCTTCCTTCAGGCTACACTTGACCATCATTCAAGATTACGTTAATATGTTTTAATATTGCTATCCTAGAAAAATAATTCAGCAAAAGAGCAAATTAGAGAACAGATTTTAATATTTCACATTTCTGTGCCAAAATATTAGGGTTTGTTGCCAGGAATTAATGTTTCCATTGGTTTTCTGTAAAATGCTCTGTAAAAGAGTTTCTTGGAATCTGTATTTACTAGGTAGAAAAGGAACTCTCACAAGCTAGAGACTTCCTTACATCTTCCTACAATACAATGAGACCCAAGTTTAATCAAGAACACTGTACCAGTGTTTTGTGCTAAAGCCCAAAAACAGGGTACCACAAAACTACAGAGTTGTTACATGATTTTGTCCTCCTGTATGATCTTAGAACAGGTTATGCACCTTTCCTTCTGTCAAATAAGCATATAGCCAGTCTGAATGGAAATACGAACCTGATCACTGCAAGACAGAGCATAGTCAAGTACCTTGTACATCTGAGGCTCCAGCAGCACATAAGGAAAAAAGTTATTTGCTTCTACAACTACAATGCATGGCTTCATATAGCCACTATTTTTCTTCCTTCCTTCCAACACTGCTTCCAAATTGAGACCGTAAGAAATGCTATAAAGTCTCTTCACTGAAAACATTCTGCTTTAATAGGGTCTTCTGACTGCTAGAATTAAAGCAGACTTTCTCACCAAAAAAAAATTTAACAAAAAAATTGGTAATTCATTAATTTCACAGATAAATGAGCACATGGAAACTGAAAAAGGGGGCTGTTTCCAATAGTTCTCAGAAGTTAGGTTTTCGAGGTTCAAGGTTTTTTTCAAGTATCTCACACCAAGTTGAGGACATGGTTTGTAAATTAGGTATCAAAGATTTAGAAGTATACAATTTTTCATCATCAACTTAAAAATCAACATACTGTGGCATCAGTTACTAATCCTCATGAAATTTCATCAGTCTTTTGTTACAGCAGAGCTGAATTCCTCACCACACAGTGAACTTTAAGCACAATAAATTACTCATGTTTAAATAGGGCAATGCATACATGCTTTGAATTAAGTATGTACTCAAGGGCTTTAATGGATTAGGGTCTTAATTGGGAGGAGTTTAGTCTTCTCAGCTCTCAAAACCAGATCTTATTTAGATTTATTCACAATGCCTCATATGCCTTGGAGATCTAAGAAAACCCTCATTTTTAGAATACTCCACTCCTTTTGACAGCAAAATATGAAGCACTGAGTTTGAGGGGAAGAAAAAAAAAAAAAAGGCACCTTTCCTCAAACTTTTTTCCCAAACCTTCAACAACTTAATGAACTCTATGCATTAAGCAACAAATCACAAAGGAAAAAAAAGCAGCAGCCAGGAAGACTAACTTCAACATAAAGGTATACGTTAGTACCAACGTTACAAATGAGTTCTGATATTTATTCAGCCAAGTGTAGCAAGTCAGTAGATAAAGTTTTGTAACAGGAAAATCTCTCATTTGACAACCTATTAACACAGCCAAAGCATGATAATTTTCAACATTCAAAGAATAGGTTTAAGATAAGTTCTTAAGAATTACATTAGGAAACATTAAATTAAGTTCAACCACTCTTTTACCATTATAGAAAACCAAAACTATTTTACTGCATCTTCAGACTGAACGACTCAAACCTGATCAACTCATAGCAATTTTAATACATGCCACCAAGTTAAAATCAAAGCTGGAAACTTTGCAGTGAATTCCAAAACAAGTTATGAAAAATAGAGTATTGTTACATACCACTAATGTTGAGATCATAATCTCCAGCTGTAATCACATTAGCTACTAGTCCTTCAGCAGGCTGACTGACAGACACAACATCATTCAACAGTTTTCGAATGGCACCGGGCTGAGGTGGGTGAGTAATAATGTTGTTGACAGCAATCTTCAAATTTTTAATTATGTGAACTTGATTATTAGGATCTCTCATGTGAGCTAAAAAAGAACAAACATAGGGTTTGTTAAGAAGTGTAAAAGTTAAAGCTGTTACCCAAAATCAGTATTTCGCCAAGAGATTCTATGCTTCAAAGTTTACATTCTGCACTAAGCCTCTCCATCTATTTTACATCACAGCCCATAATACTCAAGTATGAAAAAATGGAGTGGGGGGAAAAGCAAGAATGAAAAATTTTTTGACATTCAACATTAGGCTCACCTAAGCAGACTGATGAAAAGATAGCATAGGATCTTAGTTTGTACAGTTATCTGCTCAAAATTCATACCCGCCCCTGCCACACCCCCTTCCTCATGGAAGACACTGAGCTCGGACCAAAAGCCTTATAGCGACCACTACATCTCACGTTCCAACAAGCCACCACTTTCCAAGAAAACCCCAGCACACAATAACAGCATTCCAGAAACTTGATAGGGACACCGCAGTATTACTTCATCCAAGATGAACATACCCTTTCATTTTTAATACTACAGTATAAGTTTGTTTGGGTTGTGTTTCAAACAAATGGTTTCAGAACTCTTTGGCTCTCCAAATGGCATCACACAACTGAATTATTTTACAAGAATGTTACTGAAGTTACAATTCTTGAGTGACAAACTCTTGGTTAAAATTAATCCATTAAAAAAAAAAAAAAATCACACCAGTGCTAGTATTACCAACATTCCCAATTCATTTTAAAAATCACAGAATCACAGAGTTGTAGGGGTTGGAAGGGACTTCAAGAGATCACCGGGTCCAACCCCCCTGCCAAAGCAGCTCCCTAGCTCATACTGCACAGATTGGCGTCCAGACAGGTCCTGAGTATCTCCAGAGAAGGAGACTCCACCACCTCCCTGGGCAGCCTGTCCCAGGGCTCTGTCACCCTCACTGGGAAAAAGCTTTTCCATATGTTGGTGCGGAGCTTCCTGTGCTCCAATTTGCAGCCATTGCCCCTTATCCTGTCCCCACAGACCACTGAAAAGGGGCTGGCTAACTTGCCCTGCATCCCATGCTTAAGATAATTGTAAACACCAATTAGGTCTCCCCTTAATCTTCTTGTTTATTTAAAACCCAGAAAAAGTCTTACAAGTATTAAATATTGATTTCAGAATTATCCACGAGAGCTTTGCCTACAAATAGCGGATTACTGCATGCAGCCTCCAAAAAAAGTCCCAACAATGCAGTCAAAGTGTCCATGGACTTACTGCTTCAAACAGAACTACAAACAGCTGGCAAGCATCTAAGCTGTTGGTGTGAAGTTGCTTAGTTAGAAAATATGAAGTACACTCTTACCAATGAAATACTCCTCAAGAAAAGAAACTGAACCACCATTAAAATGAGCCTTTAAAAGGGTGGTATCAGCCTTAGGAAACAGTAACTTATGCTGTTTCATCCTTGTGTTCCTTATCCAAAAAAATATTTTCATAGAATCATAGAATGGCAAGGGTTGGAAGGGACCCCGAGGATCATAAAGCTCCAACCCCCCTGCCACAGGCAGGGCCAACAACCTCAGGCCTGGACCTATATAAGGTTGCCCAGGGCCCCATCCAACCTGGCCCTGAACACTTCCAGGGATGGGGCATCCACCACCTCTCTGGGCAGCCTGTTCCAGCACCTCACCACTCTTTCTGTAAAAAACTTCCCCCTAATATCCAATCGAAACCTTCCCTCCTTTAGCTTTAATCCATTCCCCCTTGTCCTGCCATTATCTGCCCTTTGAAAAAGTTGATTCCCCTCCTGTTTGTACGGTATGTATTTTCCTCCTGTTAAGACCAACTTCTCCAAGAAAGCCACCAGACAGAAACCACCACCACCACCACAGAAAGAGTCCCAAGCCCATGCAAAGGGGTCAGTATCAAACCTAAAGGACAAGGCAACAGCAAAGTCCAGCAAGATGTTTAGTGCACAACAGCATTTAACTGGAAGTTGAAATTCCGTATGACTGTGACAGCTATGCACAGGGCATCTTTATTTTCCATTTTTAAAAAAAAAAAAACAAACAACCCTTCACAAGCAAATTTTACTCTTTTCTTTAGTGGAATAAAAGCAATCACATATCACAAGTCCCTGCTTTTATTTTGGTGGTTTCATTCTTCAGAAAGTGATTAATGATAAGAAAACTAAGGTGGTAGGGAGGGTGGGGTTTGGGTTTGTTTTTTGCTGAGCTGTTTTGTTTGGTTTTTACACACATTTGTGTACTGGCTCACTTTTCTACTTAAGGTCTAGCTCTGATCTTTTCATTAATCATTGATTGGGCTGCAGCCTCTTGTGTATCTTACAAAGTTAGATTTTACCATAAGGAATAATTTGAGCTTCACATGATTTCTAAGTGCAGAGCTCCCTTTGTAGAATCGTTGTGAAACTTGCTCCCTCAAGCCATCTGTTGTGGTGGTGGGGTTTAAAAAAAAAAAAAAATTCATGACATTTGCTACAGACATTACAATTCTGTGTCTGCTCTGATTTTTCATGTCATTTTCCCACCGCAAGCAGCACCAAACAAGCCAGGCTGAAAGCACAAGAGGAACAGAACTAGTATGGCTACCTACCAGAGGAAGATGAACCAACTTTTTTTGCCAGCCCCTTTTCAGTGGTCTGTGGGGACAGGACAAGGGGCAATGGCCTCAAGTTGGAGCACAGGAAGTTCCGCACCAACATGCGGAAGAACTTTTTCACAGTGAGGGTGACAGAGCCCTGGGAGGTGGTGGAGTCTCCTTCTCTGGAGATATTCAAGACCCATCTGAATGCCTATCTATGTAATATGAGATAGGGAGCCTGCTTTGGCAGGGGGGTTGGACCCGAAGATCTCTTGAGGTCCCTTCCAACCCCTAAGATTCTGTGATTCTGTGACCTGGTGCTACCAACACATCACCCAATACAGCCCTTGACTCCTCTGCATTTAATTTTCACAAACCACTCCATAACATACAAAGGGCAGCAGAAAGGAAAACTTGGGTTTCTCCTCACCTTGCAACTAACCAGAAAATTCACATCATGAAGGTGTGAAACAGCATTTTTGGTTCCTTCCAGCCTGGAGAGCACCTCACACCTTTTCCACAAAGCTTTTCGGAAACAGTAACTACGCAGCCCAAGCCAGATCACACAGGACATCTTCACAGTCCATCTCAGCTGTTAAAGCAGATTTCTATCTCTGTTCAAGTCTAGACTGGTGTAGTTCTACCCTCCTCAGTCACACATTCACTACCAATCCCTAGCCAGGGCTGACGCTCATGGGGAAACAGTGTGAAGTGGTTTAGAAGTAATCCTGCCCAAAACAACCTAAACACCTGTATTTTTTTTTCCTCAGCTCTACATTTGATTGAGCTACTTCATCCCAAGACAGTATTAACACAGAAAAGGGCAACATGCTACCTAAGCTTAATTGGTCCAGTTCAGCACTGAAAGCTGAAGAGGGTAATTATTTTCCATCTTATCATATAGGTAAATTATCAACCCTACTGCCACATGACTACTGAAAAGATCAAATGTAGAGGAAGTGGGAGGAACAGACACCAAAGAAACAATTTTGACTTTACCAGTGCAGCTGTGATACCAAAACTCATCCTCGGTGTCTCTACTAAAATACAATTTTGTTTTCCTCTAAAGTAAAGACTTAGCAGGACACAAGTTATTCTCCAACCATTCCTCCTTTAATAACAGAAAGTAACTTACTTATGAAAGACAAGAAGCAAAAGGTGACAGCAAGCAGCATCTTGATCCTGTGCTCAGGATTTCCTCCCATCAAAATTTGCTATATTGCAAGGGTATTTTTGGCAAGACCAACATTAGCAAGCTCCTGACAGGCAGAAGTTGAGGAGTAGATTAAGGCTGATTAGTGCAGAGCCTCCTGCCTCTACATTATGTGTGTTTGTGGGGTTCTACTTGAAGTTAGACATAACCTAGTCTCCCTGGACTGAGCAACCGCAAGAAGCCTGTGGTTTAACATCACTTGAAGAATCAAGCAATGGCCTGAGCCTTCACATCTCTGTTAGCATGTGAAGGACAAATTGCACCTGCACAGGACAAAGCTCAGCTTAGCTTGTTTATCAAAACTGTCTTTCACATAAATCAGGAAATTCGTTTCATAACCGCACTGCTTCTCTGAGCAAGAGCACTGATGAATATGCAGCCTTCAGCAGGTCCATAAACTATGTAAATCCTGAACTTTATAGAGAAATATCTGTGACAAGACTCTAAACACAGTAGCAAATCAGTGACTGAGCTGTCCAAATTATACGAGTTCAAGAAGTAACGCAAGTACTTTAAATTTTTGCACAAGTACAAAGATCATCGTCTTTCTACAGAGATTAAACACTAATCAATCCAATTTTCCATTATAAACTCAAGAGAATACCCATTAAATACAGACAGAAGACTTTTACTAATAAAGAGGACAGCATTTCATACTCCCCTAAGAAAGGCTGTGCTTGGAAGTCAAGACACCGAACAGTCAGAAGCAGTGAAACACACACCTGTGAAGGGATGTGCAGGTACACACGTTCTGCTGTACCATGATCAGATCATAAGTCACACCTCATCCTCTTAACTGGACATGAAAAGCATCACAGGAAAACTTTCTACTGCTAACTCTGGTCAAACATATTAAGGTAGAACACTTTAAGAACTTATCCTACGTTTCCAGGTCTTCCACATGAAATACAATTATTAACATAGCAACAGTGTTTGTGCAGACTGTAACAAGCACGTTTCCCTGTCAGAGCCCCACAAATTCTGGAGCTCGAGAAACTTCTTAGCATGTACAAACTCACAAGGAGTTCTGCTGTACTGAACTACTCCTCTGCTGAAGAAAATGCCTAGTACTGTTTTCCTCCCTCATGCACACTGGTTTTCACCACAGTAAGTTACACATAGCATGCAGTAACGTTTATTCCATGAAGCTAGAAGAGGAAGTCACACTTGAAGGGAAGAACTGCAGTCAAACTTGCAGCCTGTTGAATCAGAATACAGAGAGCAGTGCAGCAACAAAACCCACTGTACAAAGCTTCAGCTTCTTGGTTCTCTGACCCCCAGGTCAGGTTTTTGAATAGGACTGTTCAGACTGTCAAAGTCACACCAAGGATGCCCCTTCTTAAACACTTGTCACAATGGCCACAGCTACAAAAATTAGGAAATTGAAAGTGTGTCATGGGGGTTTAAATGCAGTTCACAAGGGTGTCTGTTACTACATGGTAGTACACTACAGTGGAGACTTCAGAAATTTTTAGAAGAAAGCAGAAACCAAGTCAGTATTGATCTCCCAAGTGATAGACTCAAAGTCTTATGTTACATCCAGGGAGGGAGCACACTCTTTAGCCACAACTAACCTCTTTATTAAAAGAGTAGCTTAGTTTATAACCATTGACATAACATAGAGGTCTACCATTTATCTCGGGGGGGAGGGGTGGACCATGGAGGACTAAGCACTGAGGATGATTCCCGTGTACAAGTTCCTTAAATGTTACAATACCTGAAACAAAGAGTTACAACGAGGTGACAACAGAATTTAGTTTTCTTCAGAACAAGCACTTCATATTTTAAATAGTCTGCCTGGTTTTGTTTGCTAGCTGCATTTGGAAAGCCTTTTACCAACGAACCTAAACAGTTATTTAAGTAACTTCAAGATGTGATCTTCTGCATTTACTATTTTTATCTCTGCTGCATTCTCACATAGCTCACAAGTATTGCTTAACAAAGGGAAAAACACTTATAAACAAGTTATGGTTAATAAGCTATTAAGACTTGCCACAGAATTAAGATAGATCATAAAAACACAGTAGCTTTTAAGTTGGTGCCTTTTTTTTTTAAGTAACGGTGCAAAATTCTAACTTAAGTGACAGGACAAGCTTCATTTTCTTGCACTGCATCCTCAACACATGACATGAGGAGACTGAAGTCTAAGTGTCTGTCAGAAATCAAATCTGACTATTGTCACTTCGTTGCTATTCTGACAAGTAGTTCAGTTCCAACTGCTGTCCTGCAAGCAGTAGCTTGAAAAACACGGCTTAGTTAAATTTAAAAAAAAAAAAAATCTAGACAGGGTTCTCAGTAATATTATGGTTCTCTTAAGTGGTTAATTTCCAGTTTGGTTGGTATCTTACCTAGTCATTGTACCTATGCCACATAACCAACTCGATACCCACCTTCTCTTTGCACAGGTCTTACTCTCAGAAGAATCGGGGGCGGGAGGGGGAAGTCTATATGCTAAAACGCCAGGTGAGTGAAAGCAGAAAGCAAAGGCCAGCAACAGAAACTGTAACTAGCGTTCCTTACAGAACGATCAGCCCTTCAGCGGCTGGGCACTGACAGCCCTGCCGCACGCGTGAAACCCACCAAGACCAGGAGCGGGAGTCAGGAACAAACGTTAGCCACGTAAAGAGCCAAGTCGCTTTAAAAGAAAGGCAAGTCAGCTGGGAAAGGCCAGACTTACAGCCCCCTTCCTCCTCGGGCACGCGCTCTGCGGTGTCCCCCGGAAAAGCCCAACTTCCGAGGCCCCACCGAGAGGAGCAGCTCGAACTGCGGAGACTTCGCAGGCACCGCGGCAAACGCGTACCGCCGCGGAGCCCCTCACCGCTCCACCTGACACCCGACCGAGGGGCCGCCGCCGCGGACCGGGGGAAAGGGTCTCCCCGGCCGCCCCCGCTCGGCTCAGCCTTGCCGGGCAGCAGGGCAGAGGCCGCGCGGAGACGGCGGCAGCGCCAGACGGGACCCTCTCGCCCGCCGGGCGGAAGGGAGAGGCGGCGGCGCCGCCCTCCCCGCCCCATGTAAACAAGCCGCGCACCCCGCTCCGCTCCCGGCACCAACCTTCCGAGGTGAGGCGGCAAAAGGGCTTCACCAGCTCGGCGAAGCTCAGGTTGTTCTTGCGGGTGAGCCTCTCCGCCTCCTCGCTGCACAGCGCGGCCACCAAGGGCACGAACGAGTCCTGGATGAACTCCTGCACCGACTGCACGCACTGGGCCATCGCCACCAAACGGGGGACCGAGCCGGCCCCGCCACCTTCCTCCGGTCTTCTCCGCCCGGCCCCGCCGGCTTCCTCCCTTGAATACCCGCCGCTGAACTCCTCACGGCTCCCGCTCCGGCCGCCTGCCCCCAACGCCACGGCCAGCACCCGCTCAGCAAGCGGCCAGCGCCGCCATGTTGCGCCTCAGCCGAGCCCCCCAGGTAGCACCCGCTCCCGGCGGCCCCCGCGCCCGCTCATGTGATTGGCCGAAAGGGGCGGGGCCGGGGCGGGGCGCGCACGGGCGGAAGCGGCCGAGGAGGGGGAGGCGACGGTGGCTGGGGAGGGTGCGCGTGCTCCCAGCCCCGCGGGCCCTCGGTGCGTTGTGAGGGTGCGGGTGCGGAGAGCCGCCACCAGCCGCCCCTAACGGCTGTCCCCTCCCTGAGGCGGCGGGCAGCTGACTCCGGCCCGGGGGGGATCCACCCAGACGCCAGGAAGCTCGTTTGCGGCAGGCCGAGGGTTGGCGTTCAGCGCCAGCTCCTCCTGCCCGCGTCAGGGCCCCGCCGGGCTGCCCGCTCGCCTCACCCCGCATGCACACCTCCCTGACGGGGCTGGGGCCGGGGCTGGGCAGCGGGGGCCGCTTTTCGCCTCTCAAAGGGTTCCTTATAGAATGATGTGCTGGACGAGGGGGAAGCTGGAGCACCCAGGGTCTTGCAGAGCTATTAAACCCCCAAAATCCCCGCAGTACTGGAGTTTTTATTAGGGGGAAAAAAAAGTCGCCGTTAGGGCCAAAAAAGAGGTAAAGAATCGTTTGGGGTTTCTCTGTCCCTGCTCAATTATACACATAAAATGAAAATCGTGCAAAGTCATTTTTGAGACGCACCTACCAGCGCACGGTAATACAGAGTCCTGATTTTGCCTTTGTGAGCTGAGGAGGGAGGAGACAGGACAGGAAAACCACAGTGGTGAGAGGTGACCGTTCAGGATGAGTGATTTTGAACACGCTCTTTGCAAATACATAGCAGTGTAGTAAGGTTGGGTTTTAGCGTGGTCTCGGGACCGGTCCTTAGGACAGGGCTTGTAAACATCACCAAAAACATATTTGGAAATCAGGGGAAATATTTGGAAATCAGAATATGATTTTGACAGTAAGGTTTTGCTGTCATTAACTGATTTCTGAGAATTTGGCAGGCCTGTCAGGCTGGAAAATAGTACGAATTACTCAATTGAGCGAGGTAAATACTAGAGAGAGAGCTTATTCTGAGAAGACGTGAAGCATGAGATGACTCCTTCCTAAATGCAAATGACAGAAGCAGAGGTGTTACTGTCCATGGGTTTCAGTGGGAGATCACAAATTGTTTTTCAGATGTGTGATGTACAGAGGATAAGAAGACAAACCTCTTCTTATCCAGAAGTAGTCTTTATGTGCAGCTAGTTTCTGTGATATATGTTCCTGTGATTCGTGTTAACATGAAATAATGTTGGGGTGCATAATGACAGACCCTTGTATGGTCGCGGGCCTGGGAGGGACAGTTTGAGATTTTGCACGTACTGTGTTGAAACAGCAACAAACTATATAAAGGATGTGCAAATCTTCACCTAAAGGACCACAATGTAGCACATTCTGTGCATTGTGATACCTCTGGAGAAAAAACTTGTCTCTGAAAGGAAAGTGACCAACAGAGGCGCCCTGAACCCGCAGAACCAGCTGCCCGACCATCAGCAAGACAAAAGCTACGGGATGTCTAGTGGGGGTTACCTGGCCAGCACTCCAACATGTCAGCTTAAGATGTATATGGTTATGTCTTGTGGGGGTCGCCTGGCAGCACTCCAGCCTGTCAGTTTAAGCCGGTGGGCAGTGCTATCCCTGGAAGGTTTATCAGCCAGGGACTGGAACTGTTCGGTGTGCTTCTTGGTGGGGTGGAGACTCCCGGCGCACCCGGTGCTGACCGTGCACCCCAGCACCGTTTGCTGCCTTTATTCGTTAAATAAATTGTTCAGTTTGGCTAAAATCCTGTTTGGGACCAAATCATTTATGACAGTTTCCATTGTAAATCTTCATGTATTAAAAACCTTTTTAAAAAAGGCAAAAAAGAAGATGAGCTGCTGTTTAGGTTTAGGTTGGATATTTGGAAGAGGTTCTTTACTGAGTGGGTGGTCAGGCACTGGCACAGGCTCCCCAGGGAAGGGGTTACAGCACTGAGCTTGACTGAATTCAAGAAGCGTCTGGACTTGGCTGGCCCTGTGTGTGGTGAGCCAGGAGTTGAACTTGTTCCTTACAGGTCCCTTCCAACTCAGGAGATTCTATGATTCTGTTCTATTTTTATAACTGATATCAGAAAATTAATGCATCCTAATTGAAAATTAAATAAAACTCAGAAAAATATCTTTTCATCTTCCCTAACAAATTCAGTAACTTGGAAATTAGTGATAACTCATTCATCTACAGCAACTGGGTCAGCAACTTCCTTGTGAATGAAAAGTTAGTTATTCAATGTAGGTAGTCAAAAAAACCCTAACAGGCCTTACAACACACTTTTTCAGGATTGAGTCCTGAGAATGTTAGCCAAAAGCTGCTAAATAATACAAAAAAATATTTTGGCTTGGTTAGATTTTTAGAACAAGTTGAAGGCCAACGTTCTGCAAATATTTATACTGTATCCACATTAGGAAATTCCCCAGTGCTATTCCAACTAAAGCATGACCTCTGCATGGATGCTTTGGAAAAAACAGTAAAAAAACCTCCTGAACAGTAAATGAATTACATCTGGTAGATGGAGGCAAATCAGAAAAACTCTGATCCTGTTTGCACATGACTTGACATTTCAAAAATATTTTTAAATTCTGACCATTAGGCCTTTCTGGTGAAGATTCGATTTTCATTTGTTTGTTGTTCTCCAAACAGGTAGTGTGTGGCTATTGGTAGTTTTCAGTAGCCATTACAGAGCAAGAACTCAGTCATTTTTGTTGCTTACACAGGCCAAAGTTTCTAAATGCTTTGGGTTTGTTTGTTAAGAACATCTCTGTGTTCTAAACCTACATTTGTGTGATCCAAATTTATTCTCTGTGTATGAAAACATAAAATCACAGAATCTCAGAACTGTAGGGGTTGGAAAAGAACTCTGGAGATCATCTACTCCAAAATATCTGCTAAAGCAGGATCACCTCGAGCAGGTTGCACAGAATTGTGTCCAGGCAGGTTTTTCATATCCCCAGGGAAGGAGACTCCACAGTCTCCCTGGGCAGCCTGTCCCAGTGCTCTGTCGCCCTCAGAGTTCCTCATGTTGAGATGGAACTCCTTGTGTTCCAGTTTGTTCCCACTGCCCTTTGTCCCGCTGCTGGGCACCACTGAGAAGAGCCTGGCCTCATCCTCCTGAAATCCACCCTTTAGATATTTATAAGGATTAGTAAATTCCCCTCTCAATCTTCTCCAGGCTAAACAGACCCTTCTCTCCCAGCCTTTCCTCATACCAGAGATGCTCCAAACACTACCACAGCCCTCTGCTGGACTCTCTCCAGTAGTTCCCTGTCTTTCCTGAACTGGGGAGCCCAGAACTGGACACAGGACTCCAGATGTGGCCTCACCAGGGCAGAGTAGAAGGGGAGGAGAACCTCCCTCGACCTTCTGGCCACACTCTTCTTAATGCCCCCCAGGATACCTTGTCCTTCTTGGTCACAGGGACACCCTGATGGCTCATGGAGAGCTTGGTGTCCAACAGGACTCCTAGGTCCTTCTCTGCAGTGCTGCTTCTCAGCAGCTCAACCCCTAACCTGTACTGGTGCTTAGGGTTATTCTTCCCTAGATACAGGACCCTGCACTTACCCCTGTTGAACTTAATTAGATTAACAAAACACACATTTTACCCAGTATTTGGGAGTTGACCCTTAGAATTTCTCTGTCATGACAGTTCTCTCCCAGTATGACACGTTCCAGGGGCCTGGTTCTGTCACACTGGTTTCCTACAGCTTGGCTGTCTCATGGGCTGTGCGGTATTTTGCTGCTTCGATGCAGCCTCTGACATGCCTGCCCTACTAAGGAGAGGGATAAACAACCCCATCTTCAATGAACATAGTAGCTCAGGGTGTTGTAGCCCAGATCTGTTCCTAAAAATAGTGCAGTCAGAGAGGATTCAAATAACATCTTTATTTACAAGGTTGAAGGCACATTCAAAGGAATGGAATGTAATGTGTCATTGCTGATTGCTTGGATCTTTCCCAAGCTTGGTAATGTGTGAGCAAAATTTTGTTTTTAAAGTCTGACAGAGCACGAATAGGACAGATAGTGGACAGAAGCACAAAGGGCTGATACAAAGACATGAATCTATGCTTTAAGCATCTGAATTTTTTAACTGAAAATACTGGTTTTAGTAGAGAAGGAGATGGCTGAAAGGAAACTGCAGGTGAACAGGACGATTGTGTAGTACAGGGTGGGACAGGGGAGGCCTAGTCAGAGGGAGTAGAAAAAGAGAAGGAATAGTAAGGAAATGTAATGAATAGACCAGAACAAAAATATCACTGAGACAGAAAAATATGTTCACTGTTTCATTTGTTGAGAAACAGAACATGACTGCACAATTTGGACTAGAAAGTGCTTGTCTTCTACCCTCTTTTCTACCATTCTCTTCCACCTTCCCTACAAAGAGAGGCTGAGGGAGCTGGGCTTGTTCAGCCTGGAGAAGAGAAGGCTGCAGGGGGACCTCATTGCAGCCTTCCAGTACCTGAAGGGAACTTACAAACAGGAGGGGAATCAGCTTTTTAGAAGGGTAGATAATGGCAGGGCAAGGAGGAATGGATTAAAGCTAAAGGAGGGAAGGTTTAGATTGGATATTAGGCGGAAGTTCTTTACAGAGAGAGTGGTGAGATGCAGGAACAGGCTGCCCAGAGAGGTGGTGGATGCCCTGTCCCTGGAAGTGTTCAAGACCAGGTTGGATGGGGCCCTGGGCAACCTTGTGTAGATCCAGGCCTGGAGATTGGTGGCCCTGTCTGTGGCAGGGGGGTTGGAACTCTATGATCTTTGGGGTCCCTTCCAACGCAGACCATTACATGATTCTGGGATTCTCTGCTGCTTCCTTGCTGCTGCCAGCAATGCTGTCTCACCCCCTTGGGCTGGAAGCCTCCTGAACTTCCAAGTTCTGCAATTCCTTTGAGCACATCACCAAGCCACAGAGCCCAAGTCTTCTGCTGAACTGAGCTGCTGCTGACGAAGTTTATTTCTAAGGTTGTTTTCACCTGTTAAGAAAATAATATTTGTATTATTGTGTAGGTTTAAGATGGAGGAAAAAGAATAATGGAATTGCAAATGCTGCAGTCTGAAGTTGAATCCAAAGCTTTCATTTGCAGTTATTGAAATGGGTAACATGTTTCCCTGTAAGTTGGTTACCGGTTAAACTATACCCCCAAAAGTTTGTATCATGGACTCACAGCTCCCTGCAGACTTCAAGGGCACATTTGAGTTTTTGCTCAGTCCAAGCTCCTGCTTGTTTTGCACAGCAATTCACTCCAGCACAACTTGAAGTGAGATTTTAAGATTTATCTAAAATTACACAAGAAGCTCCCTGTTGGAGGTAGGGAGTTGGTTGCTAGAGTCATCCTTGCTGTAAGTTTCTTTAAATTGAAATTGGATGATCCTCTGGATTCTGGAAGGCCCTTTGTCAGAAGAATTCTGTGTAGCTCCTGCTTCATGACATCAAGTCATTAAATCAAGAAAGGACTGAGTAAGGAACTGATTATTAATGTATAGGCACCATTTGAACTCATTTTCCCAAATCAATTTCTTTTTTTGCTCTTTTGGGTGTTTCTGTTACTCTTTCAAGCAAAACCCTATGTGTAACTTGGCCCCATATCCTCATATATACTGGAGTACATGGGGTAGTACATGGGTAGTACACACCTTAGACTTGTAGGCAGTCCAAAGCCAGTAGGAACATGCCACGTGGATATGAAATAAGCTTCACTACAATATACATGCACAGAAGTGTAGGCAAGTGGAAGTATCAATTAAAATCAGTTTCATTCCTTTGATTCCACCCTGATTTCTCTGAGATTAGTAGTCAGCAATGTTAAATTTAAGCATTTTAAAGAAAAAAATGAGGCAATAATTGAAGAACATAAATGTTGAGACCACTGGTCGTGTGAGATGCACTGCCAACTGCATTTGTGATCTCAGGACTTTTCTTGGTGTAGTCATGAACAGACTGCATCTGCTCACCTGAGGTAAATTCACATAAAAATCATCTGGAATTAGAGGAAAATAGGCTTTTTTTCTTGCTATGCCATGAAAATAGACAGTATTTTCAGTCTCTAATATAAAGTTCTTTTTTTTTAATACCATGCTATGTAGCAAAGGACTAAGTAATACCTGCCCCAAAGCTAGCTTTTTAGTGTGGTATTCAAGAGATTTACAATAAATTAGACCATACCATGCCATGTATGAGGACAGACCTTCCTGTAGGTCATGGCAGGGCAATTGGCAAGCACACTCAGCCACCAGTGCTGCGCTGGGGCTAACACTGAGGCAAACCTGGTGCCAATGAATGACATGGTTGTCTGCTAGACCCATGTCCTCCAGCCATCCCAGGCTGCCACTGCCACCGCTGGTGGTGCTACTACCTGGTGGAATGAACAGTAGCAGGGTGGGATTGGGAAACTGTCACATCCTCAAATTACCTTTTAATCTAGTTGGGTGGGAGACCAGGTGCAGTATGGATTTTTGCTACTCGTGTTCACAGGGAAGTCACAAATGTTCACATTGCCCATGCAAGCTGTGTTGTTAAAAGACCTGAGGTACTGACTTTACAAATTTTTGCTATGCAGTTACATTTTGTTATTCTGAGTCAAATGGCAATGTGCTTACTGCAGAGGAACTTGTAAAGATATCTTAATACTTTAATTTTTTTCTCATTTTTTTTCTTAAAAGAAAGGGCACATTATTGTTGTATTCAACTGGATTTTCTCTTCAACATATTTAAGTAATTACTCTTGGATTCACAAGGAGAAGATGAAAATGAGCCTAATGTTAGAGTCTTACTCAGCAGTCAGTGTTTCCCTAGCTCACACAGAGTAGTTTTCCTAGGTTTTTAGTTACCTAAATAAAGTGTTGCATAGTGCAAAGTCATACAATAATAATAAAATGCTTTGGGATGATAACATCAGACTTTTCCATTGTTCACCAGATATTACTCCAGGGGACAAAAGCAATCTGAGATTTCCTGTCTTTTTTTATATTTAGAATTACCCTTCTGTCCTCCCACAGAGATTTCTTTACTGCAAAGCAAAAAGACTAAATAATCTTTTCTTTATCATTTCAAGAAATTAAATCTTTGACTCAACGGTGCAGATTTTCCTTGCAAAAGATATTTTGATGCATTAGAAGCAACTAAGTAACCACAGAAAGACCATTTCTAGCTTGCTGGCATTTAACAGTCACAAGTATAAAGGTATTAATTCTGATATTAATTATATCAGAAGTCACTGAATTTCGTGTGCAAGATGGGAGTTTTTCCTCAATATTTATAGGGAGACATAGTCCTCAGCTAGGGAAGAGGTGAGAAGAGACAGAGTCAGAGCAGTCTCAGCAGCTTCCAGGCAGCACAATGCCAACATGAGTGAGAAACACCATCCCTGCTAGGAACTAGAATCAAATGGATAATTATATTTTCACTGCTTGGGAAAGAAGGGAAGTGGAGGGAGGAAAAGGAGTGTGACTGTGCAGGCTTCCAAACTGGAAAACCAAGACTGTAGAATCATTTCTTTTCTTCCATGCCTTTCTACCAGCCATGGCAAAGTCCAAACTTCCTGACCGCTTCCAAACAGCCTCCTTCAGGTTTTATTCTCAGGAATGCTATTTAATTCAGAAAGGTATTTCACATTTTACTATAGAGTACACACTGAAAGCATGACGTTGTCAAGTCAAAACAGAACTTTTTTTTAAAATTAAACATTCCAGCTGACCTCAGACAAAATGTCTTTCTCCCTGAATACCAGTTGGTAGATTTCAAAATTTTAACTTTTGTTCCAGTTTGAGGTGAAACTAAATCAGGTAATTTCTTGAGGAACAGAAATTACCTGTAAGATCTTTACCTGCTGTACTTCATCAAAGTCATCATATACTTCTGAGCTGAGACAGCAAAGAAGTGTGTGCCTCTAATCTGAGTGCAGCCTGTGTGGCTGCCTCCTTTTTAAATAATTTAAAGGCTTTGCCACAGCTCACTTCTTCACTTCTTCTTTCCCTCCTGCTCATGCTGCCCCAGGGGCTTCTGTTCTTACTAGCTCACATTCCAAAAGGCCAGCTTGGTGGTGGATCTAGCTGTCTAGATCCCTTAGCTAGCCTGTCCCATTCCAGGGGAAGTTTCTTCAGGGGAAAATGTAGTGCAGGTACACAGAAAATTGAAAGTTTGCTCAAGCATGCCTTCTCACATGGGGATTAAAAAGAAATAAACTGATTGACTTGGTACAAATCATTTCTGCTTCAAATTGATCAGGAAAGCAGTGACTGCTGCCAGTCAGGCAAAATACTACATGAAAAAGTATAAGAAAGATCTGTGAAGCTAAAGCAGCAAACGTGGATTTACAAGGAAACACTGGGGAAAAAAAGACCTCACCAATGTACAAAGCTGAACCTGGAAGGGTGGTATGGCAAGGAGAAGGCATTGGACCCAAATCTTGGTTAGATGAAAAGGATGGAGGAATAGTCTGAGGGCAGGTGAAGGATACGCAGGAGGGAAGGCCCCTGGGCTGTGGCGGGATGGTCAGTGAATTGCTGGAAGCCACAGCTACAGATGGGATCAGAGCTGGAGGCAGATATGAGGGACTGAGGGAATCAAAATACCAGATGAATTTTTTAAAGTTCCTTGGCTTTAAATAGATTATTTTCCTATATGTTGATAACAAAAATTAAATTTCAGACACTAGTTTTCCTTACTGCTTTTTCATGAAGGAAGCATGGAAGGTAACTGATAAATTATAAAAAGGATTTAAAACCTTCTTTTAAACTTCCAACAATTAAAAATATGTGTGTTTATGTGGATTATCTTTTTATCTGAATTCACATGGGTTTTTTTCCCAGGATAACTACATAGTTCCTCAAGGCACAAGCAGACGTTAGAGATGATACCATGATTTTATAAAACTAGTTTCATGGCAACACATGCTGTCAGCAGGCAGCACGTGTCTACTTCAGCTGACCTTACCCAATTATTTTATTACTCACTCTAACAAAGGTTAAGTCATTAATGTTTTAAGAAGCTATACTGAATAATATAGTTGTCAGAGATTTTTCATTAGAAATTAGGTAAATAGATGAAGGGTCATCATGGACGGAAGCTCGCTGAAATCGAAATTCAAGTTTCAAGGCAACAGCACTGCTGCCTGCTGTGCATGTTCTTGGGTCTCCCTTTGGGGAGTGGGAAGTGCTTCTCTCTTTTTGACTTGCTTAAATGACAGGAAACTCAGGCAAGGAAATCCTCTATAATTGTATCATTTTTAATTAGGACAGGGGAACAAGGAGGAAAGGCAGCTCAGTGTGCTCTTTATAGGCCAGTCAACAAACATCCGTTGTGCTTCCACATGTATTTTCAATTGTAAAACAGTGGGTTGTGCATGGGTGGGAACATGCTGTGTGGTTCAGCACACACACAGACATTACACCAGGGGAAATGTATCCCAGAGCCTCTGCTCAGAACCACAGCCCTGTGTCTCATCCCCTTCAATTACCCACATCCCCTTAATGCACTTCTGTGCAGATTATCTGTGGGCACAGGTTACCTGAAGAATACTCTGCCCTCACTGAAGGGATGGTGAAGCCATGTTAAAGGCCCAGGAGGGAAAGCTGTTTCATGTTTTGTCATGTTATGATGTTCCCAGCTCTTTTCTCTCAAGGTTATGCTTGTATCCCATCAACTGAGACTTCTAGGATTGTTGGGTGCACATGCTCTCTGTGTTCCTTTTAGAACATTCATTTTTTATTAGTGTGGTTTAATACTTAGATTGTGATTCTGAGTTACCAAATTATACAGTACCCTGATCAGATATAAATACATGCTTTTGCTTCTTACCAAATACTGTAGGTAACTGCCAAATGCTTCTTTGCATCATTAACACTCTCCTATCAATCAACTACTGAGTCTTTAATGCTGTTTTACCTTCTTTTTTTATATACTGCAGATTTCCTTCTATTGTCCCTAGTTTTACTAGGCTTGAATTTTCTTTGCCTTCATTTGATAATTTTTTACATATTTGTGACTGTTATTTCCTTCCTTCCTTCCTTCCTTCCTTCCTTCCTTCCTTCCTTCCTTCCTTCCTTCCTTCCTTCCTTCCTTCCTTCCTTCCTTCCTTCCTTCCTTCCTTCCTTCCTTCCTTCCTTCCTTCCTTCCTTCCTTCCTTCCTTCCTTCCTTCCTTCCTTCCTTCCTTCCTTCCTTCCTTCCTTCCTTCCTTCCTTCCTTCCTTCCTTCCTTCCTTCCTTCCTTCCTTCCTTCCTTCCTTCCTTCCTTCCTTCCTTCCTTCCTTCCTTCCTTCCTTCCTTCCTTCCTTCCTTCCTTCCTTCCTTTTCCAGAAAGAGGTCTTGATATAATTGTTAATTTTAATAGTTAAAATATTGTGGAACACTTGCCATGTAATGAAATCTCATTATACACCAGAAGCCTGATTTTCATTAAGATTGTTAAGTTTCTTCTCTAATATGCTCTCAGATTTTCTTGTTTCATAATTGTTTGGGTTTTTTTTCCTATGAAACTAGTCAGGCAGACGTGTGTATGTGTGTACTGAAGTAAATACACGTGTAAATGCCTTCAGGCACAAACACATGCGCATGTAACAGATCATGGCTGAGTCTGTACTCTGTCTGCCCTTACTTGATGCAATTGGTTGTGAGCATCAATTTTCAGGCCACCACAAGCTTCCAACCTCATGATCATTCCAGCCCTTCCCGCCCCCATCAGGTCTGTGTGTGTGACACCTGCTCAGTACTGCAAAATCATCATCGGTAATTCCTAAAATCTCTGATGCAGCTTTCCTGCTGTCTGCACAAGACTTCCATTCTCCATGTATCCACAACCACACTGACATTTTTATTTTCATTTATCACTGACAGACTTGTTTGGGGTTTTTAATTATTTTTTTTTAATCTTGTTATCCCACATGATTCAGTATTTTCCAAACATTATTCATACCTGTATGTGATTTGCCAGGAAAAAAAAAACCCCAACCAACAGTTTCAATCCAGTTCAGTTCAGATTGATTTTCAGTTATAACTTTTGCACTTAATTATCTTACAGTGGCTAATGACTTTTTATCACATTATGTTATTAATGCAATGATATACAAAAGAAATTAAACTTTGGTATAACTGAGATCTAAATCTTACCCAAATGACAACAAATGTAACGCAGTAATAGATAAAATTAAAGCCTAGCCCGTGGCATGGTATTGCTACTTTCCTCATGATTTATCTGATACTGAAGGAAACCAGTAGCTGACAGAGGAATTTCTTTGACTTGATTCTGACTGACAAGATTTCACATATGCTGGTGTGGCATCCAGCAGGGAGCAACACGCAATTCAATATATGAATTTTAGGTGAAGCCATGAAGCCAGGAAGCCAGCCAGCTGTTTTTATTAGCTGAAATCACCCAGATTCTATATCTTTCTTACTGCAAACGTGGCAAGCTAAAAAACTGCCAATTGGTTACACACACTGTTCACACCATATTGATTGGTTACTAATTATAACGAGTTCTGATAAACCTATCTTATAGCTAAACATCCTTAGTTTACCTTTAATACCTAAAAGCACCCGCACACCTGCTGTTTTGACCATCTTGTTATGGTTGGTTCCTAACATGTTCTGTTACTCCCAAATACCTTCCCATAACTGCTTCTTGGTTTAGGGCAGCCTGTACCCCTATCAGCAAGGCCGCTGTGTTTGAGAATGTGATTATTAGGATCCTCTCAGCATGAGTAACTTTTCTCATGGGAATAGGAGAATATTGTCAGGGCCTATGTCTTGGGCGAAGAGAGCTAGGCCGCTAGCAGGCCTGCTGTCTTCCCCGACATGCTGGGACATACTTCGTTGCAGTTTCGATAACAAGGCACACTGCTGTCCTGATTTGTGTGGGGTTTGCCTAAGATGTGATATAATTCTTCTTAGATCTACTTTTATTATTCATCAGTGGGGTAGCATATGAGCAAACACTAAGCACAGGAGCTATTGCTGTCCTCCTGTTGTCATTACATATTTGATTTGGCAAATTAATAAGATGACTGTAAAAAGCTGTTTATATGAGAGAAGCATCACTGCAGAGTTTGGGCCCAGAAAATGGTGTTATCTTCCTCCAAACCAAATCCATGGTGAAAATTTCCAAGCAAATCACTTTGACAGGAGATTATTGGTTTTACTGCAAGCCAGACCCAAGCTGGAAGATAGCAGGCTTGCATCTTGGAGTTGCCAAATCATCTGCATTTCCCTTCTTATTCCTTACTCAAAAGTGGGTTGAACTTGACTTCACTTTTGTAAAAATATTGCTATAGAAAGTATTTTGGATGCTGGATTGTGTATACATATATATATAGTGAAACATGTCCAGACACTAGTTTTCTCATTCTATATTCAAATTTCCTCAATATAAAAGTAAAAGTAATAATCTATCACAAGAAAAAACAAATTCACTGCCCAAAAGATATTGAAACCTATTCCAACTGTACCTCACAGAGCTGAAACAACTTTTAGTCAAATGAGAAAAACATAGGCAGATTCCAGTTCACTTCTGTGCATCACTAAATGAATCATAAGGTTTCCACTACTTGTAGAAATCAGTGGGAACACTACCTTGGTTCTTCAGGTGACATGCTTGGGGGCACCTAGAAGGAATCTGCTTTTATTTCTACTTGTCACAGGCAACAATAACCCAACAGTTGCTTTGGCAGGTCACTTTGACAGCTGCAGTAAGGCCACTGTGCGATGTTTGTTCATGTTCAACTCCTTGCAGGTTTCTGCCTTGGCTCTTTCACATTCCTCCAGCAGTCATTTCTACTCCAGGCAGAGAAACTCTGTGCGTGGGGATGCATGATGTGAGAGGACACGTCAAGAAAAATCACAGCTTGCTTTGTTTCCACAGCTCAGCAGTCCTTGGGCACATCAGCCTCCACTAAAATTAACCTATGTTTGTGTCCAAGGCAAGGACAAGCCTCACGTCTTCCATTCCCCCACGCTGTTATCTGCCAGACATCCCCATCACCGCTATCATCACAGTACCTACCGGGTGAAGAAGGCTGAAGTGTCAGAGGCAGAAAACAGGTAAAACAGAGAATCCATGTTCTTTATGACCTCTACAAATAGAAAATAAATTTCTTCCAAACTGTTCCAATTTTTAGCTGTCACTTCTTTCCTTCTTGTTTTTGACAGTGGTAGTTGATGGTCACAATGAAGGTGGCCATTGCTGCCTACACCTGAGAGAATGACATCTCAGTGCTCATGCAAATTTGTTTTATAATCACTGAATGATCAGCCTCAAGGTAACAGCAGCTGCAGGCAGCCGTAGGGAGGTGCCCTGTCCAGTGCCCGGTCTGTTGCATCTGTGCTCAGCAGTTCACGCCTTGGTAGTTAAACAGCATCAGTGCCAGCTTCCTAACTTCTCCTCGAAAATCAGCGTTTTGCAAGGATGCTTTCCAGGGAGTCACCACAAATCACAGAATCGTAGAAGATCCTGAGTTGGAAGGGACCCATAGGGACCATCGAGTCCAACCCCTACGCTGGGTTTATTTGATTTTGACGTTTCTGAGGCTTTAAAATTCTGATGGTGACTACTACCTCCCGCATACCCCGTGACCTCAATCCCTTCCCCATCCACAGCACTCAGGGAAATAACAACCTGGTTGGAAAATAGAAGGGGGCTCCCACGCCCCTTTCCCAGCACGACTCCCCGGGGTCGCAGCCCCGGCAGTGGCCCGGGCCGTGCCGGGCGAGGACACCCCGCGGTCCCCTCCCCGTGCCGGGGGGGGTGTCGGTCGGCGCCCGGCGGGTGCTTCCCGCAGGCCAGGAGGGACGCTGGGCGGCGGTGCCGTGGGCGGCGGTGCCATGGGCAGTGCTGGGGGCGGGGGCGGCAGCAGCCGGCCCCCCCTTCGAGTGCGCCGTTTGCCTGGAGGTGCTGCACCTCCCCGTGCGGACGCCCCGGGGACACGTGTAAGTGCCCGGGGCCGGAGCCACCGGCAGCCCGGGCTATGCGGCTTCCCGCTGCCCGGTCCCGGGATGTCTCCTGCCGGTAAGGCCGGCGGGAGGTCGGGGTGTGGAGCAGTGGGAGGAGTTTGGGGTGAAGACACCTGGGGAAAAATCCGAGGGAGAGGGGGAAGCCTGTTGGAACTGACTAGACGGAGAGGAATCAGTTTTCATCAGTGATTTAGGTACAGTAATAGGCTGCCCAGAGAGGTGGTGGGTGCCCCATCCCTGGAAGTGTTCAAGGCCAGGTTGGATGGGGCCCTGGGCAACCTTGCGTAGATCCAGGCCTGAGGTTGTTGGCCCTGCATGTGGCAGGGGGTTTGGAGCTCTATGATCCTTGGGGTCCCTTCCAACCCAGACCATTCCATGATTCTATGATACAGTGGTGTTATAAACGGTCGTGACAAATTTACAAAGTTTCCAAAGAGAATTTATTTAAGGAAGCTACCAAGCAGGCAAAACAGCGCTGGGTGGCCCAGGAGAGCCTTGCTCCCTCCAAAGGCTCGCACCTCACCCCGCCAGAGTTCCCTTTTTTAAAGTCCAGTAGTTCCGGGCGTGCATAGCACATCCTGATAAGCTCCTATGGCTGCGCATGCTGTTACTGGGGGGTCGTCCTGGTCCTTCTGGTGGTCGTAAAGTTCATGGTCTTCCTCTGTGTTATGGGTCAGTTTCCTTCCTTATTTGGTCATGCTGGTCCAGTGTAAAAGAGTAAGGAGTGCTTGTTGATTCAGCAAGATGTCACCACTCTGAGATTAGGTATTTTGCCACCTTATCAGGAGGTAGTGTCCTGGGGTTTTGCCCATTAGCAACTCTAACAAAGACACAAGGAGCAAGGGGAGGATTTCCCCCTTTTCTGGTTTGGAAACAAATTCCTTATATTTTTATTACAGTGATTAGTGTACAGGTAAGGGTACAGCAGTAGCACTACACACACCCGCCTCTGTAAGCAGTGGGCACAGGCAGGTAAACAGTTCTGGAAACAGCCCCTTTGCGACCGAAATTACCTCGGGTTACTGAAATTACCTTAAATGAGTTGTGTCGTTTACTCTGACGTCTACAGAGAAGTTGTTTTCCCTGTTAAATACCTAGAAACACACCTAGATTCATCCCAGTTAAATCTGCTTAAAAGGTATGCCAGTTTTGGGATAGCTGCTTTAGGATAAGGCTGGTTATTTCAGACCACTTAAAAAAAAAAATCATTACATAAAACCAGATGTTCTGCAGTGAACGTGTTCTTCTGGTTCACATTCCAAGGGAGTATTTCTAACGACTGACTTCACCACAAGTCTAATGTCAGCCATAATCTCAATCTTACCCAGATGTAGGCAAAGCATAAAGATGAGCACAAAGGGATGTATGCAGGCGTAAAATGCAAGAACAAACATGAACCACCTGCTAGGGACTCCCTTCACAAAAGTGGCACCTGGCACAAGTATCCTTCTAGGGATAATGGCAGGCAGAAGTATGGCTTAAGCTGCTGTTTTGGAGCAATTTCTGGAAAGTATAATTCATAGCGTGTTTCTAGACCCATTGTTGGCCTCAGAAACTGTAGGCAATTTCCAGAGTTCCTTCTCAACAGAGAGGGAGATAAAAAAAGCTGCATCCTTTCTACTGTTTGCCTGGGATGGCTTGTTTTTGTTATTTATTCCAGGTCACAGATCATGGAAAATGACATGCTCCTGAGCTGAGACATACGTGTGTGTGTGTGTGTATGTATGTATGTGAAAAATGCAACTCATCCTCAGGACCTTCAATAACAAGTGTATTCGCTTTTGTTGGATGTGAGAAGTGTTGTACAGTCTCTAGAGTCTTGAGAGAATCATTTGAAGGGTAAAGAGAGGGAAGGGAAAAGTAGGGCTTTAGCGATGACCGGGGTCAATATCCTGAGACGCTTAGGTCTTATTTCATCTACCTTCTCTGTTCTAAGTTTTGGGGTTTTGTTCTCCCTGTACGGACTGAGCAAGTAAAGCAGAGTGATAAATTCGGTTGAGGGTGGAGGGTTTTTTTTTTTTCTTGCTGAACCTGAAATTCTTTCCAAATGTTTTTGTGCTCAAACAAATCACTGAGTAATAACAAAAGACTGTGCATAATAGATGGGTGTAAGTGTTCCTTGCCAATCCTTGTATCCTTTATGTTATCTTTATTTTAATCCTTTCTTTCCTCTCTGCTACTGACAGTTGTAGGGGGAGGGTGAACAAACTGGCAAAGGATTGTCAGATTTTTATATTGTGTGACATTAACTGGGAAAAGGCTCTCAGACAACACGTGTGAACCTTGCGCAGGGTTATTTATAGAAGACTCTTCTGTTTGTCAGGGAAACAAAGGAAACCTTTTCAACCCCCTCTAAAGTACAGGAATAATTTAAGCTAAAACCTACCCGAGGGCAAACCGTGTGTAACAATTCCGAGTTTATCCTTGGACACAGGGAGCCTGCTGGGTCTTGGCTGTGCTCTCTTTGCACTTTGTGTAATCATTTATACTTCTGGGAAGAAACCGCAAAATACCACCTTCTGTCTGACTGGGGCTTCGATTGTATTTTGCATGGCTCAGTGGAGCTATATTGAAGAAGTCTTCCGAAGAAGAGATTACATCTGAAATCCTCCTGTAGATCGATCACAGGCTGCTAAGTGCCTTAGAAATGTTGTCGCAGAACACACTGTCAAGCTTGGCAAGTTGTTTTACAGTGGTTTACGACGGGTTTGAGTCAGTTCCCTACTCCACTCCTCTGCCGGAGTTGCCATCTACATAGCAGAGCTGGCGGGGGCAATGTGGATCCCCCTGGCTTAGCAGCTCAGGGGCAAAGGTTGGCAAATGGGAAAGTGGGTGGATTTGCGCTAAAATGCCCAACTGAGTAGGAGTATCTGAGAGATACCTTAATGCTGGGCCGGAGGGTTGAGAGAGGAGGCTGAAGGAAAGGTGAGGAACCTTCCACAGAGGTTAACCTCCTACATTGGCACAGGACGTGCCAGTGGTTTGAGTGACCTGCAGATCATGACTGCAGTGATTTGTGGTTTTCTGTGTCACTGGCTCCCGCCGCTTCTGCTGCAAGCTGTGAGGAGCAGCAAGGAGAGGGACACAAGCACAACTTTATCGTAGAGGTACAAGGACTTTTGTGGCTGACACACAGGAACACTGCGCTGCCATCCAGCAAGACCTGGACAGGCTGGAGAGCTGGGCAGGGAGAAACCAGATGAAATTCAACAAAAGCAAGTGTAAAGTCTTGCACCTGGGGAGGAACAGCTGCATGTATCAGTACAGGCTGGGGGATGACCTGCTGGAGAAGAGCTCTGTGGAGAAGGACCTGGGGGTCCTCGTTGGCAACAGGTTGGCTATGAGTCAGTTGGCTAAGAGAGCCAGTGAGATCCTGGGGTGCATCAGGAGGAGCGTGGCCAGCAGGTCAAAGGGGGTGATCCTCCCTCTCTACTCTGCCCTGGTCAGGCCCCACCTGGAGTATTGTGTCCAGTTCTGGGCTCCCTGGAATAAAAAAGGCAGGGTTCTCCTTGAGAGAGTCCAGAGATTATCTCTGGAGGTCCCTTTCAACCCCTACAATTCTGTAATTCTGTGACTTTTACCTCGCCCTTACGTGTCTGCTGTCTGCACTCACCCATTGTTCAGAGCATCGCTGAGGGTTGCAGTCTGCCACCACAGCTCCTCCTAGCCCCTCCATAGCCAGAGGGGGGGGTCTATCAGTCGTTGTGCATCCTTTCTTTCGTCAGTCCTTGCAGCCCCAGACTGTGACTCTTCCTTAGACACTCCAGATCCCTATCGCGATGTGGTGGGGAGCAATAATCTAATGTAGAGAAAGGCGTCTCCTAACCCATTAGTACCGGGGCTTTGCAGTGGTGCTCAGACGGTGAAGGACAGTAATGTTCTGAATATCTACAGGCAGATTCACCAAAGCTTATCTGTCATATCCCTAACTGACAAAAAGCTTTCTGAAGCAGCTGCAGAGACCACTAATCCAATCTGCTTTTATTACTAAAATGGGAGAAGTGAAGTGACTTGGACACTCAGGTAGGTATGCTTTTACCCAGACCAAACCCTGCGAAGGCTAACCAAAACTAAATCACTTATCACATCACAACCTAATACTTCCCCCACTACTGCTGCCTAAAACTTAATTCTCCCAACTCCTGAATTCATGGTATGTTGGGAGAAATTCATCATCTTAACAACCTGGTGGAATTTCCTTATCTTAACAACCTGTATTCTTGACCATCCTACAGGAGCTGCATGGAGTATTATTCTGTGTATGGGCTGAGGAAGACTAACAGTAAGATATCAGTATGTGTATTTGTGATGTTTTCCAGCAGTAATACACACACAACAAAAACAAAAACAAAACCAAAACAAAATAATCTTTGCTGTGATGACACGCTTGAAGTCGTGGACTGCAGGCTTTTTACCTGTCCCACAGGGGCAGGATTCCTCATTTCTGCCCGGAATGAGCCACGTACATTTCAGTGCTACCAGGATGCTCAGCTGGTCTGTTGCCAGCGCTCTGCTTACCACAAGCAGGGCGCAGAAACAATACCTACAATTTTCTTAACATCATACTGTTATAAATGACTTGGTCCCAAACAGGATTTTAGCCAAACTGAACAATTTATTTAACGAATAAAGGCAGCAAACGGTGCTGGGGTGCACGGTCAGCACCGGGTGCGCCGGGAGTCTCCGCCCCACCAAGACGCACACCGAACGGTTCCAGTCCCTGGCTGATAAACCTTCCAGGGATAGCACTGCCCACCGGCTTAAACTGACAGGCTGGAGTGCTGCCACGCGACCCCCCCCCCCCCCCCCCCCCCCAAGACATAACCATATACATCTTAAGCTGGCATGTTGGAGTACCGGCCAGGTAACCCCCACAAGACATCCTGTAACTTTTGTCTTGCTGATGGTCGGGCAGCTGGTTCTGCGGGTTCAGGGCGCCTCTGTTCATCACTTTCCTTTCAGAGACAAGATGTTTCTCCAGAGGTATCACAATGCACAGAATGTGCTACATTGTGGTCCTTTAGGTGAAGATTTGCACATCCTTTATATAGTTTATTGCTGTTTCAATATACTTTCAGTACATGAAAACCTCACACTGTCCCTCCCAGGCCCGTGAGCATACAAGGGTCTGTCATTATGCACCCCCAACATTATTCCATATTAACAGGAGTCAGAAGAACACATATCACAATACCCTCAGAAGAACAAACGCTCTGCAATGTAATGCTGGGGGCCTCATATGGTGCAAAGTTTCGACTTCGCTATACCCTGCCTTATTTGAAGCACGTTTTGGGGGGGTGATCACATTTGGGTTTGTTTCTTTCTATGTATGGATTCTGTCATTCCTGTATTTCTGCGAGTTTAAGGAATAATGCGTGGGCATGCCCTTACTCCGGTGCTTCTCTTCCTTCTGAAGGAATTCCAGCTACTGATGTTGCCAAGAAGCTGGAGAGCACATACCGAAATTGCACAGAATGTGAAACACGAGTTTGCAGCCTTGAACACATAACTACTGAATAATTCCAGAGATGTATCCATGCACGGGAACTAACACTATTAAGATCCCTTTTTAAGGGCATGTCTAAATAGAGAAACTCCATCAGCATGATGATGGAAGAGTAAATTTTTGTGATTTATCAAGTTCCATATCTAAAAGAGCACTAAAACACAACCTGGTGTTGATATAAATATTAATCTCAAACCAAACATATGGAACCTGAACCTTCTTGACTCCCTACCCTGGCTTTGCCTGGAGAAAGGACAAATCTTTTTAAAAAAATATATATTATGACTGCCTAATCATCAAAATCCTGGCCACAGTTGCAAGAACAGGACAAAGAGAGAAAAATTTTCTGATTTTCTAATATTTTTTTTTAACACACTCTGCCCCTTTTGGTAAAGCTACCTAAGCTGAGCTTTTTTCCTTAAATCTTAATAATGCCTTTGAAACATCACTTACATGCGAAACCAATTTTAAATGCTGCTGTTTGAACTGGAACATGTTAATCATGTTTCATCAAAACCAAGATACAGAGCAAAAGCATAACGGGACTTTGTGGTGGAGGACAGAGTGTATATTTATATACATCAGTAGGAAATACAGTTAACCAAGATTGAATTAATATACATGTACTTGAAAACTCACATAAGACAAGTATATTTCTGCCACATTGGTGAATATTTACTCTGTGCCTCTTTCTACATAATGAACACTCTTCAGCCCTGCTCTTCCCTTGTATTTTTATACCTGTGTTGGTTTGTGGGAGGAGGATGTACAGTTTATATGTGACTCCCTTTTTTTTTTTTTTTCCTCCTGGCATTTATAATTTTTAAAACCCCATATATATATAAATTATATATATATATATAAACATATGGGGTTTTAAAAATAACTTTTTATATATAGGGGTTTAAAAAATTATTTTCATCATTAAAACTAGAGAAAAAGATGTGAACCAGGAGGGTCCCTCTCCCCAAACTAGAAATACTTCCTTTTTGCCTCCCAAATTCCATTCCAAAATACTAAGAGCCAACATAACTGGCACATAAAATAATTTGAAACCAATAATCATTCACTGTATTTCATTTTACTCTGATAAGCTGAATGTTATTGTTACAATACTGAACCAGTTACAAAAATGTTGAGGAGCTGAGCGAGGAGTAGATGTGTTTTCTTCCTTAGGTGTAGCCATGATGTTGTAGTTAGGCTTTGAATTAGAAAATATTCAAAAAGTGATGTATTTGTGTGAATGTGTCACAGTATAAAACATAACACCCTGCCTCTTCTCATGGGTTAGATATGTCTGAGTGAGATGAGAGCTCATTTAAGAACTTGTGAAAAATATATATAAGAATATCTCCCTGTACAAGAGCTGGGAGATGCTGTAATAAAGTGGATCTTAGTAAAGTCATACTGTTAGAACAGCTCTCAGATGTTGTTGGTGTTTTTTTAATTGGAACTTGTTTCTGTTTATAGAATTGAACATGAATCCTTTACTAATATTTCTAAATCATAATACTCAAATAGTACTTAATTTATGTGTATGACTACAAAATAATATATTTTACTTTCCCTTACTATGATTTTGTTAAAATTTAGCTCCACGTAACCTGTTTTGTAGAAACAACTACTTTTACAAGCCAGCAGGTTTTGCTATTTTCTTTGTTTATATTCAAATAAAACTCCTTCAAAACGTTGTTTCCAGAGTGAATAACACGAGTAGTAATCTACACTTAATGGTTCTTGCCTAATAATTCATTCTTCAGAAATAGTTTTGAACTAAGCAGACTGTCAGCTTTTCTTACTTGAATACTTACAGTGCATAGAGAGAATATCTATATTTACAGAATATGTGTGTCGTATGTCAAAAATAACAATTCTTTGTCCCTTTCATTCTCTTTCAGGGCAGCACCTGTTAGAGCAATCAACAGGTGTAGCAGTTCTAAGGTCTTCAATAGCCTTTGGTTTTGTCTGTTAAACAATAGGAACAATTTTGATAGCATTATTAAAATGTATTTCTTATAGATGTAATTTAAAGTATCTATTCTCTTTGCTACCTAAATTCCTAAATTACTTATTTTTCAGGTTTCTTGCACAGGAGAGCTATCTCTTCTGTTGTTTTGATTGCTCTTTTGATGCTCAGAGAAAACTGAAGGGTTGTCCACACGGAGCTGAGTATTTCATTAACCTGAAAACAGTCTTCCCACCATGCAATGAGACCACAGTCTGTACTGAAAACAAAGCAGGAATACTCTGCAAGAAAAGTGTCAATCCTTAATGAGGGCTCCTGAGAGTTGGCAGTTTGGTGACACATGCTCCAAGTGTATTGCAGCAATTAAATAGAGCTTTTATATAACGTGGTAGTGGTCGTGCTCGGTACTTTCATCCATTCTTCTCTGAGGTCATGGCTATGTTAAGACTTTTTCTGGATCAATATCCTGACATGCTGGCACAGTTCTGTGCAGTGTTCTCAGCATCCATTAGCAAGGCTGACCTTTTGCCTGCATGGCATACGTCACACCCAGGTACGTTACACACCCATGCTGCATTTTAGCCATGGCCAAAGGGGCTTCTAATGATAGAACAGAAAGAAGAAACGTGAATACTTCTATTGCTTTTAGTACTAAGAACACATCAGTTCTCTCAGCAACCATCAACAATCTACTACCTCTTCTTCCCAGATATTCCTGTCCTTATTGCCAGCGTGACATAGATGAGGATGAGCTAACGGGCCACTGTTTCTCTTACCACAGATTGGAAAGGAGAGGAGTGGTTAATGTGCATTAGTATATAGTGTACTGAATTCACATGTTAAATTCACACATTACTGAGTGGAGAAAATGGACAATGATAAAATATATTCAGCTGTTTAATTGGTTCTGACAGGAGAGGAAAAACTTGCCCATGGTCATTCCCTCTCACAGTGAAGTGTCATACGTTTAAGCTATTAGTTAGTAGTCCTATCACTGTGACCGCCAGGAGGAGGACCAAAACAGTGTAGGAAGTCTTACAAGCGAGAGAACAAGCATTATTAGGCTCAGCGACTTCCCTGCTTTTAATTTCCACATGTGCTATTTCTACTGACATAAACTCAGGTCCACGGAGGCTGTAAGGCTGCACTGAGACCCTGTTTGTAGGGTTGAGGTCCATTGGCTGAGCCTCAGACCCCAAGGAGCATAATTTACTACCCTGATCATTACTTGCTGAGGCATTTCAGACTCCAGTTCTCCCGTCTTGCAGAAGGGGCGGTTTAGAGAGGTTGCAGACTGAAGGACTTGTAGACAAATCAACCAAGGTTCCTGTTTCCAGCAGTGGGTGGGATGGGGAAACCCACTCCATTTCCTTCTACCAGTTTTCACCACTTTAACCATGACCATATTAGTAAGTAACCCTGGAGCCAGAGCTCCAAGTAAATAAAAGGAAGCAATCACTCATGAGTGTATACTGTGTACACCTTTATCTGAGCTAATGCTTTGATGTATAAGATTTTGCCATATTTTATGTTTTACAGATTAGACTCTGTATTTGCTTGGGTCAGCTGAGAGAACTGTCAATAATTATTATCACACCTATCAGTCTATAAGCTCTCTTTCTTCAACTCAGGACAAATAGCTGTGTTGTGTAGCTGTAGGGCAAAAAAAAAGGCTTAAACCAGAAAATTATTAAATCCTTTGCTCAGTTCAGAATTGCACATACAAACTGATTCTGAGAGACTTGTAATATGCAGAACCTCTGTTGCACATTTCTTTGAAACCTAATGAAAAAGGTAATATTCAGAACTGTGTTTGCCTACAAATAATGTAAAAGTTGTTTTACAAGGAAATGAAAATGTGATCTTTTAAGTCATACTAGTTTTGTAGCTACTTTGGTTGTTTTCTAAACTATAGACACCATGGCATGAATACAAAGCAAAGAAAGGTTCACTTTGCTGTCTGCTACCAACATGCTGACCCTTCCCTTTCATTCTGAAACACCTTTGGAGTAACTGTTTCAGGATTTCAGGACTACCTGAACCAAGGTGTAGCTATTGCAACCTTGCTATTTCAAC
The DNA here is from genome assembly GCA_022605575.1 of Laterallus jamaicensis coturniculus. Lineage (NCBI taxonomy): Eukaryota > Metazoa > Chordata > Aves > Gruiformes > Rallidae > Laterallus > Laterallus jamaicensis. The sequence continues at coordinate 45,519,010 of JAKCOX010000002.1, forward strand.
CTTAGAATTAGCACATTGGACTTTTAGCTCTAAAAAGGCATAGGATGTTTTGGTGTGTTGTATCATTACCATAACACGTCATAAAGCTATTTTGAGTACACAAATGGTGTATTCACATATGGTGTATTCCATGATAATCACCCTTTTGGCATATGCACAGCGTTCTTGTGATATCGCTTGGAGAAATACCTGCTGCACCAACTGCAGCCCCAGCGTTAGGAAGAGCCCACAGGTAGCAATCCAGCTTTTCTTTAGATAAACTCTTCTGGGCACTTCTGTTGTAAGCACACAGATGAATTAATTTGTTATTGATGACCAGAGACATCCTGTATGTTTCTTGTAGCAGTTCATCACCAAAACAGAGGCTTGGATGATAAACAAAGAGATTATTTGTTATTAATTTACTGTTTGAATTATAAACCAGATACATTAATTGTTTGGATGATAAACAAGTTTTGTTTTGGATTCTTTTGTGTGACTCTTGTAGCTAGTAGAGGGGAATATACAAACCATCAGATCTACACAGGTTGACAGTCCTGGAGATAGCTGCAGGCATGAATTACACAGCAGGGATTAGCATAACTGACCATTGATTGGACAGTGCGCTGTGCCCAGCAGTATCCTCTTGCTCAGAGAATGCCATTTGGCTGGGACAGATCTCCTTACATCACATTTCTGGGTTTTTAAACACTGATAATATTTTTTTCTGCAAGACCTCCAAGAAGAAAGTGGAACATTACCTTCCATTTATTTATAGCATTGTCCAATTTGCTGGTTAACACCTGGGAGAAATTCAAGCTATTTCAGCAGAAATTTTATAAGGCATCTTCAACTCAGGCACACACTCCATTAAGATTATGTAGTGAGCAATGGTATTTGCAAACTACTGGATTTGGTTTCTTTACATGTGTCTTCTTCCACACCTTTTATGATTGAGAGTTCATGAAAAGAACTGACCAGGTCACCCCACCACCAAGTCACAAAGTGTGGCAGACATGTACAGAAGCAGCACAGGCTGCCACTCAGAGGTGCCAGCTCGTGGATTCTGTCCTCAGCTCTGTTGCTGTCTAAGGGTGAGACAAGGGAAAGTTACTCAGTCACCTCATTTCTTGACAGGTGTTGTTCATCTGAATGTTGTTTATAAATGATTTGGAGATCCTTGAATGAAAACCCATGCCCATTCAAGGAAAGTTGTTTCGACATCCCATTTTTATTCTGCAAGAACCTAAGAGGACACAGTTGTACTTCTGAAAGGTGCTGCAGCTGTTTGCTGTCTGAGCTGTAAAATAGGAAATGCAGCACAAGAATTAGCATGCTGTTGCGATTTCTCAAGAAAATCAGTTAGTGTTTTCCTGTATTTGTTTAATACTAATCCAGACAAAATCCCAAAGAGAGATGTAAAACTTTATTTTTAATGGGGGAAAAGCACTAAAGAAAATAATGTTGAAATGGAGGGCAGGGGTGAAGAGCCATTTTAATAATTTGAACCTATAATCCATGCACTAAAAATGCTGGGTTTGGGGTTTTTTTTAAAGCAGTTTTGGTTTTGGTTTTTTTCAAATTAAATTTCAGTTGTATTTTAAAAATGGGGGGTTGTTTGTTTGTTTCTTTGGGATAAAACAAAATATTGGCAGTTTCTCTACCTAAAACACAAGTCCTGAACTCACTGCTAGCTGGGCATACAGATACAGCAGCGCTGACAGCAGCCACTCCTGTCAGTTTGCAGCTTCAATTCAGGAGCAGGCCAGCCTTTTGTGCATTGATGATAATGATGCAATGCTGAAGGTAGATGACAAACAAGAACTTTTCAGATGCTATGGGACTAAACAAATTGAAATATCCCACAGGACAGTATCAAGCGTACTAGCTACTGCCAGAGACAGTACTTCTGACCCCAGAAGATCACACATCAGTTTCCATTTGCCATTGCAAGAGGAGCCTACAGCAATTAGCAACATTGGTAAGTGAAAGCCATCTCAAAATGACAGCAAGTAGTATGCTTGTAAGAAAAAACCAGAAACATGGACAAGAGTTTGGCAGTGTCTTTTAACTGAAGTATGTACAGCTTTTTACATGTACAGAATAACACAGTATCTTTCAGAGATGCAGTTGATCTGTAAGAAACTAAAATTCATGCTCATGCACTGAGGCGTGCACAGTGAATAAGTAGCTTTAATGACAGTAACATGTTAACAAGGAACTTTCCTATAGACTTCAGGTCTTCCTAGTTTTTCCTCAAATCAGAAAGCGGCTCCTTTGTGAAAAGGGAAAGATTCAATGTTTCACGTGCCTCAGAAAGTTGCTTTCCTTTCTGTTTGAGAACTGGCTTTGGGGAATGAAAACTCCCCAGTCAGAAAGATGGATGGTGCTGCTCCGGAGGGTGGCATTGGTGGGAATATTTGACTAATTAAAAAAAAAACAACCAACAACAAACCTGGTGTCTGTGAGTGTTCTTTGTTAGCAGTGATACTGATACACCTGGCAAAGCAAAGGATGTCCTTTCCGTCCCATGTGGCAACTTCTGATCCCCCTGCAATTACACAGCTACACGTCCATCTTTGCCCACACAGAACAAATGCCTGCCTTTTTCATATTGGCAAGGAGATGTGCTGCTCTTGCAGCAGCAGCAGCATTGTCAAGAAAAGCACAAAAATAGCAGCTGTAGAAAAAGTAGTTGTACAATAGCTGTGAAAAGGTGATCTCTTTGGTGGCAGTCACCCATCCCCTGCAAACAGCAACATTTTATGAGCAGTTCCACAAGTTTTCACTGTTGAGATTTCATTTCACAAGCACATTTTATCATGAAGAATAAAGAGTTGGCAAGGCCATTGGTTTCATTTAATCTAAGAAGACGGGTTCAAAATGCTTTCCTTCAAATAAATGTGCTTTCATAAACTTCAGCTGCCTGATTTCCCTTTACATTGTTGTCTGTGTCAATGGCCAAAACTACATAAGATTTACAAGGCTGGTGCCATGCTATATATTGCTCTGTGGCTTTACTACTTGTCAACTCCAAGGTCACAGCTTTATTAAAGGATCAGGATTTACAATAAGGTTAGCAAGAGCGTGAATGGCTGCACACACACCTTCCTGTAGTTTACTTCCTTGAGGTCACCTGCACAATTCCTCCCCCTGCCACAAGCTACTGATCAATAAATACTGCGATCCCCCGTGCAGAGTTCAAATGGACCCATCATGTTCTTGTAGTAATAAATCTTTGCTTTTGTTTAACACCTGCCCTCGCAGGACATAACCCTCTTTACCTGCAGTAATTAATTTAACTTCAGAGCAGCCTTAGGTGGTGATTAAAAACACGGCTCCCCTTTTACAGGCTGAGAAATTGAGGCACAAGGACACGTTTTGCTGAAGCCATAGAGGAAGGCTGGAAAGACTCAGAAGCCCATCTCCCAGCGAGTAACATGAGGTTGCTGCCTAGCATCAGAACTGAGGCTTCTCTAGTTCTGCCTTTTAATGTACTGTCACAGCATGGATAGCATGCACCTGAAGCTGGCTATACAGCTGTGGTACGGCCCTAGCTGTAACAAACACACACAAGAAACATTCTGTAGGCTATTTACCACTTCAGGTATAGTTCTGTCCTCTTCTGGCTGTACTTGCACTGTTGAAGAGATTCTGGACACTGACTACCATTTGTTATCTGTCATGCCTACTCAGATCTACTGATCTGACTTCTTCATTTCAGGGAAGAAGATGATCAGATAATTGCTCTAATAGCAGATTTTTATTTTTTTTTCCCCAGCTCATGAGCAGCTCAGCTAACCTTTAGCAGTCTCTAATAGAGAAGCAATGAGCTCAGGGGAGCAGTAACCTCCTGAGCTAGCAGAGTCATGGTTACAAGAGGGTAGTTTACTATAAGGCCCCAAATCCCAGGTATGTCATGTCCCAGGAGACCTCTGTCCAGGGAGTTCTTCCTTTTCCACCAGATTTTCTTGAGACCTGAACAATGGGTAGTAAGTATCCCAGCCCAAGTGATCTAACTCTTAGATCTTTACCATCCCCAGATGTGCTTCCCATCAGTGTTTCAGATCTCCCAGTACTTTGAGGCATTCAAGTTTTGCCTCTACAAGGTCTATAATGAAGGGCAATCACTGGCTCTTGCTCTCTGTTGCTGAGGAAGATACTAGCATTTTTAGCTAGTCATGATAGATCCTGAATAAGAAAACAGAGCCAGCATCATTCACAGAATCACAGGATTTTTGTTTGTCCCTCATCCTCACCTGAAGAGAGGCACGAGCTTCAGCTTTGTTTCCTGCAGTTCCCTCTCTCCCTTCTAAACCATGAGTCCTGGTGACAGCATGGGCATTGTCTATTGCTGTGGATGACTGAAAGATTGAAGAAGCTGCTCTGATGGACACCTGAAGCCCAAATAATTTTGAAGTGCTGAAGACGTAGGTGAGCCACAGGATGTCCCCACCTAGTAATCTCCTCTGAACATGTTGCTATTGCACAGAGAGCTGCAGTCCAAGGAAGCAGGGAAAATGAAGGACACATTTCACTTCAGCTCTTGAATCTTAGTTTTTATTATTAACCACTATAATCTGCATAGAGGAATATGTTCTGGAAAAAATACAATCTCTAAAAATCAATTTGTTTTTAGAGTATTGTCAGCATTTTGTTTGTTGCTTCCCTGCCAATACTTATGTTCAAAGAAGGTCAATGATAGATGTGCTTAGCAGGTCCAAAGTCTTCTCAACTGGAGACATTTTTGGCATTACTATTTCACTATAATATTTTTACAGCTCCTTATTCTAGAAAAAAGCAGAGTCGTACTGCTCAATTAAGACTTTGTCAAGTGTTATTCAGGAGGCAGAATTCCTGGCCCAAATATTACCAATGCTAAACTACTGCCTAAAATTATAGCAATTGATGCCTAGCTGAGGCACTGGTGTCTTAGTGAGGCCTAGCTAAGAACCTAATTAACATAACTGGTGCCTAGCTGGCTTAATTAACACCCCTAACAGCCCACATACCCAATTTAATTGCGTGAAGAACATAATTTATCTCAGAATGAGGTACACTTGAATAAGAAGTAGCAAGGGGACCTTGAACAGAGAAGCACATTAAAATCAAGACGTGTGTTTTTGCTGACACGCTAAGCAGAAACTATTCTCCTTCACTACTGACAGAAGACGGTCGCAAAAGCTTTCCTCTGGTGTAGGGTCCGGCCCCCCACGGGGCCCCGGCTCCATCCCCCGCCCGCTGCGGCCTGTATCGGTCCCTCGGCGCTGCCCGACCGCCGTGCGGACCCAAGCGCCTGCGGAAGGGGAGGTGCGAGGCGGCGGCACCCCCAGGCCCCGGGAGGGCGGTAGGGCCGACGGAAAGCGATAGGCGGAGCGGGGAAGCCTCCCGGGCAAGGCGGAGCGGAGGGAGGCCGCTCCGCCGTGTCATAGCAGCCCCGCCGGGCCAGGAGGCGATCACCATGGAAACCCAGGCCCCGGTCCCGCCCCTGCCCCCCGCGGGAGAGCAGCGGCGGGGCGTGGGTGCCGCTGGGAGCTCCGCCAGGGCTGCGGCCGGGCTATTGGCAGGCGGCAGCCGGCGCTGTGGCTCCCTCCCCGGGCACCCTCAGGTAGAGCGCGGAGCGGGGGCGATTCCCGGGCCGGGGAGGGAAGGAGGGAGAGGCGGGGCGTGCGGCGCGTAGGCCGGGGCCGCTCCCCCACCCGCCTCCTCCGCAGCCCGACCCGGCCTCCCACCTGGTGCCAGGTGCCCACCCGCCATCTTCTACCGGCCCCCCGGCACCCTCTGCCCTACGCCTCGGCCCGCGGCTGCCTGGTGGCGGCCCGCCAGAGCGGAGCGGAGCGCAGCTAGCCAGGGCGGGGCTTGTTTCTCGTCCCCGCTCCGCACGGAGAGGCCCTGACGGGTTGCCATGGCCGAGGGAACCACCGCGGCGGCGGCGGCGTGCTTCAGCGAGGATGATTTTTACTGCCCCGTCTGCCAGGAGGTGTTCAAAACGCCCGTGAGGACTGCGAACTGCCAGCACGTGTGGGTATTCCCCCCTTCCGCGTCCCCCCCCCCCCCCGCCCCCTTCACAAGCCTTTTCCTCTCCTCCTCCGCGTCCCCCGCCCCCGCGGCCAGACCCTCGGCCTGGAGCCGGCAGAGGCCGGGGGCGTAGCGGGATCCGGGGAGCTCGTCACCGCACGCCGCCGGGAGCTGGCCGTGCGGCTGGCGTGCCGAGCGCCGCCCGGCCTTCCCTCCCTCGGCTCTTTCTTTTGTAGCGAACGAGGACCGCTGTGCCGGGAGAGCCGCCTCTCGCAACCAGCCCCCGCTGTCCGATCCGGCGGCGGCGGCGGCCGAGTTTTGCAGGCGACGCGAGCGTCTTACCGCGCCTAACCTAACCCGCGGCTTTGGCTTTGTAGTAGCTTCCTGCCCGTTTTCAAGCGAGGACCCTTGCGGGGCAGTTCTCCCTCTCCAGCCCGTTTATTCGTAGCAGGAAAGCGGACGCCTCTCAGAGGGACGTTGTAATCGCGAGGCGCGGCCGCCTGGAGAGGCGGGGTAGCGTTGGCACTGGGTGCGTGAGGAGAAGGGAGAGGGGGGCTGCAAGGGCCGGTGGAGGGGAGTCTTTGGAAGCGCATGCTGAATGAGGCTTTGCGGTGGCTTTGGCTCCGCTTAAGGACAATAAACAGGAGTTCCTCTGATAAGGTTTTTTTCCCCAGTGTCGTGTGCCTGCTGCCCCGTTTAATATCTCATTAATGATCAATCTGGTGTACAGCTCGGGAATAGCAGCCAGTAAAGAGGAAGATCTTTACCTAAAGTGCGCTGCCAAGTTCCCCTAATTTCTGTTTACTTCTCCGTAAGCACCGTTATTTCATTTTGCTTATGAAGATTTCCATTCGGTTGACCTCTACTCCTGTACGTTCCCTCCACCACATCCCCACACCCCCTTCCCCAGCCTAATAATCTCTCTTCAAGGACAAAGTATCTAACTCTCTTCACCTTGCTAACCTGTGTTTTGTGGTAACTTTTTAATTTAGGTTTTGCAGGAAGTGCTTCTTGACAGCAATCAGAGAAAGCGGAACACATTGTCCTCTCTGCCGGGGGAGCGTGACTAAAAAAGAAAGAACGTATCCCAAAAGGGCTCTAGATGTTGAAAACAGTATGAAGAAAGCTTCTGGGGGATGTAGATGCTGTGAGAAGCAGGTAGAGTAAAACTTTACAAAAAGTTGGATAATTTTTCTTCACGTTTTCGACCAGACGTGCTTTTACTGTGCGTCGGTTTTGTCTTGGAGCTAAAGAGCCTATGCAGTTTGAATTCAGCTTTGTATGGCTTGTGCATATACTAGGCACGCAGCGACTGCTAGGAATGCCTAACAGGTGTAAACTGAAAGAGGATCTTCTATTGTCTATAAGGGCTTTTTAAGTGGAGTGCCTTTTTTCCCCCCAAAATTAATGCAAAAAACTGGATATAGCTATAAAACTGGCAAAAGAAAATGTTTAACAGCTGAAAATGAAAGTTGCAGATATATGGAAAACCTCAGAAACTTTTATTATGGAAATAAAAGTGCATAGAGCTACTGTAAAATTTTAAACAGCAACAACTACAAAAATTATGCTGAATATTCTTGGTGCACAGACAATCATAAGGAGTTTTCCCCAGTCTGTTTACATTCCCTTCATTTCCTTTGTAAAGCAGTCATTATTTTCAGAATGTTGGGTGAAATCTTGACCCCCACTGAAATCAAGAATAATCTCTCTTCTGCTAGAAATAGATGCAGGATTTCAGCCACACATTTTCTTTGTATCAAATTGCATCAAATCCTGGTACTTGTCTTCATGTTTGTTTCGTTTCACTTGGGACTTAGTTCTGCCAACGTGGAGATTAGCACTAGTGGAAAGCTGATCTGCTTGCTTTGTTCCACGATTCATTAATTTGAAAAGCTAGGAGAAAGAAGCAATAACAAGTTGGTAAACTGGAAGGAAGAACCAAACAGATCCCCAGAAGAACTTTAATGGAATATAGGCACAATATAGGATGTGATCTTGTTCAGTGCTGAACCTGTAAGCACTTTCTGACAGCACTGTTGGACCTGAAATTCGGATTTAGGGCATGTCCTGCACAGCTGTCTTCTGACAAACCTGAGCAACTCATTATTTTGCCTTGCATTTAAGCTGGATAGGCAGCCATAAGTTGGTGTTCATTCACCTTTTACTTATTGATTTGGTTTTCTACTTCACTTTTTTTTCCTCATTAAACAGAAAAGTTGTGTGTTCTCAGAACATGCCTAATACAAAAAGATCTTGCCCTGCACAAGGTAACAGCAGGTCAGAGAAGACTGAAGGAGCGGTGTTACTTATCCCCATCCACATGGCCCTCATGGTGTAGTTCCTGTGACTTTGTTTCAGTTAAATGGAGTTTACTGGCATCTTTCACTCCTGAGAAATCTCTCTGTTGCCTGGCTGTTGGGGACTCTGGGAGTGGGAATGTTCTCTAGTCTCACAGAGTAACACAGGATCTATGGAAAAAGGCATTGAAGATCTGTTGGGGAAGAAAGTGTTCATGCTGAGAGGGGAGACACAAATTCTGCTGCATATGTCTGGACAATTCCTGCATGCATTGCTTTCTGTTGGCAGAATTACCTCTTCCTTCTATCCCTGGATTGTTTAGTATAATTTAAATAATTTGGCATTTCATTTACAGGTTAGATTTTCATGGATGAGGCAGCATTATAAAACGTGTAAGAAGTATCAGGATGAATATGGTGTTTCTCCTATTATCCCAAACTTGCAGATTTCCCAAGAGTCAACAGGGAACAGGTAATCAGGGTGTTTTATGTGTAACAGTTCATCTTCTTTTTGCCCCCTGTGAAATAATTCTTTTTTTTCCAGGGCATGTCTCATTTTTTGCAATAATTATTGTCCCAATTGTCAACAAAATGACAGCTTTTCCAGCTCCTTTTCTTTACTCTTAGCATACAGAGGAACTCTCTACATGATGGTTTGGAATGTCTTCTAGGAGTTCTCCTAAAAAGTGTGTAATATTTGTAGCTTTCCTTGCCCTAACTGCTCAAATGCTGTCTACTTTGTAGCAGACTTCATAATACTTAGCCCCAGGGAAATTTCCTTCTGTTCTTATCCCTCCTCCCCTTTCCTAAGCCTGCTTTAGTGGGTATCCTGTTTCAAAACACTACTGTATAAACTTTTGCTTTCTGACTGAATTTATTTTAAACTGATCTCTTATGAAACATACAAGGAACTCAGTACATTACACATCATTAAATCCAAATGCCACTTACCATTTATTTTCAGGCAGCAAAGCTAAAGAACTTTTCTTTTTCATACTTTGACTGATGTATTTTGTTTGCTTGGGGATTTTTGCTTATTTTTTAAAGACCTTTTTTTAACATATTAGAGTCACAGGGCTTTATTGTATATAGCCTGTCCTTTATTTACTTTGTTTTGACATCTGTTTTCTATTTTTAGCAGTCAGAACTTCTCTGTGTTTGGTTTTCAACCCAACAGTATGTTGAAATCAGAAGTCTAAGCTGTTATCAGAATTAGTTGCAGCAATGTTTCATCAAAGTGTCTGGAAATTGTTACATCCCTGTTTATTGACTATGACAGCATAGAATACCTGTGCCCATAATATCACAGAAGTATAAAAAAAAATGTACCATCACCAGATCTGTGACTGCAAGTGTTCATGTTCTTAGGATGATCAGTGTGCCTGAGCAGCTGCTTCTGACTTAGCTAGAGGTGCATGTATGGTAAAATTTACTTTCTAAAGTGGCCCTATTCACTCTTACTTTAGGCAATAGTTCATTTTGTGCACAGGGCAAGGAAATTTCTCTTGCTGTAGTGGAAAGTTGCAAATTGCTTGTGTATCCACGTGGCAGTTAAATGTCTATTTACATAGGCCTCAGTCAAAAAACTTGGGAAGGAAGTGCTACCTGTCTTGTGTTTATGTGGTTCATGATGCCATATCAGATGCTAGGTTCCCATTCTTGTTGACTAAATGTCTGTTGTGTTATATCCCACTTTCCTATGAAGCTGTACAGTATTGCACTGAGGGTCACCATGGTAACTGAATGCTGAGACCAAATACCTTAATCCAAAGCAAAAGTTGTCAGAGTTAAAATATGTGCCATTTTATGGTTTGCCTTGAAGTTCCTGGGACTTAATGGAGTCTTCCCCCACCCTCATTACAGTTAAACTTAAATATTTTAATAGTGGAGTAAGATAATCTCGATTTTCATTGTTTTGGTTTTTGTTTGATTTTTTTTTTATTTTATTTAAAGTAGCAGGAGTGATGCAATAGCAGATAACGGTGAGATGGCCCATAATCAAATACTTCAAGGAGAAACAAGGTAAGCTGCTTATTTGCTACAGTTATGATTAAAATAGATCATAGTGCATGGCCTCTAGTAACTTTGAAAAAAAACCCCACACAAACACCTACAACAAGTTGTATTAAAATAACCTTGTTGTTTGTTCTGCATTTGCATCAAGTTGAATTTTTTTTTCCAGTACTTTTGTGAAAGATTTAATCTAAAAGATGTTACCAGTAAGGAAGAACAGGGTTCAGCTGCAATTGGAACAAACTAATTTTCTAAAGCCCAAGCCTCAGAAGACTTACAAACAATAACTGTGCATTGAAATTTCAATTGTGTATTAAAATTTCAATTTGGAAGTGGCATTGGAACTCCGTTAGTTCTGCTACTATTTCAGTGATGGTGGAGGGGTTTGTTGTTACCAATTTAAGGGAAAACAATGACAAAGTACCAGATGAATTAAGCTTTTTGTAACACTACTTTTCAAACTCTCTTTTCTGTTTAATACTGTGTATTTCTGTTTACAGTGGACACCCAACCTTCAAATGCCCCTTGTGTCAGGAAGCAAATTTTACCAGACAACGCCTGCTGGATCACTGTAATAATAGACATCTTTATCAGATAGTACCTGTAGTAAGTGGAGTTGCTTCTGTATTCTTCTTATGCTAATTCCATTATAATTATGGGAACAATTTTAAATATGCAGTACCTATTTGAGATCTGTAAAGATCATTGCAGTCTGAGAAAGACTGTGTACTTATTGGCATACATTTAACATGAGGAGTGACTTTTATTTGAAAATGTTTCTTGTCCAGCTTTGTGTCAGTTCTGAGGCATTTCTGATTTAGTTATGTCATTTCTGACTTAGTTCTCTCATTTATCTTGATATGAAACAAGCTCAGTTTTTGAGCTTGATGCTTACTCTTCCTCATTCAGTAATTCTGATCTGTAGAATCCCATTTGTAACATAACTATTGTTTCATGTGAAACCTACAGTTACTTTAGAAGAAGTAATCTAAGGTACTCAGAGGGAGTGATGGAGAAATGTTTTAATCTGTATTGGGTGTGTTGGGTTTTTTCCATTTTGGCTTACTTCATCTCAATTGTATGAAAATCCTCCCAAACACTAAGTAGGATGCAGTAATCACTTTCTTTTCTAAATTTTACACAACAGAAATTGACAATAAGAGTGCTGGACACTCTTATTGATAATCCTCCACTCCTCAGAGAATCAGTTATGTAAAAAAAACTACATTTCAACTTGCCAAATTTCTTAACTGAGGAAAATAATACCTTTATGTGAACATCTCTACTATATTTTGGTAGTGGAAAATAACACTTAGAACTATGACTTTATGTGAACACCTCTACTGTATTTTGGTAGTGGATGAGTAATAGACTAGTTATTCCAGCATGTCTTTTAATTCATTCTCTATTGCAAATAATGGTTTGGATTTTTTTTTTTTTTAATTTTCTCTCTTTCCCCTTTCCCTCCAAATTCAGATCTGTCCTATTTGTGTATCTCTTCCTTGGGCAGATACTAACCAGGTTACTAGAAATCTTGTTAGTCATCTAAATCTAAGACATCGGTTTGACTACGGAGAATTTGTGGTAAGCTTTTTCTTCTTTGATGTGTGCAGGAATAAATGAGAACCTTTTTTTCTATAAATAAAAAAAAACTCTACCAAAGTTGTTTGTGCTCTGGACGTGCTATTTTCCTGCTCTGTACAGATCTCAGATGTAGGCCTGCCTGTTCTTAAGCTTTCTGTTATCAACTGGAAGTGCTACCAGGAATAGGTGTTGTCAACAGTTACACTCAGCTCCAAACTAATGACTTAAGTCTTTAGATTGGTGTTCTCAATCTGAACTACTTGTTCCTCTAGAACAGTTTATTATTGCTGCTTCTGGGGGAAATAAAATAGAAGCTACTCTGGTTTATTGACATTTTTGACCTTTTATGGCAGAAATGGCTAAATCATAATTAGTAGGACTCAGAAGTGCAGCTCGACTAGCTGATATAGCTGTAAGTTATCTTCCAGTGTGTTGCTGGAGAGGCTGCAATGTGGAAGAGAGATGTTGTTAAATCTGGTTGCCTTCTTTCAGGTTCACTTTGAGTAAAAGTCTTTGGGGAGTAGATGCAGAACTACATACATAGATGTAGTCAGTAGTCAGTGAGTGAATTTTAAGTCAAGCCAACCAGTTGAGGTCTGCACATCAGATCAGGGAGTTAGAGGGTTTGTGTTGTCATTTCTACAGAGTTTGACAGGCTTTGGGGTACACTGCTTGAGCTTTGTGTGGGTATATAGTATTTGAGGCATAGGCAACATCTGTTTTAAGATGGTGAAGATGATGCATGTCATTCCTTGTGTTGAGTCATCTGTGACAGACATGATGAGCTAGATCATCAGGGGATCATCAGGGGATGGGGCTATTCAGTGTGAGGGCAACTCGCCCGTTTGAGGATGTGAAACTGGTGGTCAGATTTCTGATTTGGGGAAGCTACTGGAATTGCACTAAAACGGTGTGTTACTCTGGCATATTAACAACTTGGAAGATGGCTCTTTGCAAGTAGCAGAGTTAACCACCCATCTTTTGTGGTACATGTTTGCTTTCTCATTTTAAGCAGTATGTTCTCAACAATCTATGATTACTGTTGTCTGGGGATCACATTTTGGTTTTATTAATGGAGGATGTTATGGATGGTTGGGAGGCCTGTTGTAAGAACTGTGTGACACAGTCAGCTTTCCTGAACTGGCTGTTCTGTAATGTAATTGAGCCAGGGAGAGAAGATGGACCCTTCTGCTTAATGAGCCTTGTCCCACTCATCTGATTCTTCTCTTGTCTCGTGTGTCTTGGTACTTGATTAAATAAAAGATACTCTGCAATATAAACAATCATCTAGTACACAAAAAGATGAAGGGTCTTCATTTAGGTACCAATTCTTATGTAAAAACATGGAAATTGAGGGCTACAGTACATCTTGACTATTTGTCCATTTTGATGTTGTTTTTCATTTTATTTAGAACCTTCAGCTTGATGAGGAAGCCCAATACCAAAATGCAGTTCAAGAATCCTGCCACGTGAGCTTTTAAAGTATGGCCCCCTTCACCTTACTGATTATCTGAGAGGAAAAAATGCATTCATTCCATTGGTCATCTGAAGCATCTATTAATAAAAATGATATTCAGTAACCACTTTTCAGGCTTAACTTTTTTCCATACTTATAAGGACTTTTAATAAATTATTTTGCTGAAACTAAAACTTGCCATCTTCACTGAGATCCGTCCCTGTGGAATTTGGGACCTTTTTGAAACTTCTCACTGTTACCTTGATTTTCTCTTAACTTTTACTACTCTGTTAATTACACAGTTTCTTTTATTAATGTCAGATATCTTAATTCACCAAAACAAACTCTGAAAGTATGTTTAGAAAGACATGCAAAGATGCTCTGTTGCACTGTTGAGTTTCTCTAAGTTCTGCTGTCATCTGTTAAGATATCTATGAGATGATATAGTTGGTTTTTTCTCTCCTGCTCAAGGACAGAAGTTTTATCTGATGTTGTGATTTGTTTTTTACTGTTACTATGTGAATGAAAATAACAGCTTAAGGAATAAAAATATTTGTTTTCTGTAGATCAACAATGCAAAGGAGGTTGGTTGTTTTTTTCACCTTTCACTGAGAAAGAATGAGGCCATTGCCTAGGAATAATTACATCTATTTTCCCCCTTTTGGAGCATAACTGAAATAGGATACTTGCTTCCAAAAGTGATGGGTGAGGAGTTTTCCTCTGTACTCCCAGCTACTAAGGAAGATGACATACTTTCTGAGCAATTCAAGATGACATGCAAAAGGTATACTACTTTGGTGTATGACTGTGACCAGCTAGTTTTTCATTTTCTTGGAGCTTAAGAACTTCTGTTGTTGCATTTGGAATTCAAGTTTTGGTCTGGTCTGTTCTTCATGGAAGGCTGTGTAACTAGAGAACTAATTTGCTTCGGCCCTACCAACACTCAGAAATGAACCAGTTTGTTTTGGTAAGACTGTTTAGAAACCTGGACATCTCCTGCATCCAAAAGCTTTGAAAAAAACAGTTGGGAAGAAAAATTTGCTCCAAAATAGTTACAAATATATTTTAAGCATTCTCATTTTAGACTTCCACACTGCCAGCAAGACTCATTAAAACTGGAGAAAAGAGAGCAATAACACAATTTTGAATTTAGATGGAAAAATCTATTTATAAAGGAGGAGTGTCAAGGTTTTCTATTTCACACTAATGGGGAGAAGGGGAATGAAAGCTGCACAGCTTCTGTTTTGTGGGTTTAAATAGACTGTTCTGAACGTATACCCTTTAGGACTGACTCTTTGTCCTGTGTCACCCTAGCTTGTTGTCAAGCTCCTGCTCTTAAAGGGTTTGTACACGAGGTGGAGAACATCCCCAGCAATGTTCCTAGTCTAGTTGGTGATTTATGTGTAACAATATCTGTTGTGTGGCCAGAGTCCAATCTGCTTCTTGTGCCCTAGCTCCAATTCGCTCTCCAAACAGAGGTTTTGACAATTCTTTAAATACTGGGATTTTTCATATTCCAAAACTAGTAAGGCTGAAATGCCTCATTCCACAATGTAATGCTTTCCAGAACTGAATCTTAATTCTGATATGTTACATTGAAAATATAACACTACACCAGAATTTAACATTCCTAACATCTTGTTTTTAAGAGTGTAAAACATCACTGACGGTACAGTTGGCTAAAATACATAGAAAGTTGGTTATTTCAGAAGCCTCTAAAGGGTATATCCTTTCTGTAACAATATTTTGTGTTTTGTTTCTGGCTTACTACAGTATTTTGACAGCAGGTCACGCTTTCATCATGTACTCCCAACTTCACCATTAGGCTCTCCTCCCCCCTACTCTGCCTGTGTATTCTCACTGGTCTGTCAGGTGTCTGCTTGTGTGACCACGTGCTGGTTTGGAGTGGTTCACTGATCCAACTGAAAAGGTTGTTTGGATTTTTACTTTCTCTCTTGCTCTATAAAGCCAGCTATGAAATAGTGCCCTTAGAAAGGAATTTTAAAGTAGCCTGATGTTAAAGTTTTAG
Organism: Laterallus jamaicensis coturniculus; assembly: GCA_022605575.1. NCBI lineage: Eukaryota > Metazoa > Chordata > Aves > Gruiformes > Rallidae > Laterallus > Laterallus jamaicensis. Next base: position 45,534,389 of record JAKCOX010000002.1, read on the forward strand.
CTTTTTAAAATAAAAATGCATACTGTGGTGATTTTTATTACTGCATACCTTTCCTAAGGAATTTAATAGTTCTACCTGATTTTAGTTAACTTTTTTAGATTCAATAAAATATTTATATGATCTGGCAATAACTGCCTACAGCCAATACAGATTCAGAATGCCTCATGGACACTGGAACTAGCTATTCCTATTACTTGAACATATCTTGAGAATTGCAAATTAATTTACATCTATTTTAAAACTCTGGGAAACAAATTTTTCTATAGCAATAAATAGTTGTCACTTGACTCATAGTTGCTGAGTGTTAGTCCTGTTTTAAATGTTGAGAGACTTGAATACACATTTTTAAAGCAACAGATGTGTATAAATGCAATATAAAAAAACCAGCAAAATGTTTATCTTTATTTGCATATTTTAAAATCTGTATTGGCAGGCACCACCTGACTTAAGATCTTATACCTTTAACATGAAAAGGTTGCACCCAATGCACTCATTAGGTAAGTGTTTAATGAAAACGAAACGGTCTATTTAAATACCTTGCTGCTGGTCATGGACTTTCTCACTGAAACTCACACATGGGCAAAAAGCTGTATTTGTATGGGGGATGCCTGTGCTCAAAACAGGCAATCTTCACTGAAAGATTACTGTTAAACAACGTTTTCTTACTCACGTTGTGTTGTGTATGGTTTCAACATTGCATATTATGTTTGAATTGTACCTTCTATTTTTTCATCTATTGAAGTATTTAATTTTCTGTTTGTTTCTCTGTTGCATAATAAAGATGATCAGTCCCCTTGCTGCTGCTTCTTACTTTCCAGATGCTTTATAAACTGAAGTACACCATCAGTTGTATGCTTTCAAGCTTTAAGGTGTTAGAATGGAGCGTGTGCTTCTTGAACTGATGATCCTCTCATGAGCTGACAAGTTCCCTTATATCAGAACTTGTTCATGCCTCTTTTCTGCCTCCTATCACAGAGTTGTTGGGATTGGAAGGGACCTGGAGAGATCATCAGGTCCAACCCCCCTGCCAAAGCAGCTCCCCAGCTCATACTGCACAGATAGGCGTCCAGATGGGTCTTGAATATCTCCAGAGAAGGAGACTCCACCCCACCCCTGGGCAGCCTGTCCCAGGGCTCTGTCACCCTCACTGGGAAAAAGTTCTTCCACATGTTGGTGCAGAACTTCCTGTGCTCCAACTTGCAGCCATTGCCCCTTGTCCTGTCTCCACAGACCACAGAAAAGGGGCTGGCCAATTCCCCCTGCACCCCATACTTAAGATATTTATGAACATTGATTAGGTCCCCCCACAGTCTTATTTTCTCCAGGCTGAAAAGCCCCAGCTCTCTCAGCCTTTCCTCATAGGATAGATATTCCAGGCCCTTAATCATGCTTTCCCAACTGATTTCAATAGATAAATAACCTCCTAAAAGGAGAGAGAGAAAGAAGTATGTAACACCCGGGGTCAACAGCAAAACTTTAATTATGTAGATGTAGGTTTACTAACAAGAGGTAAAGTTTTTCTGAGGAAAGAATTGTCAATGAGTTTGGTCTGGTTGCAGTACTGGGCCAGCAAGGTGGCATCAGGATGATTTATCCTTCTTCCCTGTGTTTCTGAGCTGAAAAGCACCCTAGTTATTTTTTGTGCTTTTACATTCTAAGGACATGCAGATGATAATGTGGTTATGAAATTGAGTTAATGTCTTATTCTGAATGCTGTGAATACAGCAAAAATAGGTGAATTTACTTCATTCATTTATCATTTTTTCCCCCTTGAATGCAGTTTTCTGAGCTCTAAACAGATTATCATCTCTCCTAAATCTGATTACAAGCCCTTTGTTAGAGATTCCATTTCATTTTCTTTTACTACAGCAATGCATGTTTCATGATTTACAGAGAACGCCCTCAGCGTGTTTAACTCTCATTGGCAGCGTGTTGATCACAGGATATGCAAGCACTGCAGAACTCCTCATCCTGCTCCAGTCCTAAGCCAGGGTTTCATTCCCTTGGAGGGAGGAGGACTTCTGTGCACCCAGGTCATCTGACAGGTAGTCAGACCTGGAAGGTTTCCTGGGTCCCTCTCTCTAGATCAGGCTTTTGAGTCTGGTGAGATTTGAACAACATGCCTGAGGACTCTGCTATAAAACGTACACCTAGTGTATTTTCTATATTTTTTGTTTTATGCTGAAACACACAAATTGATGGAGATGTGCACTTTGCTATGTCTTGTAAATGCTATGGCATATGAGTGTAGAACCTGGCTGCCAAAGTTGTTTTATTGCATGAATCAGAGCTCCAAGAATATCTGACAAAAGCATCTTTGAGTTCTTTTAGAACTGGAGAAACTAGCAAGGAAAAGAGACAAACACTTCATAGCCTGTTCTCTGTACAGTGTCCATTCAAACCTGCTCTAGATACTGAGTTTCTTTTGTTTCCTGTTACTGGTATGTTTGAAAATACATAGGGGACAAAATTCAGGGCCTTTACTATCAGAAGGTTTTTCAATCTTGTTGAAATTGCCTCTGCTCAGTGAATTACCAGACTCTTGCTAGGGTCAAAGCACAGGCTGCTTTTTTCCCTCATGAGTAAGGAGGGCCTGTGCTGTTTCTTACTTTCCTCAAACTGTAGGTTTGCTTTGGAAGGACCAGTTTTCACCTCTTCGTTTTCCACCCCTAATCAGCCTTATTTTATCTGTAACATCTTTAAAAATTGCTTTTAATTTTTCTCTAATCATATATCTATTTTTATGGACATGAACAGCAAAGAGAGTAAATTTTGTTTATTCCTCTACCTCCCCCAACACGTTAAGAAATTGAAAAAGACAGAAAAGAGGAAAAGGTTATCATTGCCCAAATGCATTCTGTGAAAACCACCTAATTCAATTTAAATCATTATCTTCAGTCCTCTGTATGCATTTAGGATGCATTCCATAGCTCCATGAAGCTGCAGGTCATTTTCCAGGGCTCAGTGACAGAGTACTGTTTCTATGAACTTAAGCTTATCAGGATGCTTGGTCACTGGGAAAACTCTTCCTCACTGTTACTGTATGTTCTTTCTCCCCTCTTGTGTTCCTGTCTTATTTTTTCCCCTCTCAATCTATTTCCCTACACCAGTTCTAAGAAGTTTACCCTGTTTCCTTCCCACTCACCTTTCTGTCTTTCAAACCAGTCAGCAATTAAATAGCTAAGATAACTTTGCTCAGCTACTAAGCGTGGTCCCTCATTCTGTATGTTTTACAAGCTCCTCTGGCTGTGCCCTCAGTATCTTGGGGCTGAGAGGAGCCTCAGGGGTAAACAGAGTAACTACAAAGCTTAGTGCCAGTAATTTCCAGAGTTCACCTGCCATGTTCACTTCTAGGGCTGGAGGAGTTCGTATATCCCAGAGTGTGCTTGCAGTTTGACAGAATCTAGAAGTCTTAAAATCATAGAACCATAAAGGTTGAGAAGACCTCCAAGATCATCTAGTCTACCTACCACCTATATTACTAACTAAACCATGTCCCTAAGTACCTCATCCCACCTTTCCTTAAACAACCAGAGATGGTGACTCCACCTGTTCCAATGCCTAATGGAACTGTCTCACCAGTGAGACATTTGTTTGTTTGGGTTTTTTTATTTTTTAGTGCATTTACTTGCTTTCTTTGGGGACAGTTTTTGTGGTTGTGGGTTTTTTTTTAAATTGAGAGGTGAGGATGATGTTTAAAATCAAAACTACCTCAGGCAGACCTGTCCTTTCACTGTAATAGGCACTTGGTTATTTTAGAAAGCCTTGCGTTTGGCTCTCTGTTTTTGCAGGTATGGAGAGAAGACAGTAGGAAGATGGAGATTTTTCTCTAGGGTGATGGCTGTAGGATAGTGTCACAGAAGGTGTGACTTATGTGCTATCTCAGTTCTGAGGCTCTTTAAATTTCGGTAGTTTCCCCTACGAATTTTTCTTCTTTCGAATTCAAACCACAAGAGGGCACTGAATATTTTTGGGTTGCCTCTAAATAAATGTAGTATTAAGGGATGCTAATTCACTTAGCAGTTACACTCTTGAGATACTGTTAGATAAGGGATTTCTGTCCAGATGTTTCATGAAATGTAGCATACCTTTTACATGTTCGTGGGGTTTAAGAGGCTGGCTGGAGTCATTCCAATCTACAGAAAGAAGATGTCTAACTTACTTTAAACCCTCAGACTTAACAGATGGACTTGTGTGCCTTATCATCTCTGTCAAGAGAGCTGCGCTCCCCGGAGCAGGACTCCTCTCTGAGAAGAACTGAGGGCTCCCCAGTTCACGAGTGAACGAAAATGTGAGGTGTCCATGTGAACACCATTTACTGGCAAGCCCCTTCCCTCCCCAAAACGCCTTCTCGAGCTGTCCCCGGTACAGCTAGAGCAGTGTAGTGCGCGTAGGCATCACACGGGGGCATCTGAGGACTGTTGCATTCTGCCATGATGAGCAGTGGGGTTTTGCTGGTCTTTTGACTCCTTGCTCTCTCAAACTGCACACGTCAACGGCCTCCCTTGGCGGCATTTCCCAATTCCCGCGGGAAGGAATTGGTGCCGAGTACAGGTATGCTTCGACATCCCTTTGTCCTGCTCAAGCCTTTTAAGTTGTTCTCTGGCTGGGCACATGATAGTTTGCGGGTCCTACCGCCCTCCTGAATTAGGAGATAAATTCTCCTCGTTCAGGCTCACGCTGCATCCATCACCTGAGAGAGAACTAGGTGTCCCCGGAGCATGCTTCTGTGTGACAGGGTGCTCAGTGACCAGCTCCCGCTGCTTGAGTAGCTGAATAACTGCCACCCTTTGTGTCACGATGTGGCCTGGTTCATGTTTGACATAAAATACACTTGTGTAAAAATGTTGGGCGTAATTCAGATTCTGAATTCAACAAAAGCAAGTGTAAAGTCTTGCACCTGGGGAGGAACAACCACATGTATCAGTACAGGCTGGGGGATGACTTCACAGAATCACAGAATCACAGAATCTTAGGGGTTGGAAGGGACCTCAAGAGATCATCGGGTCCAACCCCCCTGCCAAAGCAGGTTCCCTATCTCATATTACATAGATAGGCGTCCAGACTTGCTGGAGAAGAGCTCTGTGGAGAAGGACCTAGGGGTCCTGGTAGATGACAGGTTGGCTATGAGCCAGCTGTGTGCACTGGTGGCTAAGAGGGCCAATGGGATCCTGGGGTGCATCAGGAGGAGTGTGGCCAGCAGGTCAAAGGAGGTGATCCTCCCCCTCTACTCTGCCCTGGTCAGGCCCCACCTGGAGTATTGTGTCCAGTTCTGGGCTCCCTGGTATAAAAAGGACAGGGATCTCCTGGAGAGAGTCCAGAGAAGGGCTACAAAGATGATTAAGGGCCTGGAGCATCTCCCCTATGAGGAAAGGCTAAGTTGGGACTCTTCAGCCTTAAGAAGACTAAAGGGGGACCTAATTAAAATCTATAATTATCTGAAGCAGGGGATGCAGGGGGAATCAGCCAGCCCCTTTTCAGTGGTCTGTGGGGACAGGACAAGGGGCAATGGCTGCAAATTGGAGCACAGGAAGTTCCGCACCAACAAGTTTTTCATAGTGAGGGTGACAGAGTCCTGGGACAGGCTGCCCAGGGAGGTGGTGGAGTCTCCTTCTCTGGAGATATTCAGGACTCGTCTGGACACCTATCTGTGCAGTATGAGCTAGGGAGGTGCTTTGGCAGGGGGGTCGGACCCGATGATCTCTTGAGGTCCCTTCCAACCCCTACAATTCTATGATTCTATGTTGGAAGGGGGAGAGGTGTAGTCCTGTATAAATAATTATTTCATTGGTGAAAGATTGTTTTTTCACACAAAAGAAAAGGCAATGGTGAAGGTACATGTTGGTGGGCTGTAGGGGATGAAACGTTGTATGTTCAAGCTTCTGCTGCTTGCTTTTTAACCTAGCTTTTTAACTTACCTGCAGCTAAGCAGCGGGAGGAAACTGAAGGTCTGTTTGTTTTTCGTGATAGTTCTTAAAGCAAACATGTCTCTGCAAGTGGAAGTAACATTTGTATTTGACATCTGTTGTAATTTTCACTCCCTTACATTATATTCCATGACACCTGCTAACTTTGTGACCGCTGGAGTTTCCTAGCTTGAGACACTGAAGCATTCAACTTGAAACATTTTGGCTTTGGCTGAGAGCCTCTTGTCTCGCAGGCTTATCTGACAGACCTTATCTTCATTGGTGGTTTTGCTGCATCAGCCAAGGAGATACTATTGCAGTGTTATCCCCATTTGGGAGGTTAACTGAAAAAGTGAAAGTAATTTATGCAAGATAATGCTGGAAGTTTCAGACAGGGCAAGGAGCAATCCACTGAGAATAATATGCTATTTTAATGCCCTCCTGCTCTTTAACATTTGGTCTATAAGCATTGCTAAGTGAGCTACATAATGCTCTACAAGCCAGTACTTTTCAAGATTATTTAATGAATTCATATCACTTGCAGGTGACACAGAAACTCATGATCAGGCAGGTTCTATCCAAATGTCAACAAGCAGCCGTGAATCACAGTTGCTCACTGAGCAGTATATGGATCACAACGTTATCAAAGCATCTGTGCTGAAACACAGAAGATCATTCAAATAGGAAACTGCCAACCAGAAGCACAGGAAAATGCCTGCCTGTATAGAGCTAATTTTAATTTGGTTTATGGTTGTAGTTAGCTGCTGCTACATTTTAAAATTAAGTTCCTTTGGTTTTTAGAAAGAGCAGTCTTTCTCTCTTGTACTTCACTCATTTTTTCCAATCTCTGTGTCCCCATTGCTGTCTTTTCCCAGATTATTGGCCTCAAGCATAGCTTTACAAAGGCTGCTGAAGCTTGTGGTGTTTCCCATCTGTGTTGGATAATGCCTGATGCATGTTCCCTCTGCAACAAGCAGTGAGATAATAAGCACTGCAGTATTATTACCTGTGCTGCAGCAGTGCCCACTGGCAACGGAGCTACTGGGCAGAGATGGAGAGACAGTACCTGTCCATGGGAACACACTGTCTGCTCCCCATCTGCCTGGTGCTAGTGAAGTGAACTCAGCAGGAGATCCAAGCAGACCATGCAATAGATCTGCAGCAAGCCCCACATCAAGTTCTGATGTCTTTCCTTCTCATTGCTTCTACTAGCAGCATGGGAGCGTGTGGGTCTATGGGGAAAGAAATGTAATTGACTGGCAAAGGCTCAGATTTTGCAGGTGTCTCTTATAGTTACTCAGGGCTCATTAGATAGTTTAGCACCCATAAAAGTTGTGAAACGTGTTCAAGGCAAAGAATTGCAAGAAAGGAAAAAGCAATCAAGCAGATAAAGATCTGCTCCTTCTGCTTTGTGTTTAATGTTTTTACTTATCCTCACACACAGAGCCTGAGTCAGGACACTGATGGACTCTACCTGCAGATCAAAATGGTAATGGAAATAGCATTCTTGTATTCCACAGATCCCCTACTGTATCAAGAGAGGACTTGCATTACTTTTGGCTGTTACATGGCAAGTAACTGTAGAATAAAGACAAGATCTAAGAGTGCTATTCTTTTTTACATCTGAAAATGCACACCATCTATTCATGTAAGCTTCACTATCCTTTATGAATTCATCTCCAGTGACAGTTATTTCTTACTGTGGGCCTTGGTCGTAGAAGTATGACGTGGCTGGAGTATTTTTCATCTTCAAAGATAAATGTAAGGAGTCATGTAGCAAAACCCTTAAGGAAAATAAGGGGTAGGTGCATTGCCTGAACATAGATGCTAAGTCAGTGATAAAGCAAGCTGCATCCAAAGAAGTGTGGCCAGCAGGTAAAGGGAGGTGATTCAGCCCCTCCACTCTGCTCTTGTGAGACCTCACCAGCATCCAGTTCTGGGGCTCTCAACAAAACTAAGACATGGAGTGCATCCAGAGGAGGGCCACAAATAAAATCAGAGGGCTGGAGCACCTCTCTTATGAGGACAGGCTGAAAGAGTTAGGCTTGGTCAGCCTGCAGAAGAGAAGGCTCTGGGAAGATCTTATGGCAACCTTCCAGTGCCTGAAGGGGTACTGGAAAGCTACAGGAAAGATGGAGAGGGACTGTTTATCAGGGAGGGCAGTGATAGGACAAGGGGTAATGGGTTTAAGCTGCAGGAAGGTAGATTTAGATATCAGGAAGAAATCCTTCCCCGTGAGGGTGGTGAGGCACTGACACAGGTTGCCCAGAGAAGCTGTGTTCAAGGCCAGGCTGGATGGGGCTTTGGGCAGCCTGGTCTAGGGTGTCCTTGCCCATGGCAGGGAGTTGGAACTAGATAATTTTTAAGATCCCTTCCAAGCCAGGACATTCCATGGTTTTATGATGGTAGAGAACATGCTCACAAAAGTACATAAGGTCTGAGAAAATATCTTCCATGATTAGATAGGAAAAAACCCTTCCTTAAGGGTGCCCATCTATATATTACTTTCTCCTCAATGTGTATTTTAAAAAGCATTTACCTACTTCATGTATGACATTGACATTTGTGCCAAGTTCTGCCTTAAAATTCCTGACATTGTTGTTGATTCATTGTTTAGTTTTCTGTTGCTTTATTATACCAGAAGACTGGTTGAGGTGTCAAAACTATTGAGTTTAATTTAAAAAGCAGTATGAATTGGAGGTAAAATTTGTATAGGGACTTGTATTATTGATAATAATCTGCAGGGTTAGCATATAATTTCTGTTTGGTGCTACTGTATGTCAGTTCCAACAGCTTCAAGTGTTTTCTTTGGGTAATTCACCTTTTTGGTCAGTCCTGAGAGCAGTGATAGTCATGACACACAGGTTCATACAGCCCTTCTTTGTGAAAGGAAACTCATCCTCCTTTCTCCTATTGGGAAGAGATTGGTGTGAGGTCTCAGTGATGGTTGATGCATCTTAGAAGTGGGGATATGGGAAGAGAGGACAGATTGTCTCAATTATTTGCATGTCAAAGGGACCAAAGAAATAGCAAACCAGGCTTATAGGCTTTCTTCCAACACCAAGTAGTAAGACCAAAAGGATGTGCTATTTCTCCAACATCTCAAGAAAACACTTGTAATGTACTGTAATCATGGAATAACAGGTGCAGCTATGCCAGTCTTTTAGTTTTCATCAGGAATTTGTTTTTTAAATAAGTGTCATTATCCTTCCCACTTACTATGCTTTCATTCACATCACAGAGCAGTTTTTGGAGCATCCGAATTTAATTGCTTTGGCTTGAAACTAAACCAGGATACGTTCTTCAGATCCCTGCTTAATGCAGTCCAGTTGCTGCCACTGACATCCAGTCCTTGGGATCAGATCAGATGCAGAATGAATTAAAACCCTTTGAGGTGTCTACAGCATAGGATTCCAGGTTCTCAGCACCACATGTTTAAATGTATGGATCTGTTCCAGTTGGTTCAAAGTACTTGTTACTGTGGATGTAGCCAATCTAATCAAAAGAGCCTTCACAAGCAGAACTACCACCATCCCCCAGCAGCTGAAAGTGATGGTGTGTAGAATTCAAGGACTGCTGAACTGGTGGAAGACACCTTGATAAAAGAGCTTTGCAGCCTTCCAAACGTCATTGATTTGAGGACAATTGACACCATTGATGTTGCTGGGTCGAGGATTACAGTACCTGCTGTTGCTTTTGTTGACAAAACAAACATTGTAAGACAACTGCTACTTCTCAGCAATGAAATGAGCATGGGTCTGAACAGCTAGAAATTGCTCAGGTGTTGCCATTACTTGGGATCAACCCATTCTTTCTTATCAGCTCTGATACTTTAAATAGTATCATAAATGTTATTAATTTTGATAGAATAATTTCGAAGTCTATAATACAAAATCCAAATGCCTCTTTTGGTTTTTATGATGTTCTAACCAGGTGTTTGGTCTGGGAAAGTGAAACATGAGCAAAGTCTGCACATACAATTACCACAAATACCTTCAGTTGAAGCATTAGAAGGAACTGTGGTGATTTCAGCACTCTGGCAGATAGTAAGTAGAAGAGATGTCTTAAGTTAGAAGAAACTAAAACTCCAAAGAATATCAGACAGTGGTGATAGTAAAATGGAACTGACAGTTAATAAATTATTTAGTATGGGTTTTTTAAATAGTCCAGAAGAATACCATGCTAGGATTTGCTGACAGATACAGTTTCACATTCACCAACAATAGAAATGGCATTGTCTTTTCTAAAAGCAAGATACTGAAATTATGTTGTGCACAGATCTTTTTTTTTTAACATGCATAAATTTCCCACTTTCACTTTCCATCAAAAATTACATACTTATTAATAGATGAATGTCTTACCTGCAGAGAGTCTTCCTAACTTTCAGTTATTCAAACAGTTTTAGTGCCAGCTTTATTCACTGAATCACAGGATGGTTGAGGTGGGAAGGCACCTCTGGGACTCACCGAGTCCAATCCCCTGCTTGCTGCAGGGTCACCTGCAGCACGTTGCTCAGGGCTGAGTCCCGTTGGTTTTTGACTGTCTCCAAGGATGGAGACTCCACAACTTCTCTGGGCAACTTGCTCCAGCACCTAAAACCCCCTTAGAATAAAAAAAAAGTATTCTTCTGCTAAAATGAAATTTCCTGTATTTCACTGCATCAGTCTCTTTTGTATTTCCATTTTCTTGTGTCCATTTCAGCCTGTACATCTGTTTGTGTCCAGCAACTTTTCTCACAGTGATGCTTAAGAATAGTTAAAGTTTATGTTAGTTATTGTAATGTAGTACTGATGGATTTTGCTTACTAGACAAGAAAAAGATAGGTAGGTTAATCGTTGATGAAAGGACAAAGGTTTGGATTTATGGTATTTGCTGCCTTAAGTACCAAGTTGGTCTGAGATTCTGTCCATGTAACTGCTGTCCAGACAACAGCATGGGCTGGTTTTCTGTGTCTGTGCTCCTAACTTGCCTGCTTCTTCAGGTGGTCTGGAGTCAGGTAAGAGAACGAAGAATACGTATTCTTTATATGATTGAGCAAGTGATGCACCTTAAGATGAGTTTGAGAGGAAAAGACTTGTGCATGTTGCTTTTGCAAAATGAGAGTCCTATTGTCACCTGCATGAGAGAGAGAAAGATTTCTGTTTCCTTGGGGTCTTAGTGCTGCTATTTTTAATAGCCCTGGCTATAGATGTAGATGGGAAGAGCTTATCTTGCATTCCCTATCTAAGCAAAATGCCCACTAGTATGCCAAGTGAGGTTATCAGAACAGCAAGACTGGTGTTAGAAGTAAGGTAACTATTAATATTTCTTTTGATACTCTGTATTTGAATGGAAATATGGGGGGTTTTTTTTGCTATATCACAACATATTTGATATTGAAATTGATGCCCTTTTTAGCTGCTGGATATACTTGTATATGACCATTCTCTGTACCTCCAATCCAGTTGGACTATTTAATGTCAAAAAAGTAACAGTTGAGATTTCATATTTTTTGTCTTTTCTAATGAAGTGTAACAGTTTTCTCATCTCATGATCATTGATTGTAGAGGTGTGGTGGTAAACAATATAATTAGCTTGGAGAACAAACAGTAAGATGCTGAAAGTTTATTTCAACTCTTCATGGCTTCAGGATTATCTGTTGAGTAACATATTAATCATTGTGATATTCCTTAAGTGGAATAACCTTATCTATTTTATGTTATACAACTTAACTGTCTGATTCTGTGAATCCATCTCCAATACCTCATTGTGGCAATTGTATCCTCTTCCTCTCCACTAACATGCTTATACATCTCCCTAAGTCCCTGAGGTGCTGGAGTGGGTCCCGAGAAGGGCAATGAAGCTGGTAAAGGGTTTGGAGCACAGGTTTTATGAAGAGAGGCTGAAGGATCTGGGGTTTTTTATCCCAGAGAAGAGGAGGCTTAGGGGAGACCTTGTCACTCTCTACAACTGCCTGAAAGGAGGTTGCAGTGAGGTAGGGTTTGGTCTCTTCTCCCAGGTAACAAGCAATGGTCTCAAGGAAATGGTCTCAAGTTCTTTCGGGGAGGTTTAGCTTGGATATTAGGAAAAATATATTCACTGAAAGAGTGGTCAGGCATTGGAACAGCCTGCCTAGAGAGGGGGTGAAGCCACTATCCCTGGAGGTGTTCAAAAAACATATAGATGTGGCAGTCCATGGTTTAGTTGACATGGTGATATTGGACAGACAGTTCAACTTGATGATCTTAGAGGTGTTTTCCAACCTCAAAGATTCTATGATTCCAAGCCAAGAGTTTAACCTCGTGTCCCAAATTTTCCCGTAGTCTTCCTTTATCCCCTGCTACTCCAACTTCATACTTCCTTTATATTTCTGCTGCCCATCATGGCTACCTGTTCCTCTCTTTCCAACCTTTTGGGAACTCAAGTTTCAGCCTTGTTTAGATTCCTCTGCTGGCCTTGGTGATGGGTGGTGCATTGTGGGTGATGCAGACTGCTACTAGCTTTTACAAGCTATCATGCATTGAAACAACTCTTTATGTCCAGTTCCTGTGTGAGAGAGGGACTTTTGATCACCAGGGCTAATAATTTAATTTCCACGTGACATATGGCTGGGAAGAGCTACTTTTGTATTTCTGGATAGCAGTACTTAAAGTTTTACAGTCAGGAGAAAACACTGATAAGTTAGGTAGGCTGTCTTATCTAAGCAAGTTGGCTATACTGCATCTGAAGTCCATTGTGAGGCAGGGAAATTCTCATCAGGTGATTTATCACATACTTGAACAGCTGTCCAAACTAGGTGAGGTGGACAATCTTCTGGATATGCTAGGGCATCAGGGTGGTGCTATACCTATTTTAGAGACAGATGAATTATGTATGCAATTACTCATTTGTTTCTCTGCTGATTACTGAGTAAGTCTACTTAGTTTTTGCGTGACTAAAATAGGTGATATGTTTCCCACCTGTTCAAGATGCACTTGAAAGCCATTTTAATGTACTCACAAGCCATGGTTTGACCAATCATGTGAATCTTAATTCACATAAACCTCATTTTTTGCCAAAGGTAGGGAAAAGTTTTGCAAATGTTTAGGATTTTGCATGTGTGTAGATTGAAAAGTAGCGTTGGTTAGACCTAATTAGATTCCGCTCTGTCACACTGTAGGTAATACAACCTTCCTCTGTACATGACACTCAGCTGTGGATCTGTGTGGCATCCAGCAGGGAGCAACACGCAATTCAGTATATGAATTTTAGGTGAAGCCATGAAGCCATGAAGCCAGCCAGCCATTTTATTAGGTGAAATCACACAGATTCTATACCTTTCTTGCTGCAAACGTGGCAAGCTAAAAAACTGCTAATTGGTTACACACACTGTTCACACCATATTGATTGGTTAGTAACTATAATGAGTTCTGATAAACCTATCTTATAGCTAAACATCCTTAGCTTACCTTTAATGCCTAAACGTATCCACACCCCTGCTGTTTTGACCATCTTGTTATGGTTGGTTCCTAACATGTTCTGTTACTCCCAAATACCTTCCCATAACTGCTTCTTGGTTTAGGGCAGCCTGTACCCCTATCAGCAAGGCCGCTGTGTTTTGAGAGTGTGATTATTAGGATCCTCTCAGCATGAGTAACTTTTCTCATGGGAATAGGAGAATATTGTCAGGGCCTATGTCTTGGGTGAAGAGAGCTAGGCCGCTAGCAGGCCTGCTGTCTTCTCCGACAGATCTGTTGTTTACTTACAAAACTCCCAGAGACTAAAACACATCACAGGGGTCTCCGTTGTCAGGCTGGTACGGAGGCAGAGGCCGCTGCTGCTCAAACAAGTAATAGTCATACACAGAGACGCGCCTCTTGAAATGGGGTATTTTGCTGTTGAGCTGCAGAGGACTAAGGGCCTAGTTTTGTTGAGAAGGAAGAGGAAAGGAGTGATGAATGACATTTGCCTGGTGGCAGTTTTCAGACGTTGAGGACCAGCTTGGATTTCAGCCAATTGCTGAATGTGGTTTTCTTCAGTCATGGACTCACATTTTGGTTTATGCACCAGAAGTGCAGCGGGACTGAGCTGCATTGATTTCGGTTTGTGAGATTTTGCTGTGGATAGGGGAGCTTTTTCCTGAGCTAGACAGTTCTTACCTTTAGCACAGTTATGCTTTCTGATTAATCAATATGGGCACATTGTGGTTTATAATTATTGAAACTGTAGAAACATTTAACTCTCCATTAATGGTTATAAGAGGATTCAACATGTATAGGTATGAATCTTCCCCAATATCAACATATACAACTTTACTGTATACAGATCTTTAACAGAAAAGATATTAATGTGATTTTAATTTTTTTATTATTGCAAGCTTTACTTGTAATTTTTTCCTTCCATATTAGAAAGCTGTGGGAGTTGAAGTTTAAAAGTAAATTATTTCTTCAAAATATGTGCTATACACTTTGCCTCTGTACTGTCAACTTGGTTTACAAGCTACACATTCATTTCAGAACTTGAACACCTGGACTGGATTCTGTCTTATGCATATCCAGTGGTAATGAAAAGTAATGGTACCCAGTGACAGGACAAGGGGCAATGGGAACAAACTGGAACACAGGAAGTTCCATCTCAACATGAGGAAAAACTTCTTCACTCTGAGGGTGACAGAGCACTGGGGCAGGCTGCCCAGAGAGGTTGTGGAGTTTCCTTCTCTGGAGATATTCAAAACCTGCCTGGATGCTGGTCAACACACCAGAGGGAAGGGATGCCATCCAGAGGGGCTTTGACAGGATTGAGAGGTGGGCCCAATCTCATGGAGTTCAACAAGGCCAAGTCCAAGGTCCTGCACATGGGTCAGTGAAATCCCAAACACAACTACAGGCTGGGAAGAGAATGGATTGAGAACATCCCTGAGGAGAAGGATTTGGGGTGTTGATTGATGTAAAGTTCAACATGAGCGGGCAATGTGCACTTGCAGCCCAGAAAGCCAACCATATCCTGAGGTGAACCAAAAGATGTATGACCAGCAGGTCGAGGGAGGTGACTCTGTCCCTCTGCTCTCCTGAGACCCTACCCAGAGTACTACATCCAGCTATGGGCACACCAATATAAGGAAAACTTCGAGCTCTTAGACTGAGTCCAGAGAAGGGCCACAAAGATGCAGGTGGCTGGAGCACCTCTCCTGTGAAGAGAGGCTGAGAGTGTTGGGCTTGTTCAGCCTGCAGAAGAGAAGGCTGTGGGGAGACCTTACTACAGCCTTCCAATAGCCCCTTAAGAAGTCCTACAGGAAAACTTGGAGAGAGACTGTTTATGAGGGACTGCAGTGATAGGACAAGGATTAATGACCTTAAACTGCAGGAGGGCAGACATAGGTTAGATATTAGGAAGAAGTCCTTCCCTGTGAGGCTGGTGAGGCACTGGCATAGGTTGCCCAGAGAAGCTGTGGCTGCCCCCTCCTGGCAGTGGGCAACTTGATCTAGTGGAGGGTGTCCCTGCTCATGGCAAGGGGTCTTTGAGGTCCATCCCAACCCAACCCAGACTGTGGTTCTGTGATGGTATATGTGCAATAAAACTGCAGAGAGGTCTATTGAAGTTGCAGCTTTGTGGATGATTTGTTTGGAAAAGTTATTGTGGTTTACTAAACTATAACTGTATACAGTTACATGCTTACTCTTTTTTCTGAAGTCCCCATCCTTATTTCTAATGTAAATCTGAATAGTACCAGTTAACTCAGTGAAACATGAGATCAAATTTAGTCCTTCTACATTTGCATCTGCCCAAGCCTGGAAACAGGTTTTCAATGGACTCAATCACTTTTCCACAATAACTCTGGGTTTCTAAGGGTCTGTTTTCTTAAAAATCTATCAAATTTTGAAACAATCTAAAACTGTGAAGTACTGTAACAGTGCTGTTTCAGGAGGAGTCGAGTCAGGAATGAGATTCAATTCAATGGTGCTTGCAACTGACACTTCAAGGTCAAAATCCTGCCTTTAGACTGGGCAAGGACATCTGTAGGTGGTAGTTTTCAGTAAGAAAATTAAGAAGCAGATGAAGTTGTTGATTAAAAATGTTTCCTGATTATATAGCATTTAGATATTAAGCATTTGATTACTCCAGCTCATACCAATTAGGCATTATCTCTCTTAAAGCTATAAATTATAGCCTTTACTTTTTTAGGCAAAAAATGTTTTTCCCCTCTCAGGCAATCAGAATAAATGATTAAAATCTGACAAAAGCTGTGAAGCAGCAACAGTTTGGATTAATTTTAGTTCAGGTGAATCAAAATTATACCATCAGATCTCAGGCTTTTGTATTTGCAAAATTGTTTTTCTGCCATTTGCTGAAGTTTTTTCAAGCTGGTCATTTCAGATTGAAGATGAATCTTCCATTAAAAAGCTAAACTAGGACATTCTGACAATTTCAAAGCTTTCTGTCTGAACCTTTTCCAAATGAAGAAATTGAAGTTAGTTCTTTTCTGCATTTGGTTAAATTTTTTATTTCAATCCCATCAGTTTTAGGTCCCACAGTTATGTTTGCTCTCAAAATTGTTCCTGTCATTATATGCCAAAGGTCAGGTCTAGAAGAACATGTGTATTTGAATCTCTCTTGAATATTATGGCCATACTGTTTTCTGACTCATCATATAGAAATTACCAAAGTGAATACTCACGTGGACTGCATGGACTTGATTTTTGTCATTTGTCAGCGTTCTGAACTTGTGCTGTTTGTTGCTTCTAATTGAGGTAGCTGGTGCTTATCACATGGGAAATGTCAGTTCTGCATGCAAAAACACTTATCCAGATACAACCAAGTATTTATATGGAGAAAGAAAAGCAGCTGGGAGGGGAACTGCAGGAAAAATATAAGTAAAAATCCCACCCTGCTTTGGAGTCTTGTTGTTATAGCTTACCATTTGCTATATCTTTAACCTGTATTGTCAGAGTTTAGAATTTAAGGGTGGTTTTTGCCTTCAGTTTGTGCACTTCTTGTCAAACATACAAATACAAGACTTCTGATGAGAAGCAGGAAAACCCACTCAGCAACAATTTGTTAGAAAGGCTGTTTGTGATCTTACTCACTGCATGAGAGATAGTAACAAAGTACTGTTTCAAGTATGTCCAAACCAGTCCAAAATGAAGTTTCTAGTCCAATAAGAGAATATAGATTGCTTTCTGTGGGCAGGCTATGGCTGGGAGAAGCGTGCTATGCATATCTCTCTCTGGTCTTGCTCCAGTATGGAACTTGGGTTTTGCATGTTGCAGAAACAGCCTTTGGGTTGGTGTTGCTGATGTAAAGGGAGCCTGGGTAAGGCACTGACCAGGGGCTCAGGTGACCCAGGGTCTGTGTCCTGTCCTTCAAAGACTTCTTGTGTGATGCCAGACTGCTTATTCCCTCCCATTTTTAGCATCGTGAGGGAAGGATAAGCATAGTACCGTGTCCAGTTCTGGGCCCCTCACCATAAGAAGGACATTGAGGTCCTCGAGTGAGTCCAGAGAAGGGCAACCAGGCTGGGGAAGGGGCTGGAGGGCAAATCCTATGAGGAGTGGCTGAGGGAGCTGGGGCTGTTTAGCCTGAAGAAAATGAGGCTGAAGGGAGACCTTATCACCACCTACAACTACCTGAAGGGAGGTTGTAGAGAGGTGGGCGATGGTCTCTTCAGCCAGGTGACAGGAGACAGGACAAGGGGAAATGGCACAAAGCTGTGCCAGGGCAGGGTCAGATTAGATGGTAGGAGAAAATTTTTTACTGAAAGAGTTGTGAGGGCCTGGAACAGGCTGCCCAGGGAGGGGGTTGAGTCACCTTCCCTGGATGTGTTTAAAAAAAGGGTAGATGAGGTACTTAGGGATATGGTTTAGCTTAGGATGGGATTGGTTGGACTTGATGATCTTAAAGGTCTTTTCCAACCTTTTGATTCTGTGATAGCTTCCATAGGTTCTGTACAGCACCTGACCAGTAGCAACTTGATTTCATAGAAATAATTGGCTCTTCCCGCTCGTGAAAGACCATCCAGCACTGCCTGAATGGCGAGAGAAAAACGGTTGGGAAAACTTCACAGAAGCAATACTGGGTGATTTGCTTGTTGGGCAACTCGAAGTGGGGAGGACACAAAGATGACACACAAGCAAATAAACATTTCCAGCCAAATGGGAAGGCAGCAGGGCCGGTCAATCCAATACAAAGCCACACGCTAAGTGCTGTCAGTTGAGTTTAAATCGCATCTCTAATACTGTTGAGAGAGTAACGCGAGCTGCATTTCATTATGTGCCTTTCTAATAATATCTTTTTTCTTTCCCCTCCCCAGCCTGCTCTGGAGACAACTGGTGAGTTCTGTTTAGAGATCTATTTGTATGCATGGGAGGCAGTCAACAAAACCAGCTGCTCATAAACTTCGCTAGGACAGACACAGATTTATAATTACTGTTATTGTTATTGCATTAATTTTCACACTTCATAAAGATAACAGCAAGGGCTAATGTCCTACCTCACTTGTCTTTTTATTTTTCAGAAATAGATGTAGATGGAGGAATTGATCAAGACATCTTTGACATCAACGAAGGTTTTTAAACCTTAAGTTTCTTTTTTTAATTTTATTTTCTTGGTCATGATTTTCATTATGGCAGCCACAGATCAATACAACAATTGAATGTTTATCTCCTCTTCCCTTTAGCTTTAGGATTAGACCTTTTTGAAGGAGACATCAAACTTGATGGGGTGAGTTCAAAACATAAAATATAAAGCCAAAAATGTGTTCATGACTTATGCAATATAAAGAGAGTATCACTGGCATGGAAATGATTGATGCATCCTGCTCCTACTAACAATAAATACTGTTTATGTAACAACAAACAGAAAATGTTTGGGTATAGATTTCTACCAAATGCCATAGACAATGGAAGAGTTTGGTGCATTTGCAGAAGCATCATCCTGAATAAGGTGGTCGGTTTAGCCATTAGATCAATGTTATTAGGTTCTTGTTTCCTCTACTGTGGTTTTTTATATTTTTGACTTCCAAGAGATCAGCAGCACTGTTCACATCCAGACAGGTTTATATGAAAGATTCTTAATCTACCAGCACAGCATTTACTATAAGACGATTAAGTGTACAGACTAGTGCTGCAAACCCTTCATAATTAATTAGATTCACTAAAACCAATGGAAAAATTAGGTCCGTAATACCACGATTTAAAGCACCTGTCCATGTCTGATCAATTAAAAAACCCCAAAACAACCCAAACACTGAAAACATAGGGAGTTACATCTCAAAAATTCCTAGTAGAACCTTCTAAAGTGTCTAGTACCCCTGCAAGTCAATAGTGTTTTACCCTCTCTTTTGGCGAACTGCTTTGGCCAGGGCATATCATGGGAAGCCAGGACAGAGCTTCCTAAGACCACAGGAACAAACCCTTGTGCTATGAAAAATTACAGAATTATTGATCTTTGTACCGTTTCAAGACCTTAGATCTTAATGCTTCCCACAGGAGCTGAAGGTCTCCTCACACATGCATCAAAATCCCAGGTAATTTGTATGGAGAAAATTTTGCAGAAGTCAGAGACAATGCTGGAAAGGAATGAAATAATTTCAAACCCAAGTCTTAGACCTCTGAGTGACCTTCCAAAGTTTTTGAGCTCTTAGGTGTCTTACATGGACTTGTAGGAGACATGCTTTGGTTTAGCACTATTGTAGTCCCTGATCCTAAATCACTTTTTTTCTGGGGAGCACATACTTATTTTCTTTCTCTGATGCAGGAACGAAACTCCATCATTGGTGATAATTATCGATGGCCCCATGTTATCCCCTATGTCCTTGAAGACAGCCTGGGTAAAGTATACACACTTCACAATGTCTGTTTTCATGTTGATTAAAATGTTTTATGCAGGCTGGTAAAGATAGTGTGGCATCCTTTCCTCTTGTAAGTCTCGAGCAGGCTGTTTCCT
This sequence comes from Laterallus jamaicensis coturniculus, assembly GCA_022605575.1. Taxonomy (NCBI): domain Eukaryota; kingdom Metazoa; phylum Chordata; class Aves; order Gruiformes; family Rallidae; genus Laterallus; species Laterallus jamaicensis. The sequence continues at coordinate 45,554,194 of JAKCOX010000002.1, forward strand.
GCAGAAGGATTGGAGCTGGGCATGCACAAACAGGGTGTACTGTCTTGGTACTGGTGCTGGCTCTCACCTCCTTTCTCGAGTAGTTCTTATCCTGCCATTGCTATGGCCCAGCAGAATTATTTGGGTTTAAAAGCATTAAGTCTGAAATGTGAAATTCTACTAAGCAGAATAAAAAGCAGGGCACCAAAGGTCTTTTTAAAGCCAGGGAGCTTGCCTGGCCACTTACAAAATCTACAGCACTGGTGGCAAATCAGCAGTTTGCATTGGCACATTGCTGAGTCCCCCATTGTGGGAACAGGGATATGTCCATCCCTTTGGATCCACCCAGCTGTGGCTCTGCACGGCAGAAGAAAGCGATGGGTTGGGAGCTTGAGTTCTTACTGTACACCCACCACATGGTGAGATGGTGCCCACACTACACAACGTGGGGTCATCGTTCTGGCACATGGCAGAAAAAAAAAAGATAAATCACTCATCCCCAATATAGATTCAGATCTAAACTGGGTTGAAACCATGCCTAGAGGGGATAGCCTAGATATAATGTTAGTGGTTCAAGTCCTTGAGAGATTCTGTGAGAGACCTGTAGCTTGCAGTCTGCACTAAGCGAAATAGGATGTCTCTGTTCCCTGGTTATTTAATACTTGCTTGTATGAATCTCAGCAGAGGGAATGAATGAATTTACAGAATTATGAACCATGCACTAGCATGTATTATATACTCATCAGGTCATATTTTATAAATAAGTACCAAAGAAAGATTACACAAGAAGATGAGAAAACATCACAACTGCCTAACATACAGGTTTTGGGTCCATACCCAGGTCTTAGAGCAACAAAAAGCCTGCTTGCTTTAGTCTAAGATTGCTGGAGCAAGACCTACCCTTAGGATTTGATCTGTGCGGGTACCTGTACAAACCCATCGTCTCTGTATTGACAAAGAACACTGCTTGCTTTGCAGAAATGAACGCTAAGGGACTCATCCTCAAGGCATTTGAACAGTATCGACTGAAATCCTGTATTGACTTCAAACCATGGGAAGGGGAGAAGAATTACATATCTGTGTTCAAAGGCAGTGGGTAAGAGGAGTAATGTAAAATAATTCTCATCCGGTTTGTCTGCAGGTTGTTTTGTTGGCCAGTATTCCCTCTATAACTCATATAACTGATTATAATTTTGTATTTTTGTTCTGTTTCTCTGGACTATTTTTAACTGGAAATTGTAGTCATTTCCAGAATAGGCATTACCTTGGTAGTAAGGAACAATTTCTTGCTTATACTTATTTTTAAGGAGGCCATTTTCTGGGTATAGTAAAAGATATAGGAAACAAGCCAATTATTTTCTTGATTGATTGATCTTTAGATATATAGAGTGGCACTTTCAGATGGTCATTCTTAGTATGCTTTAGTTTTCAGGGAAAAAAAAAATCCCTGCAGAAATATGATAGTTCTAAATGTGGAACTATGAATTTATTTGACTGTAACAAATGTAATTGCATTTGAACGTCACACCAGCATTCAGATATAACAATCATATTTTTAAATGCTGCACAGCACTGAGATATTTTACAGAGGTTTCAGTTTGTTTCTCTCTTTTGATGAATAATTATGCTATTCCACATTAAATTTTGCAAAATAACGTCCCAGTAAAGAAGTCAAAATTGCCTCAGCTGCTTTCCTTTCTAATCAGTCTCTGTCAAAACAGTGCAACAAGAACAAGTATATTCTCCACTCTATGCTGAACCATTTTTCTGTTAGAAAAGAACAGGGAAAGCTTGATAGCCTGGTGAGGAAATTTACTTTCAGAAAATCATTTCCTGATATGAGAATGCATTCATAAATGGGAAAAGATTTTCTGATAATAGAAATGTTTCTCTTTCCCTTTGGCTTGTTCTGAGATATTTGTAGCAGATAATTGTTGCAAGATTTCTTCAGTCTCTGGCTTTTTATATCTTCTACTCTTCATGCTGTACGCATGACATTGAAACTCAACCCTAAAAGATGTGTAAGTGGAGACTTAGGGAGCAACGCATTTTCCTGTGCTAATGACTCTTCAGCTTTTTGAGATAAATGGAAAACTCATGTACCTAAATTTCTGAGTCCTTCATCACATAAAGTATGCATTGCATTTGCTAATAATTGTACCTGAAAAAGAACTACAATATTTCGCCGATGGCAACTTAGAGGCCTCTGCACCATGTTTCATTTATATGTCTATTAAAAATAGATGAGTCGTGGTGATGAAGAAGGCAAGTCACTCCAGTTGGTTAACATGTCTTGCCCTCACTGATCAGTGTATTGCTTGCCCTGGAATGTTTCATCTCAGCTGACACATCCTTAAAACAATTAACACTCAGCAGCACTTCTTAAAAGATTGGAGCTAAATGGTGCAGTCTCCTGAAAACTGCTGTCCAGTTTCAGTGACTCAGTTTGGGCTGGACAGAGAAATTACCCTGAGTGACCCTGCATTTCGTTTCACTCTGTACCTCTCCTATGATATAAGGGGACAGGGTGAAAGGTATATAAACCAACCCATTTCCCCTCTGCTGTTCCTAAGTCCCTTTTTAAAAAAAATCAGCCAGAACTCTTCTAACTGCAGACTAAAACCTTCAGTCCAGAGGGTACAGTGCAGGCAAGAGCACAAAGTCCCTGGCAACATCAGCTGGATTCATAAAGTTTTATCTCACCAAGAAAAAGTTGATAAATCATCTTTATCTTAGCGATCTTGGCTTGCATCTATAAAACAGACAGAGGAAGGTAGGGGAACTTTGTGTCAAAACGATTTGTAGTAGGCTGTAAAGTCCCTGTCTGGATTGTCCTTTTGAATTCAAAGGAAGTCAGCCACAAATGAAGCCAGCTGCCATTTTGTTACATTGACTGCTCCGTGTGAAAATATGTTTGTAGATTCTGATGTACGGACACTGTGTCATCAACTCCTGTGCAGAGAGCCCTTTCCTTGCCCACATTCTTCATCCACTACTTGCCAAGCCTTGATTACTGCTGGAATTATGTTTACATATATAATGCTAAGTGAGTAGAGGTTCATGTAAGGTTTGCTGGCACGCAGCCTTTCACCTCACTTCCACTCAGGTCTGCGGCACAGGTTAGGCTGTGGATCTATTTAAAGACCTTTCCTTGACTCTTAGCCTGTGAGCCAAGCAAAATACACAAGGGATGCTTGTGAATTGCAGAAATTCAGGAACACCAGAGGTGATGCTCTCAAAGTTCACAGAATAGTCTGGGAACCTGCAATGGATGGTGCCAATTCTCCCTATGCTTCTCATGAAAAGCAGGGCTCATTCATCAGGAAAGATAGCACGGTGTGGTACAGTCAAATTGTTAGCAGACCAGGAAGGATCAACCTAGGCTTTAGTATTTCCACATGGAAAACGAGGTTTTCATGGAGCTCTCCTGGGAGGTCACCTCAGCTTTTTGTCCCTGTGACACATGGCAAAGGGAACCCCTGCAGAAGTGGATTGATACAGATCCATGGCTAACCAGCTTGGTATGGGTAATTAAAGTGTCTGTGTGGTGATACTGGTGACACGTGGTACTATTTGCTAGCAGGACATTAGCATAAGAATGTGCCTGAAACAAGTGCTGGCTGTTAGAGGATAGGATTTCTAAATAGCATCATTGCTACTGATGGCATGTATCTACTCACAGCCCATCTTCTAAAAGGAAGGTTGGTGGGATTAATCAGAGCAGGTTCTTCCCCCTATTTCCTCCCTCCCCGAAGACACTGATAATGTGGGGGTCGAGGTGGTCATCACACTGGAGTGCCCTGTCTCACTCATTGAGTTTTATTCTTGATGGGTGACACATACCAAGCACTTACTCCCTCTGAGGCTGCTGAGTGATGGCGTTGTAGGCATTTGGCAAACTGAAGGCAAGGGTGAGCTGCATCCCTCTGTGTTTGGATGCTAATTTTGCCAAGTGTCCTGGATGTGCCTGTAGCCAGCTGTGCTCTGTGAAGCAGCTGTGAAGCCAGAGGCAGCTGCTTTGGTGTGAGGTCAACCCAGAACTGTGATGGACTTCTTAGACTTCTGCACAGCCAGAAAAAGCTGCATAATCAATATGAGGCCTTGTTCAAGGGAGGCCCATGAAATCATGGATGTCACATGTGCTCCTTCCCTGGTCTCACGCTGTGATTTTAATGAGTAATCAATAGCCAAGGCCTGTGCTGCTATTTGGAAAGGGAAATGCTGGTGAATACATTGCACCAATAAGTTACAGGGGTCGAAAGCACACGGTATGCTTGTGCTTTGTAAATTTCTGGGGTGATAGGACTGCAAATCCTATGGCATATTTTGTGCCCAATTAATTTTATGGACTTCATTGGGTAAGCGTTGATTTATTTGCTGCATAAAATATCAATTTAAATGTAACTCTCTGTGCTTGCTATTTTGTGGACATGGGGTGCCATTTTATTGGTTTGTGCAGACAGCTAACTGAGTATTTTTTGTTCTTTAATAAAAACTTCCAGCACAGCTGCAGTTTTGCTCTTCCTTGTGAGTGTGTGGCAGCAGCAAGCGCTCTGGCGCAGCAGCTCCCCAATAACTATAAAGAAAATAGCTCGTGGAAAGCACTGTCAGATCCTCCAACCTTTCAGAAGGTAAACAGAGCCATGCAGGAGCGTGCCTCGCCACAGCCCCTCACAGAGCAAAAGGCCAAAGCCATAAAGTAAGAAGCAGCTGTGACAGCAGAGGCAAGGGTGTGAATGAACCTGATTTCCCTTATGGCTGGGACAAGCTCGAAGTGCACTCGTGGTCACTTACTGTGGTACAGCTATATACTGTTAAATTTATAGTCACTTAATTGCTCCTAAATCGTGTGTTCCATAGTCTTCCATGTTTACCAGAGTACTGATGAAATCCTCATCGGTTTTATTCTGTCACCAATACCTCAGCATCTTTCTGCTAAAGGAAAGCCTTTAAAAATGATAAAGCCAGAGTGGGGGAAGTGTTTGTTCATCAAATTGGAGATGAATGTGGGATGGAAGGATCCAGAAAGGAACTGATCAATGAGAAAGTGCACTCTGTGGCAAAATGTAACTTCATTCAAGTTAAATATGTACCTGTTGAACCCGCTGATTCTGGAGTTTGCATGTTGTGGGGATGGATGTGTATCTCATGGGGCCCTCTCTCATTTCATTTCAATGCTAGCTGCTGGTCCTCGGTGGGAAACCGCCAACAAGGGATGCAGCAGCTCTCCATCGGAGCCAACTGTGACAGGATCGGGACAATTCAGCATGAATTTCTGCACGCCCTGGGGTTCTGGCATGAGCAGTCACGCTCTGACCGCGACGACTACGTGTCCATCATCTGGGACAGGATTCAGACCGGTCAGCCACTTCCCCGCTTTTCCATTCAGGCTCTGGTGTTAGGGGGCTTAGCTGTGGAATTCGTGGTCTCCAGGCATCCCTCAGAGGCCACGTTATCTGCTCATCGTGTTTTTCAAAGCCAGCATATCAATAAATAAGTATCACGTGACAGCTGTTTGGGACAGAAAGCCTCATTCTTTCACCTGGTGTGGACAGCAGAGCTGAGGTGGCAGGCAGTGCAGAGGTGGGGTACTGACAGGAGAGTCACTCTCAGGGCCAGCATCACAGGAGCAGTTGTGGTGGTTACTTTGGCGATGCAGCTTGTGAATGTGTTGGCATATTTGGCACAACCCTGGGAGCTGGGGCAGGGTTCCTCAGGACTCTGCTTGGTCTCTGCCTCTTCAGGTTGCCCACGATCCCCTGGCACATTCAGGCAGTTCAAAACCAAAGTTATATAGACAGACTTGATGCTTTCCTAACACAGGTACACACAGAAGACTGAAAAAATCTCAGATAATGATTAAATATAGTGTGTTCTTACTCAGTCATGATCAATAGCCAGGTGCATATGCAAGTACAGAAAATTACTTCACCTCTGTTCTTTGCTTTCCATTACATTTCTGCTGACTCTTTAGTGACAAGCTGTGTTATTGTTAGCCATTTGAAACAGTTGCAACATTTTACGCTGACCAGAATACAGTTACTTACTTTTGATTAACTTAAAACATGCAAAACTTCACCTTCTGATGGATAGCCAGGAAGGTTTTCTTGCTCGTGCTCCAGAAAAAAACTGTAGTTACATTCTGGAAGCTCATCTGATGACAACTCGGACTTGTTTATTGCGAGTTAAAATGACCAGCAATTAAACATCAGGGAATAGAGAGTAGAAACAGGGAGGCATTAACAGTTGCAAATTGTATTAATTTGAGTACTGAAACAATATCTCCACTTCTGGGTATTGCAGGCCCACCAAAGTTTACTGGTAGTTTCACCAGAAAAAGATTTCTTGTTGCAAAAACCTTTTTTCCATACTTCCAGTGCATGAAAGGAAAGTGAATAGCTCTAGAAATAAAATAGTTTTAGAGTAAGTAAAGATAAATGACCGTAAATACTTGGGGATCTGATGGATTCTCTGTCACTTTAAGTCTGTACATCAAAACTTGTTCTTTTGGGGCAACATCAGAAGAGGGGTGGTCAGCAGAGACAGGAAGGTGATTGTCCCTCTCTGCTCTGCCCTCTTGAGGCCCCAGCTGGAGTACTGTATCCAGATCTGGGAGTTGGAATACAAGAAAGATGTAGAACTGTTGGAGAGGGTACAGAGGAGGGCCACAAAGATGATTAGAGGGCTGGAGCACCTCCCTTACGAGGAGAGGCTGAGGGAGCTGAGCTTCTTCAGCCTGGAGAAGAGAAGGCTGTGGGGGGACCTCATTGCAGCTTCCAGTACCTGAAGGGAGCATATAAACAGGAGGGGAATTAACTTTTTTAAAGGGTAAACAGTGGCAGGACAAGAGGGAATCGACTAAAGCTAAAGGAGGGAAGGTTTAGATTAGATATTAGGGGGATTTTTTTTTACAGAAAGAGTGGTGAGGTGCTGGAAGAGGCTGCCCAGAGAGGTGGTGGATGCTCCGTCCCTGAAGGTGTTCAAGGCCAGGTTGGATGGGGCCCTGGGCAACCTTGTGTAGATCCAGGCCTGAGGTTGGTGTCCCTGCCTGTGGCAGGGGGTTTGGAGCTCTATGATCCTTGGGGTCCCTTCCAACCCAGACCATTCTATGATTCTATGAACAACCAAACTCCTGTCTTTTTATTTTTCCCCATTCAGGTAAAGAACATAATTTCAACAAATATGATGATAAAACATCAGACTCCCTGAATGTTCCCTATGACTACACTTCTGTGATGCACTACAGCCAAAATGCATTCAAAAACGGAACCGAACCCACCATTGTCACTAACATACCAGACTTCATGGATGTTATAGGACAGCGAATGGATTTCAGTGATTATGATCTCCAGAAACTGAACAGGCTGTACAATTGCTGTAAGTTTCTCCATTTCTTTTAAGTATTTTTTTTGCTTCTGGCATTTTAAAGAAATGATGGTGATACATAGATGCTGGATTCAGCCAGGCACAAATGAAAGAGATGCTATCGTATTTGGAGAAGTGACTTGTGTTAAAACCACCAGAAATAATAGTACAGCTAGAAATAACACAGCCCTCCTGCAGAAACACTGCTGTGTACCAGAGTTTTCTATGCAATTTTATCTGACCTTTAGTTAAAAATGAGCTTCGCTCAGCAGCTGATTTTTGTTCATCCCTTGGGTGGCTGTTTAAAGTGTGTGCTTCTGCACAAAGCCTCTTGGTTTTTCCCCCCATTATTCTGCAGCTGCTGCTCAGACACTGTACAGAAATAAGTCTCTTTGCTGTGGCTATCGTACCTACTCCACTGTGAGGCAGAGAGTGTGTGTTGTGTAAATAAGGTACAGATGCTGTTAGGAAGAAAATGTGGGCTTTGCAAATTTTGCTTTTCAGTTTCATACCCAGTCTCTTGCAGAAGTGGTCAAGAGAGATATTGCGCTCATGAGGGATTTATTTGAGAAAGTTGTGTGAAAGTAAGAGGCAGAGATATTGACAATTCTAATACCAGAATACAATTCTGTAATTGTGACTGCATCAAATGTGCCCTGGCATTCAGATAAAAACTTTTACTTTACCTTCTCAGTGTCCCAAGTTGCGATTTAAAATTACAAGTACTGGTTTACAATTATATTTTAAGCCTTCATTCTACAAATACCTTAAATAAATACCAAAGTGTTGTATTAAAACAGTGCATTTTTTTGAGTGTATGATTCTAATGAAAATATTTCTGTTCATGTAGGTCGAACACTCACTCACGTACAACCTTAGCTTCTAGCACTTGGTGCACAATTAGGTGTTATAGAAGTGCTTATAGCTAAAGATGTCCTTAACAGTGTATGAGGGCCATCTTCCTCTTCAGTAATCTTACATACTTGCTGTCATTCTTCTGCATTACATAAATACTTCCTGACACTTAAACTTTATTCTTAACCCACAGGCACATTCCCCAGGTGAAATAAGCCCCAGTCACATTGAAATTAATGACAAAATAACCACCACCTTCAGTGCAATCAGGATCTGCACCTCTCCCCAGTCTGTCCCTTGGCTACATCTATTGTGCACGATATTTGCAGAGCCATAAGTGGTCTTCAGGCCCCCCACCACTTGCCTAAGTGGCTCCTGTGCCCGGGAATATGGGTGCTTGGCACGCCCCAGCCCTTGCCCACCCAGCCACTAGACTGATCGTTTCAGGTTAGAGGGAAGACTGAGAATACCAAATGTAGTCTGGGGGGCAGATATCCCCCCAGCAGAATGAAAAGATTACTTCAGTGACTGAACATGGTCTAAGGAAAAGTTTAAGATTAATTTCAGCCAAAGGCCTGCGCGGGTAGGAAATTGCATCAAAAGTGGGAAACTTGGTTCTTAAATTGAAAAAAAACCAACCTCACAACCCACAGCATAAGAGATCCTGATGGATGATTTAGTGCTGTTCTAATCTCTCCTTCAGGACCGTCTTCCAGGCTATTTCATGGAAGATTTTAGTCCACTTTCCACTTCTAGCATATAACTTCACAGAACTGATCATGAGGTCTCCCTCAGCCATTGGAAGTTAGGAATCACCACTCACCCCCTGTGTATTTTCTTCTAAATCCAGCCTTTTCTTACATACCAACGAAGTATCCAGCCTTTGGTATGGATGGAGTTCAACACTCCCTGACCTCCCCCTCACCCCCAAGCAATGCCTCCTTTCCTTATCTCATTAATTAATCTAAGAAATAAATTATAAGCTGCTGAGTCTTGCTTTCCTCTCCTCCTGTTGTTTAGGTCAGCAGTCCATGCCAAATGACAATTTCTAATTAAGGTTTTCCTATTTGGGCAAATTGATTTAATGATTTGTTTCATATTTTGATTTCAAAGAGGTATTTCATCTAATAATTCTCCCTTTTTCCTTAGCTTCTCGCTGACACCTTTGCTGGTTTTCTTTTCCTTTCTCTGCCAGTCAATATAATGTTTACTGTGAAAATCTCTTCTTGGTTTTGAGAACATTATACCGATATTGTATCAGTCATACAACACCTCTAGAGGATTGTTAACTTTCTTTGAGGACAGCACAAAGCATCTCAGCAGTACAACTGATTTGGCAGCAGTTCATATTGAAGTGCTTCCCTGAGCTACAGCAGAAGTGGGGCATTTGGTGTGCCACTCAGGTTGAACTTTTCTGACACCCGAGGTTCTTTTTGTTGTGCAATGAAGCCTTTAAACCTGCCACAAGACATAGTTTGAAAAACAATGATAATGAAGAATTTTAATCGCTTAGTTGTTTTCAAATTATGCGGGTGTTGCACAGAGCTCAGATGTGAGAAACAAATCTAAGAACAGGGATAAACCTGGACTGGTCTTCCCTCATCCATTCAGGGTGTGCTTTAGACAGAGAAAACATTACATACAGTGTTTTCACTTTCCTACTCAACTGCATTATCTTCCTTCACTTAATTTTTCACTTGCTACATGCAAGACATCTTAAAAATTTGAATGAGATACAAAATCCACTGGTCCCAATGTACCTTTGCCAGATGTTTGTTTTTGGTTTTTTTTTCAGTTGAGCATTTTGAAAATCAAAGTTTGTTTATAGCACTGAAATAACTTCTGCTCTGCTGGCTGTATGTCAAAATAAGCACATTAGTGACCTTTTATCAAAATCTGTGATCATGTGTGGACTGGCCCAAAGAAAGCAGAGGAGTGGATGGTCTCAGGACCTTTTGACTCTGCGGATGTCGTTGGGTTGGGACTGGTATTAGAGTTCCTTTTAAAATAAAAGATGTGATATGGTAATTAGCTGGCACCCTCCTGTGCTTGCTAAGTGTCCAGAGTTGTCGTGACAACATCTTATTAATGTCAGTGTTAATTGCCAAATGCTTTGAGTTTCTGAACGTTATACCTATGAATGTTGATGGTCTTTGAAGCTGCTGATAACCCGGTGTTTGCATTTAGTCTTTCTCTGCTCTTGGCTTTTGACTTTCAGAATTTAAATGTGTGTCATGTAATAGAGATTTACATATTTTTTGTATTTTATTATTATTCTTAAATCATACAGCCTCCTCCCTAAGTTTCATGGACACATGCAGTTTTGAACTTGAAAATATATGTGGCATGATTCAAAGTTCAGATGATAACAATGAGTGGCAGCGTTTGTCACAGGTTCCTGCTGGGCCAAATACTGATCACACCAACATGGGAGAATGTGAAGGTATGAGAAAAGACTGTTCTTATCTCCCTGGAAGGTATTTTCTGCCGAGGCATGTGAGTTGACTTTGATCTTGGCCTTTGTTTATTTCTTGACAAATTACAGTTTATTTTTTAACTAAGCAACATAAATCAACATACTTTGGGACATCATGTGTTATGTTCCATTTTCTGCTTATTTGAGAAGATTACATGTCCTTATCTCTTTTTTTATAGTCCTAGTGGCACATCCTGCCATGAGAACAATATAAAATGTTCTAACCTATGGTACAGGCACACCAGAAAGTCCACTGCTTTTCTGAATAATTGCTCAGTAAGTCTTTGGATAGGATTGAGATTTAGAAATTATGTGTATTATCAGGGCTTGGGTGAGTTGAGAATATAGCCAGTTGTTTCTGAACCTGTGAGAGAAAACTTCATGAGTTCAGGAGCTTAAACCAGTTCTTCAGAGAGTCAGCTGTGAATTACTGGCACTGGGCAAAGAGTAAAAGCCCACGCTTTTGAGTATAAATCACTAGAGACAGCCAAAGGAGGAAAAAAGTTGCTCTGTCTCTGGAGAAGGCAAACTGGTCGCAGTCCTCAGCCTGAGGATTTGTAGAGGACCCTGACTAGGCCGCGTTTTTACAATGCAGTGTTAGGAATACGCCCATACACCAGGAAAACTTTGGTTTCTCCCTCCTCTGGTGTTAATTTCTCAATGAATTTTGACAGGTTCTGGCTACTTCATGCATTTCGACACCAGCACTGGAGCAGCAGGAAGCACAGCTACCCTGGAGAGTCGAATTCTGTATCCCAAAAGGGGCTTTCAGTGCTTACAGTTCTATTTCTATAACAGCGGTCACGAAAGCGACCGGTTGTCTGTCTGGGTCAAGGAGTATACTTCATCTCATCCAAATGGTACTTCGAGACTCATTGAGGAGATAAAAGGTATGGAATAAAACTGCATTTTAGTTTAACCTATACTCAATATACTTTTGAAAGTACTGGGGGGTGTTGGGGAGGAAATATTGCAACAAAGTGACTCATCCACTAGTGTTATTCTTTGGCTTCATTTCTAACTATGGAATTGATTCTCTGCTAGTGAAATTATACTTGATGGATCCTCAGTCAGCCGTTTTCCCATAATATAATCCATTACCACAAATTACAAACTCTTGCATTATCAAGAGAGTTTTCTCACCAAAATAGCTAAAATTCCATGAACAGTCATTTTAACTGTTCAAGAATTGCTGGTATCAATGCCGACAAACGAAGTTGGTCATTAGAGTAAATGGGTAAGAAAGTAATAATAAAGAAATGTCATGTGCAAGTGCCCTGGAATACCTAACATACCAGTTTAAAAAAATAAATTAAAATTATCTATCTTTTTAAATAAGTCTTGAAATTACTTAACTAAAATACACGGGCAGCAGACAGAGAATTGAGTTGTAGTTTGAAGAAAATTCAGTTCTTGTGGTTTTCAGAGCCTATAGCCTTCAGAATGAGCCACTGAGCCACAGTTGATGGACAAGACTTAAGACACAATTGCCCAAATTTATTAAAGTATTTTCTCAAATATCTAACTATGACTTGGTCTCCATTACAGCTACAACTAGTTAAATAGTCTAGTTGACTAGTTGATGGCTAGTTCAACAAACTAGAAGAAACAGTGACACTACAGCCCTTTTCAGTCATCATCTGACATCTTTTCTGAGCTACTCATGGGTTTGCACTGAAACACCAGGCTCAAGAAGCTGAGGGACAAGCCCTGTACCCATTCTGCCAGTCTGTGGCAGCTATGGGTGCATTCAGCCAGGAGCATGGGAGGCTGTGGGGGTGGGATATTTTGCAGCACGGTAGCTGATGTGTTCATTGAACATGAGTTAGAAACCCCAGCCTTGCATATAATCTGTGCAGTTTAAAAAAAAACAACCTTTAGTTTATGCAGAAGGCAATTAAATAGAAACTGGTAGGGTGCTTTTCTTCTTGTTTCAGGGTTTTTTTTTTCCCTCCTAATTGTAATGGTAATGAAAAATGGCAAGAAATTAAGGCTCATATCTGAGATCCATTATGTTGTAGTTAGAATTGTCAGCAAAGTGAAGCCTGAATTTATTTCCTAAATGGAGCTGAAAGTCTGGGCTGTGCAGGTGAACATACACCAGACAGCAGGAGAAACTGTTTTGCTGCACATACTATGAACAAATGATGTCCTACTTTGACTTGCCTTACAAGGTCCAAGTGCAGAGGTCTCTGCTTTTGCCTACACTGCTCGTGGAGTCAAATGGAATTCGCTAGTGCAGGCAATTTTTGGATACAGCATCAGACTCTCAGGGAGGTTTTATCACATGCAGTAGGTTTTGCAAATGACTGGCTTTAATTTGAACTTGACGCCATTAATCATTTGGCGGGTGAATAGTGCTTCGGCACAGGCAAACTTCCAATAAGCCATTTAAACATACAAAAGCATCTGAACAAGCCAGTCTTGTAGTTCCAGGCTCTCTGAATCCTCTGCCATGTTCTTTATTGAGGTGTGCTGTTATTAAGCTATTTGAATGTACCTTGGACTGATTTTTGTCCTTTTTAACAATACAAGTGGCAGCTATCTTTGTACATTTAATTATCACGGCATCTATACTAATTTAATGCAACACTCAGTTAAAAATATAAAATAAAAAGCAGCCTTAACCATTAACACTGTTTTAACACAAATTAAAGAGCTGCTATGCATATTAAATCTGTGGAAAAACTGAATTGAGATAATACAACCTTACACTGAAAGTCTGACATCTGCAGGTGATGTATTCCGTCACGTCAGTGCCAGTGGAACTGGGAAATTCTTACATAGTGTCCATATAGAGTTGTCAGAGCCTGGAATAGGTTGCCCAGGGAGGGGGTTGAGTCACCTTCCCTGGATGTGTTTAAAAAAAGGGTAGATGAGGTACTTAGGGATATGGTTTAGCTTAGGACGGGATTGGTTGGACTTGATGATCTTAAGGGTCTTTTCCAACCTTTTGATTCTGTGATTCTGTATAGGGTCCACAGACCTGTGCAGCATTTGACTGTACTTCTTACTCAGAAATCCTTACCCTTCTTTTTCAGGTTCACCTGCAAGTTACTGGCAGCTCCATCACGTTTCTTTGAATGTCTCAAGTAAATTCCGGGTTGTGTTTCAAGGCACGAAAGGAAGCGGCTTATCAAAGGGAGGCCTCTCTATTGATGACATCAACTTGTCAGAAACTCAGTGTCCCCACCATGTCTGGCATATCAGAAATTTCACACATCTCCTCAACACAAGTCCAGCAGGGACAAAAGGAAGAATATACAGTCCACCTTTTTACTCTAGTAAAGGGTATGCTTTTCAGGTCAGCTTGTATGTGAATGGTACCGCCGATAACCCACTGAATTTAGCAATGTACTTGCACTTGATCTCTGGAGCGAATGATGATCAGTTGCAATGGCCATGTGCATGGCAACAAGGTACCATGATTTTGCTTGACCAGCATCCTGATATTCGTCAACGGATGTCAAACCAAAGAAGTATAACCACTGACCCTCTGAAGTTATCAGGTTAGTTAAAATCAGACATGCTATCTAGTTTGCTTAACACACAGCCAAAAGATAAGGAGTCAAATTTTCTCTTTTTGTGAATGAGTGCATGGTGTTTTTTAGATTCTGGCATGTTCCCTTTGTTTGTAGCAGCTATATAATTGGCCCACAGACAATAAAAGATTGAACATACAAGTAGGTTAAGTTGGTACCCTGGATTTCAAAGTTGATTTGCATAAGAAACAGGTGGATGATTGACTCCTAAAATTTCTTTCATATGCTCTGTGAAGATGCATTTACATCTGCTTTAACAAGAATGCAAGTTTTCCAGAGGGCTTGAAGAAGAAAGTATGGAATTAACAATACACAGAGGTCATACTAGATAAACGTGCTGCTGTTAAACAAATCCCCTCCCTCCTTGTAAAACATAGAGTGGTGTCAGCACAAATTTCCATATGGACAAAGTACTGATTGATGTTACATAATCTCTGCTTGTTCAAAGTATGAGCAGATAAGGAGCAATTGTCCACAATAACTTGGAAAGGGGGCAGTTGAAGTAAAGAGGTAACTCTGAGAAATGCTAGGGATCTCCATAAAGAGAGATATTGAAGAAACACCCTATATTCATCATGGGATAAAGACTGGATTTAAGCCAGAGTTACTTTCTGCATCAATACAAGAGGTTTGCCAAAAGGAACCACCTCCACCATTGAATTAGTTTCCTGTGCTTTCAGACTGTAACATTAGTGTAGGAGGGAAGGCACAACAATGCCTAATTCATGGTACTATTTTAAAATTTTATGATTTCCATTCATTTTTCTATGACACTGTCTCTAGATGAAAACAGTGCAGGTAATCTAGAGAGACTCAATGTCCTCCCCTGTAAATGAGTGACGCATAATACCAGGTCTTCTATAGACAGCTGACATTTCCCCGGTGCTCTCTCCTATTCTGGCCACAGTGCTCAGCCTTTTTCCTTCTCTGACCCTGCAGACATACAGTCTGTTTGCACTTTGCCCCTTCTCCCTTCCTTATTCATATATTGCTAATAGCCCCAGATTCCCAAGAGAAGCCTTGTAACTCCTGTCCTTTCTTTAACCAGCAGAGGTGTTGGAGCAGTCAGTTTCTTCTCCCTTTGTCAGATACTTTCACAGGCAACCAGGCTCAGCTTTGAGATTTAGAACAGGGTTTGATGGAGGGGACATCAGTGGCCTGTGACCGTTCAGGTTGTTCAAGTACCCTCTGTCACGCATCCACATCAAGAGAGACTCTTTTCTGAGAAGTGCAGAATTAATTCAATTTACAGATGATTCATGTGCTACTCTTGCCCTCTATGCTTTATAAGAACTAAAAAGAAAATGCAACAAGTTTTCATTTAGCTCTCTGGTAATCTCATCTCCAGCAGACTATTTCCTCAATATTTCAGGCTAAACTAAGCCATCGAAGATCTCCAGTGTCTTCTGCATCTCATCAGGGTGGAATTTCAGGCAAAAAAAAAATAATCTGCAAATATTGTAGGCAGGTTCAGCATTGCTCCTACTCCTTAAGTTTCAGGTAATTTATTGTCTTCTCCATATTCATGATATCCATGAGCATTTAAGCAAAAGCAGGCGAAGAAGGATGAAGTTGGTCCTGGTTGTTCAGTACGACTTTTCAGAAGAGATTATCTGAGAAGGAAGGGACCCTACTGAGAAAGAAATCCAGAGTGGTCTTGCATTCACATTCAGTTAATTTTTTTTCCAGATTCCTCATCAAATTATTTTTGGGATAGGCCGGATAAAGTGGGATCTTTGGAAACCTTTCCCAATGGAACTGAATTCATGAGAGGTCCAGGAAGTGGAACCAGTGCATTCTTAACTCATCAGAGACTTAGAAGCCGCAACTTTATTAAGGAAGACAGTGTTTATATTCTTTTAACAATGGAAGGTATGTAAATAATATAGCTGATCTTCTTTAAGATACAGTACACAAGGAGTGTCACATACTTAAGTCACTGGTGCTGTGAATATAAATGCACATGATGTACTTTGCTAATGAGCAATTTTGGAATTATGCAGATATCGAAAGTCAAATCACATGTCTCGAATCAAATTTGTGGATAGGTACCTGCACTGTATAATTCCTTTATCCCATGTGAAGGTGCATAAAACAATGTTAGTCCTGTGTAAATTATTTTAAATAGAGTAATTAGAATAATATTGTCTGTTTCTGAAAAAAATCTAGAGGACCTTGCCAAAATACCTCATGCTCCTGAAAGTTTAAAAAGGACTATTTATCCATTATACCTGTGGACGGCTCTTTGCTCTTCACCATAGAACTTATCATTAGAATAAGAGGGAAAAAAAACATGAAGAAAAGACCTTATTTCTTATGGTTTTATTGTGCAGATATATCACATCTACTATCAACTCAGCCAAGTGTTTCGCCCACCTTTGTTATGAATACATCCACTGCCAACCCCATCAAACCTACCACTGTCATCACCACGACCACCACCACCACAACAGCTTCTGTCACCCCCACAGAAAAGCCAGAGACAGAGGTGCCCAGTTTCTGTCCAGACAACCCTTGTGAAAATGATGGTGTCTGCGTTATTGTAGATAATGAACAGGTCTGCAGGTAACTGCTGTTATTCACATTCAAATACTATTTTAGGATGAGTAATGAAAGTTTATAGTAGAATAACCCCCTGTTTTTTAACAAAAGGAAAGACAGACTATAGCTAATTAAGCAAAATATTTCTAACTGCTACTGTGAGACTAAACTTATGACTAGTTTGGGAAACAAAAGTCCTAACCTCAGCATTTCAGCATTCTGAAGTAAGCTGCTTGACTTCCCTGTAAATTATATTTTAAATGCATTTATCATTTTTGGTAACATATTCATCCAGTGTCATAAAATGGACTGTGCAGCTCCTTAGAAGTCCCTACAGCAAAAATTGTAAGAGGTAGATACAAATGCATTTGAAATAAAATAGCATTTATATCAGGGAAAAAAAAGAGGTTTAATACTTCTCAGACATGAAGAAACATAGACATTCTTTTAGAATT
The DNA here is from genome assembly GCA_022605575.1 of Laterallus jamaicensis coturniculus. NCBI lineage: Eukaryota > Metazoa > Chordata > Aves > Gruiformes > Rallidae > Laterallus > Laterallus jamaicensis. Next base: position 45,571,407 of record JAKCOX010000002.1, read on the forward strand.
TGATTCTGAAATATTGTGTAGTATAAATTATGACCACAACTTACCAAGTTCTGGCTGCTTGCCTTTGAAACCAGAGATGAAAGCTCATAACTAAAAGGATTGTTTGCCCTGCAAGAAAACTAGTATCAACTTTTATTTAATTCTCTGTTGATACATGAATCTCACCTGGCTGATCAGCACTGTTTCAGCTCTCAAACAAGCTCCAAGGCTGAAAATAGTGATGCTGTGCCAGGGCAGGTAGACTGGGGGAGTGCCGTGAAGCAAAGCTCTAAAGGCCAAGAGCAAGAAGTGTCAGGATGACTCATTAAGTGTTGTAACTCCCCGTTTAGAAACCTTTTAAAAAACAATTCTTGTGCAATCGACCAGAAGCAGGTCACAGATACGAGTAAATGTCAAGAAGCCGTTCTGAGAAGACCAAATTTACGCTGAATGTTATGCCTGATTTAAAAATTATGTAAACAAAACATTTATTCTCTGACATCTCTGGACTATTTGAAGTTCTCCTACTGAAGTGATGTACTTTCTCTCCTGGAGAAGTGCATGACCAGCAGTTAATTTCCGCTCCAATTTTCTATTGGGGAGCAATGGGTGTTGTGATGCATAACTGAGTAAGCTGGGTCACATGAAGTTCCCCAACAATCAGTATCCTTGCAGCACACTGCATAAAGACTAATTTTCAGGGTTGAGCATGTAGTTCTGAATAAATGGCTTAGACAGGAACTAGAAAAACCGTAACATAAGGCACAACCAGGGTTAGAGAGATACAGGCTGGTGTGCACTCAGCAGTACTGCGCATAGATTATTTTGGTTTTCTCAGTTAGATCACTGAGACCCTCATATGCTCACTTTAAAATGTTTGGGATCTGATAGCGGTGCTGGATAAGGTGAAGGAATCAGGTTTGGATGTTGTTTATAGTCCTAAAAACAAATAGCTTTTAGGATGTTTATTTCTTTTCTTACCTTCTTCTTGAGGGAGGGTAGAGGCAGCTTGTACAAGGTCTTTATATTTGAAAATAAGCCCTTTTGGCAATAAGATGATCTGATCAGAACATACCAGATCTATTAGTGGAGAATCACTGAGCAGCAAAAGGGGAATTTGGTGGGAACATCCTCTGCTAGCTCAGTCCTAGAACGGGGGAATTCCTGCACCTAAGTTTTGATTCTGCTGCGATATGGTCAGCAATGCCTCGAGAGTCCAGCCTGTGGTCTCCACCCGATTTAAATTGCTGGATAAGGTGAACTGAGAAATAAAATACACATGAGGAAACAGGAGGATTAAGTTTTCTAGTGGATGGTATATGTGGCTTGACAAAAACCACAGAATAAGCTTCTGGACCACTTGCCCTAAGAGCTTATTCAACTCCTTCCCATGAAGGCTTTTTAAAATTGACTGAGTGCAGAAGATAGAAGGGCTTTGTGGAAAAGCTGAGCATGACAAAGGGCAGGGCTGCATCAGGATATGAGGCTAATTGGTGATAGTGGAAGCAAATATTACACAACAGTGGTCCTAGAGACAGTTATCAGTTTCGTGGAGCAGAAAGCGAGTTCTCTATCAACAGAAGTGCTATAAACTGCAAGGAAGAGGAAGCAGATAAGTGAATGGAGGGATGCAGAGGGCCTCTCTGTTTGTAGCAAAAGATGACCGTTCTGTAGCAGCAGCTCTGCAGGTCAGCTGCAGCCACATCTAAAGCAGTCAAATGAATCAGGATAGTGCTTGGGTTTTCTGGCAAAGGCTTCCCTGAAGTCATGACCTTTAAACCAGCAGGAAGCTGAAAAAAGCTTAGGTGTGTAAGGACAGTGGGCCACTCAAGATGCTTTAAAACAGAAGTTCATTTTAAGATAACTAATTATGCTTTGGGATATGGAAACAGTGCATCAGAGATGCCTTTTTTTTTTTTTTAAATAGTCCTTCTCATGCCTTTAATCTTTAAGTGATACGACATGTTTATCTATTTTCTAGATGTCCAGCAGGTGACAGCTGGTGGTACATGGGAGAAAAATGTGAAAGGAAAAGCTCAACTCAAGAAAACACTGTAATAGCTGTTTCTTCAACCCTAGCTGTATTTGTTGTAATGCTGATTGTCACCATCACAACCGCAGTGTGTCTTAAAAAGAAATACAGTCAAAGCAAGGAAAACGGGGAGACCCTGGGTCTAGAAGTAAGTATTTTGTCTCTTTCATCAAACACATACACACAGAGTAAAAACTAAACATTAAAAAGTAACCAGTCAAATTCAGGAAGTAGTAAATTGGAAGATGTCCCATTTTTGAAGTCTGAAGACTCCAGCTCAGGAATTAAGAAGCTCCATTAAGAGCTATTAATTTCTTGAACCCCAAAAAGCCTCTTCATTCAAAACCTCCTCCACCCCCACCACTCTCACTGTCTTGATGGCATCCTACATGGTGTGGGAGAGTGTGAACAAAGGGTCTCATTTTCAATTTGCAAATAAACTGCATCTTCCACTTAATGGACTTGTATTAAATCTATTACTGCATTTTCTACTAAAGATCTCCTCTTAAAACACTAAGTGTGCTAAAAAACCCAACCAATAATGTCCAGATGAAAAGGGAATCTAAAAATCAGTTTCCTGGTGGCCATTTTTAATGCAAGGAACATAATAGCTATGACAATTGTGTCTTAAGGAGAATTAAAAGAAGACAGCAGGTTAAAACTGTATGAATGACTGGATCAGAAAGGCCATGCAGAGATGTTTGGATAGGAAGTTTCATAAAGTCTCAGGCATCCAGACTCTCAGTTTAAACAGAGACCTTGACTTGGAAATAGCTAGAATGACATAGCTTAGAGGAACTTACAAGACACTGGAGAAATTTTGTAAGCAAACTGAAGAAGAATGGCTTTTCAGAGAGCTGACTACATTTTGAATTTTGTCCTAATACTCTTTATATGTTGTCCTGCTGAGGTGCAGTACCTCTGTACAATGCCAGGTACTTGACACTGTTATTTCATGACCTTCCAATAAATTATTCTGGGTTTTTTGAAGGCAATACTCTTACATTAAACACATATTTCCCTTACCTCCATGCTTTTGAGATGGGAGTTTGGTGGTTTGATTTTAGGTTGGTTGTGTTTTTTTTCACATTCAGGTTAAAACATCCTTCTGAAGATAGTGCTAACAAGCATCAAAGACACAAGATGAACATCACTGGAAAACCACAACTATGAGATAATTCTTTCTATTACTTTTATCTCAACAATCATGATAAAGATTTGTAAAGTCTGGAAAAATAACCCATCATCTGGATAAAACACTGTGCTAAAGTTGGTAACGTGTCTGACTATGTTTTGTATTGCCATGCAATGGAGAAAGATGGAAATATGTTGTGTGACATGCCTGTCCTGTCCTCTAAGTCTACAAGGACATGAAGAAAACAAGTAAAACTACATTCTGACTTTCAATCAACACAGCAAGCCAAGGCTTCACCGTACTTCACCATCTTGTCATAATACAGATGTCTATAGTAAAAGGCAGCTGGGCCCTATAATCATGGGGTACCCAGCAGTTCTGAGTCCTGCAACAGTGGTGAGGGAATGTGGAGTGTGGGAGCTTCTGGTTCATTGAGCCATTTTGTTATGATCTACTCACTATAAAAGAAGTACTAAGTAATAAGGAAAGTGATAAATTAACCACACAGACACATAAACATTAATGAATAAGTCACAACAGAGACAACAATGAGGACCCAGAACGCTTCAGACGCTGATTGATGGTCCATTAAAGGAACTACTCACGCAAAGCCCTCAAGAATGTCAACCTGAAAAACAATTTTAATCTGATAGGAAAGAGGAAGCATGATTAATGTGAGTATTATGAGAGGCTGTTTGGGATATGGGCTGTCAGAAGAGGCTTGTGGACTCATGTAAAAATAACTATGGGATATTTAAGGGAAGGGCCAAAGGGCCCAAAGAAAAGGAGATGGATCACGGTGGATCAGAGGAACTAGTATGGGAGAATGGTACAAGAATGGGCTGCCAGAGATCTGTGTGTCAATGACCAGAGGGGACCACAGGACTTTTGGGTCTAGGTTGTAACATACAGAGGGACTGGCATGTAAGAGTCTGTATGCCACTAACTGGAGGGACTGTGGGCTGTAGGGCTTCTAGGTCTAAACACCAGTACCTGGAGGGACGAGTGTGTCTGTGTGTGCGTGTTGTATGTGTGTTGAAAGTCCAAGTGCCAGAAACTGGAAAAAAGACCATGCTCACCAAGGCTGTAGGTCTGAGTGGCAGGAACTGGAGGGATTGGGTTGTGTGTGTAAGAGGTCAAAGTGTCGACTGTAGTGTGCCTTAAAAGGAAATAAAGTCTACACATACACACACACACACACACAAAAGTAGTAAAAACTAACCACTAAAAAGTGACTAGTCAAATTCAAGAAGTAGTAAATTGGAAGATGTCCCATTTTTGAATTCTGAAGATTCCAGCTCAGGAATTAAGGAGCTCCATTAAGAGCTATTAATTTCTTGAACTCCAAAAAGCTACTTCATTCAAAACCTGTTCTTGTCCTTCACTCCCACCACACTCCTGGAGACTTGGATGTATTTATATTTCTTTAGTGAATTTAATTCTGTGTTTGTATGGATAGTTCATTAGCCAGCTTGAAGCTGGACAAGCTGGTGAGTTGAAGGAAACATTTCCACATCTGGAGGACTTGGTCTGAACCAGTGTTTGGGGTAAGGGAGCCCAGGCCTGGAAATAGAATCATAAAATTGTCTTGGTTAGAAGAGACCCTTTAGATCACCAACCCTAACCTGCCATCCACTACTAAACCATGTCCTTCAGCACTACATCTAACCGTCTTTTAAATACCTCCAGGGATGGAGATTCCAACACTTCCCTGGGCAGCCTGTTCCAATGCCTAAGAAGCCTCTCTGTGAAGTTTTTCCTAATAACCAATCTAAACATCCCCTGGGGTAACTTGACACTATTTCCTCTTGTCCTATCACTTGTCACTAGGGAGAAAAGTTCAGTGTCCATCCCTCCACAACACTTCTCCACACTGGGCAGACTGACAGCCCATGGGAATATTCAAAGGATCTGTGATGGTGGGAGTGCTTATGCAATGAATGTGTGAGTGTATGCATCTGTCTCTCTGGCAGGCATCACATTGCTCTATCTGGAAAGTAAGAGGTGACATGCATAGCAGTTAAAGGACTCCCAAGTCCAGGCATGGCTATTTGTGGTGGTTTGGCCCTGGCTGGAGGCCAGATGCCCACTAAAATTGCTCTATCACTGCCCTTTTTATCTGGACAGGGGAGAAAATATATATTGAGAAGCTTAGAAGTCAAGATAAGGACAGGGAGAGATCATTCTGCGATTAGTGTCATGGGCAAAACAGACTCAACACAGAATAAAGGAAAAAAAACTCTCTAATTTATTACACTACACACACACAGAGTGAAACCAGAGTCGGATAATGAGAAGTGCAACCACATCTTAAAGCACCTCCCCTCACCTCTCTCTTCTTGGCAGACTTCACTTCAGTCATGATTTCTCTCCCCTCTTCCCCCCATCCATTGTGGCACGGAGAGGAGCAGGGAATGGGGAATGGGGGCTTTGGTCAGTTCCTCACAAGTTGTTTTCCTTCTTGGCTGGCAGGGGCGGGGGCAGGGGACAGGCATACCTCACACCCTTCCCCTGCTCCAGCGTGGGGCCTCTCCACAGGCTGCAGGTGGGGTCTCGGCCTTTTCCATGGGCTGCAGGAGGACAGCTTCTCCACTATGGGTTTCTCCATGGGCTGCAGGGGCATCTTTCTCTTCGGCACCTGGGGTGCCTCCTCCTGCCCCTTCCCTGGCCTTGCTGTCTGCGCAGTTTCTTACATCTTCTCACTCCCTTCTCTGGTGGCAAAAAGCAGCTGCTTGTATTTTTTTTCTCCTAAATGGGATTCCCAGAGGTGCTGTGACCATTGCCGATGGGCTCGGCCTTGGCCAAAAATTACTCTGGCCTTGAACTGTCTGGTGTTTGCTCTCTGGGACCTGCAAAGTGCTTCTGGCTGCTTCTTGTAGAAGCCACCCCTGCAGCCCTCCCCCTCTTCACCAGAACCCAACCACACAAAACTATGACAATGTTAAACATGTTTAGAGGCTGTGTTAACATTAAAGGGGGCTGTGAATGTGGGTGTGCTTCAGGATGTGGAGAATGAGGGTGCACACATTTTCATCAGAGAACCTCGACTTTGATCAGCTGGAGTGGGGGGAGAGGATGAGGCTGTCTGCACCTGTGTGAGTTTGGGTGGTGTTATAGCTAAGTGCTGTGCTGTGTATGCGCAGCAGTCTGTGTAGCCAGACACAGCAGGGACTTCTGTGTGTATCTCTCAGGTACACACTTAACCTTGCTACAGGCCAGATCTGGAAGCCGAAAGAGCAGAAGTTTCATCCCTGGCACCAGTATGGAGAGATAATTTGGGACTGGTCACAGCTGGGCACATCATCTGGGGAGGAGGGATACAGGTTCTGCTGGATCTGGTTGTTCCCTTAACATCCTTGGTAAGTAGGGCTAAAATTCAGTGGGATTTGGAGCATAGAGTAAGCATGGAAATAGGAGAAAAGCCAGAGGAAGCAAAGTATGCTTCCCTGATGACACTGCAGAGGAAGATGGCAGTCACCATGGGCACAGATCATCACATTTGCAGTGTTTTGGAGAGGGACTGCAAGAAACAGGAGTGCCAGTCATAGAAATGTCAGGTCACACCAGATGGTTGGTAGACTGATATGTGACACATTCACATTTAAAGGTCAGCTTCTACTTTGATTCCGTGGAATCATGATTCCATGGATGTTGATGATCATAACATTTGTCATGCAACCTACCCTTAGTCTGGGCAGGAGCAGGTCAAATGTATGGAAATTCAATGAGGGAACTAGTCTTTCTCCAAATGCTACAAATGTGTATGCTGCTGTACCAACACCACACATGTGGTCCTCCTCTGATTAATATTCTCTGAAATGTAGTTATATTTAAAGCATTCATAGCTGGTTTTATTAGCTTTTGTTGGAACCCAAAGAATCATGAAAACAGGCAGACAAAATTAACAAAGATTTGTCAGAGCTAGCAAACATCCTGGGCAGGAAAATACCCTACTATAGCTGTCTTAAAATAACTTTCCTATTTTGATATGTCTTCATCAGCAGTTTTCATGCAAATAATCCTCCAAATGTGCCTTCAATTAAGATATGCACATAGATTTACATGAAGTTAAGAAGATACAAATGAGAGTGTTTGCGAATTACCCTGGATAAAATACTTAACGTTATAAACTGAGCATTTCTTAATTTCAAATGTGAACTTGAAATTCTTTGTGACTGCAGAGATCAGCCATCTTTTTTTGAAATCCAGATTACATGGAATGGCATAAATACTACCTGAATCGTAAACTCTTCTGTGCTTTCACTAGAAGAAAGCTTAATATGTAGAGATATGCTAGAATGAATTGTGCAAGATGCAAATTTCATAGGGTATATACTGAAATGGTAAGCTTCCATGGGAAAAACCCCTTAAGCTTCTGCTTATTCACCTCAAATAGGAATCAGTGAAGAGCACAATTTAAAACTGAGTCTCCTAGTCAGCGAGTAAGAACAACTGAGTTTTCAGTTGCAGGTTCCAGAGAACCAGAAGAGACGGAGGTTTTATTAATGTCATTAACTAACTGACCTAAAAATACTCAAGATGAACATACTTTTTTTCCTCCCCCAGTTTTCAATGCAGAAAAAGTACTCAGGAAGTCCAACATCAGATTCAATATTGCAACTTATTGTACATCACAAAATTTATCCAACTGAACAAATACATTTTTCTCACAACAACTGACCGAGTGATGGTATTTTTCTGAAGATAGAGATTAAACATACATACTAGGGTTAGGCAATGAAGCATTTGAACTGGAGTTTTCTTCTTCATGAGTAGATGCTTTACTTGGATTTGTAATTTAACTGGTTGAAATTGCAATGTCTTGGTAATAGTCAACTCTTGCATAAAAACAACAATGAAGATTCATCAGCCCAGGTCCTATGACTTTCCTCTGGAGCTGATTTCCCTGCTTTACAATGACTTTTCTATATGGTTACTAGGTCTGGGTCTTTTATTTTAAATGAAACAGCTTAATTCTGGAGACATACAGTTGATTGATAGATTTACAGATGATATGGATGTTCATCACAGATCAGATATGGTGTTGGTCAGCTGGAAAGCCATACATGGGGTTGCAGCACTTCACAGAAAGTCTGGGTGTTTACTTTCCTAAAGCAGATTAATTCACAGAAAATGTTACTAAAAATCCTGAAGTCAAGCTTCTCCATATGAAATTACTGTGATATTAACATGATAGTAAAACCTAATGTTAAAATATAGTGTAAATATGGGCCAAGTTTCACTTCCCACCATCTGACATTGTGGTCATTCGGGTTAAAACTTGCAGCCTTGCAAGCCTTTGCTCTGTGTGCATCCCTGAAGCCAAGCTGGTCAGGCACACTCCCCTCTCTACAGATCAGGACTAGCGCAAAAAAAGCTGATTCCATGCAGAACAAGCTTGAGCTGTGGGTGTTGAATCCTCAGGCCAACTGCTATGTTCCCATCCTTCATTCAAGTGTGGGTCTATGCTGGTACCCCCTAGCAAAGACCCAGGCTTAAGTGGGTGCTGTCTTCTCTGCTCCTCCTTTCCTGGGCTCTGGACTCCCTGTACAGATGCACCCTGTGTGATTTAGTTTAGGTGATCCTGCTCTGGCAAGAGTGGGGGTTGAACTAGGTGATCTTTCCAGGTCCCTTCCAACTCCTAACATTCTGTGACGCAGCAGAGTATGTGCATGTTGTATTTAGAGCTGTGTGTATGACTCAATCCCCACTGCTGAGTTTATTGGGAGTCACAGCATGGGCTTCAAGATAAAATAAAATAACCCCAACATTCAAGTCAGTGGCTCAGGTTTGGAGTTAAATAAACAAATAAAGAAAAAGTTAGGTAGGCTGTTATTCTAGCTACTTATCTGTCTTCAAGAATCTCAGCACTGCAGACAATCTTTTAGGCATGCTGCCTAATATCTCTGCTAAACACTATGCACAGCCTTGTATTCCTGATACAGGGAAACTAGACCAATTTCACTGCTATTTGCATCACATGGATCAGCTCGCTCAGTCTAGCTTTTGCTCAGGTAATGAGTAAGAGCATCATATAGTCTGTTTGGCACTCCATTGTCTAAACCTAAAAAATAAAATAAAATAAAGTAAAATAAAATAAAATAAAATAAAATAAAATAAAATAGGACTGATCCTAGATACCAGCTCTCTTCTTTTGCCAAAGCACGTCAAGTGTCTTGTACCACCCATGCCAGGTAGATGCAGTTCCAGGGTGCAGGGCAGGAGTCAGAAGTTGTCATATTTTAGGTGAAGGTCAGAACAGAGAAGGTGTCTTTTTCCAATATGTTTTTGGTTTCCCCCCTTGCAGCTGTCTTCTTCCACTGTTGTTAGAGCTCAGGGACTTTTGCTAAGGCAGAGATGCCACATGTCAGTTAAAGTGCCTTTGATTCCCATAAATGGCTCTTAATTCTCCCATCTCCTTGGTCTGCATTTTCAAGCTATCTTCAATTGCCAGCAGTACAGAAATTCACATCTCAAAAGGAGAAGATAACCACCAAATAAGTTGTACTTTCTGAACAGGCATGCAGTCAATTGCTGTTTCTTAAATCTGGAGTTGTTGCTTAGAGACTTTTGTAGTATTTGATTCAGTAATGGCCAAATGTCTGTATTTTGCTCAGATTGTGCTATGAAATTATGAAGTAATTAACTATATGGTGAGGTAAATTTCCCTGCTTCTTTCATATATTCCAGTTTATTACAAAAGAGAGCTCTAAAGTAAAATTTTATTAATTCCTTTTGTGCAAGAAGATTATGAAATTTTTTGCAGCAGGCAGATTCCACGTGGCTGCTCTCCTTGTCCTCTTTCTGACTATCAACAGAACGATCTGGGGAGAAAAAAAAAAGACCACAGCAATTCAGACTGATCACCCCTCCTATCCCACTCCCAAATGACTAATTTTCTGGAGCACATACGGGTCAGTCTCCTTTGTATACAACTTCTTCAAAACCAATGCCACATTTCTCTATTTTTTCATGGAATGCTGTTTTTCTCCTCCACTCCCCCCCAAGCTTTCTACCTACAGCTCATGCACTACAACTGGGATCATAAAGCTTGCAGACAGGTTTCTATTCCAATTTTCATCTTCATTTGCTCGCAAATTCCTAAACCCCTTCCACTTGAGATGAAACAGTCCATGCTTGATCTCCACCTTTGACTTCACCTACTGTGAAAGTAAAATAGCATCAAAGAAGTTTAAATGTCTGGAACTTAAAAGAACAAAATCAAACTTCATTGTTTCCCAAGGCTGCAATGCTTAATCATACAATACATAAACATGATGGCCCTTCCAGTACAATACTCATGGGAAAAGAAGATTGTGTATCATCAGATTCGAATCTCTAAACAATCTGATGGGACATTTTGATTTGCTTCTTACTAGCAGCATTTCTGCTTAGTGGTTACTAATATGTAACTGGAACCAGCCATCCTGTTCTGCTAGCACTCCGTGTATGTGCATTTGCCATTGATTTGGTTTTTTTTTTTAACACCATCTGGATCCCTGCAGTCCATGCTACAAAAAGCCAGATCAAATCCTGCCAGCCACACATCTCCCTCTTCATCCATTATTACTTCCCCCCCCCCCCACTTCTCATCACGTTGTGAGCACCTGGGTTTGGAGGCAGCTTTCACTCATGTAAATTATGTCTCCTCATTCAGAGTAGAGCATTGTGAACTACATAAAATGACATTGCACCTTCAGTTTAGTTTGCAAAGTAAGCGATTAGGTCATTAAGTTTGGTAGTTATTAAGTTGTTTAATAAACTTGAGTTTATTAACTGTGGTGGAAGTCTCTGTTGCCACTTAGAATGGGTTTCATGCAGGATGCTGCTGTCATGCTTTTGCCACCAGAAAAGATTTGTCAGGGTAAACTGAAGTTAGGGAGAGAAACAGAAAATGGAGGTATCTATCATCTCATCTGGTTAAGGAACAACCTTGGGGGGCATGCAGGGCAGCTGCAGGTTTGCCTTGGCCAAAAGACTAACGATCATGCTCAAGTGCTAGGCATGCCATTTGGAGGAATGGAAAAAGAAAAGCTGCTGGGAGAAGAAAAACATTTAAAAAAATTTAATTTCCGTAAGAGAACTAAAACTCTAAGGAAAAAAAAGAACATTAAACCAAGACAGTGAATACCCACTATGGACCACTGCATGGTAGCCTGCAGGCCATGTCTCCCACCCAGGTAGATGCTCCTTCACAGCATGAAGCCATGGTTCCCACCTCTCAGCAAGATCAGTCGCCACTACTCCTGTCCTTTGTAAACCATTAGCTTACAGGAATGCTCATGTTTCTCACTTACAAGCACCGTGAGACCTCCAGCTGTCCCAGCTGCGGTGCAGCAAAGCCTCTTTGGGCAGCTCTCTCCCTCGGGCACGTCCGGGAATCTGGCAGCCAGGGCGATGCAAAGGCTGCGGTGGCACAAGGATCACACAAAACATACTTTGTCTCTGAAAGACAGTATTAAAACTTGGAAGTGTTACCCATTCCATGGCCCTGCCATGTTGGTACCATCTCTGCTGTCCATACAGCAGCTCATCTCTACACAGGCTGCAGCTGGGGGCAATAAATAAGAGGCATTCTTGCCTTAGAGGATTCTCTACAGGAACCAGTGGAAACCAACTGTGTTTCAGAGAGTGACACTGAAGACCAGATATAAATGTTTGCCCCCGTCTCTTAGGAGGGATGCCCCCATCCTGTCCCCATCCTACCTTGTCAGGAAAAGACAGGGCTGTCCCGTCCTGGTGCTCTGCCCCTCACTGGCTTTCCCAGCATGGTCCCTGTGCAGTCTCACTGTGGGAGTGACAGCATAGCTGTCTGGCTGACATCAAACCTCCCCGCTGGCCACATCCCTGTTCACAAAGGACCCGCAGAGCATTGGCTGGCAGCAATCTGAATTTCTGAGAGATACAATAGCCACAGACACATTCACAGAATCACAGAATCACAGAATTGTAGGGGTTGGAAGGGACCTCGAGAGATCATCGGGTCCAACCCCCCTGCCAAAGCAGCTCCCTAGGACATACTGCAATGCATACTGCATTCACTTTGAATGTGGTCTCAGCGCCCTCAAAGGTATTTCTGAAATGAAATGAAATGTGGGGAAAGGAGCAATTGAAGTTTATTTATTCTTTTTTTTTTTTTTCCCCAGAGGTTTATTTACCTTTTTCCCCCTGGGGTTCAAATGAGCAACCAACTCCACCCTACGAGCTAGCGAAGCCATAGGAATGCTTTCATTTATGCATCAGTCATGCCCAAGTGCCTAGATTAGGTGGTGCCACTCGCCTTCCTAAGAGCAAGTTATCTTGGCTTCCACTTGCCTTGATTTATACCCATCCTGCACAAACTGCTTCACAGGTGTGTCAGGTTGCTCTCAGCTTGGCTGTGGCTGGGCTGACTTATGTATTTGCTTTCTGACTTGTTTCCCACAGCATCTCAGTGACCCAGTGGAATAGGACTGGGGTAAAACGATAGGTGTGCTGAAAATCTTTCTTTTTTTTTTTTTCCCATGCCACAAAAATTCTCCAGGTACGAAACAATTTCCCATTCCCTGTTAGGTGGCAGCAAGACCTTTTCAAGGCTTCATGACCAAAAAAAAAACCCTCCACAGGCCAGGGTGCAGACAATTGGGTGGGTGGGTGCTTGCTGAGGCACACAGGGGAGCACAGCACGGAGCCGGGGCACACAGGGCCTGTTGCACAACAGGAGGGTTTTAGAGCTTGAAAGGCAGAAAGTTTGTTGTCTTTGGAAATGCAAGGCTGAGCATCAGTTTCTTAATCAGCAGTTACAGCTGCTGTCATCCGCCTTCCTGGAGACCCCCTGCTGATGGTGGAAGTGGTTTAGGGAATATTTTGCATTATGAAGATCACCTCTTAAAGGGGAAAGCAGAGCACTGGGCCATCTTTCTGTTGTGGGGCCAAAACCCTTTGCAGGCTGGTTTTAGAGCACTGGAAAAGAATAAATAGCGTGGTAAGCAGTAGAGAAATCTTGGCCTTTTGTTACTACTGTCTTATTCAGCATATATGGGAATGATTCATTTGTGCTGCATAACTTGCACAGTATCTGTGACTGCACGGCATCCCTTAGTGTATTAAAGAGGAGTAGAGCAAACATCCTCTCCTTCTCCATTGCTTTTGGCTTTTGTCACAAGGGGTGCTGAAAGTAAATGAAATTTAAGTAACTACTGGTGAAGTCAGACTATTTTTTGCACGCCCCTCCCAAGAGTCATTTAAAACGTAGTCAGTCATGCACTTCTAAGGGTCTGGATCATCTCAGATGGAGCCACACATTAGCAGGATTACCCTTGCCAAAGGTCTTTCCAGGGCCTATCTGTCATTAAACTTCACACTTCAGTTATGTTTAACAACATGGCAACCTCATGCGAATAGACGGGTGAGTGGTATGAAACTTTTACCTTTAGGGGTAAACTTTTAACTTTAGGAGAAATGCTGTGGGTCCCAGCAACCAGAGCCTTCACTCCTCTCCACTGATCGTGAAAAAGACATGAGGGCAGGAGGAGCACCACAGGCACCCCCTTCAGAGCCAGGGACTGCAGGATGAAGGCCCAGGCTTCTGGGCTGGGTGTAGGGACACTCATTAAATATTTGCTGATGATGTCAGGAGCTAATTGCTCCAGCAAACTTTAATCTTAGTACTTGAATCTTAGTACTTTCAAGCTCTGGCAGGAATGAGTTTGAATGAGGTCTGTGTTCTTGCACTTTAAAAGTATTTTACAATTAATTATCCAAAATCGCCTGGGAAATGGAAAATCAGTTCCCTTAATTTATTGGAAAGACAGCTAAATCAGGACTATTTGGGGGGTTAAGTAAGAGTACAGAGAAAATCACTGTCAAATCAGATTGAGAAAAAGCAACTCACTGGTAGCTGAAGTTTTGCTTTTCTGATGGTGTCCTTTAGTCCAGGCAGGATGTGGCACTTGGTGGGAGCAAACCCAGGATTTCTGCCAGTGCTGTTCCACAATTGTAGTGAAGACACTTTTATCCCTTTAGCCCCCAAAACCTGACAGCTATCATCACTGTTGGCAGACAGACCTCAATAGCTGGATGAAGGTGGTGGGAGCCGGACAGCCAGGAGTTGCTCTTGATGGGTCAGGGCATGCTAAGCCTGATATTGCTAATTCCAGGGGAGCCTGAGGCTGTGGCCTCAAAAAATGCAATTTGCCAGGCAGCTGAAGGGTTGTTACAGCCAGCTTTTATAAGCTACCACTTGATCTGTGTAATAAGGATTTTTTATTCAGTGTTTATAAGTTGCTTCCCTGTAAAAGGAGGAAGATGTGAAGATACCTCTGACAGCAATGCAAGGATGTTGTGAGCAAGTTGACAGTGGATATTGAGAGGTGACAAAGCTTTTCCTCTTTTCAAGTCACGAAGATCAAAACTTCCCAACTTTAAAATCTTCACTTAAAACTTGTAAGTACCTTGAAACACCATCAGTATGTTTTGTTTGGGGTTTTTTTCCTAAACTTCCAGCCTTTTATTTCATATGTTATTCAAAAACACATCTTCCATATAGATGTCATGAGGTGCAATGTTCCACTTCAGATTAACAGGAGAAAACTGTGAGTAAATGAAACCAACACCTTTTGTTATTTCATGTACAGAAGCCTGCTATTCTCCACCAGCACCTCCAAAAGCACAGGTTCAGGTAACTGAAAGAAGACAAAGAATTACAGAAAGACATGCTTCAGCCTCCAAGTTCCCAGAGTTGGAGGGCTCTGGTAAGAAATCCTCCAAGTTTTAGGATTTTAGTTTGGTTTATTTTTCCCAGCATTTCCCCTCCAGAATGCTCCAGAGTCTTGGGAAACTCAGGAATCTTGCACTGGGAGTTGTTAAATTGCTTTAGATAGTTGCAAGGTTGCACAAACAGCATTTTGTGTATTAGAAGAGCTGCAGCTTCTGATTTCAGCCTCAAAGTGGAGAGAAAGAAGCTGGGATTTCTAAGCTTGGGAGTGTAAATTTCTGTAAGTATAGGAACCATATACCTAACACCCCTCCAGACACTACAGTAACATAGGTCGGTACTGAAGACATGCTCAGAAATCTTGCTGTTTCTATAAATCAGACAGAGATACTTAAACTAGACTGTCCTTATTAGAGTTCTTGCTTCAGAATCCCCCCAGAATAAATGGTTTTTCTTTAAAAAAAAAATAAATTAAGAACTCATTCCAAATTTAAAAGAAGTGTGCCTATGTCCAACTTAGCTTTGCAGGTTCAGATTAGATGTTAGGAAAAAAAATTTTCACTGAAAGAGTTGTGAGGGCCTGGAACAGGCTGCCCAGGGAGGGAGTTGAGTCACAATCCCTGGATGTGTTTAAAAAAAGGGTAGATGAGGTACTTAGGGATATGGTTTAGCTTAGGATGGGAACGGTTGGACTTGATGAACTTAAAGGTCTTTTCCAACCTTGTGATTCTGTGCATTTTTCTAAGGGACCAGTTTTTGCCTTTATTAAAGCTTTTATAGACAAACTTTTTGGCCTGCAAAGGCCAGCAGATCCATCATCAAGTGCCATTGCAGAACTGCTTTGAATTGTTGTGGCTCCGCAAGCACTACACTTGGACACACAGCAAGGTAATAATCCAGGTGCTGGGCAAGTGCTTCCAACCAGGGGTTGTTGGGTATCAGATCCCACCTGTACCAACATAGTGAAAACACCCATAGTGTGTGGATGAGGCGTTGTGTCAGTACTGCTGGTGAGTCAGTGTGGAAGGTGCCTTCTGCAGGAGAGGATGGACATGCTCGAAGGGAAGGTTTTGAAGAGGATTATTGTTTTAGGCTGGTCTATTTTTAAGTCAAGCTATCAAATATTTGATTGAAGCTCAGCGGAGAAACAAAGAGCTTGATTTGTGTAAGGAAGCTGACATCTCTGCCAGGAGCTGTTATGCAGCAGGTTAGCATTGTCAGGCTAATGTAACTTAATTACGGGGACTGAAAACAAAGCATTTAGGAATGAAGTCACAACCGAACAGCCACCGTGCCTACAAGTGACAGAAGTGGAATAGTTCCATCAACTTGAGCGATAAACGGAAGCCCATTCGTGAAATCAGTGGGTGTCTCGCCCGAACGAGCAGCGCAGGATTAGACTCGATTGCACATCATGCCAGCACTAGTTAGAAACACAGAACAGATGTCAAGTAAATAGGGAAGTGTGGGACAAAATAGAAATAATTGTAAAAATGTGCCCAAGGATAAAATAAATTGATCCTGAGACACTAACAAACATCCTTGTATAAGACAAAATGAGTCTTTGTACTGGGTTGGCTTTTATTTTCTTGCTAATATTGCATAACAGAACTACGCTGGCATGATGAGGAGGGGGGATAATAAAATAACTTATCAATGCACTATTAACTCTACATGCTCTTACCTAATAATAAGATATTGATGTCTCCTTTAATGCGTGTCCCATTGTTGGGAACTTTCTCATTACCCTGCAGTAGCATACACAAAATGGCTTTTTTAATATACCCGTGGCCATGAACATTTGGTGCTAAAGACTTGCTTAAATGGTCAAAGATATTCTATTTAAGAAACAGCAAACACTTACATTGCACATTACCAACATTAGAATGGAATCTCATTATCCATTAGCCAGTATTAGTGCAATTTATAACTTACTTTAGTTTGAGCTTTGCAAAATTTCTTGATCTTTGCCACATCATCAGCTGAGAATGTGGGTGCTATTTCTTTGCTCATCAGTTTGGTATTATTAGCCAGCATTATTGTCCTGGGTATTTTCCTCCAGATGCAGAGAAATGTCATGAGATTAACTATTAAATAGATGAACTATTAAGTGCACACTGGACCATTGTTTTCCCAACAGAAAAAGCTGCTTAGGAAAGAGAAAAGTGTAAATGGAATCAAATTCAAAGAAATTGTTAGATTTATGCATTTTATTGTGGCTTAGTGAGTGAAATCCACACTAAAAGAGCATTCAATAAAGTTCCGACATCAGAGGTACCAAAACTACATCATATGGCTTTACAGGGCCAGGGATTGAACTTCTTCCTTACCCTGCAATATGGATGGATGGGTATCTGTATGGGGCAGAGGGCATGGCATGACGTCCTGTCAAAGGCTGTGCTCTGGCATTAGGGTCACCTCTAAAGGAAAGAGAGAGGACAACTCATTTTTTTGCTATTTACAGAAGACTTGTCAGACATTTGGGCTTCTTCTAAACACAAGCCTTGCAACCCCAGAGGGTGGGACAAAAGCAATCATTGCAGAAACCTACATTTTAAAGAGGAAAGTGGGAAAACACGACCTTAGCTTCTACTTTATGAACCTCAGCAGGCATCCAGCTGTCACTGGGGAGGGTCCAAGGCCTGGTGACAGGAGGAAATTTGGCAAAGAGGGGACAGGGATAGGTGGAAATGGGTTGTTTTCGGCTCCATGAGTGGGGCAGCAGCCATTCCTGCAGGCAGCATCAGCCACTGGCAAGCCCTATTCCTGCCTCTAAAATGACGGGATCTTCCCAAGTGGATCCCCAGGGAAAATCTGCCAAGGTTCTTTTGTAATGAGCACAGAAGAAAATCACAATAGAATTAATAGCGCTTGAAGCCACGATGACAGGAACTTTTCAACTGTTCAGTAAATGCCAATCCCTCCTATTTGATACCCAGTTCATGTCAAGCTGGCCCTGACAGGGACCCTCCTTTGCTGCCTTGTCCCACTGGAAGGCTGGCTGGCAGCGCTTGGGGAGGGGCTGTCAGTCAGAAGTACCTTGATGCAAGGAGATTTTTATGACTGCTTAGTCCTCCCATGCCCTATCCAAAAGAAACTAATTGTTCTGTAAATAATTTCTTGTGATATTTGCAATGTTGTAAGCAGAACCGTTTGCTCTTGGGAGATATTTGGATTTTCCCCCACCAAGGAGGAGGATGGGTGGCAACTCCAGCAGCTACGGTCACACAATGATATGGAGAGGAAAGGAGGATGCGATGGTACCTACGTTGCCTGTATGGCTGCAAGTTGCACCAGGGGAGGTTCAGGTTAGAAATTAGGAGAAAGTTCTTCTCAGAAAGAGTAGGTTGGCATTGGAACAGGTTGCCCAGGGAGGTGGTGGAATCACCATCCCTTGGGATGTTTAAGGAAATGTTGGATGAGGTACTTAGGGACATGGTCAAGGGAGTGATATAGGTGGTAGGGGAATGGTTGGGCTAGATGGTCTTGGAGGTCTTTTCCAGCCTTGTTGATTCTGTGATTGCCTACCGTGATCTGTGGTACAGCTAATGTCGTGAGGGAAATAAGGACACTGGGGTCTGAAGAGGTGTTACCCCACAGATGCCAGCTCTGCACTGAGGGGCACCGGGTGCCCCCTGCAACCCTGCACCTGGGACCAGCCCAGGCAGCGGGCACCCAGCGAGACCAGTATCACCATCAGAACAGGGGGGAAAGCGCTGTGTTAGCCCCTGCCATGAATACCCACCGCTTAGGCAAACCCAACCACCAGTGCGTATTGCCTTTTCTACAGCTGAGGGATGAAACACAGACCAAGTGACAACACAGCTTAAACCCAAAATAATTACATTTTGTCACAATTCCTTCCGTGCAGCCCAAGCTACCGAGGAAGCGAGCTGCCAGTGCCTGGGGAGAGGCAGGATTTGCTCCACAGCTTCCTTCAATCCCAGCGAGGAAATTTCCCAACGTTTGAAACAGGGAGCAACTAAATCTTTTAATGCTCTCTGAAAAGCAATCAGCTCACTCACCGCATCATTCAGCAGCCTCCAATATAAAATAATTAAACCGTGAAAAGCTGCTGCAGTAATCTTATTTTAAAATCCTGAATTCCTTTACATTTTGAGGATCTGATGGCACCAGCTCCAGCCAGAGACACACACACACACACACAGAGACACAGAGGCAGGGCAAAGACTGCAGGAGCTTCTCACAGCTCGGCTGCACGCACCTCTTCCACTCCTTGAGCAGAGGCAGCTTAACTTTATGAAGATTTGTTGTTGCGGCAAAACTATCTGGGAGATACGGCTTAAATCCAAACTCATTCCATCTCCAGCCAAGTTATATTTTGATGCAGGTCACTAGGAGCTAATCTGTCATCTCTGGTTTTCATACATGACAACAAACAAAAACAAAACCCCCCAAAATGAAAAAAGAATTTCAATTAAGCCGCGTTTGTCATACTAAGTAGAATTAAATCAAATGGAAAATTGCATGAAGAAACTCAGCTAAACCAATCGAATTAAGAAAGCCCTTTACCTGTGTGAACTTAATCTTTGATTTTCTCAGAAGAGAAGAAAACCTTATTATTAAGCAAACTTAAAAGGCAGAGCCCGGATTGCCCTGTTCCCATCTCCCTGCGCTTGCATTGTCTGTCTGTCTTCACCAACAAGATTTTCCTTCCCGTCTGTCAGGCAAGTTCCCTTGCGTGTTCTCACATGCCAGGGGAATAAAACCAACCCCATGTTTTGGGGACCGCGGGAGCTCTTCAGCAGAAGCAGCAGGCAAGCAGCAGATGATGTTTTATCCCGGCATTTATTGCTGGTTACATGCACATACACACTGACATGCAGGTGTGTACACACACCTGCCATGCTCTGTAAAATAACACACCTTGAGCAGTCCCTTCCCCCTCAGCAAACCAGGGGTTACCCCCCTTTTAACAACCCTTTGTCGATGCTCTGATTTTTAAAGTGCTCCTGTCTGAAATCCCTTACGATACGTATTTAAAAAGAAGAGATAGCAAAGCCTTCTAGAAGACACCTATTTAAAATGATCAGAAAGATTGCAGCATAATTGAAGGAATTATAGTCCTTCCCCCCTGGCCCCCAAATCCCAAGTCTTCCATTACACCCGTTTAAAATGCATTTATGGACATGTTTTACAGCAAAGCAAGCAGCAGCTGTTACAGGGAATGGCTCTCGAGGAAGGATGTTTCTGATATATAACATAGGTGTAAGAGGCTCAGTAATGCCTTGGGCTAATTTTTGCTGATGGACATGATCTTAGGTACTTGGCTGGAATTCCCTCCAGCTTCTAAAAAAGCCTGGTTTATTTCAGGGCAAATTTTGTTGGAGAAATAAAGGCAGAAAGCCATGGGGTAAGGGTGGTTTCACACAGAACCTGAGAAATGCTGAGGTTTGGGGTCCAAGACAACATTTACTTTGTTCCTTGGTGTTGGGGCACATTTCCTTCAGAGCCCCATGAATGAGTGGGTGTCAACTGCATCCCCTGAGAACTGTGAAGTATTGGGGTTGGGTTTTTTTTACCCAGTCCGAAACAAGCCCCCCCTAATTCGAGGCGCTCCACAGGTCATTGGGTGAACCTCAAGCTCTGAGAGTAACAACAGAAAGCTTTAACACCTCAGAAATGTGTGCAAGAACAAACATACCAGAGAGAGAGGCACATATGGCTTATGAAGGCAACGTGCTGATACTCTTTTAGCCGTGGGGCTGGGTGCACCCCTTCCTAAAGTCTGGGGTTTCGATTTGCCCTTCTGAAAACTCAGTGTAAGTTGCAGGTAAAGATTCGTAAACTCTGAATCTCCATGAAGATGGTGACTTTTAAAGGCAAAACACCACTTCTGCCTCTGAAAGCCCCTGAGATGCCTGTCATCAGAGGAGGGGAAAGCAGTCCCAAAGAAATATCCCAGCATGTCCTGTTCCCATTCCCTTATGCCCTGCTCTTTGCTCAGGGCTGCTGCAAGGGAGGTGACACCGGGCTGCAACCCTGGGCTGAGCCGCTGAGGCTGGGCTTACGCTGGCTCTCTCTCTGCATGCCGGTTCTTTGTATTCAGAGATGAAAGGTGCAGTGTGACACACAGGCCTCTCCTCTCTCCTTTGGAGACTGCTTTCTCATCTCTGCTTTCCACAGTTCAAAAGTAAGACTTTGAAAAAGATTTCAAAGCTGCACCTAGTGTATGGAAATTCGTGGCTCCAGGCAGGTTCCATCACCAGCCCTGGAATTTCAAACTGAAGAGGAAGAACCTGCAGCTGAAATAGAATTCCTTTTACTTGTGCGTTGCCCTTCTCTGTTTTTTCTGTTTAAAGTCATTGGTAGGTTTGACACCAATTTCCATGGACCATCTATATAGTTTAACTTTAGGTTGGTGTTTCAATTTTGTTGTAAAGACACTGGGTTAAGGAAATATGAACACAAGCCCTTCGGACAAGCTACAAAAATCAAATCCCAGCTGCCAGTTATCAAATGTAAGTGATGTCATACATTCTTGGGAAACCGAACTCAGTGCAACTAGACAGTAGCTGAAGGTGTTTCAGTAATCCCCAGAGTGGGGAAATAACCAAACCACATTCAGGAGCAGAAGTACCATGACAGACACTGGGCTCAGGGGTGGATTCACTTCATACGTGAAGAACCAGAGAAGAGGAATTGAAGAAACTCCACCCGCTGAAAGCTTCATTGTGCTCAAATCAGTTCTTGCTGCTCAACAGCAGCAGGGTGTTTTATAAACATTAGTTACTTGGCTTTATAAATGGGTATTACTCTACTTAATTCCTTCAGGGACTGCAGGCACAGCAGAAGCCAAAACCAGGTGTACCTGCAACAGAAGCTCAGAGGTTAAAGCTCTTGGAGCAAGAAGGGAGCAGGCAGCAGGAGTGGGGCAGCAAAGAGATGGGCCGTTTAGCCTGGACATACCAGTATGGCTCTGTGTGGGACTGGAGGCAGCCACCCACCCCCTGCAACCACCCAAACAGCCATGGAAAGAGGTACCCAGTCAGTCTCTGAGGCCAAAGGTAGCAGAAGAGGGTGACAAAATAAAAGGATATGCTGGGTTGTGTCTGTAGATCAAGCTGGGAACCTCAGTTCACACTGTTTGTTGCTTTTATACTTAGTGTGTTTTTTAATCCTCAGCCTGCTGCATTCCCACTGAAGGCTCACATTCCAAGTCCTACTTTTTAGCACTGCACAAGAAGCTCAGATTGAATTCTATAAAGCAAAAAATGGACACTGGACACCCTGTGAAAGGACACTTTCTTTTTTCACTAAACCAGCTGTGGCAGTGAAGAATCAAAAGAAAAAAACATTATGTGACCTTTTTTTATTTTAAAGCCAGGAAGGGTGGGTCATTGGAAAGCTTACTAGGCAGATACAAATGTTTTAACTATCACTGCTTTTCATTACAGGAAGCAGAAGACAAAACTGTTTGAGAACTCGATAGTAAGGCAGGAGGAACACAGACCTATGAGAGACAGAGGGCTATTCGCATCTCTAATGCAGTTTCACTAAGTTTTTAGTAAAAGGAGAAATTTCTGGGCCATGGTAATAGTAAGAGGGCTGGAGCACCTCTCCTATGAAGACAGAATGAGAGAGTTAGGCTTGTTCAGCCTGGGGAAGAGACGGTTCTGGGGAGAACTTAGAGTGGCCTTCCAGGATCTAAAGGGACCTACAGGAAATATGGACGGGCACTGTTTTTCAGGGAGTGCAATAGCCTTAAGCTGAAGGAGGGCAGATTTTGATTAGGTATTGCAAAGAAATTCTTCCCTGTGAGGGCATGAGGTCCTGGCACAGGCTGCCCAGAGAAGCTGTGGCTGCCCCCTCCCTGGCAGTGTTCAAGGCCAGGTTGGATGGGGCTTTGGGCAACCTGGTCTAGTGGAGGGTGTCCCCGCCCATGGCAAGGGGTTGGAACTAGATGGTCACTGAGGTCCCTTCCAACCCAAACAATTGTGTGATCCTATGAAATACCAATCCAGCATGATTTTCCAGTCTTTTTGAAGGATCAAAATGCCCTTTGTCTTCAGGAGAAAACTGGAGGCCTGGTCCCCAGGATGGCCTGAACTTCATTCTTCAGGAGAAAAGACTATCTAGGTCTAGCATTTAGGGTATTTTCTAAACCTCATACATTTCTCCCACGTGTAGAGCTCTGCCAGACCTTCTACCAGTTCTTCATGTTCAATCATTAGGGCTTCCGTCTAACCTAGCCCTGGAGACCTGCTTTGCTGACCCCCATATTAATTAGGAATAGTTGTTGACATTACGTAATTAAAACAGCTCCGTAGAATCACAGAATGTTCTGGGTTGGAAGGGACCCCAAAGATCACAGAGCTCCAACCCCCCTGCCACAGGCAGGGCCACCAACCTCAGGCCTGGATCTACACAAGGTTGCCCAGGGCCCCATCCAACCTGGCCTTGAACACCTCCAGGGACGGGGCATCCACCACTTCTCCGGGCAGCCTCTTCCAGCACCTCACCACTCTTTCTAAAAAAACCCTCCCCCTAATATCTAATCTAAATCTTCCTTCCTTTAGTTTTGATCCATTCCCCTTTGTCCTACCATTGTCTACCCTTTAAAAAGCTGATTCGCCTCCTGTTTGTATGCTCCCTTCAGGTACTGGAAGGCTGCAATGAGGTCCCCCCACAACCTTATCTTCTCTAGGCTGAACAAGCCCAGCTCTCTCAGCCTCTGTAGGGCAGGTGCTCCAGCCCTCTAATCATCCTTGTGGCCCTCCTCTGAACCCTCTCCAACAGTTCTACATCTTTCTTGTATTGGGGGCCCCAGATCTGGACACAGTACTCCAGGTGGGGCCTCAGGAGGGCAGAGTAGAGGGGGACAATCACCTCCCTGTCCCTGCTGGCCACCCCTCTTCTGATGGAGCCCAGGATACCATTGGCCTTGCAAGCTGCAAGAGCACACTGCTGGCTCATGTTAAGTTTCTCATCCACCAGAATCCCCATGTCCTTCTCAGCAGGGCTACTCTCAAGAAGCTCTTCTCCCAGTCTGTATCTATGTCTGGGATTCTTCCGGCCCAAGTGCCACACCTTACACTTGGCAGTGTTGAACCTCATTAGGTTCACCCGGGCCCATTTTTCCAGCCTGTCAAGATCCCTCTGGATGGCTTCCTTTCCTTCTGTTGTGTCAACCACACCACTCAGCTTGGTGTCATCCGCAAACTTGCTGAGGGTGCACTCAATCCCATCACTGATGTCATTGATAAAGATGTTAAAGAGAACCAGTCCCAAGACAGACCCCTGGGGGACACCGCTTGTCACCAGCCTCCACCTGGACATAGACCCATTGACCACCACCCTTTGGCTACAGTCTGTCAACCAGTTTCTTATCCACTGGATGGTCCACCCATCAAATCCACATCTCTCCAGTTTAGAGATAAGGATGTGGTGGGGGACTGTGTCAAAGGCCTTGCACAAGTCCAGGTAGATGACATCGGTCGCCTTCCCTTTATCTACTGATGCTGTTACTCCATCATAGAAAGTCACCAGATTGGTGAGGCACAACCTTCCCTTGGTGAAGCCGTGCTGGCTGTCCCGGATCATGTGCTCTTCCCTCATGTGCTCCAACATGTCACCCAGGAGGATCTGTTCCATGATCTTCCCAGGCACAGAGGTGAGGCTCACCGGCCTGTAATTCCCTGGGTCTTCCTTGCTCCCTTTCTTATAAATGGGAGTGACGTGACCTTTTTTCCAGTCCCAAGGGACCTCTCCTGACAGCCATGACTTTTCAAATATGATGGAGAGTGGCTCAGCAACCACATCAGCCAGCTCCTTCAGGACCCTGGGATGCATGTCATCTGGCCCCATAGACTTGTAGACATTCAGTCTCATAAGGCGGTCTCAGACTTGCTCCTTCTCGTGGCAGAGCTTTTATGGGATTGGCAGAGAGTCCTAATGAGATCCTGGAGCCCATCTATCACCTTCCACACCTCCTATGGCTGGTTTCATCTTTCAGTGGCTGTGTGCCAGTCTGACATGGCGTGACCTGTACAAGTACTACAGCAGCCACTGCTACACAAAGCAAGAGGACACGTCCCTCCATTTCACTGCCAGCTCCTTAGACTTGGCACCTTGAATATGTTGTCTCCTTCCTCTTTATTTCCTGTTATTATTCTTCTTCCTACCCCACTCTCCATGAGAGGAATGGTTTTCATTTAATCCAAGTGTGTTTGGCACCAGGTTCCTTTTGTCCCGCCCAGGAATAAGGACATTTTGAAGTCTTGTTGAGCAACAAACAAAGACTTGGGTCTTATTTCTTATTTCACACTCACATGGTGGTGGCCTGGTGGCTTATCTTGAGCTTCCCACCTTTGAAATTTGATGGTGAGAATGGGGAGAGGACACCCCCTGCTCAAAGTCACTCTTCACATCAGCTCTTCGATGTGCTGTGTGAAAATGGATAGCAACACTTTACCCTGGGGAAGGAGGAACCAGGCAGCTGAACACAAATACTGTCAATTTTCAACAAAACTTCATCTTCATTGAGTGTGACAGCCCCGGGCAAGCCAAGACAGAAATAAATCTTCATACACAATAAAATCGTGAGGTTTTGTGCTTCCACCAGAGCTGCCATTCCAACAGCCGCCCACAGGGGCAGAGACAGTGGTTGGTGAGGGGTGCCAAGGGACCCACTAAAAATCATGCTGCTGTGGAAGCAAGGCTGATGGGGAGATGGTCCAGCAGCAGTGAGGGCCTGGGCAAAATCACCAAGGGCAACTGCCTGAGCAGCCCAGACTTTCTGTTCATTCTGCAATGGCAAATCCCTTCATCAGCTCATGGCACGGGCCAGAGGGACAACAGGAACACTTTGCCCAGGTTTGTAGCTCTCGGTCACCCTGTGCACCACAGAAAGTGGTTGCCTATGACGTGCGCATCTGGTGACATAAAGCATGTTTATACCTGGGCAACAGAGCATGGTGCACGGTGCCTGGAGCTAACGATGACCTGAGCTAGCCCAGTCTACTGCAGCTGAGGACTTCAGCGATTAGTCATCAGCATCACGAGACAAGACGTCAGGCTCTCTCAATATCCTGAATCCCATAGCAACTCCACTCAAGGACAGGAACCCCAGCGAGAGGGAGAACAGGGTAAACACACACCTAACACATCCAGGGGAGGTCTAATTAGCCAATGAATGTATCACACCAAGAGGAGCCAGCGGCACATCCGCAAGCTTGCACTTCCCAAAGAGAAGAGAGATGCATTTTCAGGTCCCTCCCCTGCCTGTGTTCCTTACTGGCATTTACAGGTAGCCATGGTGACTCCTCAGACAGAGGATTTATGTCAGGCTGATGACTACAATACATGTAAACAGAAAACGCCTGCCTTAGAGCAGTGTTCTCCTGACAAGGAGGCAGCCACACTTCACATGGGCTGTAGCCCTTCCCATCACGCCTCCAGTGCTTTTCCACAGACCCTTTTGCCCAGTCTGGAGCAACTGGAGCATTCAAAAAAATTAAGTATTTGCCTTTCCCCTCTTAGAAGAGCAGAGACAGGTGCCAGACAGCCCCCTCATGGCAAATGAGGTTTTTCCTAACTTGAGAAAGCAGTTCTGCTTCCCTCTGTCCCTCCCTGCTCCCCGACACAATGCACATCCTGCCTCCAGACATGCTTCTCCCCTCTCTCAGACGTGAGGGCTGGAGGCAAGCAAACTCCATCTGTCTGAGATCCAACAGCAACCGCTGTGGCATATTCTGCCCTGCTTTATTTCCCATAAACATGTATTAATAAGTCCCTCCACAATAAAACCCTCCACAATTACCGTTGTGCTGGAGTAAACTTTCTTTTGGCCTAGTATCAGCGAACAAAGCTGCAGCCCAAGGGGGCCTGGCACCACAGCAACTTATCTGCATGGCATGTGGATGGTTGTAGAGCTGACATTTCCCCCGTTGCCAATATCAGAGGAAACACGAACAGGCAACCTAGAGCACAACGCTGCTTCGTCTCCAATTTTCTCCCCACCCAATAAATGCTTCAGAGAGTTTTTGCAGAGCAGAAACACTTGCACATCGTCTCGCGCTTAAAAGCATATCCAAATTATAATTGAATACATTTCTCTAAAACAAAGATAATAGGCTGAGGGCTTGGGAAAATAATGCTTTAGGTGAATGTCTGCTGGAGACAGGAAAGCTGTCTGGCAACAAATTCTTTGGGGAACACATAGCTCGATACTCTTGCCGAAGGAGATCAAGTGAAATTACATGACAGGGAAAAGTAATGTGTCTTGAGAGATTAAATGCGAAAGCCTGATTGCTCCTCTCAATTATCCCAATCTTACTTTGTGAATTCAGTATTTGAGAACTGCTTATTTCTGAATTACACTGAGATGAGCAAGAGGATAAGTCAGGGAAAATTACTAAATGAAGCCCAACCATTCCATGTAATACATGCAACCCAACCGATTTGAAGTACAACAAATTCCGTAGACTTTTGAAATATCATGAAAATAGTGTCTTTAATATACAGTTTATATACTTACAATACGCAGTTTAAATTTGTTCATATACATTACAGGGATATTTATTTGCACCTGGTTTAAATAATAATCTGCCTTCAGCCTTTTACACAAAAGCCCAAACCAGCACAGAATTCCACAAAAACCATGCTTCGTTTTATAACGGAAATGTACTTAGCCAAAGTTTTGGGGCTTTTTCTCTTTTTCTCTCTCTTTTCCCAAATGTTACTCTGTTGACCTACTCAAAGTGACTCTAAAGATCTAAGAACTAACAGATATTTCTAATATAATTCAGAAGATTGTCCAAGTCAAGAGAATCACTCCACACGCTGAAAATTTGGTTATTACGCACAGAAGTGGTAAAGTCTGAGTAACTCCCAGGCTGCTGGGAGTGTAAGACATCACAAACCAAGAGTCAGTTATTGCTAGATCTCTACAAGGGGTCTGTGTTTCCCTACTGCCCTGCACGCAACAAGGCCGATCCCCTCACTCCGATCAAGATTCCATTCGTACCTTCTAACCTGTGCATGGGAATGCTGCAGAGGATTAAAAAGAGGAGCCAGGAGAGCTGGGATTAAGCCTATGTCCTTCAGTGTAGGGTCAGTGTTCAGTTTTTAAGTGGCGTGGCGTACCCTTGCCCGGCCTACGGGCAGGATGTGGCTGACCTGAGTTGCAGGCAGGCATCCCGCTGGGCAGCAGGTAAGTAGCTGGTGCTGGCACACTTTATTCTGCGGGGAGACAATCAAGGAGTTGATTCAAGAAGGAAACATAGGAGAAAACACTTCAAGTATTTCTAGACAGATCTGAAACCTGGTGGGTTGATGGCACGGCTATTTACGCTGCTTCTCTCAAAGCTGTTGTTGTGGAATAAAATCAATTAAAGTGGCAAGTAAAACTGTTGTATTGGAAAAAAAACAACCCCATGTAATACACAGTTACTTCAAACCCTTGCTTCTAGCTGCAGAGACCACTTCAAAATGCATTTTCCTTCTAATTTTGGATGGACCAAATGTTTCCTGTCTCTGTTTCTAGCCGTAGGCAATTTTTACAATACGGCAAGAATAGGAACGCAAGTATGCGCTTCGAGTTGGTTTCAATACAACTTTGGTTCGCCAGCCAGGCAGCCAGAAAAGAATCTTAATCCTAGGCACAACCAGCGTTTAAAGGAAATCAGTATTCTCCCTCAAACTTCCTCCCCTGAGCAGTTCTACACCCATATCCAGAGAAGCCCCTGTGCCAGAACCCAGAGGATGAAGGCAGCATCAGTCCTGGCGCTGCCATGCGACTGTTGCATAGAAAGGATGTTATTTCCTGGTGCGGGACAGAGAGACAGCTCCGCACAGATTGATGTGCCAGAGGTTTTGCTACCAAAGCCCCCAGACAAACAAACCCCCCCCAGGGTAACAAAACACCAGTAACTAGATAAGCACCAGAGAAGTAAAATCCATGTTTAGGGTTTGCCTATTTTAGCAGAATGCCCTCAGAAAGTAAAAGATTTTAGGTCTTTCTGGCACAAGAAGTGTTGGCTGAACCCAACAGCCACATCTCTCTTAGACCAAATGGGCCAGAGCCTGCTCTCAGCCTCTAAGGACAAACAAAACAGCTCACGTCAACATGGTTGAATTCCATTACTCTCCAAAACCAGATTGGTTTCACTGAATGCTAACCTGAGTTGCGCTAGGGAGTTGTCTGGGATCACCAGCTGCACAGGATGGTGGGTTACACCAAAGCACCCAAGACCCCATATCAACAGTTGAGCAACAAGGGACTCCCACCAGAGAGTGCCCATGCTCCACGCTGCTCCGTTTGCAAGTCCTCAAATGCAGTCTCCTATTCACATCAGCTGGCAAGAAGTTCCTGTCACAGGGGTATTCCCCAGAGCATTCAGACACATACTAATCAGGGTGGGAGCACCAAAGTAACACTCCTTCTCCAAGTACAGTCAGCAGTGCAGCATTTGGTAACCTTTTACAGATTGAAGTCTCCAGGTTTTATTTCTAGAGAGCGTGTGATTCCCTGCTAAGGCCTGAAGGACTCCTCTGCCCCCTTTCAAAGGTGCCATCATTACTTTATTGTCAGGGACTTCCCATGAGACTGACCTATTTACTTACAGTCTGCCCTGTCCAGATTGCCTTCTACAATGTCAAAGATGGTCCCAAACCCCTAACACCACAGCAACAAAGCTCAAGAGGAAAGCACATGAACTAGATCCTATGGGCATCAGTGCTGCCGTAGCCTGTCGACCTAACACAAGGGTGGAGAGGCCAAGCCATGACAGCCCTGCTGCCCGGCCTGCTCATCACTCTTCTCATTTCACCAGAGCAGGTGTTTCAACCCAGCTTCTACATCACAGCAGGTGGCTTGATGCCACAGTCATATAAATCACACAACACCTAAATCACTAAATAAGACTGGGAAGATTAAGGTGATGAGCTGCTAAGGGCAAAAGAAAAGGTCAAATGCTAACACATGAAGTGTAAAAATAAGTAAGTGGTGCCATGCCAGAAGACAACTGGAAGGACATCAACAGCAAGTCTGCAATTAGAGGTGGTAGCTGTACTTCTTCACACAGGAGAGCTGCCTGCACATTTCTGAGCCTTTCCACTTTCACTTTTTTTACCTGCAATTAACAAGCCAAGCAAGCCAAAGAGAAGCACCTGACATTTATAATCTGTCCCTTTCAAATCCGAACGCTCATTTGACACAGCGAGGGTTAAAACACTTCAACTTGCACATGCCCACCCACAAACACACCCATCTCAACAGTAGTGGAGTTTGATTGAGTCTTATTGCAGCTAAAATATTTTAGGATGCTAATTAAAATGCATCCGGAGAAAGCTATTGATCTGTTGCTAAAAGTCAATACATTAAGAAAAAGGAGCAGGATTACGAACTCTTGGGGGTTTTCTATTGGGATATGGGGTTTTTGGCTCACTGCTTTCTAGTAGCCACATCAACTGGGCTTTGCTCTCTGCTTGGGAACTGGTGGTTTATGTTACTGCGAGACAAGTGATGTATCTTGGCTTCAGCATGGAGACACGACATGAGATTTGCTCAGGCAAAAGAAACCCCCATTTGCAAATAAATGCTTTTTAACGGGTCAGTATGGTTGAGAAAACAGGCAAAAGCAGCCTCTCAGCTTTGTCCCTCCTCTGTGTTTCCTCTTGCTGCTCCAACTATGTGGGGAACGGAAAAAGAGGTGGGTTGTGGGTTTGTTCTTGTTTTTTGTTTTTTTGTACTTCAAAAAGGTAAGGAAGGCAGGTAACAGTGTCACCCTGGCCAGGGCTCTGCTTGGCAGCATGTCCTCCAGCATCCCTGGCTCTGACCACATGAGGATCCCAGGCACACAGGGCTGCTGAGGATGGACACTGCAGACTGTTTCCTCAACCTCCACAAATCCGTGCATTGAGTACTACAAAAGCAGAGGATCTTGGGGTTATTTAGACACATTTCAAGAGCTCTGCCAAGCACAGGAAATCAGCAATGGACTATCAAAACAATCCTATTTCTGGCCTTCTGAGTAGTCAAATGCGAAAGGTCAGCAGGCACAGCCTAACTTCCCCTTCCCACCTCTGAGCTCCCTTTTGACTCCCACTTCCATGTGATATCTTACTGCAGTGAGAGTCAGCACATCTTACGATGCGACAGTCCCTCCCACTTTGACACCCGCACCCTCCTAGCCCACTGCAAACAAGACAGGTGAACTTAAACATCACAAGCGTTTCTCCTGGCATGGCCCAAACCCTCGCTTGACCCCTCCTTACCAGCATGCCATGTGCTGCTTCTGTTCCCACCTCGCCAGAGCTTCAGTTCAAAGGCACCCTACGTGAGTACTGTCACCTTCCCACACAGATCCGACCCCAGGAACAGGATAAGCACACGGAGCACGTTTTCAGATCATCATGACAGCAGCAGAGGAAACACAGGGGGTAAAGGCTACTGCAAGGGCTGTGCTAGTGGGCAAGATCTGCCAAGGGAAGAGTCTGTGCTCCCAGCTGCCCTTCCCATGAGAAAGCTGCACGACTAGAAGCCGTGCTACTTACTCCAGCCATCCGACTACAAAAGAAACTTTTGAAATCTACAGGTCATAAACTTTTAATTGGCCAGGGCAGAGTGGCTCAGTAGGAAAACCCCCCTTTCTCCCTCCCCTCTGGGCAATGAGCTGAGCAAGACTCTTGTTTAAAAAAAAACAAAACCATTTAACTCTTTTTGCTCGAAGTAACATGGAAAAATGTATCCACATTACAGGTAGTCAAGAAGATACTGTTAGTAAAAATATGCTGCAAGAATAGTGTATTAGTGGCACTTCACAGCAGTTCTTAACATTTTCAGACGTAGTGTCAGCACGATGCTTTTTGTCTATCTGAACATGCTTTTCGTTAACAGGAAAGGAAGAAAGTCACAGCATGTTGCCAAATATGATTTGAACAGAAATAATCCCATAAGAAATACAGTATTAATAATTTTTTTTTGCAGTGAACACAAAACTGTAAACTGGATCAGTGTGTGTGTCTTTCAGCATCAAATTATTCAGTAATAAATACGACTAAGTCTTAACAGACCATGGAGTCAAAAGTTCCCTTAGTGTCCAGTTTTTTAGCAGCTATTGAATGTTTAGGGATGCCCAAGGCACACCTCTGCAGATTCTCTACTTTTATTACTGACATACGAACAACAAGAAGAAAAAAGAATCCATTCACCACTCAAAAACGTTTATCTGCATAGTAAGAATTTTTCTACTACTATTTACAGGAAGGGCTTTTAGTGCAAAAAACAGGAAGTGATGTATTAGCTGTAGTGCATCGAGCACGTCTCGTACAGTTTCACTAATTACTAGTTGGCATCACATCTTGGGCCGCCAGCCATTAATGAACTGTAGTATTTTCTTAACCTGCAATTTGCTTAGCTTAAAGTCTTCTGACAGGATTTCTTCTGTAAGCTGAACCAGTAAATTGCCATCAATCTTCTCTGTAACAAAAAACGATATGACATCTTCTGACAGGCCAATAAACCTCAGCGATTTAGACACTTCCTCTATTGAGAGTCCAGAAAGGTCTGTGGGTGGCTGCCAGGGAGAGCCGTCCCCACAAGATCTCGGTGCTAACTGGAGATGGAGGGGAGATGAGAAGGGGTAAGACACAGAGAATGTGTCCTGCATGCCCTTTTTAACGAGATACTGATCTTCCAAGAGGTCTGGAGAACCAGTTTTCGACTCCTCCTCGGCACCATCTATTTTCAGTGGCAAGGGACATATGTCTGTAACTGTTTTCTCTTCAGTTGACTTCGGTGCCCGAGGAGGTAAGGCAGGACACGAATGGCTCTGCTTTGCGTTGCCAACTCCCAGAGTTTTCTCATCAGTGCAGTCTAGAGAGTAACTTGCTGACTTTGGACAGCTAGAGATGGTGTTTGTGAACTCTGCTGGGGTCAGCGGGGGGCACCCCGCTGGGAGCTCACACCCATCGAAGTCAAAAGTCAAAGGTGCCGGACAGTTTCTCTTTGGCGTACCTGGAGTCTTCTGCCTGGGGTAACTGTAGCTCCTGCTTGGGTCGAGCAGGAAATCACTCCTGTTCAGGCCTTCAGTAGTTGCCGAAAAATGGTTTGGCCAAGATAACCTGGAAGGCAGAGCTTCTGTCGAGGTGCTTCCCAAAGGCATCGTGCTCTCGGGCTCTTTGGATTCGGTTTTCATCATGTTGCAAGGATAGCAGGAAGCAGGTGTGCTCTCAGCTGGGTTGGCGTTGTCGCCCTCTGTGACATTGCTTAAAGAACAAAGCAGAAAGGATGTCATCAGTACGAAAAAATGTGGCATTTGAATACATTCATAAATCATCTGACAGAGTCAGAGGGTGGCTGTCACAAGGAAAGGATCTTTCCTCCGGCAGAACTTCTCAGATTTGAAATAACAACACGTTTGAATAATGCATTGACAGTTCTTTTACTGCTTCTACAAGCCTGACAAGGTGCTGATGTACCCAAAAGCCTCCCGTCTTGCTTTTTCAAGCCTGTAAAGAGGTAGATGTCTCAATGCAGTTCTGTGTCATCTCCCAAATACTCAGTTTTTCCACTGTTAAGTTCCAGAGGGACACCACTGTGGAAAAGGGACAGCCTCAGATAACGTCCTGTATTTTATGTTTATATACCACAGATGTGTTGTGGTGTGCAATACCTCCTAACGGGCACAATCTGCAGTAGACCCAAGCTTGACTGACATAAGAGATGACCAAAAAGCCCTCCTGGAGCCAACATTTTCATTTGCATGTGCATGGGGCACAGGTTCCTTCCCCACTGGTCACCAGTGCAAAAACCACATGGTAATGCAGAATCATTAATGGTTACTGCCAAAGGAAGAGCTGTACCTGGAAGGGTGAGCAGACCTAGCTGTGTGTGCTGAAGAATCAGGCTTTAAGTTTATTCCACAGTAACTTGTCTGTGTATCCATATCCTTAAAAAAAAAAGTTTTCCAAAGCACCTAAGGAAAGTTACCCTGCCCTACTTCCAGGTGGCAAACTAAGCTCAGCCTGTCCAAGGGAACTGATGGCTATATCCAGGTGTTCCCCAGAGACTAAGATGCCACCAAAAGCATGTGATCTGTTATCGAAAGCAAACGTCTGCTGCTTCTATGCCACCTCCTACAAGAAAGTCTGAAGGACTGGGTTGATCTTTGCAATTTTGGCCAATTAAGCCAGAACACTGGAAAAGCAATTAGCAGATTTATAAAATCCTTACTTAAACCAGAAACCAACAGTTAAAAAAAAGTTGTTTTAATTACTCACCTCCCTCTCCTGGAAACAAACTACTCAAGAAACTCAGTAGTTGTACCATGACAGCCCAGTAAAAACTGCTGGTGGAGGGCAGCAGCTTTCAAAAAACCAGCACAGCTCTGAATGGACAGACACAAGCCCAGGTTCCTGTGTGCTTACAGTGATTCAGGGAGGAAGCCAACCCTGACTTGCCAGGCTCAAATGCCAAGTGCAAATGTGTAGAAGCTGCTCTAATCTATATCACTGAAAAATCAGTTACAAAACTCAGCCCTTACAAGATGCAGCTTCTCTCTACCTAACCATCCACCCCATGCCCACCAAATTTTTCTGTAGTCAAGTTTATGCCACTAAGTCTGCCATTTAGAAGCATCTGGAGGTTTGCAATCACAGAGATTTATCCCGCTCCCTTCCCCCCTCCTTGAGGATACAGTCAACTGGTCCCTTCTGGCTGCCTGAAGGCCAACTGGTGCAACACACAGTGCAAAGCATTTTTCACAGACCGAGCCATTGGGCTGCTCAATGCAGAGACAGCTAACCCTACAGAGGAATCACACTGATTGATCCCATTTCTGCTCTCTAATTCAGTGCTAGGAATGGGAACAATTAATGATTTAAAAGATTAACGGAATAATTGAAAAAGTAACATTTTCAAAGTGCTTCCTTATTTGTCCCTCACCAAAATGATTAACTCATTAGGACTCACTGCTGAAGGGCACAAGAGAAGCCTCAAACATATTTTTATACAGGCAGATGCCCTGGTTCTGGCTGGGATAGGGTTAGCTTTCCCAAGGACAAATCACATTGCTTTGGTTTGTGTTTAGGATACTGGCTGCAGTCCGTCACAATCCAGAAAATAAGATCATGGGTAAAAATGGCAAGACTTGAAAAGCAACTTCACATGCTGCCAATTTGCTCGCAGCTTTCTCTGCAGGACTACAGCACCTCTACCAAAATGGAGGTATCTGGTCTGGACTGAAGCTGGAGATTAGTTTCTTGCCAATATTATGATGTTGAAGGCAAATAATACCACCTGCATTACTGAGTAACTTAATTCTCACTGTTCCTGGTTTCTTGGAAGACAGATGTAATCTTAGCTACAAAGACAGAAAGCAGCATTTGGTGGGCTCCAAATTCTGGGAGGTCTTGTGCTTGGCCTCCTATGGAGTAGGCCTTGACAGAGCTACCCAACAGGCTTCATAAAAACAAATGAGCAGCCTTGATCTAGACTGATCACTGCCAGATACATGACACTAAACTGCAAATGTGCAGTGTGGTTTTGGATGGCAATTCCAGCCTAAGTTATTAAACCAGTGGCATCTAAGCTGAACTTATTTCAGAGGCATTTCAGATCGATATGTAATATCCAGACAGGTAGTATCCTGTCATTGAAGAGATACCAAAAATAATGTCAACAAGATATTTAAGGCAGAGAGCAGGCCAGACTTCAAAAAGGTCTACCAGCTTTCCAAAGCCCAAGGAAGAACACTGCATTGCTAGGAAAATGTACACAGCCACAGAAGTCAAAATTTACTATCAACTTTCGACTAAACTTGAGTGGATTTTCTAGTTTGTGGGTTAGGTTTGTGAAGTGGGTTTGATCTGGAAGCTGTCTGGCTCCCTTCCACTACACCTCACTTTGCACTCGGTGGTGTCTGCTGGCCTCTCTGTTCTCCATCACACCCACCCCGTAGGTTCCCATGTAGTTGGCACAGCACATTTCTGGATTACTGCACCCCTTTGGAGCCCCTGATTTATCAGAGCTGACGGCACTGCAGGCGTGTAGCACTGAAATCCCCCCTGAAAACTAGCTTTGAGATATTCTGGTTCAGAGACTCAAGCCTTTCAATAAATATTCAGAGTTGTACGGGATACTCCATTTAGAAAGCCAGCATCAGCTTACAGTGAGATTACCTATAGCAGCATGTGCATGCATTTAAGATATATTGCTATGTCCTATCTTATAAAAATCTTCTGCTGGAGCTCTTGAGTCTTTGCAAAAAACTTGATGGATTAGCTCATTTCAGAAAAAGTCAGAAACCCTGATGGGTCCATGCGA
Organism: Laterallus jamaicensis coturniculus; assembly: GCA_022605575.1. Taxonomy (NCBI): domain Eukaryota; kingdom Metazoa; phylum Chordata; class Aves; order Gruiformes; family Rallidae; genus Laterallus; species Laterallus jamaicensis. Next base: position 45,607,537 of record JAKCOX010000002.1, read on the forward strand.
TGGTTGGACGTGGTGATCTCAGAGGTCTTCTTTAAGGTTTTTCCAACCTTAAAGACTCTGTGATTTACAAGCAAGTGCCTTCAAAAAGAATACTGCTAAATTTAACTTCCCTAAGAAGTGCTGGCATGGGGTGCTCGCGGCTCAAACACGTACATGTTGTGCAGCCCCGAAGAGTAGTAGGACAGAGTAGGGCTGGGGGAGCGGGTCTGCTGCCGTGCGGGTTTGGCTGTGCGGGGAGGGATGGAAGGACTGGTGGAGGACGGCTTTGAACTCCGCGGTGGGACGGGGGGAGCATTCAGGAGCCTGCATTCCTCTTTTACCTGCACGAAAGAAGAACACTTATGTAAGCAGAGAGAAAATCTGGGCAGCAGCACTCATTCTCAAGCGGATGAAACACATCTGGTTTGGCCTTACGCTGTGAAAGGAAAGAATTGAAAAGGGAGAAGAGAAAAATGATGCTAAGTATATACATTTGCAACAGTATGTGGCTGTCATAAATAAGTCCAGGAGAATGTGTTTTTACCAGTAGAACTACTAGCATTCTTTTGGAGGTTGCTTTTCAGCAGTTTGGTATCCCCTCATTTAAAAAGTAGCAGCAATGAAATGATGTAAATGAACCTGAATTAAACAATGTAAAAGAACTTTCCAGTAATTGAAAAAATCAGACAGACTGTTCCAGGTATTTTACATTTCCTAAGGAGCAATTCATTAGGTTTAAACTTCATTAGTGTTGTTTATGTAGATGTAATAAACCAAGCTTACGTAATGAAAAGATCTCAATAGACTTTGATGTTTTATGACTTACTTCACCGGCGGTACCCAGCCATCCAGCTCTAGGATAATTCCCAGCCTTCCCCCAGCAACCAGGAATAGTTCTTGTCTCCTATTTACCAGATGCTGGGATTCACACGTGGAGCTTCAGTCCTGCTGTAGCTGCCACAGCAGTTCAGGATACAGTTAACTACTAAATGTCCAAGTTGAAAGGTGTGGTGGGCAGAAGAGCCTGTTCAAAGAACGTGCCCAGCCAACAGATCTGCTTTTTGCAGCCAGCCAACTCTGCAGCTTAAAACACAGGACTGCAGCACTGCTTATCTGCCACGTAGTCTGGTCTACCTACGTCTGAGCCGAATGCCAGAATCCATCCCCATCACACAGATGATGGAATCAAGATCTTAATCTCATCAGTACATACTTGGAAGACCAACTTTATTCAGAAGGGCTAGAGGTGAGCAAGGCTGCTGAGGATTAGGCTGCCAGGCAGGATTTTTAAGGCCTCACCACCTCTCCCCTGGGCAGGAGGAGACGTCTACGTTGAGGAGACCTCTACATTGAGGAGACCTCTACGTTCTCCTTGTTCAAAACAGTCTTAGATGCACCAGAAAGGGGACATTTTCTTTGTTTTTGAAAGTTATAGTTTATTTTAAAATTTAAGAACACTGCAGGACTAAGAGTTATCTTAGCAGTTCTGCAACACATAATTAGCAATTAAAGCGATTTAATTTATTGGAAAACAAAATAAACGCGGAACCTTTCGCAATCCACTTCAGCGCTTTCAAAACGCAACAACCCATTTAGTACTTCTGTGAAATGGAAAACTGGGGACTAGGACATTGTAGTACATTTTTTCCCTAATTCAAAACAAGTCAAAATTACAGGAAATGCCTGACAGCATAAAACACTGAAATAAATCTTGCTCTAAGGGTTCTTCTTTGCTCTTTCAAGAAAAAAAAAAAAAGAATCAATTTTACTCATGTTTGTTATTGAATTCAGGCATAAAACTCTTCAACCATTTTAGTGCTGTGCCCCAAGGATGCCTAAGGACCTATTTATTTTTTTTCCAAGTCAGACTAGGCAAAGTTACTACTGCATGCTATTGAATATATACTCATGGGGTTAGAGGGACCAGCCAGAGGAGCTCTTGGAGCACAGTAGACGGTCAAGGAAAGGTTAAAGGGATTCTTTCTTGGGAAGACTGCTGGTATTCAAAGGTGCTGGCATAACAAATGATGCCAAGCTCCCTTGCTGACCTAGACTGCAGATGAGAACAAGGCCATAAATAATAGTGATTTGCAGTCCCAGTTGGTTCCCATCACAAGACCAGGATTACAGCTGGCAGACACAGCCCTCAGGAACCCCAACAGAGGAACAGAAAGGAGAGATTCTGGAGATTAAACAGACAGGAGCAAGGGGAAACTTCAGAGAGCTACCCTCACTAGGTCTGACTGAACAGCAATAAAACATATGCAGGAGAGGAGGCTAACAGCCATGGCACGTCATGACCATCACCTCGGTGGCTGCTGCTCTTCCTAGGCAGTTCTCTTTCAACCAGAAGCTCTGGATGCCACACAGCTGCCAGATGCAGACAAAGTGCATTGGCACTGCCCGTCCCAGGGCTTCTATTCGTCATCGCCTGAGCTCTCTGTGCTCCAACACTCCTTCCTGTGACCCTTTTCTGATGGTGTTAACACTGATTTTAAGACCTTTGCTCCCTTCCCTTGGTGCCAGCCCAAGCTACAGCAGCACCTCCTGGGCCCTGGGGTGTCAGTCCTGAATCTGGGAATCTCAGACACCCATTACACTGACCTCTTCTGAGGCCACTGGGATAAAACACAGCCCGTTGCTGGCACGGCCACCAGTGTAACACAAAGTGGTTCAAAGCTCCTTGCCAACAACAGCCTGAACTGCCGGCACGCTCCACCGGGGATGTGCTTTAAATCAATCAGGAAACTGATTTTATGTAAATTAGCGTTTGGGGACTGAAGCAATTTCTCATTTACAGGCCTTAGTTCAGAGATCGTTTACCCCTCCCCCGCTTCTGCCTTCATGCTACTTTGATTTTCTGAAAGGTATTTAGGAAATAAGCATTAGACGTCAGAATGCTTCATATGCTGCCAGTGAGAAGAAAACCAGAAGAGCTTCTCAAGCATCCAAATGTCCTTTTCTCTCTCCTACAAACAGCTCCCGTACACACATTTTATATTTAGGGCATGCAAAAAAAAAACAACCCAACAATTGCCAGACAACCTTTATACAGAAATGCAGAGGAATGTCATTCTAGAGGGAGTGATGACTAAACCGCATGCTCATCAGCAGCTCCTGAGATCTACTTATTCTATAAATACCCTACATGGAAACCGTGCAAACATTTCCTTGGCCCCAGCCTACTGATGAATTCAGTAGATCACTGATACTCATTCCAAAGCTGTTCCAGGAAGCTACAAAACTGAGTCTATATCATCTACAGAGATGCAGTCATTTTTATTTCTTATGGGGTTACACCCCCTGCCTACCTCTAAATGCAAGCTAATATCTTTACCAGAAATTGGATCTCCTGCACAGCTAGAAAGCAATACCAAAATTGCTGACTACGCTTTTCCTCAGGGACATAAGAGACATGACAAAATCGCACCCTTTTCAAAACTCACATACCTACCCCAGACACCACCCTGCTGCCTCAGATGGGAGTCGCAATGCCACAAGATTTCCCCAGGTGTGAAAGTCCACACCAATGCTGGGCAGGTGGGTCCACAGCTCTCCCAGCATCCCATCACCCAAGCCACAGGCATGACTTGAGACACCCAATGCCTCAGGCATGATGTGGTGGGGGGCCTGCAGCCCCCTGCCAGGATGGGAGGGCTGCCCTCACCCTGCTATGGGGGCAGCCTTCCTCCCCCATTTCACTCTTGAGGCTCCAGTGCTCCCTTGACCCTGTGCTGTAGCAGTTCAGCTCACAGAAACGAGCAGGAAACTAATCATTTTCCAGATCCAGACCTGGCTGCCTGCCCAGGCGCAGGAGTGCCAGAGCCAGCACAAAAGAGGAGCCAGGACCATGAGGCTGGGAAAGGAGAAGAGGAGGAGGGTGGGACCAGACCCACACCATTTACATCAACGTCGGCTGCCAGGGAACCTCATCCCAATACGGTGCTGCTGGGCTCCTGTCCAACAGAGTCTGGACAAAGTGTCAGTGCGTACCTGACCTCAGAGGCAAGGAATTACTCTTGGGTTCCTGCACTTAGACATTACACGTAAACACTCTTTGCTCAGACGACGTAATGTCTTGACTTTCCTGTCTTTGCTGAAGCTGCTGCAGCAGCTTTTTGGGGAAGTTTCTGCGGCACAGTCCAAGGCCCACAGTTGCACATGTGGTGCCTGCACTGGTGTTCTCCCTTCTCCTTGCTGAGCCCTCCAGCAGCTGCACAGCTGGCCAGGGGGATCCCCACAGCAGCCCGCTGCAGCCTAACCCAGCACAAATAAATATAACTTAGCTTTCAACCAGATCATGACCTGGCTCATGATGGGGAGGCTACAGCTAGCACTGCTGGACTGTCAGACAGGAATAGGAAGGGGGTGGGATTACCATAGTTTGCTGCAATTTGGCCTTATAGATGAGTCTCAGCTTACTGTGCAGCCATGCTCTTGACAATATCACTCGACATGCAACCTGCAAAACTAATTTGTTAAATTATAATATCTGTCAAGATTAATGTGACATGAATAGGTGTCATTTAAATTTTGCTAAAGATTCCTAGACGCTCTTTCCTGGGAGAAGTTTTTTTTTTTCCTGTAATGCTTAGGACTGTGTCAAGAGTCGGATTTTCCACCCAGTCCACATAAGCTCCTGTTGACAAAACACATTTGCACTTTCACCTCTGAAGGCTCTGTGACATTTCAGGTTTGGAGAAGTGATTTCTCCCATGAGTTTTCATTAGATACCCTAGGACAGGAAACATGTACCATTTAAAACTGAGACCTCTAGAAGGTCCATTTGTGAACTCTGCAGAGTTCCCATTTACACTGCTTTCTTTCAATAAACAGTACAGCGTGATTAGTTGAGGTCTAGTTTGATAAAGTTTCCTTGAGGTCAGTGACACGTCATATTCTTCAAAATCTGCCACAGACTCCTAACAGAGAACATGATCTTTCATTTTCTTCGAATCCAGAAAAATTCTAGCTGTCCTTATCAGGGCCTGTGAATTGAAGATGCACTCAGAGGATCTAAGGCAGTTAGTTCCAAGTGAGGTCATGTCCCACGTACTTCAGCCACATAAAATATAAGAAAACATGGAAGCCATGCGGAGAGGTGATGTGGAAAGCAAGGGGACAAGTGATTAAGCAGTTCTTAGACCTTGTTTCTGTGAGGAACCCCCCCCCCCCAATACATATAATCTGAAAGTATCAGGATTAAGCTACCTGATCAGTAATATTAAATATAGTCTGGTGATTTTTTGGGCATGACTTACACTTGTTAGGAAACCCACTGAAGTTGTACATCTCAAAGTCGCACCATTTCCTTGCCCTCCATATACCTACCACCCCATGCCCAAGTCTTCCCTATAAAAATCACCACACAAAATCACCAGCAAAGCCAGAAACAAACTGAGAAAAATAACCCTGACTTACCGCTTCTGATTTGGGAGGCACTGGAGGTGGAGGTAGGGAAACATCTGCAGACTTCGTGGTTGCTCCGACAGTCGCAGGAACAGGAAGAGATGCAGTACCACACTTTGATCGGAAAGACCCTCTGTAGTTGTCACATTTGTTCTTCTCACTTAGGGAGCGAGTGAGAGGCTGGTCACCAGCCTTTCCAGACCCTTGGTCTAACCACAGCTCTTCGTAAGGAAGTTCTGGTTTAGTAGGCAGAAACATCGATTCTTCGCTAACTTCAGGGAACAGGTAATCGCTGCTACTGTCGCCAGACTCCTGGTACTGAAGAGCATCATGAGAAAAGAGGGCCCACTCATTACACAAGTCCCTGCAGCCATGGAGGTTCACTTCGCTATTGCCATGCAGGTTGTTTCCATAGACGCACACGGAGAGCCGGTGAAAGGACTGCGTGAGCTCGTCCCGCGCGTAGCTGAGGGAGTTCGGCACGTGGCTGTGCCCAGTGCACCGGGTCTTCTTGGGGCTCTTGCAGTCATCGTTCCAGTCAGTCTTCACATCTCGCACAGCACGGGAGTATTCATCTATGTCAAACTGTTCCTGGCATATATTAAACCAGTGCTGGATGAGGGACTCGTGCCATAGCTCTCCCTTCACCAGACTGTCAGGTAGAGTGAATTTCGGAAGTGTCAAGTGCAAGGGAAAATGCATGGGAATGATTTTGTTGCCACGAAGCACACAACAAACTACCACCGTCTTGGTTTGAATGTTGACAAACTTGTACCTGTGCCCCTCACGAATAAAATGCAGGTCGTAAGGGTTCCTTGGGGTAGGGCTCGGCACAGTCACGTTAACAGGCAGCCTGGTTTTCTCCACGATATTGCGGATCGTGTGCTCACCTTCTTGCATCTGCACCTCCAGTGGGCTGCGGGTGCTGAACTTACCCTTACACTGGAAGGGGAGACTGATGCTTTCGTTGGTCCTGTGGTTCATGCAAATGAGGCAGGGCATTTTGCCTCTTCCTAGCTTACTAATTGAATTTAGTTTCCCGATTTTTTTGAAGATGGTGTTGAGCCGTGACTTCTCCTTTGAAGACTTTGCATACAGGATTTCTGCTTGCCCCATTAAAGTGAGCTCATCCCCTGTACAAAGGGTAATGTTGTAAACTTCGGTATCTTCATTGCATTCCCCTGAAGCCACCTGAAAAATAGTAACAAAATGAAATGGTTTCCCTCCCACTGGAGATAATACTTCAAATCATATAAAATCTATTTAGACTGGACTTAATAACTATATATAGAGAAACTAAACTTTATTTGAACAGCTGAGCAGTGAAGTGCAAGGTGTATAACCTGAAGCTCCGTCAAGTAACCTTTTTTATTGTTTAGCACATTCCTGCATCTTACTTGAAGGGAAAGAGCCACCTGAAACTGCCAAGGAAGGCATGAGAACCAATTTTTAAACACAGGATAAATCCACGTATCCCACCAGTTCAAATACCCACTAGTGTCATGCAGCTATGACAGAGCATGTCTAGGTTCCCTTGGGTATCTTTTTTCCTGCCCCTTTGTTTTTGTTGTTTGCTAAAACGTATTTGCCATGCTCTTGAAGGAAACAAACCTTCTTCTGCCATCTTCAGGTCCCTGAGGAGCAGAAAAGGTGACCTCATCATTACGGATGAAGCACATCCCTTGATATAATCTCTGCCAGACAGATGACATGTATTCCCTGAAGGAGAAGTCAAGAGTAGCGGTGTATCCCATATGCCTAACTCCCCTTCTGCCTTGCTCTCCCAGTCATAGACTTCCTTCCTCATTTTTTTGATCATAATTGCAATTTAAGAAATTAAACAACATATGCAAAGCCATGTGTGTGCTTTTCTACTATGGAAATTGTATTGGAAAGAAGGAAAAAAAAAAAAAGTACAAAACAGATGTCCAAGGGTCATTTGTTCTTAAAGTTATTTCCTTAAGACTGGACTGACTCTTTATAGACAAGACTGCACTGCTTCTTATTTGAATGTTTTAACATGAAAAGCTCTATTCGGGAACCTCACAGAACCCACCCAGCTCTTCCTCAGCAGCAGCAGACACCTACTCATAAAGGAAGGTGCATCAGAGAAACACTACTGGCTTGTTATGGACCATTTGATTTGGAAATACTGAACATATTAAAAACATTGCAAATGAAAATACATGCCAGATTGGTATATCCCCTCTTCACCTCCACAGAACCTAAAGGCTTCAGCTGAAGTCTGTGAAGTTCAAATTCCAGGCTTCAAACTCTGGTGCCATCACAGAACAGCCACTGCATGAAATCAAGGCTGTAATTCCAATCAGCTAATTACTGGGAAGAGCTGTGAGTAAATGTGTCTTCTTGTAAGACGTGGTCTGCAATTCACCCGTGTCTGTACAGTTGTTATGTTCTGCAAGCCTTTCAGAGCGCAGTGGCAGGCAGCTCCGCCGAGGTGTGCTGCCTTAGCACTTCGGTCTCAGGGCTTCCGGGGAGGAAGTCATTCAAGCCCTGAATTATCTAAACAAACACTAATTGGGCTTAATCCAGGAAACTACTAGGACTTTATGGTACGTAATACTCATTCACAGTTCACACTACCAGCCAGCCAGTATTTTGAAACACCGTGATGTGAAGGGAAAGCACCAGGGCTGTTTGCTGCCAACACTCAGTAAGCGTGACACTTGTTGCTGGTTTCTCCTCCAAACCACCACAGAGCATCACTTTGAGCTGTGGCCACGTAGCTCTACCTTCCGTGGAGCTGAGAAGGGCTGAGGACACGAGCTAGGGAGCCTGTTTTGGCAGGGGGGTTGGACCCGATGATCTCTCGAGGTCCCTTCCAACCCCTATAATTCTGTGATTCTCTGTGATTCTGTGACACTCTGCATGTACAATTCAATTACTGTCCCTGTCCTCCCTTTCTGAGAGGGCATGTTCTGTAAGAATATTGGTTATTGGTTATTAATATTGTTCCACACAAATGACTTCTTTGCACAAAAATTTTAACTGAAGACAGTATGGTTACAGCTTCTTCTCACTTCCACTGGCACACTGGCTAGAGCAAGGGAGGTGTCACAACCTACTGCTGCTTGGCCAACTTGCAGTTCCCTGGTGATCCACAAACAAACAAGCAACAGCAGCAGGAAATGGTGGGTTAGATATGAAACCATGGAAATAACTACCTGGTCGAGCTTCACAATGAAGGTCTCATGAAGCAGCTGCTTATTAATGGCAACCATTTCAACCAGCCAAACAGCAAAAGGATTTTCAGATTTGACAGGTATGTTTAAAGACAAAATTGCTCTCAATTAAAAGGAATTGGCAAATAGTCTTTGTTTTAAATATAGTCACAGCCTAATAATAGGAAAAATAAAGCTGAATTTTACTGCGCTGGAACACAAGAACATTTATGCCACGGGTCTAGTTTGGCACTGTGAGAAAAATTCTATACTGCACTCTTCCTTCTGAACAAAAGTACATCAGCTGATGTCCAAAACTGCAGTAAAAAAAAATTAAAATGTGAAATTGAACATCTAAGACTGCACACAACCTTGTCCCTATGCATTAAACCTTACTACGGTGAAGTTATGGCTGCTGGTACACAGCAGGCTAAGTATATTTGAAAATTTAAATTCTGAAAGTCAAGAAAGGTAACTCCTCTCTTCTTGTGTTAGGTTAATTCATTCATTACCACATGGGAGCTAACATCCATAGAGCATACATGAGAGGTTCCAGGACATAAGCAAAAAGTTTATCCCTCATTCATACGTTACATAGCAATCACTCTAAAATCCTGTCTCAGTTTTTGTTTCCCATATTGCAAAGCTGTATGATGTTTACTCTGTCCTGGTAGCAATGACCCACAAAAATCAAACTTGCTGTCTTGTCACTCAAACATTTCACTTTATTAATGGCCACAAAACTTAGGAAAACATCAACAAATAGGGCCATGGGCCTCAGCACAGGACATCAGATGAGACTGCTAGAATACTTCAGGTGGGGCAAGACCCTTAGAGTCATCTACTAGTCCTACCTGCTCCCTCAGAACAGGTGTAGTTACAGCAGGTTGCTTAGAGTCACATCATGTTAAATTTTTAATTTCTCCAAAGATGGACATCCACATTTTCTCTGGGCAACCTCTTTCTGTGTTCAATCATCTTTGTAAAAATCTAGTTTTTTCTTATATTAGAGCAGACTCCTCATGTTCCAGCTGGTGCCTGTTGTCTCTTGTCCTTCCACTGGGCATCTCTGATGAATCCATTGGGATTCTTTATACCCTCCCGTTAGGTCCCCTCAGCCCTGTCAGGGCTGGACAAACCCAGTTCTTTCTGCCTCTCCTAATGTGCAGTTTGCTACAGCCCCCTGACCATCTTAATATACAGGACTCCCCCCCCACATGCCAATGTCTTCCTTGTATTAGTGTGCTATCACTAAAGACATTTCCAAAACTGGAAGCAATACACCAGGAGTAGCTTCACAAGTGCCAAATGGTGGGAAATAACCACCAACATCAAACAGCTGTCTATGCTCTTGCTACTTAAGCTCAACATGCTGTTGGTGGCCTTTGCCACACCACTGCTACCGCCTACCAGGTACCCCTCAGACTTTTTCCACAGAGCCACTTTCTAGCTTGTCAGCTTGTTGCAGGGCTTACGGCATCCCAAGTGATGGGCTTTGTGAACTTCACAGGGCTCCTGCCAGCCCAGGCATCAGCTGAGCAGAGCAGCTCCTCAGGACAGATTTGACTCACACCTAATAGCACGCCTAAAGACAACGTGATCTGGGAGAAAGTGCGTATCCTAAACTATTCCTAAAATGTAGAATGGGTAACACCACATCAGACTTGGCTTCCTCTACCCTCTAAGTTTCCAGCACTGACCCAACAGGATTCCCACCTTCAAGCATCCCTCCTCTCCTTCACCGGCCTAGAGCATGTCCTGTGCATGCTCCAGTTCTCGCTGTGAAATTACTGGTGGGGTGCAACAGAACCCCGTGCTATTTCAGATGCTTGGACTGGTTAGTGGCATGTCCCAACCCACGCACGTGACGCAGCATGTCACTGGGGCATGACACCACACTCAGAGCAGTAGAGTTAAGGCAGTCTGGAGCACAGACTGATGCAGAAATAACTGGCAAACTGTGAGAATCTCCTCCTAAGTCTGGACAACAGGTAACACTACAGAAGGCAGAATGCACCTGAGAAGCTTTAATTCAACTGCAAAACATACCCAGGAGGGCGCACTCCCGTCTGAGCACACCTCCACTCTGCCCCACACTTTCAGCTCACTTCTCCTGCTTTACCCACATTCGAGCAATGTTCTTGCCTCCTTTGGGACTTCTGACAGATTCAGTTTGTAACCTTCAGGTGTGAAGACCTTGCTACTGGTAGGAAGCTGATTCCAGCTGAAGGAATAGGGTGTGGGGGACGTAGGTAGGACAATACATTTTCCTCAAACATAGTGAGACTACTGTCTGTCATGGTTTGATTTTTTGTGTGTGTCCCCTCCTCACATCTTTCATTTAAACCAGGAATTCTTTGCTGGACAATTCTAGTGCAACAACATGCAGCAGTAACCATCATAAGGCCAGCTGCTGTCATTGCCTGATAAACACAAACTCTCCTCCAGTTATTAAACTGCTAGTCTTGGGAGCATTCTGAAATAACTTTCCTGGTACATGATTATCTTCATGGTTGCTCTCTCTGTTTTACACATTATAACAATGATGCTTTATGCATTATAATGACGATTCCTGCAGTTTTACTTCCCCCTCGCCCCTCTTTTGCCCTTCCCAGCCAATTTTCACTTTCTGTTAATAGGTGAGAATAATCAGTGCTCCCAGCTCTGTGGGAGAGGTAGTGCTTGCCATACTATGCTCCAAAGCCATCTAGAAATCACTAGCAGTTATTCAAATTGAACAACTCCTAGTGCAGAGGACCCACAGAACCAGAACCTACTCCACGCTGTACTTACCCCTCCACCTCCCTACTGCCAGGTGTCGATCCACAGCAACCATTCACTATTGATGCCAGGAAAGGTTACTGGCTTATCAAGCACACTGCAAAACAGCAGTGGCTTAAGTCACTATAATGCTTTAAATTTTAAGACTCCCGCAATTCAGTAACAATTCAGAAGCCAATTACATCTACTGCAGAAGACAGGCATCAGGAATGTGATTAATGATTATTCAGGAAACATGTTTCTTTTGGGAAGGCTCAAGTATATTCTTTCTTTTGGGAAGGCTCAAGTATATTCTTTCTTTTGTTATAGGAAACTCAGGAAAACAGATTTGATAACACCTGAGTCAATATCCTGTCTTAGACTTCAGCTGCTCAAATTAGTTATAATTTGAAGTAAAATTCTTTAATCACTTGGACAAATATGAACTCTTTATAAAATTATCAAGTCCACTTCTTATATGTGGCCACATGTCACTTGTCATACCTGCAGATCTTGCTAGATTACAGCAAGCATTGTATCCACAGTAAAAATTCCGTTAGGATTTCTTTTGGTAGAGGCTCTTTTTAACACTGATGTCTCAAATTCATAGTTATTGCATACAGTTTTTAACTATTAAAACCAAGAGACCAATCAGAGCACTTAAGATACCCCCTATTTATTTAACACTTCACAGGTCCAAAAAAATTAGCAAAGATGACTTTACAAACAGCCTTTGGAAGAGCTATTAGCAGGAAACATCAATGTCTGTCTCCCAAGACAGAGGACCAGCAAGTACGACTCTTCATGCTGGCACAGACGTATTTCCCTCTCAGCTAAGAGGGATTTTGCCCTCATTACTACATTAAAAGCTGAAGGAGCTGGGCTTGTTCAGCCTAGAGGAGAGCAGGCTGTGAGGGGACCTCATTGCAGCCTTCCAGTACCTGAAGGGAACACACAATCAGGAGGGGAATTAACTTTTTAAAAGGGTAGACAATGGCAAGACAAGGGAGAATGGATTAAAGGAGAGAAGGTTTAGATTAGATATTAGGGGGAAGTTCTTCACAGAGAGAGTGGTGAGGTGTTGGAACAGGCTGCCCAGAGAGGTGCTCCGTCCCTGGAGGTGTTCAAGGCCAGGTTGGATGGGGCCCTGGGCAACCTTGTGTAGATCCAGGCCTGACGTTGGTGGCCCTGTCTGTGGCAGGGAGGTTAGAATTGTATGATCCTTGGGGTTCCTTCCAACCCAGACCATTCTATGATTCAGTGTGGCTTAAGGATATCTCAAATAAACCAAAACATTCAAAAAGTGACCCTAAACTTGACAGGTAATAACCACAGAGCTCTAACAGAAAGTGTCTCTTCTCAGGAAGACCAGCACACGAAGCCCCTGCGAGGCAATGACGCTTGCTCATGGCCCTGGCATCCATCTGCAACATGATGTGGGGAGGAAACAACTGAAGCACTAATTCTCAGGGTGACAAGGACTATGAATTGCCTGCAAATTTGGAGTTAAAATCTGGACGCAGACTGATTTCAAGAAAGCTGTCATTGCAGCATTAAAAAATGCCAGCATGGGTTATAGTGTTCTAAACAGGCAGTTTTTGGAAACTCAGGGCAAGCTCCTCAGAACCAACATGATTGCAACCAAATCAGGGGATCAATTTTCCTTTCTTGTGCTGCATTAACATTTGTCCAACCCTCCCCTTCCCCCTCAACAACCAATCCCAAAACCATTGCACAGCTTTCACTATATATTTACTTCTGACAAAACACACAGTCTAAGGGCCAACACAGCCAAGTCACCCTGAAAAGAGGATTACATTAAAAACATAATCAAATTGGGTATTAAAAGTTCACATCAGCCAAACAATGTCTTGGATAGGAAATAAAGAATCATTACAGGGCTAGCTCCCTAACCTACCTCTCCATCCTGGAAAGGCTCTGCAAACAACTTCCCAACCTCTCCTGGGAGACTGAGTGCTATTGTCAGGACAAAAATGATACCCTGGAAGATTTGAAGTGTCCTACAACACCAATTGGCCTGGTTTTTGGAATACAGGAATTCATGGCTTGCCCAATGTCCAGTCTATCGGACAATAATGCTGCTGTCACCCCCAGCTCTGTTTGTGATGACGTGTTACTGACCTCCTTCAAACACCAGCAGGTCCCAACCCCCTGCCTCGCTCAGTGCGCTGCCCAGAAAACCTGCCTTGGTGCAAAACTGTGGGGAAGGTTGGAAGGGAACCCATCTCCCCTACCTACCCCAGGATAAGGTGGCTTAATTTTCTCTTTAACAACTAATGCATCAAGTAAAATTAAAGAAACCCCTTTGAAGAAGATCCTATGGCCTGTCACAGTGAGCAGGTGGTTCTCTAAATTGCAGTGCTAGCAGTGAGATCCTGCTGGAGCAGGAAAGGTTTTACACAGAGGAGGAAGGATTGCACCAAGCTGAACCACAACCATGGCACATTGGCACATGCAGACAGACCTCAGCCAGCATAGACAAAACCATGCTGGAACTCTCTGATGACACCCTGTAGCTCTACAGGCTCTTTCTTCAAAAATTATCAATGAAAAGACTTCAGTGTTTGGAACAGGAAAGAATTTCCAGACTTCAGAGTTCCTCCTCATCTTAAATACTTCATCAGATATTTTAGGCATTTTTTTTCCCTTTTGATATCAGATAAGCTACCTTCTGATACTCTTTTCTGAATTCAAACAGGCACACTGCATTGGACAGAAATCAACTGTACTTAGTATTCCTCCCTTTGCTCTAATCAGTTTGACAGGATCTCCCCTACCTAAAAATTTTAGCGTACAGAATTCTCTTGCATGTAAAGGGTTATTAAACACTTTAATAAATCCTGTTAAATTCATTTATTTTTTTGGAAGACAACAACCTTGGAATAGACTTCTATGAAACTGGAAAAACTGCCAAGAGAAATACTGCCAAGATAACTGTGTAACTAGGTTAAACCTGGATTATCATCACTGTTATTTACATTAAGGAGTATAACTATAATACCTTTTAAAAATGGATTTGATAGCTAACAGTAAGCTATGCTTATTTCTGAGTTTGCTAAATATGGCTAAGAGTTTTAAGAACGCTCATATTAAGCTCAAGATACAACTTTTACATTTTAAAAAGCCTGCAGACAAATACTTTTCTCTCCATAAAATCAAGCTGCAGATTTTACTGTGCCACCCTCTTGATTTGTTCAACTGAAAAATAATGGCACAGCACTGGATAAAGCTAGCAGTCCCAAGGTAGGACTAATTTTCCTGGAAAGAAATGAAATTTTCTTGTTGCCATGATTTGCCAAACTATGTCCTAAACATACAAAAGCATTTTAATTTTTACATGTAGCCCTCACTCATTAAAGGCTCTGTTTCATGGGTTCAGGTTAACGGAGAGCGTAATGAAAACAACCTGCTACCTTGAAAGGCATAAAGCTGTGATGCTAAATGAGTTAACTGGTGAGTTCTCAGCCCTATGACAGTCTTCAGCAGCCTTGTTTCACACCTATAAAAACCAGGGACTAGCTGGAGTCCTCCAACTCTAGCAGTGCAAAAAAAAGCCATTAAAATGTTGTTATACAACCCTTACCTTGCTACATGTGGAGCCAGGGAACTGTGCACCAGCTGTAACAACCATTTTCCCCTGGAAGGTACATGATATGGATGTGTACTATTGCATCCCAGTTCCAGGATGCTCTTCAGTGATGTGTCAACCAAAGCAAACCAAATGAGCCCAAAGACCACTCTGCTCTGCTGGCAGAGCTGAACTGCCCTGCGCAGCGCCACACATACAGATAGAAAAAGGAAGAACAAGTTCTGTCTTCGTAGTGTCCTGGCACTGCACCATAGTGTGCCTGGTGATAGCAAGCCCTCTTATACTCATGGGATTGTTGACCCTCTGAGGAGCCCAAGAGGCATGCACAGGCAAACACAGATCCACACAGAGAACAAGTGTGTCTTTTGGGTTTGGGGTTTTCTTTTTGTTGTTTTTGTTTTCTTTTATGCACAATGCTATTTAGCTGCAGCAATTTTGAGACAAGCAACCTCATCATTTCACCCTGTGTGCTCTCTGAGAATAAGGCTTTCTGGACAGGGATTTGAGCAGCTGCTGCTTAGCAGAGAATAAAATTGAGACTGCTGAAGGGGGAGGAGAAAGGGGGCAACAAACAACATTTGTTTAAAATCTGGCAGGAGCATCCCAATTAGATGAATTATTGGATGGATCATCAGGGCTGCTCCCCAAAGTGCCATAGGACCGGAGAGCCCTTAGAGCTCTTGTTGATTTGAGACTGCAAAAGCCATCCCTAAGAGCACCATCACTGAATGCAGAACAGTAAAGGCTCGTTTGTCTCAAAAAAATCACACTTCCCACACAGTGCTGTTGTTCACTTGCCATGTATATAAAGGTTGTAACAGTTAATCATTTCGACAGGGATAAATATTTATTCAGGGACTACCTTAACGTTGAATGTTATTTCCTCCATGACGTAAACTCGTTCAGGAAATGCTTTAGCCACCTCCTCCACACTGTTAAAATACTGCACTGGCTCCTTAATATCTCGGTCTTGTTCCAGCAGCTTAAACTGCCCTGAAAACAGATGATAAACAGAAGAGTTGTAAGATATTTATATTGGACAACTGTCACTGTGGCAACTGCTGGCTCAACTTCTTCATCGTTTTGCTCGGTCAATTTTTCCGGTGATTAGCAGCCAAACGAGATGAGGGAAGATTGCAGAGTCTCCTGAACCTGCCATGAAAGACACCCAGTTTCATCAGGTTGGAATGAAAAGAATGTGTGGGAGCAAAAGTTAAATTAAAAAAGATCCTTTTATCACATGCTCTCTAGAAATAGTAAATAACTATGGAGGCATTTGTGTTTGTGCACCTGATTCAGTGTACCTACACAAATAGCATTTTTTGGCCCTCAATATAAAATGTTTTACAGAAAGAAAGCACACCCATTATTATAAAAACCCAAAACAATAAACATAAGGGGCTTGTTTATGTTTTTATCATCATCATGAAAAATACTAGTGTAAAACCCTTTTCCCGCTGGGCTTCCCTACAAGTGGAATAGCACCTAACTTTACTTACTCATAAACTAAGCTCTCTAAGAACTTTAGCTAATGTAAGAAATTAAACCACAGATATTTAAAACCCTCTTGAAGATGGTCACCCTCAGAAGAGCGTTAGAAAGAAGTGCTTCTTGCTGACTGTATCTGCCCCCAGCTTGAAAACCTTGACTATGTTTTAAGTCTTACAAAAGGCACAAACTAACACAGAGGCAGCTGTCCTGGGCAGACCTGTCAGGGACAGCCAGGTACATCAACTGCATCTGTGCACTATGAACACAAAATTTAACAACTGTATTTTATAAATACAACGATAAAGAAAGCTTAGACAGACACACGTGCTGCTTCTATGACTTAAAATCAGAAGATCAGAGCAATCTTCCCAAATACAGAAACCTTACTACCAAGTTAAAGGCTGGTCTCAGCAAGAGGTGATGTAGGAAACAACTCCCGAAAACAAGAAAAAGGCTGAGTAAAATCCGTGGTTAGTGCATCTCCTCTAAATCATGCTTTCAAGTTAGCAATGCATGCAGTTACTGGACTATTGTTCCAAAGATTGCTCAACTTCACTACAGTCCATCCAATACATCAGGATGTCAGCCACCTACAGAAATATTTTCTCACTCCTTCAGCATTTTTGTGCACAACACCCTGCTGCCCCTATACACCCCATTTGACTTGAGACTTTTGTGACACATTCAGAGTTCACCCACACTAAACTATTTCAGGCCACCTAGCAGCAGAGGAGGAAACAACTGCAAGCTCGGCAAGCCCTGGCACTCATGAGAAAGACCTGTCCCACTATCCTGCCAGGTCTGTGCACACACACACGTGTGTGTACCAAGAGAGGTGCAAGACCAAGAGCCTCATCTCCTCTGCCCAACCCTGGCACCCCAGAGACACACTCTTCATCAGTATGCTTGTGTACCTTGGTTGTAAGCCTAAATATCATCTTAAAAAAGAAGAAGACTTCTTTTTATTCCCTACTATACATTTTATCTTTCTAACATGACCACAGAGACTTCGGAGTATTATCAGCAGGGTAACTAAAGACATCAGTACTTCCCACCGCCAGACCGCACAGGGCAACTGTTTAATAACCTTCACCACACCTCAGAAATCAGCTGCCTTGGAGCCTTCCTAACTTGGCACCTGCTTCAGGACACACAATTGAAGCTCAGCCAAGACAATTCATGTACTTCAAAGACCAACACTGGGGTAGAAGCAGTAGGACCTTTGGTCTGACCTGGTGAAACCATTCCTGTCGTACATTTACAGCAATATAGTTGACTACCTGGCTTCACCAGGTCAGACCAAAGGTCTGCTTCATGCCTTAGGAGTAAACAAAAGCCATATAAGGAGGACTTTAAGCACCATTAACAATTACACCCAGAGTTTCCTCCACACCTCGAGGAGGAACTCAAGGCTCAAAGATGTCCAGAGCAGGGAAGAGGCATCTGTGTTTAGTAGGTCCAGACATTTTCTTTCCTGTACCTTTGCTTACTTGCTTACTGAAGGAATCTAAAACTTTCATTGTAGACATACCCTCTATCTTGAAAAAGTCGGGCAACTCTTTCTTCCACAGACTTTACAGTACCTCTAGGATTAAGAGCAGAAATTTCAGGAGTGACAAAGCTACACCTGGCAGACATTATGGGTAGCAATATGAAATCTGACAGTAGACAAGCATCTGGAAAAACACGTCCCATATTCCATGGAAACATGCTAGCAATCCTAAATCTGAATTCCTCAGGTTGTTCACTCCAAGCCCCTTTCAGTGTAAAGCAACAGAGAGTCCAGGCAGCCAGCACCTCTGGGCTTAGGGAATCTGGACAATAAGCAGGGAGACACTCAGTTCACCGATGCTGGAAAACGTGTTGTGACTGATGCCAAGGGGAGGATGGGGACAGGTGAACAGAGGAGAGCTATGCTTTTTAATCCCTAGGCCACCACACAGACCATGTAAATTCTGGTTTCAGGATTCCCCTGTCAGCCTCAGCCCAAGAGGAAGACGTGTTCCTCAGGTCTGCAGGTCCTTCACCCTGCAGACACCCTGCTTTCCTGCAAAGGAAATTATGGAGTAGGAGTGTGGTGAAGTCAAACCTCCTCCTACACAGAGTCGCCACATGCCAGGACATCATGCAGCAGCAGGGACTGTGAGTTGTACCATGGAACACCTGGTAACACAGAAAAACTGCTACCCTAGAGCACAGAGCTAATGACTGTTATTTCACAGATAGATACTAAGGGTGAGATGTTCTTAAATTTTGCAGAAGTCAGCACACAGCGTTTGTTCTCCATGGGCTGACCTGAGACTGTTGCTCTCTGCTTACTTCTGAGCTGCTCCTCAGGGAGCACTGCTGTCCTCTTCGATTACTGACGCAGCCACTGGGCTGCGGTGCTAATTGATTACTCAATTTGGGATCCAGGGCACTGATTTGCAGGATTCCCAGCTGTGGTTGCTACTTGAGGCAAGCTGGGATTACAAGTTATAACAGCATTTCATACTTTACATTCCCCTGAAGAAAAACAAAACCCAAAACCACAGCAAGTTTGAGTCACCTCAGACAGATGTAAATCCAGTGGGGCTACTTCTGATTTAACACTCCCTGCTTACGTACAGAACGGAGCTGGATGTGACACCACGTGGAAGCTGCTTAGTTTTTTTGAAACTGAGAGATTTTGCAGTGGCAAAATTTTGTTAGTTCAGAAAGGAATCGAGAATTCTTACTTGAGAGCAGGAACTGAGTTGGGCACAGTAACAAAGCATGAATTCACATGAGTAAGGAAGGAAAACAACATACTGAATAACAACACGTTATACGAAGAATCCTCATCCGGCACTTTCAGAGACAGCAGTCTTTATAATTCTAGGTTCTCTAGTTACACTGTTTGGAAGCATAATAACATTATTTTACTATCCCTGTTATGTATTTAACAACAGATAGTCTGGTGGCAAGAAAAGGCCACTTATCCATTACAATCCAAACTTCCACAAAAAAGTCCCGAATTCCTCAGCACAGAACAAATGCTTTAGGCTGGGAACAACTGGGAGCAGGGTTTGCTATCTATTGTAGCTTTACACATGTTTCTGGAAAGAGAAATAAAAATCAGCTGGAGCCTTGCTTTGGTACAAAGAGATGCTTAGAACCGTCTATGTCGCTATCTGTGCCATCCTCCCCTTCCTTCAGCTGAGCTGCGCGAACACAAAGCCGTCTGTGCCTTCCCTGCTAATAAGCAGCAGTTCACGAGGAGGTTGACTACAGAGGAGTACACACAGATCCCAAAGCATATAATAGAAGGGCAGCATTAATCTCCCCCTGTTACGAAATCAAGAAGTATGCTGTGTATGGAAGCTGTCAGGGCTGGACATTAAAATGCCTCTTCTTTGGAAAAGATGGTTTATAAGTCAGGATTTTCTATAGACAGTTTTTAAAAATTTATTTCCTCGTTGAAAAAGGCATATTTTAAAATTTTTTTTTTTATTGGAGGGAGAGAAAGAAGGGCTGAAGAGGGGCCTGTAATACACATTTGAGCCAGATGTCAAGTAACTAACTAATGGGGAGGAAGGAGACAATTTCTTATTATGTTTCTCCCCAGTCTCTACTCAAGCTGCCATAAAAAAGACAGCATGGCTGAAATACAAGTTAAGTGGACATAAGTTTGGCTTCGCTGCAAGTTAAAGTGGAATTTTATTGCACTTCACAAGAGGCAGGATTTCATCGGGATACTTCACACAACTGACAGCAAGCTTCAATAACTCACAGGGAGATTTAACTGTCTGTTAATTAGGAATTTAACAACAACAGAAAAAAAAAAGAAGGTAAGGAAATCTAATGCTAAAACTCTACTTCCACAGAAGTACCCCTATCTCTCTTCCACCAGCACAAAAAGAATAATGAGATGTTTCTCTAGTAAATCAGTGCAGGTTCAGAAGGATCAAAGATTTGTAATACCTACACGCTCCACTGAGCAGGTGTGGTTGCTCCACTGCAGCCAAACGCGAGGGAGTAATGAACGGCTACTGCAAGCTTTATTATCTCTTTATCTTTCAGTCTGGCCTCTGTCAGGCACAGTACTGGAACAGTTTCATTCTAGTACATATTATCTCTGCAGATTATGAATTCTTATTTCCCTGTGAAGGTACTTATAGCAAAGACAGTAAATCCACTACTGCTAGGTAGAAATGAGTCTGGAATGACCTAAACCAGGGCTCATCCTCAGCTCATGCAGGCATTTATTAAAACCCCACATGAGCAAGAAGTTCAGTCCATTTTCCTCCTTGCTAGAAACTGGCACTGAAATCTGCAGTCAGGGGCATTAGCCAGCCCTTTCTGTCCCGGCCTTCAGGCTGCTTCTGCTGCTCCCACCGCTTCAGTTCCTGCAGGAATTTCGGTTCCTACACGCACTTGCAGCTCCATCCCACCTCATACAGGTTATTTCTGCAGTATAATATCCTCTGTTTTCTTGCAGCGACTTACCCCTCACCTCCAAACAGTACTGCCGTTTCCAAGATTCCAGAATGTTTCCAAGACAGAAACATTCATTTTGTACTGTGTCTGTACTGGACCTAGACCAAGGGAGTCCTTATCTATGGCAAGGGTTCACAGACTGAACAAACAGTTGAGTTTTCATGGATACGAAAGGATGAGAGCACAGATATGCTCAGATGCAAAAAAGAAAACCAGAAAAAAGAAATACTGTTAATAAAAAAAAGTAGCTGCATGTCATCAGCAGGAAACATGGAGGTCACCGAAACATCTGCTCAACTGCGTTAGCTGTAAAATGTTTCTCCAAGGAGGCAGGAGTTGTATTGTCTTTCAGCAGCTTTGATTATTTAATAAGTTTCACATCTCTCTATGTGAGCCTGTATGCAAAGCCCAGCACTCCTCAAGAATGCGCAGGCCGCACAGCAGGGTAGCAGAAGTACTGCAGAGGTTTATGTTTCATATTATTTGTTGACTGTTAACTGCATTTCAGCATTTCAAAGAACAGCAGAGCTGACTAGAAAAGGCTCTCTACCTGCCAGGATACCACCATATTGGAAAATGACGTTTTTTGTCTAACATTTTTTTTTCTTCAGCGTTCTTGTGCACCAAGGTGATGGGAAGCACCTTTGTTTTCCTCCCCAGAAAGATAATCCTTGAGATAACCAGGCAGAATTGAAGAGAATAAGCCTAAAAAAGACATAATAATAAAGGGCAGAGAGAGATGGCTTGATAGGTGTCAGGGACAATGCAGTTGCATGAATTACAAAGTTCACTTCAGCATGCCTGGTTCTCAGATGGACCCATATATCCTTCAGGGTACACAACTGCCCTCAACGCCTGCTGCTGAATTAAATTTGTTTCAGTGGGGAATGATGGAAGAAAATCTCAGTTTATGTCCTTATTTGTTACCCCATCAACTAGATCATAAGGTAGAGCTGATTCGTCCCTACCAACCCTTAGGAAAGGCAGCCAGCCAAGAGCAAGCACGGCAACCCAAAGAGTCTAAAATAATAGATTAAGACACAAACCTAACACCTCAGCCTACATGTAATTTTTCAAAAGATATATTTTATTTAAATTGACATTTGCCAAAATGTCTCTGCATAGAACCTACACGTAGCATTTTCTTGTTGCAAGAAGTGTTTTCATGGCACTGGCCATAGGTGTCTAGACCTGAAAAAAGGGAAAACAAAAAAAGAATCCATCACAATCTTTGATACTGTTATTATGTGTCTAACTGAAATCAAGGTGTAAAGTTAATATTGCAGATCTTTCAGGGACCTACCACCAAGTAAATGAGAAAAGGTTTGGCAGATATGTAGTCATAAGAACGAGTGGGAGATTAATGTCTTGCTTCACATTTGTCACCTTCCAGCTGCTTGATACCTAGCACCTGTTCACAGCTCTCCAGAGGGAGAAGAGCATCTGTGTGCTCAGGTCCTCTGAAGCACCAGAGCTCCTGGGTTCCCACTGTAGAGGGGGCAGTGCAGGGAGGAAGATGCACTGCAGAGAGAAACTACAGTTACAGAACGCTGTTTTCCTTAACAGGAGCAGGAAGTCCACAAATAAACTAGTGCAGACAGGCTCACAGTCTTACTGTTTATGGAGAGGAGAGGACAGGAAAACTAATCATCTGCTTCATCATCTCTGGGTTGCCTGTCAAAGAAGCTACTGACTCCACCTCAGGTTGAGACCTAGCAGCAAGCTAATGTGGATGTAAGGCTACAGCAAGTTCTTCCCCTCAGTCAAAAACAGTAAGACAATGCATTGGTTTAGGTTCATCCTTAGCTGCCATGCTGCCATCTTCTGTGAGCTACAAAAAAAAGGGGTTGGGAGGGCAGAGAAGAAGAAATTTTTTACTGAGTAGCCCACTGAAAGCATACAGGAGACTATGAAAGGGAGGAGAATACAGCAGGAAAATACAAAACAAGAGTCTTAGGTACACAACTTCCAAAGGATAATGGCTGGGCCACAAGCTAGAAAAAAAAGACAATTGATTCTTACAATCACCATGCAATAGCTATTAAACAGACTTTGAAATATTGCCTTTGTTTTTTAAGAGCTGTCTGTCAGTACTTTTTCTTGAGGGGAGAGAGAGGGGTGAAGAAGAGGACCTCCTGTGTCCCCATCTGTACCCAATCTTCTGGAAATTTTGGGAATGTATTAAAAAAAACCCAGATGAAACACGAACTAGAGACAAATCTAAGTAAACATAATACAATTATCACATTAATCAAGTGTACTGGAGCTAAACTTATGGCACTGCAAAGTAGAGGGCAAGGCACAAAGGCACATTCAGTCAGTAGAGATTGTGCAACATTTCATGGGGAAGGAGCCCTTCAGAATGAATAGTTTTACTTCTTGGAAGTATGAGGAAGATTTTGAAGCCCTAGTCGCCTTTATTCCTCTCTGTGTTACGTCTGTGGTACAGATATCCATTCAACCAAGAGAGAATGAGTCAGGCACCCCAGCCTGGCGAGACACGTCGAAGCACAGCATCAGCACGCTGACACATCACCTGTGCGCCTGCACAGACACCCCTTGAGAGATCAAGGGAGGGAATTCAACCACGCTTCCCACACAGCAGTGCAATGCTTGCTAATCAAAACCTCTAATCCTATGCTGGCAAAGCGAAGGGGATGGTACAGCCTAGTGTACTCTTTTCTCTTATCTTAGTTTTATGACTCTTAAGTAGCATAACAGAAAAGAGAAATTCATTCTTCTGGCAGCATAACAAAGAAAAATAAGTTCAAATAGTGACTGATGATCGCTTAAAGCAGATTTAACGCACAGATATTGCATGAGAGAGAATTTTAGGTTGTAGATGATGTACAAAGTCAGACAGGGAAAACAAGCCTAACCTCTAACCTTTGTTTCGTAAGTTATTATCATCACAAATACAAGATTACCACAATGAAATGTTCCATTTTACAGGGTCACATGTTTGAGTGTCTGGACTTTAACTAGATTTAGCTTACTCACTGGGTTATCATCAATCTAACTTGTAATTAACATCTTTTATTCCTTTCCCATGCACTGCAAACAGACACCAAGAATATTCCATAGGCAGTGTGCTAGTTCACACGCTCAAGTGACCATGCAGAGGAGCCTGATGACTACTGCACTGTCTGACTTTCCTAATTACTATTACAAAAAGCTGCTGCTAGTTTCCTGTTGAACAGTAAGAGTGTAAAGACACACAGTTGGTGATGGCATGCCCTCCTGGTGAATAACAGAGCTGATGCAGATGGCAGCACAAAAAGGTATCAAGAGAAAGAAAAGTTACAGAAAGCCCAACTAAACCAACCCAGAGCTGATGTGAAACAGTCTTCAGAAACTATGTCTATGCTTAACAGCAGTTACCCAATGACAAAAGCTTTTCTTATGTGACTACTAGCACTGTTCCCTTAGTCCCAGCATGGAAGCCCACTTAGACCTCAGTTATGAAAACAGGGAGAGTCACTAAAAGTTTAGGGTGCTGGTCTACTACAGCGGCAGTGAGGATCCTTATGAGAACATCTGCTGCAATTGCCTGTCACCAGAGAGCAATGCTGTGTGAGAAGATAAAGCCACTTCACCCCTCACGTAACATAAACCTCTACCAAAACATGCTGTCTTCTATACGAACAGCTGGAAACGAAAATGACATAGAACCAAAGGTGAAAATGTACACTGATTGCAGCTTTTACTGCACTTGGAATCACTTGTCTCTCAAAGCAAATACTTTGCTTCCATTTATCTGTTAACACTGATTCAGGGCTAAATATCTGTCCTAAGGAGAGGAGACCCAGTTCAGATAGGTCAATGCAAGTTGACGGTCAAAACCCTTGCACTGGATAGCAAAAAACTGACATAACAGCATCTTACATGGTACTGCTTAAGTAGATTTCCCATTTTAGAGAAACAGATTACCTACATTTAAAATGAAGATGCAGCACAGGTTTATTCTGCCTTTGAACCTATTCTTAACTAGGTGGTCTCCTCCCAAGCCATCAGTATACACTCGTCCCAAGACATTTATCAAAAGAACAGGGGTGTCTACAACAGACAACATTTAATTAAAGCACAGACGAAAGTTACAGAACAAACTCCTAGTTAACATTTGAAATGAATATTAGTAGCTTCAAGCAGGTTCAAACAGGCCATGTTAGACTAGACCTGTTAAAGGTTAGCCAAGCATGCTGGGATTTTATATCTGCTTTTATACCTTAGATTTCCCCAACTCATTAACAACAATTTCAGTAGAAATTATGAATGTGTGAGAACATCACATTTCGTCTTTAACACAGGAGCAGAAAAATCACAGTTTTTATTACAACAAAAGTTGTGACCATTACTGTGAGGAAAACACAGTAACGCTCATCTGTTCTGTTTGTGCTGATGCCCTGGTGCAGTTGTAGTTAATCATCTGTGTGTATCCAGGTGCCTAAGCAGTACAGAAACCCAATTCCATCCTTCCCCTGCTTCAGAGGATGCACCCTCTTGGGAAAGCCACACGAAAAGAAACCTTTCTTCCCTTTCACTCTCCCTAATCCAGCAGTTTCTTGTGCAACTGAAGCATCAGTGAAAGATCTGAGATCAGTGTGGTTGAATGGGATTCTTCTACTTCCAGTGTCTAAATTGGTTCAAAAAGGTAAGGAGGAATCTGGCACTAATGGAAAGTTGAAGTATTTCAAACACAGACTGTACTTAGACTGGGCAGCTTAATTTATCTCCTCATTACCAGTGGATGCAAGTAAATGATGATATTTAGTTGAAGTTAAAATAAAGACCAGACAGAATTCCAAGAATCAAAGTTTGGAAAGAGCATTTATCATTTTACAGGGACAAAAATTTTATTGCAGTGAGGAAAGCAAACTTTTGCAATTTAGAAACTACCAGGTCCTGACATCTGTGGCAGGCCAACTCTGAACTGTATTACTTCATTTGGGGGTTGGACTCGATGATCTACCGAGGTCCCTTCCAACCCCTACAATTCTGTGATTCGCTTTGTTGGTTAAAACACTGGAGAGAGTTGCAATTATGCGGAGGAAGTTAAGATGTCCAGAGCGTATTTTTGGTTGCAACAGGGACTGCAGAGATTCTAACCATGAGTGACCTGTGGATTTACACTAGACACAACTTTTGGGATTTGGTAGCCAGCTCAAAAAAATTAACTTGACAGAATGGAAGTGGCTTTTCCAAACAGCTTTATCCAACATTCTTCTGTTTCTTGGCAGGTTACAGCTTTTGCTAAAATAACAGCAACAACTGCTGAGCTTAATCGTTAACTTGGCCTTACTGAGTAACAGCTTTTATTTATTTATTTAGCACAAGCTTCCGAGTCAATACTCGCCAAAACTCAAGCTCTTAGTGTTCCTGCCACAGTGCAAAGGCACTTTCTTCATCGCAAACCCACCACCCTTTATTCTTCCTGCCCTTTTGCTGACAGACCTTTTTCCTCTCACTACTCCCACGTGAGGAGCCCCATTCCCCTCGCCTGACTTTAGCGCCATTCATGGCTTTCTCGCTGGCTGAGGGGCTTTTTGTGCCTTTCAGGTTCTGACCCCGTCCCGTGCTCAGTGGGCCCCAGCACGAGTGTAGGACGGTGTGTAGTGACATATTCCACCCAAGGAGGACAGTCAGTCACGTCGGCAGTGCCGCCCCTGGCAGGCGCTTGTGCCGCGAGAAACAAAGCTGAAGAAAAAGTGCATTCAGGGAGCAGAAATCCTGAAAATGTACATAGATCAATTCAGCATAAAAAGTGCTTTTGTTTCCTGCTCAGGAACAGGTTTTTTAATTAACTGAATGGGAGGAGTTGTAAAAAACCAGGAACAATGACTGAGTCAGCAGCCCAGGCAGTTCTTGGTAGCTAACAGGACTTTTACACGAGACAGAATAAGTGTATTTCATTCAGAGTTAGACATTTTTATCAATGTGTAGAGAGGCTTCAGAGCTTGGGCTTGGTAGCCTGAAAGACTGTCTGTGCATTATAGAGCAGCTTATTGTTTCAAAGCTCCTATCTCATTTACTTGCTGAATATACATATAGTTTACAATCACTAGCAGAGTCTCTGTATCTTTTGCCTCCTCCTCTCTCAACTTAAATCTACTGAAGTATTGCACATGAATTACTGGAGAGCCTGTTGCTCAAGTAATTGCCAACATTTGGGTACCAGCATGGAAGGGAGGGGTGGTTGTTTTCCTATGTGTTTAAAAGACAATTTTCTTAGGAAAGGTACTATTCACTGCATATTGCCAATGACCAGTGCAGATTATAGTTGAGTTTATACATTTACAAAGTGTTTAAGTTGGGAAGGAATTAAATATTTTCTAGCTCTGACCACCAGCAATCATGAGGAAGTTTTGAAATACTGGAACAAACTGGACAACATATTTTAAAATGAAATGAAGCCAATTTCCCAAAAAACTCTTTAATTACAAAATAGACATATTTTATTCAACTAAAGTCTCCTGTCAAGGAGAGTATTCATTGTTAAGTACTTTTATGCTACAGATAAAACTATATTAAAGAGAATTTAAACCAGGCATAGTGCCAAAATAATACACAATCTGAAAATTACCTTAATGAAACACATGTAGCAGCTTAATGCTCCAAACATTGTCATGCATAAGACTGGAATAGCTATCAAGTGAGCTATCAGGAAACTTGTAGCAAGAAAATCTTTCAGATTTTTTTTTGTTTAGGATCAGCACCCAAGTTTATAAAATAAAAATTAAGAAGCAGAAGGTGTTTGGCTAGGAGTATTCTGCACAAGGTGAGCCATCTCTTCTGCAAGAGAGTTTCTGTCAGAATCGTTTGTCTGGTTTCCAGCAGGAGAGGACATTGATTCAGCGTTGTGCAATTTCTCTATGAAGCAGACAAAGCTCTTGATAACAGCTCGAGATGAATGAAGGCAGCTTTTAAGAATGAGAATTTTGGCATATGTTCACAGCATGTGCTAAAGTGTCACCAAAAAACCATGAAGGGGAGGAAAAAAAAAAAAACAGGAAAAGAGATGAGCTGAGCTGGAAACGTGGGCGAATAGAGATGGTTGGTGAGAGGGTGAGAGCACACTGCTTCAGCACTGCCACTTCATTTAATTTGCACTGCTACTCTAAAAGGCAACAAAGATGATAAATCTAGAATTCAGATCTAAGCAAGATACGTATCTGTCTCAGTTCTCCTGAATGCATTTCAGCACACACATTTTGTTTCATTACCTTAAATAAGGTGGGTACCACCTAAACAGCCCTCTGGCAGTTCAAATGATCATAGCTAAATCTAAAAGAAAAAAACCAGAATGCCCAGCCAATTTTTCCCTCTTGTAAGATGTCTGCCAGCTTGCTCAGGGCCAAAGAAAACCAGCTAGTGAGGGCAGCCTGGCCTTGAAACAGCTCGACAGAAAAGAAATGCTACAGACTATAACACATGGGGGGGTTAGTTTCAGAAGTGCTTTTACATTTGGGGTATTTTGTTTTCTCAGTGCAAATGATAATTCATGATTTAGAGAGTCATAGTATACCTCACCAATGCTTTCTGAAATGCTAGTGAATATTTTAACTTGTATGTCTTTCTAGTGAAACCTCCTCACTAATACTGGCTTGGTGCATCTCTGGTTGAAAGCCATTTTTGCACCAATTCCATTTTGCAGTCTTTCAGAGAAAGGGCTGTGAGATGCTAATTATCAGAGTGGCTGGCCGCCTATTTGTCTTTGAATGCACGTGGACTTCCCCAGCTGCTAGCTTATCATGAGATATGTTATTACACACTGATTTCCAAGTAGACAAGCTAACATTAGCAGCTGCAAATGCTCCAGAGAAATTTTGCTCTTTAAACTTTAATTTTTCAACCAAGGTGATGTTAAGTCTACCTCTGGGATTCAGAGAAATGAATATCTTTGGGTTAAAAAAAAAAGTTATTCCTTGAATAATGAAACTAAATCAACACTGGGCAGTTTGTGTTAGCACACAGATTTAAGGTTGTGAAGATGCCATGAATAGAAAAAAAGGATGTAAGGGTTTCAGATGCTTGGAACTGGTTACTGTAGATATCTGGAGAGACAGATCATGCTTAGAGACCAGAAAACCAGGCACATCCCAAGGTAAAAGCAACTAAAACCCAAAACCCATCAAAAGATAAATCTTTGCTAGAGTTATCACAAAGTACTGGAAAAGTTTTCCCAATGGTTTAATGTTTCTTTCAGGAAATTAACTATTTCTGTTGTGATTTCTGAACACAGGGAGCAGAAACACAAGGACACATTTAAGAAACACTACCTTTGAAATTACATAAGTTGCACCCCCTGAAGCAGTAATTTCCTAAAAAAGTCCATTCCTTCCACTTTCAGCTGCACTACTGCACACCCAGAAAGAGCAAAAAACTGACATCACACACCAAGCCTCCAGGACATACAGAGGTACAGTTATTACCATGCTACAGAAGATGATTTGGAAGAGGGTCACCTGCTCCAAGGAAGCATCTCAACAGTTCTCTCACCCCTTCAGTGTGCCACCTCCTCCTACCATTCTGAGTTGCCTTGGGGGCACTGAGTGCCCATCCCTCCAATACTCTGCCACTGAAAGTGATGGTTTTCACCATCAGTAGACTTGGCCAACAGCACGTGCTAGGCTCACAGAAAGCAGCCACAGGCATGGCATGCTACAGGTGGACACACAGCACCACAGCTAATAGGCTTTTCTACACATAGTTTCATTGCCTGCTTAACTAAATTAGTACAAAACACATTTAGTTGAGTCCCTGAAAAGACTGACCAGCTAAGCCAAGCCAGATACACTCTGGTTTACAATCTGTGTAATTTTATCTGATGTGGTCTCTCTGACAAAGGGATGTCCAAGTGGGCACTTCTAGGGTCCTCACCCTTCTTCCTGCAATTGCTTTGCTTTCTTTGAGCACAACATGAAGACTTCCCCAGCCACTCTTCTGTCTGAATTGCCTAAGTGTCTGAGAGCCTAAATACCTATAAAAATTACTTAATATCTTACCTACAGGTTACTCTTCACCATACTCATCACCTCCCACAGAGTACATGGGCAAAAGCCTGCTTGATCTTGATTTTCAGTACAAATACAGATGATGAAAGTGGAGCCTCATGATCCTTCTGGCTTTTTGGATTTTAAGCAGGAGGTGTCAGAAAAGTTACCACAGGGATAACAGGCTTGTGGTAGCCAAGCATTCGTCGTGAAGTCTCATCATACTCCTGCCTGCTACAGGCTCCTCATGGCTGACCAGGCAGCTCAGCTGCCAGCTCCAGGAAGAGACTCAGCTGAGCTAACTCTCAGAAAGCTGTATGCCAGCTGACCCAAGATTTTTCTTGGACAGGAGTCAGAAAAACACTGTGCACTTTCCATCTGATTCACATTAAATGAGCCTTATGATAGGCAAACACCACGCAGCGACAAATGCCCGCGATACGGTAAAAAGGCAGCAACTCTTCATTTCCCACAGTAGAGGAAAGGAGCGGTGCGCCTACGCAGAATGCAGGCGTGCAAGCTCACGTTACGCTATCGCACACGTCTGCCTCCTTGAACCAGCACACCTGATGGCAGCAAGGCAGGTACGGCAGCGCAGGACGTCTGCCTCCCAGCACACAGACCTTGGCTGCCATCACATGCTGGGCTGCTGTTGGTTCCCCACTATTGTGGGGCAAGCCAGGACATGCGGTGACCTTATGTGTCCCTTGTGCGGTGTGGGCAGACACTACATGCCTCACTCCCAGGGCTTCTAAGGAAAGGGAGCATTTAAATAGGAGGGGATTCAACTTTTCAAAAAGGGCAGACAAGGGCAGGACAAGGGGGAATGGATTAAAACTAAAGGAAGAAAGGTTTAGATTAGATATTTGGGGGAGGTTTTTTACAGAAAGAGTGGTGAGGTGCTGGAACAGGCTGCCCAGAGAGGTGGTGGATGCCCCATCCCGAGGTGTTCAAGGCCAGGTTGGATGGGGCCCTGGGCAACCTTGTGTAGATCCAGGCCTGAGGTTTGTGTCCCTGCTGGCAGGGGGGGGTTGGAACTCTATGATCCTTGGGGTCCCTTCCAACCCTTGCCATTCTATGATTCTCTGAAAGCCTAAGGCTGCGGCAGACAGCCCATCTGTGAAGCCTGCCCCCGTCTTCGCCCAGAGCTGAAGGCTTAGCATGAGCCTTTATGTTTTACCTACTCGCTTCTTGCTGGGCAAACATCACATACACCAATTCTTCCCTGCTACCCTTCTCCCTCAGAAGGAAAGGAAAAGCGAGCAAACAACTAAGTTAAAAATATCTCCTGTGATCCTCCTCTAGAACGCAGCACAGCCATGAATCAGTATGACCCTGAATTCACAGTAAAGGTATGAAAAGTACAGTAGAGAAATCCATGCTACTCAAAAGATTATTTTTTTTCTTCTGCCATTAAAAAAGCATTAGTTAGTGTTAAGAAATTAAAGTTAAAAAGCATACTCCCCAGAACAATAATAGCAAGTGGGTTTATCTATGACCATATAGCACACCACTCGGAAGATCAATGAGAAAAGGAAGATTAATTAGTAAATAAATTGAGCCAGATACAAATCCTTCATAACAGAAAAGCACCAATATTAGCAGCTTACATATACCAGAAACACCAAAACCACACACTTCAGATCTTACTGCAAGATTATAGCATGAAGCACTATGGGCTAATGCAGGAACGCCAGACAATTTAATTAACTTTCTACTGAAAAATTAAACCATATGTATAGCTCACAGATCAAGCTTTCTAACAAGTTTCTGCTTTTGATATGCAGCATCTGTTTCCCTTATGAAATCCGATTCCACCTCCATGGCTGAACTCAAACAGCATGGAAAGAAGTGTGGGGAGAAAAAAAAATAATCAAGTGTTGGGTCACCTCATTGAGCCTTATAGAAGATTTTAGCCTCTAAATAGTAATGTTAAAATGTGACAACTCGTTACAGGTGAAGGCAACACAAGAACAATCAGAATTTATTTTCCCAAAAAATGCATCCTAAATTTTCTTCCTTCAGCTTCACAATTAGTTAGGGTCTCATTCCACATTAATCACTTCCTCCAACACTAGTGCTAACTCCCTACTTACGACTGTCTCCTTGAGAAAACCATGTAGCAGGACTGCACATGTGCAACGTAAAGACAAAGAAATGACATGATGCTTCTGCTGGATCAGTGCATCTGCCATCTTCAGCACCTGCTGTCACTGAACAATGGGCAGCACAGTGAGCTTTAGAAGCCTGCCCATCAGGATCTGGGCAATGCAAAATGCTCCAGCTCTTACTGGGTGAACAACATCTACACTGAGGAAAACCATATAAATAGGGATAGAAAGACTTGCTCTAAGTGTTACTTTATGAAGTTGCTACACCAATAAAACATGTTTTTCTGAAAGAGGAATGCAAGCCTGCATATCCCATCTGCATTTTATGCTAGCAACTTGCTTACCCATTTTTTTTAGCAGTCTCTTTCCAAAGGAAAGGATCTTAAACTTCCTATGGAAACTTTATTAGTATAGATAGTACTTCTGTATTCAGAAACTTGGTTAAACTTTTCTGCCCCTTGTACAGATTGGAAGTTCTGAGGTTATTTCTTTCTTTCTTTTCTATAGCAAAACTATTCCATTAGGTTGCCAGCCCTTTGATGCCCACAAAAGGGATGCCCTCGTGCGTGCTCACTCAGTGCCACCAACCAGCATTGGGCAGCCCTGCATCTCGGTGAGCAACCTGGGTTCATACTACCCCTCTTCTGTTTGATTTGAGCTAGTGATTTGAATCCAGTTTCCAAACACCCCAGCTATGGAATCAATCTTGCTGCCACAGTCAGAACCATGTATACATTTAAAAAGTGTTCTACTCCAAATAATCCTTGGACAGAGCAACTGATTATATATCCTTGATGGTCAGGGAACTGTCAACGTGGGAAGCAAATTTCAAGCCACTGCTTCAAATCCAGGTTAGAAAATGTATAAGCATGTGCATTGTCTATATCATACACTGAAGTTTTAAATCACCAGTTATTGTATGGTACAATTTTATTCTCCATTTCCATCGTGAACCTAAGAATCACAGAATTGTAGGTGTTAGAAGGGACCTCCAGAGATCATCGGGTCCAACCCCCCTGCCAAAGCAGGTTCCCTAGGACAGGTCACACAGGGAGGCGTCCAGACGGGTCTTGAATATCTCCAGAGATGGAGACTCCACCACCTCCCTGGGCAGCCTGTCCCAGGGCTCTGTCACCCTCACTGGGAAAAAGTTCCTCCACATGTTGGTGCGGAACTTCCTGTGCTCCAACTTGAGGCCATTGCCCCTTGTCCTGTCCCTACAGACCACTGAAAAGGGGCTGGCCATTTCCCCCTGCACCCCATACTTAAGATATTTACAAACACTGATTAGGTCCCCCCTCAGTCTTCTTTTCTCTAGAATGAACAGACCCAGCTCACTCAGCCTTTCCTCACAGGGGAGATGCTCCAGGCCCTTAATCATCTTCATAGCCCTTCTCTGGACTCTCTCCAGGAGATCCCTGTCTTTTTTATACCAGGGAGCCCAGAACTGGACACAATACTCCAGGTGTGGCCTGACCAGGGCAGAGTAGAGGGGGGAAGCCTTTCAGTAACAAAAGAAATCCCCTTCAGATTGAACTCAACACAGTCCTGCAAGAGTTTCAACAGGTGAACATTCCCGAGGAAAAGTGCAAAGCTGAAAATTAATTCTGCCAACGCTAATTTTCAACTGCTCTGAAGAGATCATTACGAATGTTCCCTCACAACAGTCACCCACACTTATACTAATAGCCAGTATTTGACTACAAATTTCCTGGTGACGGAAATGCAATACAAAGCAACAGCAAAATGTCTTGCCCACGCTGCCATCAATTTACCAGATAAAAATTAACCTGCATCCCTCTGGTTCCAGAAAAGTTTCATCAATACATGTCAGACAGCAAGCTCTGGAGCTGGGTATATGTTCTTTTAATGATTTCCAAGTAGTGTTTGCTCATTACGGTAATTAAAATAATAGCTCAATCCTTTCAGGGTCGGCGGTTTTCTAAAAATTAAACTGCTTTATTTAAGCTTCATCCATCACCCAGAGTAGGAAATCATTCTTACACCAGAAGGGCGTTCCTTCCCACCAGGCAATTTACAGGATAATCCTCGATGCTGCAGTGTTCAGAGAAGCCAGCCAGCACAAGGGGTGCATTGTTAGAAGCCCCCTGCCTTGCAGGGGCACCCTGACTCCCCTGAGGGCAAGGGTTCAAAGGCTTTCTACAAAGCAGTGGAAGGGGCAGGCTGCAATTCATCCCCTTGCCTTGCTTTTTCTCCTTGCCGGGGGTGCCAGAGCTGATGCACTGGAGACATGCTGCAAGGATCGGGTCTCTGTCTTGACATTCTGCACTCTTCTGACAACACGGTGACAACAAACTCTCCTGAAGGCTGGTGGCAGAGGGAGGGTTCAGGCTTCCTTCCCTGTCAGGACTAGTCCCACAGGAGCAGAGATGCAGTTAAGCTATTACACAGAAGGGAGTTTTGTTTTGGTTTGGCATCAGAACTGATACGGAGAACCAAAGGGAGGATCAGCCCTGCACATTTATTTGTATATCAAGGGGAAATCCAGAACCACTGAAATTGTTTATAGCAGCTTGAAGGAATAATACAAAGAACAAACATTGTGCTGACAGATATCCAGATGGCATTCGCAGGCAAACCTCAGCACCTTTAGCCCAGCTAAGCTTCATTAACATTTACATATCATTTCAGGATTTTATTTCTAATATTACAAAGCACCAAATTATGATGGCTTCAGAGAAATGGGAGCCATCCTTCCCCACTCCCTGACTTTGCTTTGTGACTGAATTCAATTTAACTATCGGAGCAAAACAGTTTGAGCAACTGGTAAAGATGAAGAGGGGAATGGAGGGAAAGGTTTAATGCTCTGGGGAATTAAAGGATGCTGCTTGCACTCCCACAGGGCTTTTCTGTGACAGAGTTTCACAAGAGCTCCTGCCAAGTTACTCACTGCCAGGAACAGGCTACCCAGAATACTGGAAAAGGCAAAACACACATACAGGACAAGAAGGCAGGTCCATCACCTTGTATCCAAACACTTTCTTCCTACAGACTTACTCTGGCAACTTCTATTGTTATTTGAAAGCCCCATGTGTAGGAGGATGATGGCAGACCACAGCAAGGGATGTTTTCCTACAAGATAGAAGAGCAAGCCAGGAACAATGTGTCAAGGACTTGCAGTATTCCCTTGAGGTCACCTTCTCCTCATTGGAAATCAGGGCACAAGTACTTAGTTTTAAGAGAAAAAGCCACAAAAGTTGAAAACATCCACCCCTGATTTGTATGAATAAAAGTTTACCAGGCCTACTCTTTCTTTCTGCAGCCCCATTTTGCCATTCTAACATTTCTGTACTTCTGTACCACCACCTCATGGGCCACACCACTGACAACTTTTTCATGCACTGGGCATGGACAGCATAGAAACACTTCAAGTTTTTCAGTGTATCGAACTAAATCATTCCAGATTGCTGCAGGAGGTAAGAAAGGGTGAAAAAAAATAGCATTGAATCCTTTGCTTTCGTGCGCCAGCACTGAGCTTAAATATAGTTGTAAAATATTTGTAATCCTTCCTCTCCTTTCAAAGCAAAGCAATGGCTAGGTTTGCCAGTGGTTAGAGACCCCAAGAGATTTATTTGTAAATGGCTGGCTCAGACTCTGCTAATTCCTCCTCCTTTTTATTTAGACCTGGTAACTATTCAAAACATAAATTTTAATGAGAAAAATATCCAGCCACCTCCAGCACGTTAAACCTCTGCAACAGACATAATAAAGGGAAAAAAGAAAATAAGGTGTTGGTTCACACAGCACTTGGGCGGAAGGGAGACCTTTTCATCAGCAGATGAATTCAATGTTGAGAAGAAGCCTAAGTCTTCCACATAGGCAATGTGTTTTGTGGTTCCCTGCACAACTACTCTGTTGTTACTTATTCTTTTTTCCTTCAGTATAGATGGACCCTGTGTAGCAGGGAGCAGGGTTTTAGAGAACAGCCCTCATTTTGTTCAGCACAATACAGCCTTCTCAACTCTTACACTGCCACTTGAACCCTCAAATCGGACACAGGCGAGAGAAGGACAATTTTGAAATGAAGAATTGATTTTCATCTCCTTTGGGTGTAATGCCACATCCCAACTAAGGGCTGGTAAAAACTTTTACGTAGTATTTTCCATGCCTGGTAGCTTATACAAACACAGCCTATGGGTATTTCTTGGCTCTCCAGGAAAAGAGACAGTTGCTAACACACTGAACAGATTTCTAGTCAGATGTTTGGTGAAGGTTGGAGAGGAAGGCCTAAAGTCTCTGCTTGCACAAGGGTAATTATCATCCAGTGCAGACTAGTGGATAGCTGCACTTGTCTAAGGAAAAGGTTTCAGGCTTTATCAGTGGCATTTTAGATCACAACCAAGGAAGGCTTGTTAATATACCATGACTCACCAGGACTAATATTTCCCATAAGAAATTTAGTACTACAGAAAGTAGTATAGAAGTGTCCACAATAACCCAGGGGAAGAAAAAATTCCCACTGAAAGCCATTTTTGATGAACATTGGTATTTTTTTTATTTCACAACACCCAAGAATACAATTCACATATGAGATGTGTTCCTCTTAGAGTTTTAACAGATTTTTATCCATCAAGGCTCAGACAAAACCAAGCACAATTCCCAAGAGAAAGGGATTCCCATTCTCATAGCTAGAATTGAAAGGAGTGGGCCGGAGTGGGAAGTGACTGTAGTTAAAGCTGTCAAGGAGTCTCAAGGAATGAATATGCATTGCCTGACCTGAATTTATTCCAGTTTCACATGGTATGAGAACAGAACATTTGTTTCCAGCTGAAGAACAGAAAAATAAATGGGTTTCCATGGCTTTCCTGGGTTAAGCTGTGTTTGAGTTTGTTTTGAGATAGCACTTTTTGTAAAACAGTCCCGTTAATATTAAATAGTTCAGAACTCTTCAGGTTGGTAAGGGATAAAGCAGCTAGATTGTTGGCTCACTAAAACAACACTGCTTTCAAGTATTGTACAGTAAACAGCAAAACATCTTAATTTTCATGCAAAGAAAGCCATAATAAGCAGAAGATCTCTGTTCACCCTTCATTAAACAGGATGGAATTTCTTGCTCAGTAAGAAAGTTCAGGATATCAGGTTTTGGCCATTTGCTGCAAAGCTGGATGTTGGTGTGAGAAGCAGGTGTGACACAGCAAAGAGTTGTTCAAGCACGTTAAAGCAAGCACGTCCTGCAAACTCCTCCAGAATGCTAAGGTTTCATTTAAGAAGTTTGTCATCCTGAAGTGGCACCTGTCAGCTTTAGGTTTCTGAACCCAAATGTCCCTGAGTGCAGTATCAGCACTTCACACACTTGCCCCTGAAAAGAAGGGATGACTAAGGGACCTTTTAAGGATACCTGTGCTGAGCTTTGAGGCATGGGTCAAGACTTCCAGGATTCATAAATGAATCCTGAAATTCTGCACCAAGAGGGGAATTTTATCTTTTATAAGCAATTTTTGGCAAGTGTCCTTGTTGCCTGCACTGCAAAAAAGAAATTGTGGAAGCCTGAAAATAGAAATGAGAAATAAAAAAAAGCCTGGTGATATTAATGGTTATATCTGGCAAGTAACTAAATCAATTTATAAAATTCTGAAGCTAAGAAATCATGGTACTTTAGCTACAAAAAGGAAACTCTACCCTAGTGAGCACAGTAGCAGTGTATCTATTGTACACCAAGGAATGGGAGAAAGAGAGGCAAGAATTGAGAGGAAGCTATTTGGCATCTGTCCCAGAGAGCCACTGAGCCCTCTCCTTCCCTCCCTGCCTCAATCCACCACACCACAAAGAAGAGCTTCCAAGAAACTGGCTCATGCCTGGTTTAAGTGAAATCTGGAACTGCATATAGGGAAAAGGAAACTGTGGGGCTCAAGTATACAAAGGTCATTATATCTGATGGCAGGTATGTTTGAGCAGATACATCATTCTGCAGAAATGACATGAAAAACAGGCAAAGGGCTGTTTATACCCCTTCCAAAAAAACAAACCCTAAAATGCAGAGCTTGGTTTCTGTTCCTACCTGGTCACCTCCTGAAAAACTATGTGGATGCTTGACTAGCCTAAGAGGCAACCTGGAGGGGTGGGGAAAATTTCCTGGAAGGGAGAAAACAAGGAGAAGAAATAAGGAAGAAAACTGTCTCCATCAGGACAAGTGCTCAGATGAGCCTGAGTATTCACAACTTGGATGCATAAGGACTTAAACCAGTAGGATCCAGTTTTCACAAGTTAACATCCATGAGCATTGAGACCTTCTCTCTCAAGAGAAGGGAAGAGAGGGGGAGGAGAACCAGCAAGTTAGCCAAGGAAGGCCATCTGTTAAGTGAACCTCAGCTATGAACTTAAGACCCGCCTTTACTAGGCTCAAGCATTAATAGAAACATTCAGAAAACAAAAACAGCTAAGAGGAAAAATTCCTTTAAATAAAAAAAAGAAAAAAAGACATTTTATTTCAAAATAGTGTTACCATATGCTACAGCAAATTAGTCACAAATGAGATACAAATAAACCTGACAAACTGCAAAAATGAGAATATTCTTAGTATTTTTGAAGGCATTAAGAATAAATGAACAGTTAAATTATACACATAAGCCAGATTTTCTCCTGGCAGTATTTGTAAAGTTTAGAAAGAACTATTTGGGAGGAGCACAAGGAAGAAAAGCTGGGGGGGACACCAAACCCAAAAAACCTCCAAACTCCCACACACATCCACAACTCCTAGCAGGAAGGGAGAATAAAGTGAATCTGAACACCAGCTCCAAATTTCATTCTGTAATTCAGCACGTAGGGAACCAGAGAAACATGAGAAAGCAGGTGGCTATAACCCTTACCACTACACATTGGGCTGCCCCATAGAGCTTCCTTTCCAAGGAAAGGAAAATCAATTTCAGCAGCGTACCACAGGCAATAAAGACATGTCCATTCCTTTCCTCATCTTGCTGCCCAACTCTTAACAGCATCTCAGAAAACAAGATAAATATCAGAATAAAATTGTCCCTTTTTAGCTAAGGTTTCAGTACTACAGCTTCAGCTTTTATCAGGAAATAAAGGGAAGGGATTTGTATCCTTACAGGAGAAATCTGCAATGTCCCTAGTAATCATACAATTTCATTTGGAATGGGTCTTTGGAGGTTATTAAGTTTTAACTCCCACTCAAAGCTTTACTAACGTGAAAGGTGGATCCCAGCATTGCAGATTTGAAAGTGTCCAAGGATGGAGACTCCACAGCTCCTCTATGCAATCCTTTCTGGGTTTTAACTACAATTGTGGTGACAAATCTTTTCCTTAACTCCAATTTTCCCTATTGGACATTGCATACATTGTCCTTTCACTGTGCATCTTTGACAAGAGTGTGACTTGTCTCCTCTACAAACTCCCCTCCAGCTGGTGAAAGACTGTTCCCCTCCCCAAACTTCTCAACTCCAACAAGCCTAACTTCCTTCAGTTTTTCTCACATCCCCTGTGCTACAGCCTTCAAGTATTCCAGAGAATTTTTTGCTGTTGATTACTAATTCTGGACGTACTAAGATTCATGGAGAGCTCTTTATAGCAAAGTAAGTTTGCTAACAAGATCATTTTGAAGTCAGCAATCTTCCTTCTTTGATGTCACCTACTTCTTTTCACATAG
Source organism: Laterallus jamaicensis coturniculus (assembly GCA_022605575.1). Lineage (NCBI taxonomy): Eukaryota > Metazoa > Chordata > Aves > Gruiformes > Rallidae > Laterallus > Laterallus jamaicensis. The sequence continues at coordinate 45,647,151 of JAKCOX010000002.1, forward strand.
CATGTTGCTGCTGTTTCCATCAACACCAAGTATGTAGAGTTTAGTAATTCTGTCTATAAAGGGTTAATGAGTACTGGCAATGTATGGCAAGCTTCCTCGACCCCAAAATAAATTTGTGATATATTTAACATGAAAAATATCCACACCACCAACTGCTTGGTTTCACTTTTTCATCAGATTTCACAGCTTTCAGGATACATTTGTGTATTATTTTCTAGCTTTTTTTTTTTTTTTAAAAAAAAACAAACTAAAAATGAAATAAACTTGTGTCAGTAGTTACATGACTCCAGAAACTGCAGGGTTAGACAAAGTAACAAATGAAACAATTACTGAAGTAAAAAAATAGAGACTTGTGAGGAATTCCCTTGATGGTAACTGAACAGTCCCCTTCCTGCTATGAGAAGGAAAAAAAAGAGAAGCTAAAGGATGCTCCTCTGACATTGAAATCAATAGAAATATTAATGACCTAAAAAGAACAGGCACAGAGACTGAAAAAGACACTTTGAAAGAGAGATTACAAAATGCCAGTCATGGGAAAACCCTCCTTCCATTCCCATGAGAGCTGCTAATCTCTCATTTAACCCTCCCATCACTTTGCAAAATAAATTATGAAGCCAGAAGGAGCCAATGTAATCATCCAAATCTTATCTCTTTGCTAGCACAGGCCAGGGGATTGCAATGAATTATTTCTTTTGGGTTAAGGCTTATGGGTTTTTGCTTTTTCCCAAAGGGGAAAAAAAAAATTCCTCTGTCAATCTTGATTGAAATATTTCCAGGAATAGAAATTCTACCCTCAAATTCCTATTTTTCCTCATGCTCATTGCATTTTGTTTACTTTCAGTTCCAGTTCTGCTGTGACTTGGCCTGTCTGGGTCTTTCAGATTTAACATTACATAGCTTAATTTCACCACTTTGGTACAGGAAAGCTCTTTGAAACTACAGCTGAGTAAACCTCACTTCCCTTCCAAACCCCCAGAATTTGCAAGCAATATTATTTTCCTGCCTATCTTGTTTATGCCTCTTCTAGGAACTCTGCTTTTCTCTCAGTGTCCCACACACTGTGGAAACCCACTATAAGCTGTAGTCAGTATCAGGCCCAAAGAGAGAAGGAGATTTATACATGCCTTTGTTTTATACACCCATGGATTACATTAGACCCATTTACTACAGTGATCAGACAAAAATATAATGGGATAACCAAGTCCTTTCCAGAAAAGGTGCTTCTTAAAATAGTGCTCCACTACCCTGTACACATAATTTATATTCTTTGCTCCTACATATACAATATCAGCCTGTACTGAAATAAATACTGGATTTGCACAGATAGTATATAAACTCATTTCATTTACTACTTATGCCTGACCTTCTGTTTCCCAGCCTTTTAGTTCATTAATAAAACCACTAAAAGACACACAAATAAGAAAAAATTAATATGAACGCAGCTTTATACCATCTCAGTTCTTAATTCACATAAAATAAAAGCAAACATCCAAAGGTTCCCTCTTCCCTCACTTCCAGCTCAGAATTTCTTGTCTCTAAACCAATTCTGGCAAATATCTGGCAAATAACTTCCCACACTAGAGATTTCTCAAACTGCCTAGGCAATCCATGCCAACATATAGCAACCTCACACTTGGAAAAGGTTTTTGGAATACTTGGAATAACTCATTTCAAATCTCCGTTGCTAGAACTGTTTCCTTCAGAGGCTGTGTTTTTTAGTTCTTGCTTATTATTGCTGTGGTAATCTAGATTATTCTTGCTGCTGTAATCTAGATTTTCAGTTGTTTGCTTTGCTGGAAGTTCAGCATCCAACATGCTGCTCGGCTGATGCCTTAGCAACAGCCAAGAGATCAAAATCGTAATCATCCTACAAAGCAGAAGTTTCATCCCAGACACTTCACCCCTCCCCTTTCCTTGAGGCAACATCATGACACTGTTGACTCATGTTCAGCTTTATAAACAGAAGTAAACTATTACTAAATTTGTTTTCTGTATCTGAATATCCAGCTGAAAATAAGGCCTTTGTTGTCTGCTGGCAGCAACGTGCTTGACGCCTGCTTTTTAACCTTTTTCTTCATGCTCTCATTCCAAAGCAGACTCCCCTTCAGCTGTCAATGATTTTCAAACTGCAACCATCAGTCCCTTGGATGGCTGGATTTTTAGACATGTCAGAGGGCCACTTTCTTGATACACAAATAAAAGCACAGCGAAGTGGTAGATACAGCCAATAAATACAGAATCACAGAATTGTAGGGGTTGGAAGGGACCTCAAGAGATCATCAGGTCCAACCCCCCTGCCAAAGCAGCTCCCCAGCTCATACTGCACAGATAGGCGTCCAGATGGGTCTTGAATATCTCCAGAGAAGGAGACTCCACACCCCCCTGGGCAGCCTGTGCCAGGGCTCTGTCACCCTCACTGGGAAAAAGTTCCTCCACATGTTGGTGCGGAACTTCCTGTGCTCCAACTTGAGGCCATTGCCCCTTGTCCTGTCTCCACAGACCACAGAAAAGGGGCTGGCTGATTCCCCCTGCACCCCATACTTAAGATATTTAGATACGACTTGCTTGAATCTTCAATCTCTGTATGGGTGAAAAGGAATGCTTTCATTTTGGTTACCCCCAACCACCCTCCAACGTACCAACTGAGCATGGACAGTATCTCTGCTATTTCTTCAGTGAAAAGAAAACATATCATAAAACAAAACAAAAAACCAATCAAGGAACGGGGAAAAATAGCTACTGATGGCAAATACCATATTTGCATAAATTCAAGTGTTGCACAGAACAGGAGAAGAAACATGTTCTTTATCTGCCCTATTCTTTAAAGTTTCAGGGAGGTAGAACATCTTAGACAACTGGATCACAATTAGGAAAAAGAGGCACCTGTGATGATCACCAAGACAGACAAGGAGTGTTCAGCTCCACACAGACATTTCTGTCTTTGAAGCAACACAAAACCAGACAATAAAATCCCAGCAAGGGAGCACTTAGGCTACAACCCTATAAAACATTCCAGTGTTTAAACAGCTTCTGCTCCTTACATATAAAACCAGCTGCTTTCATCACACATATACTCCCCATGTTTCAGAAATGCTTGTAAATAACATGCATTCTAAAACTGTATTGAGTTAGAACATTCCATGGAATAGATAATGTCTATATTGAATATCACTACAAGAGTTTTCCAAACAGGATGCTGATGTGCAAGAGCAGTGAGGGCAGTGTAAGATGGGCAGTGACTTGAGGAAGAGTCAACAGAAGCATTATAAATATGTTAAGTAATGGGTAGGAGTGATATTATGCAGATATAAATGTGAGTGTTAAGTCCCAACAGTTCCTAATGAACAGAGATGAACAAACACTATGAAACACCTGTAGAAGTTTTATTTCTTAATTAAAAAAAAAAATCCTATTTTTTCTAAATGCCATTGGATGCACAGACTAGTAGTAAATGAAACAATCTATTGCTTAAAGCAATTAAATTTATGTCTTTACTTGTCACTTCCTAAGATATGCTTAAAAGTTCTGACATGGGCTTTGAATTCCTCAAAGTAAATTAGTCCAAGAAACCAAGAAAACAAAGAAGCTTCTGTTGAATATTGTCCTCCTGAAAGGTGTCAGGCAAACGTATTTTTTCCCCTCATAAGGAAAGAAGTCAGAAGAAGCATTAAGAATATGTGAGGGTTTATAGAAATAAACAGTGAAGCAATACCATAAGAGGCAGAAACGAGCCATAAAATTAAGACCTACAGAATGTGACATCTTGATGATGCCTCCCAAGTCATGATTAATATTTTCCTTGCCTCATATATCTGTACAAGTTCTGGAAGCTGGGCTAGAGCCTTCTTTCTGAAAAGAAAAAAAAAAAAAAAAACAAAAACCAAAAATCCGGAGATTTCTCTCCTGTAAAGTAGAGTAGCATGAAAGAGTTTAAGGGAGCCAGCTCCTGCACACTGAGTGCAGAGGCTGTCCTTAAACCAGTTTGAATCCTGAAAGCTGCTTTCAAGTATTAGCAGCTGTATAGTGCTAGTCCTCTGGGTTCTGGAAAGGGACATCGTTTCAGAAACAGTTCTGCCTGGCTAATTTCTGAATCACTAATTAAGGCAGATTTTATTGAATATCTCCAAAAGCAGCATTTTATAACATTCAGATCTGATAGGGAAGGGAAGCACTTTTAAATTATAGTAAATACCATTAAAACCATCCTCATTCATAATGAAAGATGCTACTGTCTTACATGAGACCAACAGACAGGAGCTGCATTTTCTGTCAATGAACATATTTTAGCCTTTCCTCCAACTAAATTTTTCTAAACAGCATTTTTGTGCTACAAACATAGTTTTTCCAGTTTGCCTGGTGTGCTCCCATGCTCAGCTGCAGGATAAAAGTGACTCGGCTTTAACCAAGATTTCAAAATCATTTATGGAAGCAATGTTATTTTACAAAGATAAATACTATATAAATTTTAACAGTCTTGTCTGGTAGCAGCATATGAGTATGCTCTGAGTTGCAGAAATATTTCTAGGTGATCAGGCAGTATTCTTTTAAAGTGATTAGTCCCCTCCACCCCATAACCATCAAGAACAACAGGCATCCTTAAGAGCCTCCTGGGTCACCTAAATTGTCAGGATGCTACCTAAGCTTAAATACTGCTAAACCTCCTACTTCCAGTAATGACTAATGAAAGAAACCTAGAAAGGTCAGTCACTTGCTTTCTTACATAGATACACTGGTGTATTTCTCACTACATAGACCTATTAAGCAACTCTCTAGGCGCAAGATGCATCTTTATACACTGAACTGCTTACCACATGGCTTACCACAGAGAAGCTGTTCAAGCAGCCATGGGTCAGGTTAGGAAAGCTGAAGCCCTGACAGAATTAAGTCTGGCCAGGGGCATCAAGGACAAGATTAGCTTCCATAGGTGGCTAAAAAAACTAGGGAAAATGTGAACCCTCTGCAGAATGAAATGGGAGACCTGGCTACCCAGGATATGGAGAAGGCTGAGGTACTCCCATTTTTTTTTGGCCTCAGTCTTCATCAGCAACAGCTGTAGTCACACTGCCCAGGATACAGAGGGAAAAGGCAGGGAGTGGGAGAATGAAGAACCACTCACTGTAGAAGATCAGGTTCAAGAATACTGAAGGAACCTGAAGGTGCACAAGTCCATGGGACCTGATAAATTGCACTCATGGGTCCTGAAGGAACTGGTGGATGAGGTTGCAAAGCCACTCACCATCATATTTCAGAAGTCATGGCAGTCTGGTGAGGATCCCCCTGACTGGAAAAGACCAAAGATAACCCTATTTTTAAAAAGGGGAAAAAAGACCTGGGGAACTAAAGGCTGGCCAATCTCACCTCTGTGCCTGGCAAGATAGATCATGGAGAGATCCTCCTGGAAACTATGCTCAGGCACATGGAAAATAAGGAGGTGACTGGTGACATCCAACATGGATTTTTTTAAGAGCAAATTGTGCATTACAGATTTGGTGGCATTCTACAATGGGATTATAGTATTGGAGTGACAGATGTCATCTACCTGGACTTCTGCAAAGCATTTGACACTGTCGCACACAACATCCTTGTCACTAAACTGGAGAGACGTGGAGTTGATGGATGGACCATTGTGGATAAGGAATTAGCTGGATGGTTGCACGCGAAGACTTCTGGTCAACAGCTCAATACCCAGATGAAGACCAGTGACAAGATGCATTACTCAGGGGTTGGCAATGGGACCAGCACTATTTAACATCACTGTGTGTGACATGGACATCATAACACTGAGTGGTCCCTCAGCAAGTTTGCCAATGACATCAAACTTTGATACAAGTCCCTTCCAACCCAAACCATTCTATGATTTTGTATCATATTTGCCTTCATTGCCACCCCCTTGATGCTTACAGAAATTATCATGTTTAGGATCTGAATTGCATCAGAAGTAAAACACTCCTAGGATGTTATTCATAGAATCAACGTTTTGTTACAGTAGCTTTGACTTCAGGTTTTTTTAATTAGTGAACACAAGTAGGGTATCCACATGGTTAAAGTGCCTCAATTAAATTCTTGCACACCTCTTTAATCCAGATTAATCACAGATGGTGAATGCATGCAGTATAAAATCATGTGCCTAGCTCACTCTCTGGACCCTTCTATTGGAAGCTAGTAAATGAATACTTTTGAGAAGGACTTGCAGAACAAAAGTCTCCTTTAGCCCACTGTCAATCAGCTTAGTGTAAAATTACATAGTAAACAACCATCTTCAATTTCCTAAAGGAGAACTGGTTGAGATTAGAGTTTAGAAAGGCACATGGAGTTAGACTGTGACACATTACAGTACAGAGATACATTAGTGGTTTTGTGTGTTGATTTAAAAAACCCAACAGCTATCAGACTCCATTAGACGATAATCTCTATTTTAACTGTATAAACCAAAAAAACTAAGTTATTTCTAAGAAATTGTCATTGGATTTTTCCACTACAACAACTGAATTTCAGATCCTACAACATTCCTCTTCATAGTTCACTTAGATTTGGGTCTACAGGCAGCATCTCTCTTCAGTGCTTCAAAAACCAGGCAGTCAGCAAGCTCATCTGCAACATAAGAGGTCCAGCTTTCTAGTCTGCTATACCAAGGGAGACTGTGGACTTCAGTGGACTGGAGATGACTTGGGTTCAGGTAAGCACTGCTGGCAACTCCACATGTCCCTAATACAGCTTCTTCTCCTCCCTATATAAGAAAGCCTCCTCTCCTCACTTGCTCCTTCCCATGGAAGACAAATTTCCCTGGTGATGAAGCACCAAGAATCAGAAGAGACCTTAGCCGAATGCACCACTCCAAGACCAATGTGGTGCCCACAAAGCACCAAACTGGGCTCTTTCCCCACTCCATCAAGTAAGAACAATGCCAGTTACAAATCAAAAATGTAAAGTCTCACCCTGTAAGGCCGAGACAGTTTTCTGCTGTACATCAAACTGGGTTTTGCCCTCCTGTTTCAACATGTCCCCTATTTTCCCTCCCACCAAGGACTCCATGTGTCTTATCCCTGCTGTGCAGAGCAAAAATAGCTGTTTTTCCCCAAGGACCATGTGCCCAAAAGTCTGCCTGCCTTTTCCAACTCTTTCTTATGAAATTCCAGCTGGTCTACAAAAAATATTATGTCTCTCTATAACTTGCTGCCACAGAGAAAGCTACCATCCCTCTCTGCGTGCATTTTTCCTTCTTCCTCTCTTTTTCCACAGAGAAAGCAGCAACAAGTGATTCCAGGGTGTCCAGCTTTTAAATCTTTAACTAAGTTTTAAAGTCAGGGCTCAGGCTGCTATGCAAAAAGCTGTCATTTATTTGATTTACAGAGAAAGGACTGAAACTGCTCAGAGCGCTAGCCGAAGACCTTCTGCCCTCCCACTACTTCAAACATCCTTTTGGCACCTGCTAGATGCAGCATCTGCAGAAACATGGGACAAGAAAGAGTCACCAAGACTGTGAAATGCAGGTTTTTGATCAACCACAGACCATCACAGTAATAGTTCTGTAGTCCACCAGGATTTCCAGGATACCAAACCCCTCCTTGTCTCGTTTTGGACACAGGTACCACAAGATTTTGCACTGGCCTCTCTGTGACCAGCAAAGGAGGACAACTCTATAGTTTATAGAAAGATCAAAGTGATTCTTCTACGTGTGGGTTCATTTAACCAGAAAGCATTGCCAATCTCTATTGTCCATAGATGCAACTGGAAGATGGAGCTCTCCAACAGTCTCAGCAGCTCAGGTTTATGCACTCAGATTTTAAAAGCAGAGGCCCTCCTCTCCTCCCAAGCCATCCATTCACTTGCCAGAGAGATCAGCCTCCCTGCAGATTGAGGTTGCATTCACACCTGCCCCTGGCCACACAGACCTTCTACTACCCCTCAGAAGAGACAGTTAAACAGCTGGAGCTCTGAGTAGGGTCTCTACCACTGATACCAGACTAGATTCACCCCAATATGATTTTCATCCTGAACTATTCTCCTCAGATTTCATCTGAAAGTCTCATCCCTGTATCTAAGGTTTTCCTGTGGCCACAAAAGTTCAAAAAAGCCTCACCTCCTCCAAGGAGGTGGTGGTCATCCATCAAAAGCTAGCTTTCCTGTTAATGTGCACTATAGGAAGTATTCATCAGTTTGGCTGATCTGTGCAGGATTTCCAACCTCAGAACATGAACTGATGCAACATATGTAAGCCATAAGCTTCTAGGTTCAATTCAGACAGAGGACAAGCAGGGAGTTTAAGCTTCTTTTGATGCTTTAACAAGTCTACTTATGTTTATCCACCCGTGTGATATTGTCAGGCATCTTTCTTATTCACTGCAGGACAGTCATAATTATCTATAAATCTTAGGTTCTTATACAGATTTTAATTAAATGTATTTATAAACTGATTTATAGGATTAAAGGCAGCATCTAAATGCCCAAGAAAGCCCTTAGGAAACATTTACTGAAGTAAGAGAATTCATAAACAAAAACACACCTGGAAAAATACAGATAACAATGTTTTGGCAGGCCCTCAACCATTCCTTTTACTGGTAGCAATCGACACCCACCACAGACTGATTTGTCATCTACTCCTTTTGAAATGCCAAGGCCAGTCCATTAGCCCCAAATAAAACCTTAAGCAAAACCCCCATTCAAATCAAGTTCCTGGAAAACTGACCTAGGAAAGGTATGCACCATTCTCTATTCTTCCTAAGTAGAAGGTAACAGACAAAAAGTTTATGCTTCAGAGTAACGACACGACAAAAATCAAGCACTTGGTAGTTCTAGCTATTCTTGATTAGTCTGGAAGCAATATGCAAATTAGCACACTGTAATTCGGTACAGTCTCATCTCAATCAGATAAGTATAACTGAGTCAATAACCAATCAAGAATCCTCATAAACAGAAGTTTCATCACCTAGGTGATAATCAGTGTAGTCCACTGTGTGATGTAAGCACAGTTCAGCCTGCACAGTAGCCACAGTTTTCATGTATAAAATAACCTAAAGAACAGCAAACCCTGTACATCCTACTCACCCACTAGGGAAAGAACAGGCTAGCAGAGAACTGACAGCAATCAACATATTTAGCAACTGAAACCTGGTTCTGTCCTCCTACTCTGCCATGCTTCCTGTTCTCACCATCACATGAAAGGTGCCAACATTTAGTATTGCCAGGTTTGTTCCATCTCTGTCACTATTTCCACTCCATTTTCATTTAAGCTCTTACTTTGGTATAGCACTTAAATTGGGTACTTGTACCCAATGGACACCTTTGGAGTAGATTGTCAGGACTACCTAGCACCATGCAAGTCACAACTACAACAGCAGAACAGGCTGAGAAGTACCACACCTATGTCTTAATTGGCTTGAGGACAGACTGATGATGATCGAATTACTTAAGGAGAAAGTCCTTGTTTCAAGTGTGTTTAACCAGTGTGGTGTGATCCTGAATTTTTGCTTTGCATTTCATTTTCTACCAACTGCTTTATATTTTCCTGCAGAGGCTTCGAGGAGATATGTTTGGAGTACACTCAGTTTGGTACACAACAGATCTTTGAGGGGGGAAAAGGAATATTTCCAAGTTTGTTCCCACTGCAGAAATGGCTTTTTATGGTCCATCAACCATTTAACACAACTGTTAATAGGCTTGCACTGGCCATAGAAGTATCAGGATCTCTGTTGAAAAAAAAATAAATAATTCAGATGGGTCAAAAGTGTAACACTGAACTACTTCAACAGCGGGTCAGTGGCCCAACCCCAACCCCTAGTGAAGTCACAATGACTATATCACACTGCACAAGTCTTTCCACCACCAGAAGGGGTTTGCTGTATTGAGACAGCCTCCAGAGCAGTCCTGATTTTTAACTTTCAGCTGTTAGGTGAAAGTTGTAAACAAGGAGCCACGCAGTGTCACCATCCTGCTAGTTCTCCAAAGACCAACTAGCAGGTTACAGGCTGTGACTTGAAAACCTTCTGCTTTGGAAGCAAACGCCTCTAGGAACTTGTTTACTCGGCAAGATTTGTGAAGAGTAGCAATGAATGAATGAAGCCTAAGACACTCTGTTCCACAGAAGCATAATTAATGTATCCAACTATCACATGTAAGACTGACATTATCTTGGAAAAACTCCAAGGGTCACAGGCATGATACAGGTGTCCTGGTTTCAGCCAGGGGCTAAGGCCAGGAAGGGGCTAACCTGCTGGGCTCGGGACAAGTAACTCAAATTGACCAATAGGATCATTCCATGCCAGTTACATCATGCCGAGTATAAGAAGCAGGGGGTGTTGCAGTGCTGGCGCGCGAACAGCAGGGACCGGGCAGAAGTGTGCTCGGGGCTCGGGGCTTTGTTTACTCGCGGCGCGAGCTCGGGACCTTTGTGTTGCGGCTGGGGTTTGCGCGGGCGGCGGCGCGGTGTCCGTTACGGGGAGTGCGCGATCTGAACTGCTCATCTCAGCAAAAGGTTGTATTGTTCATTGTTATCTGTTCTTCCCCTGTTATTTCCAGTAAAAATACCCTTATCCCAACCTGCGGGCTGTTTTTGGTTTTCTCCCCGCCCCCCCCCTGCTCCGGGGAAATCTGAACGCGTGGTCCCCGGCTCCGGCGGAACCACAACATATTTTGGCGCCTGAACGTGGGGCAATAAAGGTTGGGATAACGGTAGATCTGACTCTGACCCGGTTGCAATTACGGTAAAAGTTGTAAGGATGCTGTTTAAGATGCTGTGGGTATTATTTACAAAGGTGTGGTCCTGGCTGTGGAAAAAAAACCTCAGCAGGCTGTTTGCAGTCCTGGCAGGATGTTGTATCATCTCGGGGCTGCAGCTTCCCTGCTTGTTCCCATACTTTGCTCTAGTGTGCTTTATGACAATGTTTTATGATGCAGTTATATTAGTGACTATGAGTTTAATCTGGAAAGTGTATGAGGTTTTGCGGTCCTGTCTAGTCCCTGGGCTGAGAGGGGCTGGTGGTGGTGGCCATTTTGGTGAGAGCACAGAGGGAGAGAACTACACTGGTTATTTCCTTTCTGGGCTAAACATAACAGCTCTTATGAGAGTTTTTGAAAACTTTCACCATCACCTTGACATGGAAACTATGGCCACAGTGCTAGAAGTTCTTCTGCACTTGATCCTGCTTTCATCATATATTAAGAGCAGGTTTATGAATACTGCTCAAGAGGTTTCCCAAAGGCAGGATAACCACGAGGGGCAGGACAACCACGAGGGGCAGAACATAGGCCATTACCTAAGTACGGCTCAAACACTGCTTGATATCAGACAGCGCTGTCTGCATTGTCCGTACTGTCAGGGGGGAGGGGAAGAAAACAGATTGTCAGGTACTGCAGCAACCCCTGTAATTGGCACTGCAGCTGCGGCAACCCCTGTAATTGGCACTGCAGCTGCGGCAACCCCTGTAATTGGCACTGCAGCTGCGGCAACCCCCGTAATTGGCACTGCAGCTGCGGCAACCCCCGTAATTGGCACTGCAGCTGCGGCAACCCCCGTAATTGGCACTGCAGCTGCGGCAACCCCCGTAATTGGCACTGCAGCTACTGCAACCCCTGTAACTGGCACTGCAGTTACTGCAATCCCCACAGCAGACACCACTGATGATCAAAAGAAACAATCCCCACCAGTGTCTGTCGCCCCGGTTCAAAAGAGAAAATACACAAAAAAATCAGTTCGTACAACAGCTGATGATGATGATCAACCGGGGCCATCAGGGGGATATCAAGATGAGGCAGAACCAGAGGTTGTCACCCGATCCCTGTCCCTGAGTGAGCTTCGTGAGGTTAGAAAGGATTTTAGCCGCCAACCTAGTGAGCCCATTGTCACCTGGTTGCTTCGGTGCTGGGATCATGGGGCTAATAGCTTGGAGTTAGATGGCAGGGAGGCCAAGCAGTTGGGATCCCTTGCCAGAGAAGGAGGCATTGATAAAGCCCTTGGAAAAAGGTCAGGAATCCTCAGCCTCTGGAAACGGTTACTGTTAAGTGTGAAGGAAAGGTACCCCATAAAAGAATACATTACATGCCGTATGCCCAAGTGTGACAATATGGAAAGAGCTGTCCAGTACCTTAGAGAATTAGCTGTACGGGAGATAATCAGTTATGATTTGAACAATTCACAACTCCCTGCCGATCCTGATGAAGTCCCGTGCACCCCAGGCATGTGGCGAAAGGTTGTACAAAGTGTACCATCAGGGCACGTCAATTCACTGGCAGCAATAGACTGGAGTGATACTGATCTACCAACTGTAGCCAATGTGTCTTATAGGCTCCGCAAATACCAAGACAATATTTCCCTCTCTGTCATCGCAGCGGTAGAGAAACTGGTCCAGCGCCTTGACAACAATGTGTACAGCTCCCGACCCTTGCAGAGCAGTGTGGCAGCTTTTGGAAGAAGGCGTCCATCATCCCGAGTGGGAGAAAACCGAGGGTACTCACCACGAGGTAAACTGTGGTTTTACCTGGTTGACCAAGGGGAGGACATGAGGAAGTGGGATATGCAGCCCACTTCAGCCCTTCGAGCACGAGTGAATGAGCTGCAAGGTAAAACAATCGCACGTCGAGATTTCACCAGGAGGAACGCTGCACCAGTTACCACCGAACAGAACCCTCGACCAAGCAGAAGGCCTATCTACACTCCTGATATGTCTGATCCTCTTGAGGGAACCTCCAAGTCATTCATGCACTCAATGAACGGCAAGTATGATCTGCAGCAATAGAGGGGCCCTGCCTCCAGCCAGGTGGAGGAGAGGGATAACAGAGTTTACTGGACGGTGTGGATTCGATGGCCTGGCACGTCAGACCCACAAGAGTACAAGGCTCTAGTGGATACTGGTGCCCAGTGTACTTTAATGCCGTCAAATTATAAAGGCACAGAACCTGTTTGCATTTCTGGAGTCACAGGGGGGTCCCAACAATTGACTGTATTAGAGGCTGAGGTAAGCCTGACTGGAAAGGACTGGGAGAAACACCCCATTGTGACTGGCCCAGAAGCTCCATGCATTCTAGGTATAGACTATCTCCGTAGAGGGTATTTCAAAGACCCAAAAGGGTACCGGTGGGCTTTTGGAATAGCTGCTGTGGAGACAGACGAAATTGAACAGTTGTGTAACTTGCCTGGACTCTCAGAGGATCCTTCTGTTGTGGGGTTGTTGAAAGTTGAAGAGCAGCAAGTGCCAATTGCTACAACAACAGTACACAGACGACAGTACCGAACCAACCGAGATTCTCTGATCCCCATCCACAACCTGATTCGTCAACTGGAGAGTCAAGGAGTGATCAGCCGGACTCGCTCACCCTTTAATAGTCCCATATGGCCAGTGCGGAAGTCCAATGGAGAGTGGAGGCTGACAGTAGATTATCGTGGCCTAAATGAAGTCACTCCAGGTATGAGTGCTGCTGTGCCGGACATGCTGGAACTCCAATATGAATTGGAATCGAAAGCAGCTAAGTGGTATGCCACGATTGACATTGCCAATGCCTTCTTCTCAATCCCACTGGCGCCAGAGTGCAGGCCACAATTCGCCTTCACCTGGAGAGGTACACAATATACGTGGAATCGTCTGCCCCAGGGGTGGAAACACAGTCCCACCATCTGCCATGGACTAGTCCAGACCACTTTGGAAAAGGGTGAAGCACCAGAGCATTTACAGTACATTGACGACATCATTGTATGGGGCGACACAGCAGAAGAAGTGTTTAAGAAAGGAGAAAAGATAATTCAAATCCTCTTAAAGGCTGGCCTTGCCATAAAACAAAGTAAAGTCAAGGGTCCTGCACAAGAGATCCAGTTTTTAGGAATAAAATGGCAGGATGGACGTCGTCAGATCCCCATGGACATTATCAATAAAATAGCAGCCATGTCTCCACCAAACAATAAAAAGGAAACACAGGCTTTCTTGGGCGTTATAGGTTTTTGGCGAATGCATGTGCCAAACTACAGTTTTATTGTGAGCCCACTCTACCATGTGACTCGAAAGAAGAATGACTTCCAATGGGGCCCTGAGCAGCAGCAAGCCTTTGAGCAGATTAAACGTGAGATAGTCCACGCAGTAGCCCTTGGACCTGTCCGGACAGGGACAGATATTAAAAACGTGCTCTACACTGCAGCGGGGGAGAATGGCCCTACTTGGAGTCTCTGGCAGAAAGCACAAGGGGAGACTCGGGGTCGACCGCTGGGTTTTTGGAGTCGGGGCTACAAAGGATCAGAGGCCAATTACACTCCAACAGAAAAAGAAATATTGGCCGCCTATGAAGGAGTTCGAGCTGCTTCAGAGGTGATTGGAACTGAAGCCCAGCTCCTCCTGGCACCCCGACTGCCAGTGCTGGGCTGGATGTTCAAAGGGAAGGTCCCTTCTACGCATCATGCCACTGATGCTACATGGAGCAAGTGGGTTGCATTAATTACACAGCGAGCTCGAATAGGAAATCCCAATCGCCCCGGAATTGTGGAAGTAATCACAGACTGGCCAGAAGGCAAAGATTTTGGAATGTCACCAGAGGATGAGGAGGTAACACGTGCTGAAGAAGCCCCACCTTACAACACACTGCCAGAAAATGAGAAGCAATATGCTCTCTTCACCGATGGTTCCTGTCGCCTTGTGGGAAAGAATCGCATGTGGAAAGCTGCTGTATGGAGTCCAACAAGACGAGTAGCAGAAGCTACTGAAGGAAAAGGTGAATCAAGCCAGTTCGCTGAGGTTAAGGCTATTCAGTTAGCCCTGGACATTGCTGAAAGAGAGAAGTGGCCAATGCTCTATCTCTACACTGATTCATGGATGGTGGCCAATGCCCTGTGGGGGTGGCTGCAGCAATGGAAGAAGAACAACTGGCAGCGGAGAGGCAAACCCATATGGGCTGCTGATCTATGGCAAGACATTGCTGCTCGGGTAGAGAAGCTTGTCGTAAAGGTACGTCATGTTGATGCCCATGTACCTAAGAGTCGGGCCACAGAAGAACATCAAAACAACCATCAGGTGGATAAGGCAGCTAGGATTGGAGCAGCTCAGGTAGATCTAGACTGGCAACGTAAGGGTGAGCTATTCATAGCTCGATGGGCTCATGATACTTCAGGTCATCAGGGGAGAGATGCGACATATAGATGGGCACGCGATCGAGGGGTGGATTTGACCATGGATGCTATTGCACAAGTCATCCATGAATGTGAGACATGTGCTGTAATTAAACAAGCCAAGCGGTTAAAGCCCCTTTGGTATGGAGGGCGGTGGATGAAATATAAATATGGGGAGGCCTGGCAGATTGATTACATCACTCTCCCACAAACCCGCCAGGGAAAGCATTATGTACTTACAATGGTGGAGGCAACAACTGGCTGGCTAGAGACATACCCTGTGCCCCATGCTACTGCCCGGAATACAATCCTGGGCCTTGAAAGGCAAATCCTGTGGCGACATGGTACCCCTGAAAGAATTGAATCTGACAACGGGACTCACTTCCGGAACACCCTAATAGACACCTGGGCCAAAGAGCATGGCATTGAGTGGGTGTACCATATTCCGTACCATGCACCAGCTTCTGGGAAAATTGAGCGATATAATGGACTTTTAAAAGCTACATTGAAAGCAATGGGGGGTGGAACATTCAAGCATTGGGACACACACCTAGCCGAAGCCACCTGGTTAGTCAACTCCAGAGGATCTACCAATCGGGATGGCCCTGTCCAAACAAAGTTTCCACATACTGTAGAAGGAAATAGAGTCCCAGTAGTGCATCTGAAGAGCATACTGGGAAAGACAGTTTGGGTCATCCCTGCTTCGGGCAAAGGCAAACCCATATCTGGAGTTGTTTTTGCACAAGGACCTGGTTGTACCTGGTGGGTAATGCAGAGAGATGGAGAAGTGCGATGTGTACCTCAACGGGATTTGATTTTGGGGGAGAATAACCAATACAATTACTAAGTAGAAATTGTAGTATAATGACTGTAAAATAACTTGTTGTTGTATATTCATTACTGCCATAATTATAATTGTTATATGTTGTATAAAAGATTTTGTTGGTTTTGGTTATGACGTAAATGGCATGGAATGAGGGGTGGATGATGTCCTGGTTTCAGCCAGGGGCTAAGGCCAGGAAGGGGCTAACCTGCTGGGCTCGGGACAAGTAACTCAAATTGACCAATAGGATCATTCCATGCCAGTTACATCATGCCGAGTATAAAAAGCAGGGGGTGTTGCAGTGCTGGCGCGCGAACAGCAGGGACCGGGCAGAAGTGTGCTCGGGGCTCGGGGCTTTGTTTACTCGCGGCGCGAGCTCGGGACCTTTGTGTTGCGGCTGGGGTTTGCGCGGGCGGCGGCGCGGTGTCCGTTACGGGGAGTGCGCGATCTGAACTGCTCATCTCAGCAAAAGGTTGTATTGTTCATTGTTATCTGTTCTTCCCCTGTTATTTCCAGTAAAAATACCCTTATCCCAACCTGCGGGCTGTTTTTGGTTTTCTCCCCGCCCCCCCCCTGCTCCGGGGAAATCTGAACGCGTGGTCCCCGGCTCCGGCGGAACCACAACAACAGGAAAGGAAGCTACAGAAGGAGCTACTGTATTTGATTAATAAATCTACTGCACAGGCTGCTGTCAGTGGATTTTGTTCCAAGAAACTATACAAACAAAACAGTCTTTACAGACAGAAGAGGGAAGGGGGTGGGAGAGAAGCAAGCAGGATTTGATCTCATGATCTCTAACAAAGTTGAACAGCTGAAATGTTCATGGACAATGTCTGTGGAACTCATGAACTTTCTCAATCATTGTGACAAACTTCAATTTCACAACTTGGAGGAGATGAAGACCACTTCTTTATGAAACTAAGAAAGTGCCACAGTTTGTTGTTTAAACATAAGACTGATAATAAACAGATGACTTGGCATTTGCATTCTTCGATAAATTTCCCATCCTTTTCCAAGACAGGAGTGATTCCTACATTTTCTAGAATAGCCTAATAGCATAAATGGATCAAATTTGGTACAATTGCCTCTCCTCTAAGATGACTGGAGAACCCGAAAGAGACACTGAAGTTTGATTTTTCACACTACCTTCTCCACTCTAGTTTAACTAGTAGGCATAAATTTTGCTCTCTCTGCATTGAAACATAAACAACAAACATAACAAGAGGTCTTCACAATTTGTCCTAAATTTAAGACTATATATACACCCCCCCCACAATTTTAAGGATACCTTTAAAATACACAGAAATAATCTTTCTTCATTCAGCTTCAGGAACAGAAAAACTGCCAAAGGGTAAACAGTTGTTCTTATATCCTTCAGCTATGCTGCCTGCCTTTCAGTTAAATTGAATTAATATACTCCAAAAGGTGTTGCTTTCCTATCAGACTGTCTGCAGAATAATCACTGAATCAGAGTATTAAGTAATTATACACAAATATGGTAAGAACTACTGGCTCTCTCAACGTTGTCCTGAGGAAACATTTCAGACAGTACTCTCAGGTGACTTAGTCAATGGCAAAATTCACTGTACTGCCATTTATTAATTAAGGCTTAGAGAATTAGGCTTACACACAAATCTCACTTGTAACTCGGAAACTCCTTGCAACTAGACCTTGGCATGTGATGCTGGTGCTCATTACCTTCCCAACCTTCTCCACAGGCTTAACTGTTCTGTAGAAACATTTTTTCCTTCAATTGTTACTGTTAAAGAAAATTGGTATTGCTGCCTTGTTATTTTTCTGTTCTCTGTAACAAGAAATTGGCCTTCATCATCATCACCCAACTCGGAATTGCTCATAGTCATTAAAAGAGGTGGTAGTAGTTAGTTATCATAGTTTCATAAAAAAAAGGGGGGGGAGTGAGTGTATATGTGCATATACTTTGTTGTATGCACATGGATATACACATAATATATATACACATACCAATTTTTAAAACATGGACCTTTCTTTTCAACCCCCACAAAGAAACAAACAAAACCAATAATCCCACTTCATAAGCTCTTAAAAAATAACTCTCCCCAATTTCCCCCTCTCCACATCTACCACGATACACTTAAAGCATCTGTAGATGTTGGAAGATGTTGTCCTTGTAGATGTGCACCCTCCCTCCTTCAACACATAACCCTGACCCACTTTGCTGTGGAAAGCTGGTGAAACAGGCTCCAAGTATTTCACTCTGCAGCTGGTCTTTAAGCCCTAATAACCGAGGGAGGTTGAAGTCACTCTCTAATCTCCTAATGTGTAAGAATCAACAGAGCTCCCCTTTGAGCAGCCAGCCTACGCCGGAGCACAGAACAGATTGTGTCAAGTGACAGCTGCTTTCTGGCAGAACACACAGGCTCCCTACCAAGAAAGGGAGGCAGGAAGCATCACTCACTTGTGGAAAAGGTTGCCAGCTTAAAGAAAAAATAAATAATAGTAAAAAAAAAAAAATTTTTAAAAAATCATACAGCCATTCAAATAAGATCTGTGCCGCTCTGAAGAGAGGCCTAAATGCATATAGTGTGCTGCCATCTCCCCTTCCCCACTCCTCTGTTGCTTGCCTTTAGTAGGATGAGTTTCCCACCACAGGGACTATTTGCTGATGTATCTGGTGTTTAAGGTAATATAGCTGCTCTGCAAACACAAATAATGCAGGATTGTCAAGCTCTCTAACTAGTTAAACCGAGTTTGAAGTGAACAGTGCCATACAGATGCTCGGTCTTCTCTAGAAAGAGCCCATTAGACATAAGAAAAGGAGCTGTGGCCTGCTGACTGATCGCAGCTATCACCGTGTGCGTATACACACATACGAACACACGGAAGCAGGTTTCCTGCAGTCATCTCAGCCACGCATAAGCCAGGCACGGAGTAAGAAACGGTCTCACAGCTCCATGTTCTGCCAGGCTTGTGCAAGCATGACTGTAATTTGGAAGCAGCCACTGAACACAGCTTCAGACCAGTTGCAGTTGAATTCAAGTCAGAGGTTTCTGGACTTACGCAACAATTTTTTCTGGGTGTCTACAATGTTCTGGAGCACAAGGTTAGCATTTTTCTAAATGCTACACTCTTGAAGTCAGGGTGCTGGAATTACACTTGTGTACTTCTGGGTGTGTTAGGTTTCAAGATGAGGGGGGGTGGGGAAAAAACATTTCAAGCACCTTTCCCACCTCTGTTAAAGAAGCAGGAACAAAAAAACTTTGAGAAAATCTTGGAAACAAATCAGCAACTGATTTTTTTTTAAGGACCATTTAGAAATTATGGCTGTATCACTTGACAAATTTGCATTCATATCCACTAGGTGCATGATTTAAGCCCCTATAGGTTAGATTTCAGACCTGCTAAAAACCTTTGTCAATATGGTAGGCACAAAGCAGGCTGCAACTAACTGCTTCATCAAATCCACATTCGTGTGCAAGCAGTCAACATAGAGGCCAAATGAAAAGATTTTTACTAGTTAGCTTCGGCACGTTAAAGAAAGGACTGGAAAAGGATATGGAATTCAGCATTTTTAACGGAAATGGACTGTCCAGGTGGGTTGTTCTTTTAAAAGAAGGTTGTATAAATCAGACTTAAATGAGTTCTAATACTACAGGGTCAGTGGCAAGTGTTAAACTGGAGACTAGAATTTTTCAAGAACTCAAAAAATGGCAAAATGTGTGTAACAAATACACCAGACATTAACAGTGCAATTTGTGGATGAAAGAAAAGTCCCAACCCCTAAGAGTAAACACACCTACAAACAGATCCGGTAATAGGAAGAGTTTTGCAATACAAGATAATACTAATAAAACAGGAAAGACGGTTACAAAATCCCCTCTTGTAAGTATCCCGATTACATCACAAATTTAAGATTATAAATTATTGTCTTTACTACTTCCTCTAGTGCTTTACATTTTGTTTACCAAACAGAAATAGCACAGCAGAGTTTGTAACAGGTGTCCCATTTCACTCAGAGGCAGCAGTGTCCCACTTGGCCACCACCGGCCACATGCCAGAGGTGGGGCACCTCCATGGCGATGATGCTGCAGCCCACAGCACCGTTACAGAGTGGAGGCACAGCTGGGGCCCATGAACACAGCTCAGTGGTATGTCACCGAAAGCTGCTGCTGCTGCAACTTTTGAGATGTTAGTGGTTGGACAAACATTTTCCATTGCAACTACACGATGCTCTTTTAGTTTTGCATCTGTGTCCATGAATACATTGCAACTTGGTGCCAAATTACAACCGATCTCACAAATACTCCTCTCCAGTCAGATACCGAGTGCTTTTAAAGCTCATGTCTGTTCAGGATGAGGCTAGTTTAGTTACTATCCTTAACTGAGGGTCCCCTCTAGAACAAGCCCACGTGAATACTTCATCTCAGAGTCAGGAATTCCTTTCTCAGCTTAGAGGAGTAGCTTATCTAGACATAGGTTATGAGACTCTCTTGCTATGTGACCAGCCTGGAGAACTTCAGTCTCATCCACCTTCCTGCTTCACCTGGGAAGTTCTCCTTTTTCTCCTGGCAGGGACACATCCAGGACAAACCCTCCAACAGCATGTTCACAGTCAGGAAAGCAATTCATCCCACAAAGAACAACCAGGATTGTCCCACTGTCTTATCCTGCAATACTACAACAAGTGGTCTCTTACTGGAAAGCTTTACAGAACTGAACAAACCACAGAGAACCTATTGACCACATTTTGGACCTGAGCAAGATTTATTCTTACACAAAGCAGCCTCTAAGAACATATACCAGCAGCTTTTCAGAAAAGTAATGACTCTTGCCAAATACCAAATAGGCCTTGCTAATTGCAAAATGAAAGAGGGAAGCGTTTAGTTGTTTGGTTTTTGTTGGTTTTGTTTTAAAATCACAGTTAATAGCTACTCAAAAAGATCATTAAAAAATCCTGCTATTCAATTACAGCATAAAGGTGTTTTTTAAATTATTTCTTTTCACAGTTCTCAAGATCAGAAAGCTTTTACTCAAAACCTATTGAACTTGAAAGGTAGTAGTGCTTAATAGCTCACAGAAGAACACACGTCTCTGAGCTACTGCAAAACAAGAGAGAGAGAGCAGTCCAAAAGTGACTTTGCTATATTTAGGAATAGCACAATCAATACAATACAGACATCAGCTCCACAAATATAACTCGGGTCAGTCGCCAGTGCCTGAAGCCAATACATCTGCAGGGAAAAAAGGAGCAAATAAATAAATAGATAACTCAGATAGCATAAGGGGGGAAAAAAAAAATCCAACAAAAGGATTTGCCAAGCACATAAGAAATGCTTGCTTGCAGGACAATATACCAGACCTCCACACAAGTCTAGCAATCTCTTAGCTGTTTCTTCATGTGTTTGCTTTAACTTTGTGTTAGTTAAGATGAAGTTGTTGAGCAGTCAAAAACATTAGGTGATACCACACAGTGGCTCAAAAATGACAGTAAAAAAAAACAGTGGCAACCTAACAACCTCAACAGGCAAAGTAAATCTGAATTTGCAACTCAGAGGGAAACGTTGCATTGTAATCTGGATGCAATCAAATCTGTGGTGGGTTTGTAAATCATTGCTAAGAATAATCTGTCTGGTTGTTTACACTGTTTGAAAGAATACCGGTGTCGACACCCAAAGTTCGACTTTCTTGTTGGTCTGAACTCTTGCATCTGTAACTGCAGACAAAGTTTTGTCATCTCTGTTAGCTGGACGCTCTAGAATAGTCCAACAGTGTCGTTATTAGGTCTCCACAAATCCCACACGGTAACTCCCACGTAGAAAAGTCCATCAAAGAAATTGAAAAGACAAACCCAAAAACTCCACCAAAACATCTACCACTGGACTGAAAGACATCCATGGAGACAGTACTGTGGGATTTTACATTTACTGTGTCACTGACTTCTGCATCATATACGTTCCATTCACACTGAAAAATTCTATAGATTTACATGGCCATTAAAACAAATGCTCAGGGAAGCAACAGTTTGGGTGTGGTTTCTTTTAGTTTGGTTGAGGTTTGTTTTGATTTCTTAGTAAAAGTTACCACGCAGAATTTATCTTTATCTGCTAGTTTTAATATGTGCAATTGTATCCACGGGAAGGAAAGAGGAGACACAACAGTCGAGTGCATCTGTTTCCAAATATTTGATTGGATATGGTTCAAACAGTCTGCAGCCCAACTCTTACAAGAGGAGGTGCTCTTATTAAATAATACAAGTCCTTTGCATATGCTTTTGCACCTGCTCTTTTCAGTGGAAAACACATTTATACTGTTCTTCACTCCTACGATGTTTCTGAGCCATGGCAACTAAGAACCTAGATTTGGTGCTTCAAAACACAGCACCCATAAATCCATTGCTGCAGGTGGTTCAGACTGACTAATTTACTGCATTTAAAACAAGTAAGTGTACTTACATGTCCTGAGACCACAGGTATCCATTTTTATTGTTGTTGTTACTGCCATTACATCTGAACTACATTTAATATGGAATCAGATAAACAAACATAAGCTTCAGCATATCTGTATTAGGTCCATCCACCCTTGGGTATTATACTGATCTTGCTATCATTTATTTCTTTATGGATATAGATGGACATTCTTTTATAGCCACTAGATTAAGCTTCAAAACTTAAGGCAACGTGCTTTTGAATCTCAGTTGTTTCTAAGTAAGACTTGAAAACCTTGCCATTTGTAGTCTATACCCCATCTCATGAAGTCAGCCCCTATATTCAGGGCATTGCCTTCAAGTAGCTAGAAGTCACCTGCACTGCTTCCTTATAGTTTCTACTTTTTTGAACCACGGTAGTATCAGTAGAATACAAGTATTTCCAAGTACTCAGAAGTCAACTTGTCTCAAGAGACCTTATCAGTAATCTAGCTCTGCTCCCATTGAAATTTCTGGGACTTTCATTACTCTCTTGGAAAGAAGCAAAAAAAAAATAAAGGCATGGCTCAACTCAGGAAGTGTTATGCACTTCTCCAAAATTACTGATAACAGAGAGTATAGAGTTTTCCTCTGACCTGAGAAGCCAGTTAAGAAGAGCTTCATCTCATCCCTCCCTGACATTGTTTATGGCACGAGGGTGATGTCAGAACTTATGGTTAACATTTGGAGTATGTGAAAGCATAAACACTCTCCCCTCCTACAGCAGAAAAAGAAGAATTTTCTCCATCAGTGAGGAATTACCAATATGAAAGACTGATGAGCTCTTCAAACTAAGACTATACTTAAGAAGAAATACCTGATGAAGGCTAAAGACCCAAATCTACAAAACCAATTGATCATTCAAGACAAATTTCTGAGTTATAGAACTTCTTAATTTTAAGCATAATTGACTTGTAAAACTCATTAGGCTGAGGAAGCCATGATATGCCGTGCTCTAGCATGCAACAATATTGAGTTGCTGCATACCACAACCCTTAGAAATCAACACACAAGGTTATTTTTAAATGCATTTGAGAGAAACTGATGGAGGACATAGGTAAGAAGGCACGTTTGTATTTGTTTTAATGGTTCCTCACATAAAAGGACATATTTTTTAAACTGTTTTTTTGTTTGTTTATTTGTTTAGTACAGAGAATTCCTGGTGGGGAGACTAACATTTATAGCAATGCTAGTCAAAGTAGTCTGTCTCCTTCCCAACATCATCTTTCCAACTAAGGAAAAGCAAGACACAAAAAGCCTCATCTGCCAAAACCAGCCCAAGTTGTTCCTATTGTTGATTTCGTTTGAAGTCAATGATACTGAAGCCTAGGGCAAACACTAACCAATCACGG
The DNA here is from genome assembly GCA_022605575.1 of Laterallus jamaicensis coturniculus. NCBI lineage: Eukaryota > Metazoa > Chordata > Aves > Gruiformes > Rallidae > Laterallus > Laterallus jamaicensis. The sequence goes on from JAKCOX010000002.1 coordinate 45,670,850, forward strand.
TTTTAGCTTTCCAAACAGCTACCCACGCAAAGTTTTGAACTTTCCAAACAACTAAATCAGCCTTTAAAAAAAGAGTTTGTTTTAAACTGATCCAACTAAACTACGATCATCAAGTATTATTCAAGTGATGCCTTTCAAAATGCAATAGCTGAAACTTTTGGTTCAGATTGGAAGAGCCAGACTTACTGTCACTCAAGGTGAGGCCCCAGGCAACAATGCTTATTTTCTCCTCCACTTTATTTTATAAATGCACATAAAGATCCCTGTCACTGGACCAGTAAGTTGAAATATGAAAAACAAACAATACCCACCATCACCACACAGAGCAGCAAACGTTGGAAATATGCACACAAAGCACACATATGGTTCCTATGATGGAGGCCCTTCAAAGTGCCTGTTTAAAGGCAGTATAGCTCCTATCCGTCACAGCAGCTTATGAGCACAACAAGGCACTTAAAGTGGGAAACGTTCTCACCCTGAAGAAGAATCCTTGTGCTAAACAAGGCAGCAGATACTTTGTGCTACTGATTTGGGCAGAGCAATCCTCTCAGAAGTATCCACGTACCCTCTCTGTTTTCAAAACTCAGAGAAATTTGATTTTGGTAGGCCTTAAGCACTTTCTAGGTTTCCAATCCTAGGACTCAACCTCTTTCCTCGCTCCCTTTAAAGCTTTTGTAAAATGGAAAGGATTGGCTGCAACCTTCTTTTGCAGAAACGTTGCAATGGAAACACCAGCTTCCTTGCACACCCACTCAGATGTATAGGAGCTGCAGCAATTTGTCATACAGGAATTTCGCAGCATCCCAGACTTCCCCCCACCCTCCCCATCTCTCACAAGTTCACTTGTTAACTTTATTCTAAGTTCTTAAAACCTGTACCATTAATGCATCTAGGTATTTCATTTCACCCCAATGTCTGAAGTACCACAGTTTTGTTGAGAACAGCATATGAAAGAGAAGTCTTTTGGCTATTTTTTTGGGTAACCAGAGATATGGAAAATTCAAAAGCCTGCTCTCAGGTTGCATTAAGCTTACCATACTCATTTTCAGGTGAATTTAAATAGGTGGAATAAACCAGAGATCTTATTAGTTTATTGTAGGTGTAGAGTATACTATAGAATGAGTCACTGTGAAAACTTTTTACCAATTACACTACAGCTCATAAGACAGAATCATAGGGAAGGGACCTCCAGAGATCGAGTCCAACCCCCCTGCCAAAGCAGGTTGCCTAGGACAGGCCACACAGGAAGGCATCCGAATGGGTCCTGAATATCTCCAGAGAAGGAGACTCCACATCCCCCCGGGGCAGCCTGTCCCAGGGCTCTGTCACCCTCACTGTGAAGAAGTTCTTTGGAACCTACCAGTTCTGGTTTATCCTGTTAAATTCACCATGCTATAAAAATGTAAGCTGCCTTTATGCTTTACAATGGAAAAACTAGATTTAAAAAAAAAATATAATAAAAACATCCCCCCTACATTCATCCTAACAGCAAAGAACACAGTGTAGCTCAGCCACATTGGTAGAATTAAGTAGACAATTTTGCAGCACTGTTTTTAAGGTTTTCTTTTTTTCCCATCAAAAAGATGAATTCCTTAAAATATATTTACATTTTCCCCCAATAAAGTTCAACCCACTCACACCAAATGACTTTTACTGCTCTCACACAAAGAAAAGGTATCTGGAAGTACAGATACCTTGGAAATCTAATCAGAGTGAGATCTGGCATTTGTGTGTGTGCATATATATAAAAATATATATATAGTTGCTATTACTCACACCTTGCTATGATAATATGACTTGGCAAATAGAAAGTCAAATGCCTTGCCTCTCCTCCCTTCTATATTGTACTGCTATAATTGGTCACCAGCAATTCGCCACAGAAAAGGTTTGTACATACACGCTCAAGCTGGCGTGTGTCCAGACAAGGTCTGGGGAGGGAGAACTTCACAAGAGTCGCTACTAGACACACACAGTTGGAAGAAAGCCTGCAAGATTGCAGAATAACAGCCTACAAAACCACCACCCAGATTGTGTTGGCCAGCTGAAAAGCTCATCCCCAGATTTTGAAGCAGTTTGTCAGACACTAGACCTGTTAGATCCCAGACCAGCAGCATGTCTGTGTTTCCAGGCTCCTTAGATAACAACTGCGTGGCTCATAGGATGGACTGGGAGAAGTTATTTTAAGTTGCAATTACTAGTTCATATCTTATCAAGAAAGCTGGATGAGCACAATCACTGCTGCTAATAGCTTCCCTTCCTCTTCTGAAAGGGCAACAAGAATTTTATTCATGGCAACTAACGATAGAGCAAATAGTACCAGGTGAAGGGTTAGGTGTACTCTGCTGCTACAACTACCCCAGTGAACCCCAGTATCTCCCATTTTCCCTCCTGCTGAAACAGGTTTGAACAGCACCTTTTTCTTGTCAAAATACTTAACCAGCCTCTTTCTTACAGCAACCGAGCACACAACTAAACCACCCTGCGGTGTCAGTGCTCAAAGCTGAAGCCTGCACAAGCAGTCCTCTCTTTAGCTGAGGGCTGGGTAGTCCCAATGGCATGCAGAGGGTGGCAAAGTACTTTGCACTTTCAAAGCAATAGCTGAGCAGACAGAAGAAACGTTAGAAATTACAGCAAGAAGGAAAAGTGGCAGTTCCACACATCAGATGAGACAGGGCTTCAGAGGAAGTCAGTAGCAGGATGATGGAGAGCAAGGTATTTTCCATTAGCCAAACAGAAACTAACTTTAATATGAGAACAAACATCAATATTGGATTCAATATTAAGTCATTGCAATATGTGGTGGTTTGGCCCTGCCTGGAGGCCAGACGCTCACCAACATTGCTCTATCACTGCCCTTTTCAGCTGAACAGGGGAGAAAATATATATTGAGAGGCTTAGGAGTCAAGATAAGGACAGGGAGAGATCATTCTGCAATCAGCATCACAGGCAAAACAGACTCAATAAAGGAAAGAAAACTACACTGCACACAATGACACCAGAGTCGGATAATGAGAAGCATGACCAGGTCTTAAAGCACCACCCCTCACCCCTCCCCTCTTCGCAGACTTCACTTTAGTCATGGTTTCGCTCTCTTCTTCCCCTGCATTGTGGCACAGGGAGGGGCAGGGAATGGGGGAATAGGGGTTTTGGTCAGTTCCTCACAAGTTGGTTTCCTTCTTGGCCAGGGGGAGCATTCATTCCTCACACCCTTCCCCTGCTCCAGCATGGGGTCCCACCCATGGGAAACAGCCCCTCATGAACTTCTCCAATGTGAGTCCTTTCTATTGGGGATTCAGCTCCTCAACAACTGCCCCAGAGTGGATCCTTTCCATAGGGTACTGAACTTCAGGCCCAGACTGTTCCAGCCTGGTCCCCCCCCAGAATCACAATTCCCCCAGCAAACCTGCATGGGTCAGTCTCTCCACAGGCTGCAGGTTTCACTGCCAGGAGCTTGCTCCAATGCAGGCTTCCCAGGGATCACAGCATCCTTCAGGTGTCTACACCTGCTCCAGCGTGGGGTCCTCCATGGGCTGTAGATGGGATCTCTGCTCCCTGTCATCATCCATAGGCTGCAGGGGAACAGCCTGCTTCACCACAGTCCTCTCCATGGGTGGCAGAGGAACCTCTCTGGCACTTCGAGTGCCTCACACCCTGCCACCCTGCTTTCTTTACTGGCCTCAGTGCCTGTACAGTTCCTTACACATTCTCATTCCCTTTTCTGGTAGCACAATGCAGCTGCAAGGTTTTTTTCTTCTTAAATGCAATTCCCAGAGGCGCTGTGACCATTGCTGACGGGCTCAGCCTTGGCCAAGGACAACTTTGGCCTTGAGCTGGCTGGTGTTTGCTCTGTCGGGCCTTCAGAGAGCTTCTGGCTGTTTCTTGTAGAAGCCACCCCTGCAGCCCCTTTCCCTCCCACCCCCCCCCCCCCAAACCCAGCCATGCAAAACTACACCGCCATAGCACAGAATACCCTTCAGCAGGCAAGGTTAGGTGTTGAAGGACAGCCTGACTTCACTACAAGTTCATCGGAAGTCATAAGGCTGAATGAGGAAGCTGGGCATAAATAACTGTGTTTTTACTTGCATGACTCCTTCCACAGCTACACCTTGGAGAGGGATTTCTCTTCGATCAGTCATGCAGCTGTTACTAACAGCAGAGGCCGGTCATCATAAATTTTATGCCCCCATGCTGGTGGCACCTACAGCTTAGGAACAATGGTTCCATCAATCCTCCAGACTCACTATTGGCTACGAAATACAGTATTTTCCATCAAATATTTAATGAAATGAATCTTAATAGAATTTTAGAGACCAGCTGCAATCACTTACTGCAGCCTTTTAGACTACTATGGCTTTCAGAAGTCAGGCATTATGTTACTTATTTTACTTATCATTAGAAAACCCCACATGCTGTAAAAAGGTACACATGGGACCCAACCACCACTGAGAGGTAAAGAACTGGGTGATTTCCAGCCTTCTAAATGAGATTCTGGAATATTTTCTTATAGTTTTGGTAACAAATTGTTGAAGAAGCTAACACAAGGATTTGTCTTTCTCTAATGCTTACATTACGATCTGTTCCCCCTCTCCCTAAAAGAAAACCCACCAAAAGGTTACAGGATTTTTTCTTTTTAATTTCCTGGCAATAAGATGCTGCTCTAAGACTGCCACACACAAACTGGATGAGCAGCCAACTGCTGAGTGGGAGGCTCATTAAAAAGGGCCATTTGCTTGCCATATGTCTCTTTCTTCTAGACAGACTAATTCTAGTCATTAGAGTTCCAACCAGAAATGCAGATTAGCAAAGCAAATTTTTGTTAAAATGGTACCAGAAATTTTCCTAAGTATAGGAGCATTGAGAACCACTCAGTGCTCAGAGTGAGTTACTAGTAAGAAAAGAGAGCCCTGATCCCATAGCGGGATCGGCAGAGCATCCTTGCAAGGCCTGGCATTTCCCAGCCTCCAACAGTGGAGCCCCAGTCCCACCAACTCTTCCTGCTCTTGTCCTCCACTGCCACCCAGGCTGTTGATGCTATTGTCTCCTGTTTCCTCCCTCCACCACTGCCTTCCCCCTCATTCCTCTTCCTCCCTACTACTGCTGTAATATTTCCCCCGGCTCATTCCCACACCCAGCAGGATGACTACAGGAGTGTAAGATGACAAGATCTTGTCTGCTGTTGTGAAGTCCATGTGCTGTGCTCCCAGCTTGAGAAGGCAGCACAAGCACAGCTCCCGCAGACCTCTGGGCCCATGCTGCTTATTTCTAGCCACGTGGGTACAACTATACCAGTGGACAGACACAGGTAACCCACACATCCACAGGCTTCCTGCAGTGGGGTAGTGGCCAGTCAGCAGGAAACCAACCAAAAAACCCCAGCCCCTAAAGATCTGAAGTGTGGATCTCAGCCTCTTTTTTAAAATCAGATAAAGCAGTTCTTCAGATAGGAACATATGCAGCTAGATCTTATAAATGTCAGTCTCTCCTATTTACATACCGTTTTAAGACACTACCAATCTGAAGCCAAGCACAGGTTCTCCATTAGTGAGAAAGTTTGTCCAAATCCCCATGTTATGTTTCTATAGCAACTGTCCTCCTGGAGGATCTAAAAGCCCTTCACAGGAAAAACCTGATAGCACAAACACTTACAAATAATGACCATTTCCCTCATCCAACTTCCCAACAATGTCTAGAGAAGGCTAAAGCTGATTTACTATTACGCTGCAACTCTCATTCCTACTCATCTCTGATGTATTTCTCATCTCACACTCCAGGACATGCTGTAGCGACTCTGAGGGAGGCATCCTACCCAGGAGCAGGTTTTGGGTGTCTAAGTCACACAGAATCACAGAGTTGTAGGGGTTGGAAGGGACCTCAAGAGATCATCGGGTCCAACCCCCCTGCCAAAGCAGCTCCCTAGCTCATACTGCACAGATAGGCATCCAGACAGGTCTTGAATATCTCCAGAGAAGGAGACTCCACACCCCCCTGGGCAGCCTGTCCCAGGGCTCTGTCACCCTCACTGGGAAAAAGTTCCTCCGCATGTTGGTGTGGAACTTCCTGTGCTCAAACTTGCAGCCATTGCCCCTTGTCCTGTCTCCACAGACCACAGAAAAGGGGCTGGCCAATTCCCCCCACACCCCATACTTAAGATATTTATAAACATTGATTAGGTCCCCCCCTCAGTCTTCTTTTCTCCAGGTGTGTAAGAATCTCTCAACTCAGCCCCACGAATCTTAAACAGAGCACTACTTTGTTTTGCTTCTTTCTTTGGGCAATGTCCTTTGAGTAGCAAATGTCTTTATTCCCACACACACACTTTGAACCCTAGTAATCAACTATCAGGGATACAGTAGCTAAAGAACTGGATTATGCAAGCCACCCCGTCCATCCATCTCATCAAGGTTTCACTTTTCCTGTCAAGCTTCACACGAGCCCCACTTGCCCTTCACAGCCTTTCTTCTTTTTTTTTTTTTTGAGTTTAGAAACACAGAGGCCCATGAAGCATTGTACAGAGCCAGCTTTCCACTACCAGTCCTCCTTGCTGAGCACTCTTTCTCCTCCAGAGATGCACATCTCTCACTTGTCTATGTTAAAAAGGTTACTAATGGTGAAAAACAAAACAAAAAACCCCAGAAGACAACAAACACACTTCCCATGATTTTGATGAAGACCTTCATAGACCTTGAGGTGTGATTGTGCATCCGAATCATCTATCACCCTTCATCATGCACGTGTGCAGCCATCGTGACAACAAATGGAACCTTTCACATGATGAGCTGGTCCACACACACACTAAAAGAGGGATCAGGTGAGCACCATGAAACACAGCAATGCAGAACAGACACAACTGGCTTGAATTATTTCAGCCATCCAAATGCAGCCAGCCAGCCTTGGCTGGCTATTCCCAGTCTACTGCAATACAGAATTCATGTGAGATGAACCGGAAAAGGTTGAACCGGTGACAAATATTTAAAGAGCACGCTGTGAAGGTGACTCTCCCCCCAACACATAACCTTCTTAGCATTTAGATTTAAAATTTCTTATTCTACATAGGCTATCTACCATCCAAGATGACAGTAGCATCTGTCAGTGTTGTAGATTTATGACAGGTTGCTCATCAGTCAGGCGTTCTTAGTTTGAAAGCTCCCCATACAGCATATACATGTACAAAGCATTGCATTACTTCTTTGCCCCTACCCACCTTTGGGATCAAACTGGGCACTTTGGTTCAAAAGAGTTGAGTCTCACCTGCAGTAAAAGGAGTAAGCAGCAGAAATGGAGCCTCATGCCTGTACATAAAGCTGCAAGGGAAACAAGTACAGGCTTCCATTTCACTCTAATACTTAGGTTCTTCAAATGAGAAGTTAAATACCCATGTTTCTCCTATCCAGTTAATAATGGTCACCTTTGCCATTAGTGTTAATAGCTTCCCCACACACTGAAACAAGTTAATCTCTGCCAACTGAGAACAGAAAATCTCTGCACAACAGCTCACAACAGAAAGCAGCCAGTTTTTCCACTTCTTGGAGTTTCAAAGCTCACAGAAGTGCCTTTCCTTGACACAGCAGAATTACTGTCTTGGATCACAGGCTAAATTAAACACACAAATTACATTCTCCATATAAACAGAGTTATACATGGCTTAAATAGCATGGTTTTATTTTCCTATTGGCACCAATTGGTACAGTAGTTCAGTCAAAGCTTAAGACATCCATGATGTCAGTTGCTTTAATAGGCAGCAATGACGTGCCTGGCCCTCGTTCCCAGACGTGAAGCGTGCTGGTTTCCATGGGGAGGGTGCTGATTGAAGAATTCCTACTGCACTTCCTATCTCTTGTTTTGAGCAGCAAACACTGACTCCAGGGGGAATAATAAAAAAGTCTGTTTGGGCATCCAAAAATTCACAAGATGATGTCATCTTGTGCGACAGAGCTCTCTGCAGCTCCCTCCCCAAACACACACAACCTATCAAAAAACCCTGCTCTAAATTCCTGCCAGCTGGGCTCTGTATTTACAGAAGGGAAGGGCATTAATAATTTTTGCCTTGGTTGTTTGCCATGTTAGCTCAGTTGTAACAGTTCCCCCTCCAGCCCCAAGAAGCAGAGGGGACAGTCAGTCTAGAAGAGATTTCTTAATCATTGGAAGCTCACAGCAATTTCTACCCTCCCAAATTCTCATGCAGATTTAGACCATGTAACAAGTCAGAATATCAGCAAAGGAAAAAGAGGGTATGAAGTTGAGACAAAGTGAAACCAACACCAGAAGAGAAAGCCAAAGTAAGTTAAATAAGTATGCTGTAAACTGTACTCAAATCCCCTACACATTAAGGACTGTACTTCTCTGTGCAAGTCTCTAGCTGCTAATAGCATGCCCCGTGATCCAGGTGAGAATAAGAGTCATGGGATAGTTGCATTGGTGACTGTATCACTCTTTGTATTTCATAGCAGTGGCACGTACTCGCTTCCTTCTGCACTTGATGTGCTGTTCATCTGAAAACACAAACCCCAAGTTCATGCACCAGAGTTAAGCAAGAGATTAACACAAGGCACCATTATCCATATGAACTCTAAACAAACCACTTCTCAGTTCAGGCAGATTTTATAAAAATTATTCCTCAAGATTTGCACAGAAGGGAAAGCATCTATTGTTTTACTGCTTAAACAGTGACTATGGCCTTTATAGCTGCCTTCGCTTTATCACCTTCTCCCATCAAGGGTCACACTTTGAGGACAGATGGATGGCATTAAACATGTAAAATTCCTGTTTTAGGAAAGAAAACAGGTGTGAAACTCCAATTTGCAATTACAGACTATAAGCTCTATGGTTAAACACCTACCTCAGGGTAGGAAAGGGTGAAGCAGTTTCACAATCCGTACCTTGTTCAGCGCCTAGAAACAGCCAGCCCACCACCACTGCCCCAACCTCCCTGGCAGGACCTTACCAACTGGGTAGGCTGTAGTGTTCGTGCATCTCCTCACTTTTAAATCCTTAAGTTATGCCTCATGAAAGAGAGCAGCTTCCTCCTGGGATCTCGGGCGCCACATTCCCAATTCCTTTAGAGCTAGTACTTAGGGCAGCTTCAAGTGGTCGGAAATGGGGGATCAGACCAGCACCTCGAGTGCAGCCCTAAATTCTCCTCAAACTCCCTGTGGGGATCAGCCTTTTCCTCTCAGCTTCCTAGTGGTTGAGTTAGGCAGCTTTTAAGACCCTTCTCCCAAGCACTTAAGTCTTTCTAGCATCATGCAAATGAGCCCAGCACTCCACTGTACTAGCCAAGAGCTAAGGCAAAGTAATTCAAGCAATGCCAAGCAAATCCTGTGTGATTTAGCCCATCTCCCATTCTTCTGGGAACCAGTTTCCTGGCTGCTATTCTACCCTTCCTTCAACTGCAATCTTTCAAAAAGTACCCAGTTAATTTCTTTTGCACAAGCCTCTGGAGTTCTTTCCTAATTGATTCAACTCCGATCAGCTGCTTTGCTGCCCACAGAGATCTGAAACAAGCAGGCAAACAACAAAACCCACCTTACGGTTAATGGTTATGAGGCTGCAGCTGAATTTCAACGAGTTAGAAGCTTGCAGACAGAGTAAAGGGCTAAGAATTGTAGAAGTCTGAGAGGAACATGTGATACTTTGAATCATCAGTTGTAAAAGCTGTGAGTTTTCCCTCTCTCCTCCTACTCTCCCTTCTTGCAAATAAACCACAGAAAGTTCAACACTGATGCAACTCCTTGAGTTTTTTAAATAAGATTACACTCATGCTTAAGTCAAAGTAAAGGAGAGCAAGACAGCTGTATCTAAAAGCATACATGTCTTTCCACCTAATGTCTCGCTGAGATAGTATTGACAAACATCACCATAATCACAAGCCCTTCCCCCCACCCCCTTGAAGCACCAAGCAGCTTCCATGAAGCCAAACAAATTTTACAGTACAAACTGGCACCTACACACCAAACCCTTTTATTTTAGGCTGGAAAGCAAGAGAGAAAATGCAGGTATTTTCTTTCCATGAAATTCTGGGACATAATCCGACTCTTCATCTGTTAGTTGGAACAAAGATCTCCTGTGAACTAACCCTACCGTTCTCGTGAAGCCTTTGAGAGATGCAGATTCTGCAGCACTTCCAGACATTTCAGATGGGCCAGGCAGCAAAACTGGAAGGTGGATGGGGACTAAGAGAGAGTTGAATGGGGTTTCACCAGAAGGCTGACTAGAAACTTTGATATATCCAGCCACCAAAATGAATGTCAAGCTAGGTGACTCCTAAAATCTCTCATGGACGTAAGGTTGCATATATACAAAGTGAGCAGCAGCCTCACAGTTTGCTGATTTTAATTAATGAGGATGATAACTTTAAGGAAACCAGACACTGCAAAAAGGTTTGGCTGACTCGAGAGAGATGAAGTTGAGAGTGAAAGATTCTTAGCAGTGCAACCTGATGAAGAACTGCACACCACTGTTTCACTAGAAGCTAAATTTGAACCATCTCCCCCCACTGAAAAGGTATTTCTGATCCATAGCTTGATTTCTGGGAAACTGCTGGCACGTAATACTAGAAAGCAAGTACCATGCACACCCAAACTGCTTGGGCTCAGACTAGCTGCTCAATGAAAACTCAAGCAAGGGAACAAAAAGGAATCGGGAAGACACAGGTAGACATTCCTTAACAGGTACAAACAGAATGAGAAGGGGAAGAGATTCTCCAATACAGGTTGCCACACCACAGGGGAAGATATAATTGCGCTTAGGTAAAGAGCTGCTGCTTCCCCAGACTGGCAAGCGGGGGAGACGAGGGCGCAGGAAGAACCACGTGCAGGCACAGCTGCAAAAGAAACCAGCAGTTTGTTGCCAGTAACCTCAGCGCCTCCATTTTGATCCTGTGATCTGATGTTGCCCTGTAGATCAATGGAGAGGCATTTGCCAAAATTTAAATAGGCACACAACAGTGGGATGACAAACAGATGGAATCATGGGGAAATTGACAGCAACTAAGCTTGTTGCAGGTAACTTTTGGGGAGGAAAAAATAAGTAAAGGACATAGATATTTGCTCATGTACAGAAGAACAGTTTATCCGTTATTTCCAGATGACAGGTTTGAAAAATGTGGGAATATAAAGACAGTTCCCAGATTACAAAGTCATGATCGCCTAGAATAGAAAAGTTCAGTCTTTGGTGTGGAAAAATGAAGCAGCAATTAAACTAAGAACAAGTAGATCAATAACTTTTAAGGCATAATCTTTTTTCTGGAAATTAGAAAATGCTATGCCCATCTACAGCAAGGTCTGAAAGGATCTGGGGTACTATAGGCCTGTCTGTCTGACCTTGGTGCTGGGAAAGGTTATGGAGCACATCATTTTGAGTGATATCATGTGGCATGTACAGGACAGCCAGGTGATCAGGCCCACTCAGCATGGGTTTATGAAAGGCAGGTCTTGCTTGACCAATCTGATCTCTCCTTCTATGGCAAGTTGACCTGATTATTGAATGAGGCACAGGCTATGAATGTTAGCTACCTGGTCTTTACTAAAACCTTTGACACCATTTCCCACAGCATTCTCCTAGAGAAAGTGGCAGCTCATGGCTTGGATGGGTGTATGGTTTGTTAGGTAAAAAAACCTGGCTGGCTGGGTCCAAAGAGTTTTGGTGAATGGAGTTAAACCCTGGTATTGGCCAGTCACAAGTGGTGTTCCTCAGGACTACATGCTGGGCCAGTTCTCTATAATATTAATGGTCTGGACGAGGGAATTGAGTTCCCCCTCAGTAAGTCTGCAGATGACTCCAAATGGGGCAAGACTGTTGATCTGCTCGAGGATAGGAAGGTTCTACAGAAGGATCTGGACAGACTGGATCGATGGGCTGAGGCCAATGGTATAAGGTTCAACATGGCCAAATCCCAGGTCCTAAACTTGGGTCACAACAAGCCCAAGCAGTGCTACAGGCCTGGGAAAGAGATGCTGGAAAGCTGCCCAGTGGAAAAAGACCTGGAGGTATTGGTCAAAAGCTGTCTGAACATGAGCCATCAGTGTGCCCAGGAGGCCAAGGCAGCCGACAGCATCCTGGCTTGTATCACAATTAGTGTGGCCAGCAGGACTAGGGAAGGGATTGTCCTCCTGTACTTGGCACTGGTGAGGCCACAACTTAAGTGCTCTGTTCAGTTTTGGGCCCCTCACCACAAGACACACATTGAGGTGCAGTAGTACATCTAAAGAAAAGCAACAAAGCCGGTGAAGGGTCTGGAGCACAAGTCTTATGAGGAGCTGCTGAGGGAACTAAGGTGGTGTAGCCTCAAGAAGAGGAGGCTGAGAGGAGACCTTATCACTCTCTAATAACCCCCTGAAAGGAGGTTTTTGTAGCCAGGTGGGTATTTGGCCTCCTCTCCCAAGTTTACAAGAGGAAATGGTCTCAAGTTGTGCAAGAGAGGTTTAGATCAAGTATTAGGAAAAAATTCTTCACCACAAAGGTTATCAAGCACTGGAACAGTCTGTCCAGGGAAGTGGCTGAGTCACGATCCCTAGAGGTATTTAAACCATGTGCAGATGTGGTGACATAGTTTAGTGGTTGGACTTGGCAGTGCTAGGTTAATGGCTGGACTTCAGGATCTTAATGGTCTTTTCCAACCTATGCAATTGTATGAATGATACTGCATGGACAATTAAAGGTGTTATCGGATATTAATTGATCTCAGAGTGACAGCTGAGGAGGTAGGCACTACCCACAAAAATGAGGGCCTTCTCTCCCTCTGCAATACCCAGACACTACTCTACAATCAGACTTATACATTAATACCTAATAAGACTTCCCTGTAGAAAAAAGGGCTGCACTTTTCAGGAAACTTCACACAGTCAAGTATTCAGAGCTACAGAAGTCATATTTATCTTTTAAAAGCATGAAGACTATATGCTGGTGGCAAGGCATTTATCAGTAGTACCTATGAAGAAAACCTTTCAAACCTCCAACTGCTTTTCAGATCATACAGCCTTTTTCAAGCAAAAAAACCCCACAACCAGATAAAACTTGGATACCAGGGGGTTAAATGTGTGGGTTGGCTTTTTTTTTTTTCCCTCCTCTGAGTACATACATTCATTAATTGTTTACCAGCCCATAGATACATGGCAGACTGCCTCTCAGAAGCACTGCATTCTGGTCCTGTTCTCTAGAAGTTATTTTCAGTTGTACAGCACAAAAGCCCCAGGAGAACTATGTGATAGTCGGGTGCCAGGTTAAGTTCAAAGCAAAACACAAATTAAAATGCAAAATGCATTTCGTATCAGGGAGTGGTGTACCTGTTGGCTGGAAAGGACTCACCTAAGTAAGTTCCCTTCTCCAGAGCAGCGTCCCTCCCTGTCTTAGAACTCACCTATGTCTTTGAATGTAAAAATTACCCCATCAGAGCTGTACTGCTCCACTCACATGGAAGAACAGGCATAGCTCTCCCCAACACCACCCGCTGTTCCCAGGGAAGCAAAGCCCTGAACAAAGGGCTCTTTGTCCAACACCACCTTCCTTGACCAGCAGACTGCATTAAATTGCACTTGAGGGAGTGAAGAGTCTGAATTGAATGTAAAATCAAGCAGCACCCCTTCTGTCCCCAAAGTAACAGAAGTTGGCAGCAGATACCCTAAAGCCATCAAGCAAAGGACGTTTGCCACTCTAATGTTTACTCTTTTCTCCAGGGCTATGAGGAGAGCTATATATGCAGCATATTTACAGAAAACCTTACATACTATAAACATCTAAAAGTTTCACCAAAGCATCTCAGTACCACCAAAGTAAAAATCTAAGCTCTTCCAGATCTTGGATGCATCAGGTTCAGGGTAGGCACTGAGCAAGAGCAGCTGCTGTCACCACCTCAAAACAAGTAGGAGATGCCTAACACCATACTTTAGGGTTCTCCTCCCTCAGTGTCCAAGGTCTGACTAGCCCAGAGCAGGAGGCAGTAGGTCTGTTGGAACTGCAAAATTGTGTCTTAGAGGCAAGCATGTCTTTGGACATGAGAAACTACTGCAACTGCACATTGCAAAATCTCAAGGAGCTCTCCCTGCTCCACCACTGCAAAGGCAAGTTCACTCTTGAGAAGACCTGCAGAGAGAGTCTTCCTCCATGTTAGCAGGAAGCAATGAGGAACAGGCCCATCAGGCACTGCTCCACGATTAACAAATCAAACTAGTAGGAACAGGTTTCAGTAGAATGTTGGTTGTGCAGTAGCTCTAATACCAGAGAAGAGACTTCTGACTCATTCCCACCCAGCACCCCACCTGGGGAAGGTTCACAAAGCAAGGTTTTCTATTTCCTCATTTAAAAGACATTAAGAAAGCTATCAGCACACTTAGGTCAGCAAACCAGACAGGGCACCAGTATTTAATCTATATGAGCAATTGCACACCTTCACTACGTGGTGGGGATGTGGGAGGTCACAGGAACAGCATCTCCAACACCCCGGATGTGTTACGGTGTGGCACACCCTGGAATAGGGTGTTACTTTTATGAATACATTAAAGTATTTTCTTTATTAGTGCCTCCTAGAGCACATAGACAGCAGCAGTGACACAAGACAGATCACCTCCAAACCCTGCCTAAAGCTGAGTAGAGGCTTAAAGAAAGGGTAGGGGTTTAGATTCTTAATTTTTTTAAAAACATCATCTCAAAAGAATAATTTTGCTCTCAGAATGGAAAATACCTTCTAAAGGACAGGACAGCAAATGAACCATCAGTTGCAGCAACAGAGATAAGGCCCTAAAATCAACAGTAAAGGTTTTGTTATCACAGAATCACAAGGTTGGAAAAGACCTTCAAGATCATCAAGTCCAACCAATCCCATCCTAAGCTAAACCATATCCCTAAGTACCTCATCTACCCTTTTTGTGAACACATCCAGGGAAGGTGACTCAACCCCCTCCCTGGGCAGTCTGTTCCAGGCCCTCACAACTCTTTCAGTAAAAAATTTTTTTCTAATGTCTAAACTACACCTGCCCTGGCTCAGCTTTGTGCCATTTCCCCTTGTCCTGTCTCCTGTCACCTGGCTGAAGAGATCATCACCCACCTTTCCACAACCTCCCTTCAGGTAGTTGTAGGTGGTGATAAGGTCTCCCTTCAGCCTCCTCTTCTCCAGGCTAAACATCCCCAGCTCCCTCAGCTGTTCCTCATAGGATTTGCCCTCCAGCCCCTTCCCCAGCCTGGTTGCCCTTCTCTGGACTCACTCGAGGACCTCAGTGTCCTTCTTATGGAGAGTAGCCCAGAACTGGACTCAGTACTCGAGGTGCGGCCTCACCAACACAGAGTACAGGGGCACAATCACCTCCCCAGACCTACTGGCCACACTGTTTTTGATACAAGCCAGGATGTCATTGACCTTCTTGGCCACCTGGGCACACTGCTGTCTCTCATTCAGCCCGCAGTCAACCAACACCCCCAAGTCCTTCTCTGCATGACAGCTCTCCAGCCAGCCTCCCCCAAGCCTGTAGCACTGCATGGGGTTGTTATGTCCCATGTGCAGCACTCTACACTTGGCCTTGTTAAACTTCATCCCACTGGTCTCAGCCCATCTGTCCAGTCTGTTCAGATCCCTCTGAAGAGCCTCCCTAGCTTCAGGCAGATCAACACTTCTCCCTAGTTTAGTCATCTGCAAACTTACTGAGGGAGCATTCAATCCCTTCACCCAGGTCATTGATAAAGATGTTGAACAAAACTGGACCTATGATTTGATTGAACATGAAAAGGAGTGAGTGTTTGAGACAAAACAGTCTAGATGCTGCCAACTCATCCAACAGTACTTTTTTCTTTCACTGCATACACTCACCAATACTGGCAGAGCCTTTGAAAGATAAAGCTGTGCTGTGTAGGTACACACGCACACACAGGTGTCACAGCACAGCCCCCTGTGCCACTTCTCCTGTACAGCAAGTTTAAAGCAGCCCCATCCAACTCCATCAACTTTCAAATCAGTAATCTGCATACATAAGGCATTGTGGCCATGTAGCAGAGGCATTTACAACAGACAGAACCTGGGCCATGTAAAGGCAGGAGCAGAAGGCCTCTGCAGATTGATCTGATGAATCCTCAAAAAGGCTTTTCATAGTTTTGAGCTATATAGCCCTGAAAGGTATTCACACAAGCAGAGCCAGACAACACCCAAGGGTCACGGTGTTCCAATCCCCACACAATGCCTTCAGTGCCTTTCAGTTATCACAGAAACTGAGATGTGGTCATCACCACCCCAGGACACACCTTCCCCGCAGAGGGAAGAGAAGCATTCCTCTTGCCAAGCAGCAGCACAGCGAAGCCAAATCCTGCAACGTGCCCTGTATCTTCCAAATTCAGATCATAAACCAGTATTTTCCAGAGGCTACTAGGGGAGACATTTATCAAGATAAAGATTACAGTGCTTTCTAAGCCAAAACCAGCAGTAACATTTGACATCAGCTGGAGGCTATGGATGATACACAGTAGCTTCCAGGGTAGCAATTTAGTATTACAGATACAGTATCAGGAACAATATAAAACTGGTTCAGACAGAGAGCTGGTAAAACCCTCCTGTAAGTATCAAGTGTGAATTGTACCTGAGGAAAGCAAAGGACATCAAAGCCATTCCCACCTGCTGTGACAGTTTGTCTTGGACTCTGGTGCAGGCCACTCTCTCAAACCAAGACAGGGCACCACCAGGACAGCAATTCTGATCTGCTCTCCGTTCCACATGCACATGAAGACCTCTTTTGTTTTAGGAGCCGGAAACACATTAGCCATTTGGCTTTAATTACATGAAAATTGAACTCAATGCTACATTAACTTTAACTTTTACTCTAAAGAGAAGCAGACTGGAAAGTGTATTCAAGAGGGAATGGTTGGACTAACACCTGCCATATATGACTGTTCTTTAACAGCAACAGCAAAAAATCGACCGTGTCAGCCATCCCCAACAGAAACAACCAGGGTAGCAATTTCCCAGTGGGAAAGGGGAGGGGGGAAGGAAATCAATCCATCAGCAGGACTTCAGAACTCAGGTTCTGCTAATGACAGTTCACTTAAATATAAACCACAGAGTTTTCCTTCTTTATTTCCTTCTCTGGAGAAGAGAAGGCTGCGGGGGGACCTCATTGCAGCCTTCCAGTACCTGAAGGGAGCATACAAACAGGAGGGGAATCAACTTTTTAAAAGGGCAGATAATGGCAGGACAAGGGGGAATGGTTTAAAGCTGAAGGAGGGAAGGTTTAGATTGGATATTAGGGAGAAGTTTTTTACAGAAAGAGTGGTGAGGTCCTGGAACAGGCTGCCCAGAGAGGTGGTGGATGCCCCATCCTGAGGTGTTCAAGGCCAGGTTGGATGTGGCCCTGGGCAACCTTGTGTAGATCCAGGCCTGAGGTTGGTGTCCCTGCCTGTGGCAGGGGGGTTGGAGCTTTATGATCCTCGGGGTCCCTTCCAAACCTTGCCATTCTATGATTCTATGATTAAACCTAAATACAATAAAGCCTTATAAGTGTATCACAACCCATTTCAGCAAGTAACAAAATAAGATCTACTTTATATATATATATATAAATACAAGAGTAGAGGGATGACTCTGTGGTACTTAAACCCATCATCTCAAGAGAATAACACCAAGTGTCAACGTCCCTTTGGGCTCAACTATTGCAATTAAAACCATCATGCATTTTGCTATATTAAAATTCTGCTAGGGGTTAAAAAAAAAATCATGGCTATCCCATTAAATCCAAAACAAACCTAGAAAGTCATTTTATTTAACTCTTAAATTTCATCTCTAAAGGTCATTCTGGTAAGCAGTAAATCTTACTTGACAGAAGTGTAAAGTTAAAGCATGCTCTTCCAAAATTTATACAGCAATGCAGTGAACAAATATTTGCCTATGAGGACATAAAAGTCCCCCTCTAAAATCAAAACCAAATGGCTGAACCCCACATGAACATTCTGCCAAGCATTTTAGTTGTGTTTTCTGAAAAAATGGAAACCTCTCACATGCAAACAGAGGGCTGTGCCAGCCAGCTCACACAACAATAACTACCTTTTGGTAGGACCACATACCTCCCCAGAAAGGTAATGACTGTGAAGTGCTCCCACCTCCCAGCCTTCCCAGAGCTCACTGCAGAGCAGACACCCCAGCTAGCTCCAGAGCAAGGAGCAGAACTGTGCCAGATCAGTACCCTGACCAGTAAGCCTTCTTAAGCCACTTTATCTCTTCAGTGTGGGGTTCTGGGTCCCAAAAGGAATAAATGGGAGGCACTGCACAATGCAGCACTGAAAGCACCCTCCGCAATAGCTTACTGATGTCTACAGTAGGGCACAGCAGGACAAGTTAATCTTTAGGTGCCTCTGAATGCACGTAGATGTTAGCACCCAATCACCAGACTGCCACACTTTGCTAACTGAACCTTCACACGCTCAGACTCATCTCTCCTTTCCTGTAGGCAAGCCCATCAGACGTGCTCTGGTACTGCAAGTTAGTGCTGACCACTTCTGAGCAGCCCCTTTGGCAGCATCAGAGCCCATCTCACGTTCAGTAAGTGCCATCACTACAGGGCAGACTCTGAACTCCCGCGTATTTTCACCTCATTGATTAGGTATTTATGGCAGAGAACCTTCTGAAGATTGTCTGACAGCAAAGCTTATTCTGTCAACTAAACACACACTTTTCCTGCATTAACACAAGCCAGGAAGACAAGCAAATTGATACTTTTGCAGGATCTTAGGGGTCAGATTTTAATTCTGCTGGTACCTATGTAAGTTTAAGCTATGAATGAATGGAAGCACAAAAAGTCAGGAAACCCTGCTTGGTAGATCTTTGTTAATTACTTTAAAAATTAAGATTCAAGCTTTATTAAAGATCCCATAAGATCTTATTTTCTTTCATGCCAATAACCATTTTATTTGCTGTTCTCCTTCTTCCAGGAATCACAGTGAGGATTTTAAAATGCAGCATTCAGTTAGAAGAAAGTGAAGTGTTTGTCTGGCCACAGCACTGAAAATTATGTGGCCAGGAGGTGCTTAAAAAAAAAAAAAAAAAGAGGATGTTACTAAGCACAAGCACTAGAAACTGTTTATACTAGAAAAGTTAAATTTGGAGAGTTTTAAAGCCACATATATTATGACATTGAATTGGGGGGTTGGACCCGATGATCTCTTGAGGTCCCTTCCAACCCCTACAACTCTGTGATTCTGTATCAAACCATAGCTTTTAAACACATTTTTAAAAAATTAACCTTTGAAAAGAGAACACCAAGGAGAAACAGTACCTAGTAGGCACCCAGTATAAGTTTCACCACTGAAACAGGTTACATCAGTTACAGGACTGGTGTGATTGAAATAGAACATTTCAGCCAGCTCTCACACAACTCAGCATACCCTCACTGCACCAACATTTCAAGGACCACCACAAGAGAGCTGTGTAGATTACGCAGTTGACAACAGGCTAGACAGAAGACCATGTAAAATACTAAGCCCATGTCTTCGCTTTGTAGCCATGGCTCTTTCAGGTCACACTTCCCAGCTTTTAAAATTTTTGTCCCTACTGCAGTTAAGATAAGCACTTTCCCACTCACATTGTTCTATTCCGCTTGTGATTAAGGATACTGAGCAGCAGGAAACAGTATTAAAAATAATTTCCTAGGAAAGTACAAATAATCTGAAATCGTAAAATAAATGTGGTTTAGTTGCATCATATCTACTTGGAACAACAGTATTACTACACTTTCCAAAAAGGCAGGCTATGACAAAGCACTACTGCAGAGCATTAGTATAAAACCATGGTATTACTGCAAAGTGTCCCTGGCTTTTTTCATAGAAATATTAAAAAATCCCCTCCAGCATGTGTATGCACTGAAGTGTAAAACCCATTCCATCTCTGACTGACTATTTCAAGGCATTTTCAAACTTTCCCACTTTTGTCACCCCATTCACTGGTGAGAAGCGCTGGCAATTCGTTACACTCAAATTGAAACCAATTTTTCTATGTAGCTACATGTTCTGTCAACGTGCTGCCCAATGAAATACACCTATTTAGCAGCTCTGGGAATAAGGCAGCATCTCTTGCGCTCCGTAGCATTATTAAAATGTCACAGACACCAACATCAGAGGCATAGCTTCACCCTGTCAAATGAAGTGAGCAGTGTAAGTGGTAAGCAATTAGCTCTCTTTGAATTTGTATTTCAAGTCAACAATAGCTTTACCTGCATAATGTACAGGGATTTCTATCTTTGGCCCTATGACGTAGTGACCCTCCTCCAGACTGTGAGCTGTAATGGTTGTCCACTGCCGACAGGAGTGAATCAGAAGATAATCGCTCTCTCGAAGGCCTTCTACAGTTTCTCCTGAAAAACAGATGGGGGGGGGGGGGGGGGGGGGGAGGGTGTTTAAAAAAAAAAGCAAAAAGAAAATCACACTTATTGCATGAATAATAAGGAGCACTTCACAACAAATATTTTATTCTTACTGGTTTTTATTTTCCAGACATGTTGATATCTAAAAACCAAACTAAAGTTCAATCCTACGCAGCATTCGTTTTTGCAGTGTAAGCACTTTACCTTGCAAACATAAAGCAAAAGAACTCAGCACAAGAATACAATACCACAGAGACACAATCCAGATTTACACAGCAGTGGCTTTGGGGCTCCTTTTTCAGCTTTCTGCATAAACACAGTTTTCACATCTCCCTTTATGGTTGCCTATCTCACTTAAAACAAATACCTGACAAGTCTTAATTTTTAAATAAAGGAAAAAAAGTAAATTTTCATACGTTGAAAGGTCACTATCTCACTACTATAGCCACCTGAGTCCAACCTTGTTCATCACTATGAAGTAATTGGGTATCACACTGCAGATAGAGATTTCAGCTTTGTCATTCTGCCTCTTTGCAAGTCACTGCTTAGTTAGCCATTCCTATGTCTGTAAACTTAATACTGCCACTTAAGGTGAGGAAAAAAAATAAAATATATATAAGAATATATTAACACACAAAGTTCTCTCACAGAGATACATGCAATTAGAAGCCCTTCAGAAAACATCCAGCTCATCTTTGTGATGTTTTCTCTTGTTCTGTAGTGTGTGTAACATCCATCCCAAACACAGAGATCCAGCTCTCCTTTCTTCCCCCGTCCCAACCAAATCCTCTGCACTTCTGATGAGTACTCTCCTCTCTTCCTCCAGCAGCGGTGCAGCAATTGCAAGAACCACATTAGGAAGACTACTCCAAGTGCCAGTTATAAGTCTCAAGCATGATACATGAACAAAATGTCATAGAGCAAGGTGTACCATGGCAGGCTGCTCTTATACCCCTGCAATCCTGCTCAGTACACCTCTGGATTAAACATACAGAAAACAGCCTTTCTCAAGGTGTCTTTAAAGCAGCCACGTGAACTTTCAGGAACACTCAGTAGATGCTAAACATGGGCCAAGAATAATGAAGCTTTAAATTTCATTCTCTCCCACCAGTCCTCTTGCAGTTACAGCCAAAAATAAAGCAAGTAGTTTAGCCCTGGAATCAAGTTTGCACAAAACCCACCCTATTCAGCTACTACAAACTGCACTTTTTCTTCACTGTCCTCTAACATTCTTAAAAGTCAGTGGAAGAACAAGACTCCCCTCAGCCTGGGACAGCAGACATTTCCCCTCTGCAGTCTCTGCAGAGGATAGGTCCTTCCCATTTGAGCTTCTCCCCCCCGCCACGCCAGGCAATCTTTTCACCGTAGGCAACAGCTACTACACACCCCATTCCTGCCCGATTTCATG
The DNA here is from genome assembly GCA_022605575.1 of Laterallus jamaicensis coturniculus. Taxonomy (NCBI): domain Eukaryota; kingdom Metazoa; phylum Chordata; class Aves; order Gruiformes; family Rallidae; genus Laterallus; species Laterallus jamaicensis. Next base: position 45,692,579 of record JAKCOX010000002.1, read on the forward strand.
CTCCCATTCTATCAGAAAGCACCCTCCTACATGATTCAAAATACAGCAACTGGTGTGTGGGAGAACTGGTAGATTTTTAGGTCAGAGGAGACCATTACAAACATCTGCTCCAACACACTCTGGCCACAGGATTCTGCTTGTTTCCTCCAGAAACCTAGATTTGGCTGAACAAGGGTGAAACCCCTCCCAAACTGCAGAGACCAAGAGATGGACTTCCCTGGGTCTGCTGTCCTATTAAACCTCAAAAATAGTGGATGTTTTGCACATTTGGACCTTTAACTTAAAGCTGTGGATAAACTGTTGTTATGGGGATATGGGGAGAGTGGGGTGGGAAAGAAAGATACATTGCTCCTTAGTACCAGTTATTCTTGTTCCTATGAAGGTACCATTTCCAGATTTCCTTCTTTTTCATGGCACAGAAAGTAGCTTCCAGGTAAGCAGGACGTTTCAAGAACTGGTTTCCAAGTGCTCCTTGGACTGTGTTGCTTGGCAGCCCAGGCAGGCAGCCAGGCTGCAGAACACTAGTTCCTGCTCCTAGTAATCAGCACCCCTCTACCCACAGTGTGCTGGGAGCAGGGACCTCAGAAAGCCTATGGAAGAGTGGCAAAACTGCCATGCAGCACCAGAGAAATCTTTAGTCCCATCCATATCTTGAAGGATATTTGCTAGAGGAGTCACATGCATGCTAAATTTTTACCAAATCTTCTGTTTTCTGCTCACAGGGCAACTCCTAATAGGTATCAAAATTCTCTTCAGCTTGTTGCAACAGAGGTTTACAAATTCAGGGGAAATAATAATAAAAACAATAATAATAATAATTTGTTTGAATTTGAATGAGTTGTTTGAAACTCATGTTTCAGTTCAGAGAGTTAAAATAATGTTTCCTATAATCCATGGTAACAAGTAATTACTCCATCCTACAAGAAAATAAAACCAATGACACCTAAGGGAAGAACTAGTATTTTACTAGTTTCACTGACAGCAGTAAACAAGTTTCAAAGGCAATACAAGGCATCTCTGGTATGCATTTCTCCTGCCTTACAACCCATGGGTATCATTTCAGAACTTTACCCAAAGGAAGGCTGGATTGTACATCCAGGATTACAGGGAAATAATTACAGTATGGGTCACCCTTGAAGAGTCTGAGAAAGAAATTCTCAGGAAAATAAAGACACCCATTATGAAAAGCTGCTTTCAGTCATGGCTCACATGCCACGATCTGTTTAGGTGGTTACTGCACAAAAACTGGGTGGGACAGGTGAGTGTAAAAAGAGATTAGTAAGGCCTAAGAGTGACTACATAGTAATTACGTCTGCAGCTGGAAGTAGCTGCACTTTTTTAAACAGAACCTTGGAAACCACAATTCTTGTTGCCCCAATTATTTGCTCCAACCGATTACATCGGAAATGAATTTCATGTGCTGCTACAGGAAACTGAGCAGAGGAGGTAGAGCAGATGTAGTGGGGAGTTCAAGGTCCTTCCAGCTCCTTCACAACAGGCAGGTCTGTCCTCACCAAGCCCTGATCTTTCCTAACCATGGGCTAGACGGATTCCTTGGCGTTGCTTTACAGGAAGAGGTTCCTTGTCACCAAAGGGATTAATGGACTCACAAAACCACCAGGCTAATGATGGCCTCCATGCTATGGAGGAAGAGGCAAATGTGACTGAAAACAACAGAACAGGGGGATACATACTTTCTTCTTGTCTGTCTCCCCCATAAGACCTACTCGCTGCCTTTAAAGTGGTTTCCTCCTGGAGAGGAGAACCTTTCATGCAGGATACACCTCTGACCCTCGCTATGTGACTCAGCTCCCAGCCCAAGCACAGCCCAGACTTAGCCCTTAACACTCTTCTCAGCCAATTGGACCTCGCAAAACAGCCACACGTACCCAGTCCAATTTTTCCCCCTGCCTCAGTAACACAAGTTATGCAAGCCTTCCATTAATCATGTTTTAACTATGTGGGAGAGAACTCGGCAGCCTTCACATCTACCAACCGTGCAACCTGGTTGTCACCTATTCAGCATACTCCTACACTGCTGCTTACACAAAACCAGATGCCATGAGAAAACAGAGAACACAGGCCACGCATCTTTAGTAACAGTTTTGTCTCTTATGATCAAATATGGATTAGGTCTATCTTCTCACCCTCTCCTCCCCGCCCCACATGCCTGCAATATAAATTAAACCACTACAAAGAATCTACAAGCAAATACTTGTGCAGTTTTCCCCCTCAAACAGAAGCCAGAGAAGCAAAAGAACTATCACATGCAATTCCCCACCCTTCCCCAAGCTGCCTACCTCTTTCCAAAATATGAGTCAAGTTTATGCATAACAATGCCAGAGACTAAGAAACCCACGATTTGTTAACAGCACCCAAACCCTAAATAAACCGCCAATACCCATCCTTGCCCAACAATAAAAGCCTCACACCTCTGAACTGAAAAAGTTAGCTGGTATGTTCCTACACAAGTGGTCCTCCTATAAGCACTCTGACCATGACCAGTATTTGGGCTGCTTCACCATGCATCACCAAACAGCACTGCAACACCTTTTCATGTGTGCACTGCCAATGAGATGGGAACTGGACTCGATGATCCTTAGGGGTCCCTTCCAACTCAGTATGTTCTAGTCCACGATCCATTTCCATACAATTCCTAAAGCCTACAAATAACTGCAAAAGCCCATAATTGTTGAAGAACAATTGCAGAGGGAACGTTGGTCACAAAAGGAAAGTTGTTCACATGTTGATAGAGTTAAAAAAAAAGTAATTGCTTAAGACTCTCCAGCTTATTAAACACCACCTACATAAAATGCCAATACTACTTTAATAATTCTTTCCAGTTCCAAAACTGGATCATCCACATTTAGCAAAGTCTTGGCTCTGTCACTGCAAACACTCCAATCTCAAATTAACAGTTAACTGTAGCAAGGCAGAGAGTGTGATACCTTGATCTACAAGTTGGGAGATGAATTTCTGCCTTCACTGGCAGTTTTTAAGAACCAGGTGAGAAAGCAGGATCTGAGTTTATATATGGCAGTGCTTCTGCACAGAAGGAAGCTCATTTATCTTGTGGCAAGCACTGACCTCCCTGCAGGTTGTTGCCATGACTCGCTTTCTAAAGACACACACTTTCATTTAGTTTAGCATTTCACAACTTCCAAACGTCTGGGGCAAAGTCACAGGAGCAGAACTGAAGATCACTCCAGTTTTGAAGGGTCTGAGCACTCCCACCTCCTCTTTGCTTCCATCTGGCTCAAAAATTAAAGCCTGGCCCATTACAGTCCATAAAGGAAAACCCACACAGGTTCCACATATTCTGCTTTGCCAAAAGACAGCAATGACTTTTCAACACCAACCACTAAAGAAAAATCATGACACAAATGAAATAAAAACAACAAACAAACAACTTTTACAGTTCTCCTTGCACTGGGAAACTAACGTTCAAGTCACTGCAAAATGTGCAGACCAACATGACTCACTCAGTCACAGAAACTATGCTGCTAAAAATAAGCAGGGATCTACAGGAATATAAACGCTTTATAATGCCACACACTTGGTCATCTCGGCGAAGGAGTTCACATCGCTGCCTTGAAGCATAAGCTTTGTGTCTGGGGACATTAAAATAGCAGGTAACTAGCAATTCAGAGAAAGAGAAGTTGCACGCAAGGTTCCAGCAGTGTAACAGATACGACTTACACCAGATGAACTAGATACCATCTCTCCCTGCCAGGAAGATGTTACGGAGACATTCCTCTCCTCTCATTCATCAGAGAAGACTGTAAAGTGAGCTTAACGCTGTCCCCTGCACATCAGTTCAAGCATGCAGAACTTGCTCTTCCTGGAACAAAAAGGCTTACAGAAGAGAGCTCGGAGCTCACAAGAAACTTAAGATGGCTTTTGTGAAAGAGCTGGTGAAGAAAACGCCTGTGAAACCCTGGGGAAAGCTCATCAAGACTCTGGGCCCTGTGCTTTCATTCAGCTTGAACACCATCTGCATGCAGGTAACAGATGCTGTACAGCTAAGTGCATCGCCCGGCCTGCCTTGGTCAGCTAAGTAGGTGTCAAGTTTAATTTTTCCATCTAACATTCCCCAATCACATAACATCACTACATAGGAAAATCTCAGCAACATTATAAATCATTTCAGTGGGTGCAGAGCCAGGTACCTACAATACTACACAAATGAGTGACTTCAGCTTTATCCCCACTCAAGCTTACATTAACAGTTCCTAGGAATGAAGGGTTAATTTGTAGAACAGCAAAAAGAAGGAGCTGTCTGGTCAGGTGAGTATGTCCACTGTGAAATACTACAAAGAACTGCCAGCACAAGGCTAGTGTTACAAGAGAAGACTAGCAACCAAGGTTTATTTTACAACAACTGGAAGCTAAGAGAAAACAGAACTATTAGAAACGAGAAAACAGAAAGATGTGAGATTCTTATTTATCATGCTATGATCGCACTGAGAGGACTGCCTTTCACAGTACCTGCTTCACCAGACATTCAGCCTCACCAGACTTTCCCTGGCTGAGAACCAAGGAAGCCAGGCACTGTGATATACCTTAGCATTATTCTACAGCATCATGAAAAATAAAGCACAGTCCCAGCCAGCATGAAATCAAGTTACAATCTATCTTTAAGAAAACCAACACACAACAAAAACCAACCAAACAAAAAACCCCAGTATGATGGACTTCCTGGCTCTGTACTACAAGATGTCTCAGGTCAGAGGGAGGTCATACTGCTTGCATAAATACAAATGCCAGCGCTGCTTTTCCACTCCAAAAGAAGGAACCTACAACACTGTACACCAGTCAACTAATAAAAGCTGTCTGGTTTTTGGAAAGGCCAGCTTGTGTTTCTGAAAACATCTGCTAGTCACATAGCTCCCACAGAGGTAACATCTTAACTCAGGTTCAACTTACTGTAAGACTCACAGCAGGTAAAAACTGAAGTCAAGGCCTCCTCTCAGCACAAAAGCTAAGGGTTCCCTATCTAAAAATGGGGAACCCAGGACCTAGCAATGACAAGGCAGGACACCTGAAGGGACTGCACACAGGTGTCATGGTTCAGCCCCATGGTTTAGCAGCTGAGCACCATGTAGCAAATTCACTAACTCCTCCTCCCCCTCAACCAGATTTCTGAAGGAAAAAAAAAAAAAAAGCAAAACTCATGGCTTAGGACCAAGCAAACAAATAGCTGCCCAGTTTTTCTCCATCTCCAAGGTAGCTATGCCAAAAGCCCACCTGTACCTTTTCGGGTCCTTGAAATACCCTCTCCTGAGGTAGTCTATGTCCAGGATGCACAGAGCCTCTGAGACAGTCACAATGGAGTGCTTTTGCCAGTCAGGCTTACTTTGGATCCAGGTAGCTGTTGGGATCACCCTGTCATCCCAGAAATCAGATGGCTTCTGCCCCTTCATGGCTCGCTGGCATCCTATAGGGTACACTGCGCACTGGTGCCCACCAGAGCCTTGCACTCCCGTGGGTCTGACGTGCCAGGCCATCGGCTCCACACAGTCCAATAAACCCGGTTGCCCCTCTCCTCCACCTGGCTGGAGGCAGGGGCCCTCTAATCCTGTTCATCATACTTGTTACTCATTTCTAAAAATGACTTAGAAGTACCCTCAAGAGGTTCATAAGTATGATCAGGCCTTCCACGTGATCTGGGAGACTGCCTGCTGGAAACTGGAGTGGCATTTTTCCTAGAAGGATCCCCCCTTCTGATTGTTTTGCTTTGCAGCTCAGATACTTGTGCCTCTAGGGTCAAGCTAGGTTTCCCATCCCACTTCCTGATGTCCTCCCCATGGTCACACAGGTAAAACCACAGGGTGCCTCGTGGTGTATAGCCTCCTTCTTGGAGAGAGAAACCCTTATTCCTAATAGCTGCAGTATCTGGTCTGTACAGATGAGGAACAGGAAAAATTCCCTTCATATTGCTGGACCTCTGGGGACAGTTTCTCCACAGCCAAGATGAGGAAGACAGTCTTTGCACTGCTGGAGCCAGCCACCCACTTCTTCCACTGCTGAGGGCTCCTCACCTTTCCAGTCCATTGCTGACAATGAATTGGCATATGATGACAGTGAACTCCATAAAAACTTCCACCATATGGGTCAGGTATGTTGGAGTTCATGAGGATTGGTGGGTAACTGCATGCTGTCCAGATCATGATAAATCATTTCCTGCACAGCTAATTCTCTCTCTTTCCATGGCAGCCCACTTGGCTAGCTGACGTAGAACATCCAAGCAGTATGATCTAGTTGAAGGTGCCCCTGCGTACTGCAGGGGGGTTGGACTAGATGACCTTTAAGGATCCCTTCCAACCTAACACATACTATGATTCTTCACTTTCCCTCACACCTGACAGAGGTCGCCTCCAGAGGCTGAGGATTTGTGACTTCTTTCCCCAGTTGCCTTGTCAATGCCCCCTTCCCTAGACAGGGATCCAGGCTGCTTGGCTTCCCTACCCTCTAATTCCAAGCTACTGTCCCCATTATCCCAGCATCAGAGCAGCCAGGTAACATTACTGTGCTTGCCTGGATTGTGGCTGAAATACTTTTGCATCTCTCGTGGATTGCTCAGAGGCAGGGATTGGGAAGTTACCTCTACTTCTGCCTCTTCCTCCTGTTCTTATGATGGTCCCAGTTCATTGTCATCCCTTACTAGACTGATTTTTTGGGTGTATTTCTTCTTCTGTAGGAGGACAATTGGGTTGTTTTTCTGTTCAGCTGCATTGCCTGTTACCAGGACTGGATTAGCCAAAGAATCATCAGTCTGCTTTCCCTCTCTTCCCCCTGAGGATATTTCCTACCGTTGAGCAGGTTTTGGTAGATGCTGGCCAGGGCCCAGCACAGTGAACTGTGCCTCTTTTGCACAGTCACAGCACTGCAAATGCTCTATCGCTTCAAAAAGGTCCTGTAGTTGTACATGTATGAAGCTCCAAACCACTGGGGATGAGAAGGTCTCCAGATACCTGCACGTACTCTCTTACATGCCATGCCACCCCTGACTCTCCAGCTTTGAGGCAGGTCACTGGGTGGTATTTTTAAAACAATTTTTTGGAACCCTAAACAAGACCTGAAACACGTTCAGGAGACATTAGCTATAGAAGCATGCTACTTGAACATCATATATATATATATATACACATACAAGATTTCCAAAAGCTGTTGTAACCCACCTGAAAGAAAAAGGGGAGGTGAAAGATTGGCAGAAAGTATGCCCTCCTATCTTCCTATAGATTGGGTGTGATTATTAATAAATTCCAAGAGATGTCATCTGAGGTATCAGCATGTCAGCAATGCCACACACAAATACCAGCTTAACCTCATGACCAGTGATGTTATCATACCATTAGTCGATATTACACAGTACAGCAAGATGAGAACCCTGACCCCTCTCCCAGACATGGGAAGTACCACCACAGGGAATACATACAGCAAGCAAGGATTTACATGGCACAACTGTGTGAACAAACAAAACACCACTGGGACCAGCAACTATTTAACTAATGTAATCAATATGCACAACAACCTTGTTTTAACATGCTCTGGTCAGATAAGTCGTTATCTCAACCCTCCTAGCCCCACATGGGGCACCAAACAGGACTATCATGGTTCAGTCCCAGCCAGCAGCTGAGCACCACGCAGCCTCCCTACCCCACAGTGGGATGGGAAGAAAAATGTAAAACTTGTGGATTGGGATAAGGACAATTTACTGGGAAAGCAAAGGGAAAGGAAAACAACAGCTATACTAGTAAAAGAATATAGAAAACGTGATATACAAAGCTCGATGCTCAGCCTGTCCCCGAGCAGCAATTCTTCCTGTCTCTTACATACTGAGCAGGACACCACACAGAACTGAATATCCCTTTGGCTAGTTTGGGTCAATCATCCTGGTTATGTCCCCTCCCAGCTTCTTGTGAAAATTAAGTCTGTCCCAGTGGAAAACCAGGACACCACCTCAGAAACACCCAGCTATGCATAGTGAGCACCTACTAACAGTAGTGTACAGGCATTGTGCACACTAACTTCAGCCCCCGTGGCAGTGAGCATCTGTGAGCACCTCAGTACCTGCAAGCCCTTCCAAGGCAGGCTTTGTGGTATTGCTGAGTGTTAAAACCAGGTGTTAAAACCCAGCATTCTTTCTGTCTTTTAAAAAAATAGTAATTGTGAAATCAATCGCAACTCAGAACCATTCTGTTCTGGGAATCTGTTTCCTTTCACTAGTGGGCTCCTCCTTTACACAACCTTCAAACAGCTCCCAACATTGACTCTTGTTCAGCAGTGGCAGTTTGGGCTTCTCATCTCTTGAAATACAAGATGACAAAAAAACCAAGGCATAACCATCTACAAAGAACAGCAGAGAGCAACTCCTTGTTCCATACAAAACAAGCCAAAAAAGATCAAGGTGTACATCAAACTGTACATCACAAAGATTTTTTCACTGTTAATTTCAAGTTGGTCGTATTTGACATGGAGACTTACAGAAGCATCACTAATGCTCAAGAAGTGCTGCAGTGAGTATGTTGCTTTTATGTTAGTAAGAGCACAAGTTATTTGAAAAACATGCACAAAAAAGCTCAAAACTGTTAGCATGGGCAATAGGCTACTGGAAGATAACTCCAAGTAGCCAATTTTCCAGTATCTTTGAGGCTTAAGATCTATTTTTATTGGAGTTTGAATTCAAAGAGCAATATGAATTCTTTCACTTCAGGGGCAAGGCTGCACTCCTGAGTAACCTCTGGTTTTAATGCACACAGTGGAGGAGGAAGAAAAGGAACAAGTATGTGACAAGTGAGAAGACAAACCCACCACATTCCATTTGTTAATCAGTTACCCACAGTGCTGTCACACAGGGCCGTCTGGTGACGGTTGTCACGAAGGGGAGGAAAGAAAAGAGTGAACAAATTCCCTTCAAAGCACAGATGTCACCTGAAGTCACCTAACAGCCCTGCTGCTTCAGGCAGACTGCAACCATAACGGTGTGCCATCCGACTGCTCACCCACCACACCACCATCACAAATGATCCTTCACCTCCAGCACTACAGCAACACACTGGTGCATCTCCCACAGGTCATATAATCATAGAATGGCAAGGGTTAGAAGGGACCCCAAGGATCATAAAGCTCCAACCCCCCTGCCACAGGCAGGGCCACCAACCTCAGGCCTGGATCTACACAAGGTTGCCCAGGGCCCCATCCAACCTGGCCTTGAACACCTCCAGGGACAGGGCATCCACCACCTCTCTGGGCAGCCTGTTCCAGCACCTCACCACTCTTTCTATAAAAAACCTCCCCCTAATATCCAATCTAACCCTTCCCTCCTTCAGTTTTAAACCATTCCCCCTTGTCCTGCCATTATCTGCCCTTTTAAAAAGTTGATTCCCCTCCTGTTTGTGTGCTCCCTTCAGGTACTGGAAGGCTGCAATGAGGTCCTCCCGCAGCCTTCTCTTCTCCAGGCTGAACAAGCCCAGCTTCCTCAACCTCTCTGTAGGGCAGGTGCTCCAGCCCTCTAATCATCCTTGTGGCCCTCCTCTGAACCCTCTCCAACAGTTCCACATCCTTCTTGTATTGGGGGCCCCAGATCTGGACACAGTACTCCAGGTGGGGCCTCACGAGGGCAGAGTAGAGAGGGACAATCACCTCCCTGTCCCTGCTGGCCACCCCTCTTCTGATGGAGCCTGGGATACCATTGGCCTTGCGAGCTGCAAGAGCACACTGCTGGCTCATGTTAAGTTTCTCATACACCATGACAGCCAGGTCCTTCTCAGCAGGGCTACTCTCAAGGAGCTCTTCTCCCAGTCTGTATCTATGTCTGGGATTCTTCCGGCCCAAGTGCCACACCTTACACTTGGCAGTGTTGAACCTCATTAGGTTCATCCGGGCCCATTTTTCCAGCCTGTCAAGATCCCTCTGGATGGCTTCCTTTCCTTCTGTTGTGTCAACCACACCACCATTTCAGTAATCCTTGTCATTTCGTTACTTGTCATTTCAGTAATCCTTGAAGCTTTCTTCTTTTGTAACGTTGAGGTTGGAATTTAGATTTTGGGGGGGAAGAAACACAGAGTTCTTGTTAAGTCTGAACATTAACATTAGGACAATTAATTGTATTCAGTTTTTTATCATTTAGCAGGTCATGCAGCCTGCTCACCAGCTTACACCTCGTGACAAATAACTCTATCTGAACTCTGAAGGAGGGTCAGGGGAGGAAATCTGACCTTCCGCTTTCTGCATCATACTCCAGAGTATCTGTTGGGTATATATCTGTGGAGACATACCTCAGTGAACGTTAAAGGCTAATAAATATTACATTAGGGCGGTTTGCTTGCTTAAGCTTTGGCACTGTACTTGGTTACTGAGTCAAATCTCAATGAGCTGTTCAGTCTGCCAGTGCTATTTCTTCTGTAAAAATAAAACTTGCTCTCATCTATGATGTAGGTCAGAGGAAAAAGTTCATTAGAAGGAAGAGAACAAAATCTGAATTTTCCAGCTTGAAGTAGCAATGAGGATTTGTAGGGAAAAAATTCACATCCTTCTAACATTCCTTACCAAAGGAAGGAAAGAAACCTCCAGAAGTATTTTGCTATGTGAAGAACCCCACTTGCAGCAACACTAATGAACACTGGGTCTACAAAGACTGAAAATTTTATGCATTTTCCTGTCAATATGACTGAACAGATGCTTCCAAGAGTTACTCCTGCATAAAATGCCTAGTGGGAGAGAAGTAAGAAGAACACGTGGTGGCAGAAAACACTACTGCTACTACTGAAGAAAAACCTGCTATGAAAGCCTTTCCATGTAACCAGTCTCACTTTGTCATTCCATACAGACATATAAAAAGGGTCTCTAATTTTTTTTTTAATCTAGCTAATCAGATGAGCTTATTTGTTTAAAGAAAAGCATAACAGCTTGCATGGGAGTGTATCATGCAAAGACTAAATACAGGCTGCCAGCGCGTTAAAAAGGCAAATATTGTAGTTTCTAGGAGCAAGATGGAAAAAAAAACCCCAAACCCACCCAAAACAAACCCAACCCACAATAAAATTTAAATATCTCAGGGCTATAAAATGCAGTGTACAAAACTTTTAATTTCGAGTGGGCAGATTCATTTGGAAAGCCTGACAGTGGTCTGTCTCATCTAGCTGTCTCAGAATATAGTGGAAAAGATGAAAGCAGAGGCCTCTGCCCCCAGCTACACCACCTTTTGAGACTGCAACACAGAGATCAGGAATTAAAATTCCTGTTACATCTAGAACTGTTGGGAAAAAAGAAAAAAAAAAAATCAACCTCAAACTTTTCAGTTTCCCTTCTTCCTTTTCAAACAGTTTCCTGAGTAGTTCTAAATATGTGCTGCTGATTATTTGCACCATTCCCATAGCACACTCTTTGCCCTGGTTCCTATTATTGGGATAAACCAATATTTCTGTCATGATTTCTGGCAATCAAACACCTCTCTCTTCAAAGAAATACAAAGTAATATTGACTTGATCTTCCATCAACTCCACGGACTCCACATCTTTTTAGTGGATGAAAGGCTTCCACATAGAGTAAGGATTCATACTCAGTTTAATTTTAAGATGACTTACATTCTTCCTTCCTTTACCAAAAATCAAGAAAGGGGGAAAAGTCACCACTAAAGCAGGGAAAGTGAGGTCAAATTAGTTGAAAATCTGGTATGCTCTCAAAGTAATATTCGACCAGTTGGCCCTCAGAGTTGCTTTTTACACTTAGAAAGCAGGTTTTTCTTGGGGGCGGGGGGAAAGAAAGGTGTTTTGGGGTTTTTTTTTTAAATAATTTTTTTAAAAAATAATTTTACTTGAGCCAGAGGAGAGCCCAGGCACTCATGCCTCACAAATTCACTCAGAGTTTCAGACCACCTCATTGGTACTTCACTGTAGAAACTGTGTAGGAAATGCCCAAGAGAATCATCCAAACCTGCCCAGCACAGACTGGGACGCTCAGCTGCCCCAAACTGCTCATCTACAGCAAGATGCATTACCAGCTACTACACTTCTCTCAGCTTTGGATGGTAGAGGGAGACACGCTGAGGTGGGCAAGATGTAGCTACTCAAGAAACGTAGCTACTAGATGTAGCTACTCAAGTTTGTCCAAGATTAAGCCTCTCCCCACCGTACACTTTTCACCTTGGATGAAATGCAACTGTTGCTGGCAAGAGCTGGCCATGCTACAACAATTTTCCCTCACGCCTGAACAACAAGGTATCCAGTTTGGTTCACTGACACTACCTGCTTATCGAGGAAGGGGCAAGGATAGCATCACCCTCAGACTGCTTTACATCACTACCTGCAGTAGTTTGTGCACTCATGTAATCCTTCAGCCTCACAGTTCTGTGATCAAACTTTGCTCTGGGTGACCATTAAGCATTTCACAATCAAGAGAAAGGAGATAAGGCTTTACTTCTGTGACTTCCAACCCCCCTGCAAAAGCCTGATACAATCAAATTGCTTCAATCCAACTGATGCTGAACTCAAGCTATCCCCCACTAATACCTAACAGGAGAACAGAGACTCCCATCCCCCCACTCTTTTTATGCACCCCAGCAAGAAGACAGATTTATTTCTTTAGGATTAGCATTTTGCTATTGGAATGACTGGATATACCAGTACTGTTGCAACAAAGCAGCATAAACCATAATCTTGTTACAAGGCTACAGGACAGATTAATCCCCTGAAAAAGCTATCCAGTTTGTTCTAAGACAAGCTTTTCTCTAGTTGCAAATCCAGAGAGACAACATCTCAGCAAGTCTACAAAAACAACCCCCAAAACCTGTTTGACCTACTGCAGGGAAGAGGAGCACAAATATTTTAAATAAACACTAAGTGGGATTCTGGTGCCACTGCCACTAAATGCTCTGCTGACTTTAGCCATCTCACATTCTGAACCTTGCCATCTTGCTTTCTTTGCATTTGTAAGAAAACCGGGGGTGGGGAGGGGGGTGTGTGTGTGTAGAAAAAGAAGAGTAGCAACACAGATTTCATTGAGCTTTGTTTGTGTTTGTTTCAAGCCTGCAGAACAAACATCTCCAATGAGAAACCTTACTTTTTATGAACTCAAGTCAAACAAGCCAAAACACATCTTTCAACACAGTCTGCTCTCCACCCCCACACAGGGGAAAAAACCCACTCAGTACAACAACATCTTAACATTTGCATTCCAAAACACAGTAACTTTCTGCTGTTATCATAATTACTCTTCTTATTAATGCTGAGTATCATCAGATGTAACTGCAGATTTGCTGCATCCTCATGACAGATTTAGCTGTTATGATCGATCCAACAGAACAATCACCATGGTTACTTACAAGCCACCCTAGAAAGTCTCAGCCATTCTTTAAACTATGTTGATACCTTGTAGCATGTTGAATAATGCCAACAGTTTATCATAGAATCTAATATTTGAAGGGGGAAAAAAATTGGAAAAAACAATCTTATAATTACTCAATTAAAACCTGAGATTCTTATGGAAGAAGGTTTTCTGGTCTAGAAGTCACCCAAATTCACAATCTAAAACACTGAAAATAAGAGCAAAGAACTCCAAGTTTAACTACACTTAAAATGATGGGTTAGAAATATTGAGGAGGAGAAAGCTAAATAACTTTTTGTTGCATGCAAGAGAGGTTCCAGCCTACTTTAGTGTTAACACAGAGAGGAAGATAAAGGAATTTTTACGTTGGTCTCATGTTTGGTTTATTTTCCACTCTGAATTCTCATGGCCAAAATCAGGAGGAGGGTGTGTGGAATAAAAAATTTAAAATATTTATTTGCCCTTTGCTATCAAGGCACCAAGCATGGAAAGGAGGAATGCAAGGAGTAGCTTTCATAAACAGTCTGATCAGTACAGATAAAAAGAATGATGGGGCTACCTGACCAAAAGAAAAACACAGCAGTAACAAGACTTCTGAGGAGCCTGCTGCCATCCAAATCAGTGCCTTTAAACACTTCATTAAGGGAGCCAAGGTTTTCATTCATTAGAGGCAAGGATTGCTCATGCTGGAAAGCCCCTGCTCAGATACTTCTATAAATATTGCGAGGTCCGCTGGAGGATACGCTTCCCAGCGCTGGTTTAGCATCAGGTGCCTAATGGGGAGGCTTAATACTTAGAGGTGTGAGGTCAGCATTTAGCATGGCACCACACTACATGCTTTTACTGCCTTCCTCTATTTCCAAGCACAGATACAGAGTGGTTGCTTCAATTGATAAAACTGAAGGAGGCTGTGCACCTTAGCTGCTGCAGAAGACATCTCTCCCCACACACAACGTTTGGGAGCCTGGTCAGGGAGATCTGGCTAAAGCTTCCCAAATTCAGGATGCTGATGAAGCAAATTTTAACCCAACCAACCTCTTGGATTTAAGACCTAGAATTTGATTCTCGATTGCCCTGGCAGACAGAAAAGCAGCCTGTTCATTCAGACTTTTCCTGGGCACAGCAAGAGAGCTGGGGAGCTCTCATTGACAGTTATTTATAATTAGATGGTATTTTAAAATAGCATCCAAGTAAACATGCTCAGTCCTCTCATCATGCATCCATCCCAAGTCCTAAAGAGACACTACGCTGCTTTGTGTTGCACAGCAGTGATCCCTGTTTGAACTTGGGGTATCTTGGACAAGCTCCCAATTAAAAATAAAGTAGCTCAAATGCAGGAGCTGCTCAAGCATAGTTTTCTTTGGCTTCAAAAGAACTCATCATTACATTATACTTTGTCTTGGAACTCTTTTTTTTTTTTTTTTAGCCTGGGTTAAGGATGGAATAAAACCAGCTGGAAGCCAGCAAAAGTTCAGCCCTGCTCTGAAGTTGGGTTGCCACCTGGCTGCTTGCCCAGAGGCCTGGCCTATCTCCCCGTGCCCTTGGAGACCGCACAGGCACGAATTGATTGTGCTCACACTGCACCCACTTGTCAGGGCCGCTGCTGCCTTTGCGTTTTAGCCATCTCCATCCCACCCCTTCTGCTCAGCCTGAAAAAATTCAAGTATCACCAATAAGAGGGTAAAGCTTCTTCAAACACAGGCTGACCTGTGTCATTTTCCAAACACATTTGGAAATCTTGGATATTCAACTGTTGGTATATCCTGGTATAGTAAGAAAATCTGAGCAATATGGGAGTATTAACAAGAGGAATGCAATCAAATCTGCACCTAATTATTTTCTGATCAAGGGCAGTCTTAATCCTGAACGCAATTTATTTCCATTGTTTCACAGAAATCCACACTTCAACTGAAAGGTATAAAAAGAATGGCTTTGTTTTTGATAAAACATAAGAGATAAGTGAATAACATCTCTTTGATAATACTTTTATCATCTTAAGAAGGCACAAAAAGAAAAAATAAAACCCCTCCTGTGAAGAGGAAAGCTTCTACTTTTGGCGAGCAGCATGCAGAACACAGGGAAGAAAAGCCCATCATGCCTCACTTTCCCCTTGAGGGCACGTTTATCCTTGCCTGCAGGCTGTTTGGTCTTCAGATATTTTGTTTTATATTGACAGGAACCCAGATTATACTTGACAATGCAACCCATAAAACATGCAACAGAACTGATGCTTTCCTCCAGCTTGCCCTACATTCAGCTGTGGTGGTGGTGCAGCTCTGCTGTTTCTCTACAGCCACATCCTGCGTTTGGTGACTGCAACAACAAGCACATGTAACTACTCACATCTTGTGCTTTCATATGGAACCCTACCATCTCTGAGTCACATATGCACTGAAGCTTTCTGCATTTCCCTGCTGAGAGTATAATGTAGCTCACATTCAGAGACTAAGATGGGAAAAAAGTCTAACCACAGTGAAATGACATAAATGCAACCCAGATAAGATCATAGATATTACCCAATGTGTGTGGTTACAGCCCCCTTCCAAGAAGAAAGGGGCATTTTGACCTTTTAACAAATAGAAGCCTGAACAAAACTGTTAAGAAAGAAGCAGGAATAATTTAGTGTTTAGGAAACGAGTCTTCCAACAAGGAGATACACATCTGGACAGTCACATCACGTGACAAATGGTCAAGGATTTGTATTATTCTCACAAAGCACCTCCACTCACTTCCTGCACAAGCCATCAGCACTGGCTGACAGAAGGAAGCCTATCCTTCTGTCTCTTTTTGCATGACATGCAAAGCCTACCAGCTGATGTTTGAGTCCTGCCAGCAAAACTCCTAATAACGAGGTAAAGCCAAACCCCTCGCCAACAGCAAAGCACAAGAGTCCACAGAGGGAGATCTCCCATTATCCACACTGATATAAACCACCCCTCTGCAGCAAAGCCCAGAACACCTGTCTCTTTCCAACAGCAACAAGCTGCAGATCCCATTTCTGGTCTCAGTGACCAGAAACTTTCAAGTGTCTAGAGGCATCTGAAATGACAGAGCACTGGGACAGGCTGCCCGGACAGGCTGTGGAGCCTCCACATACTACGATCCTCCCTGGACATGATCCTGTGCAAGCTGCTCAAGGTGATCCTGCTTTAGCAGGGGGTTGGGCTAGATGACCTCCAGAGGTCACTTCTAACCCTTAACCTTTTGTGATTTTGTGAAATAACTTTCTGTGCTTGCTTTCTCACCTCTGGCACCATGTACACAGCTATAACTCCCAGTATACACAGAACCAAACATCATGTTGCTGCTGTCTGGTGCAAGAAACACCCTGATTTCTTCCAGATTGAGGGAAAAGACAAGGGCATTGAGGGACAGAGAAGCAGAGTTTGCATAGGAGCTGCAAGAAACTGGAAGGCAGCACAGGAACACAACAGCAACATGCTGATAATGTTAGGAGAGGAGAAAGGAAGGACTGTCCTATCTGAAGGCAAGAACAGATAACAGAAAAACAGAAGCAGCTCCTTGAAGTGCTTCATTCTGCTACTGCTAGACAGTGCTAGTGTTTTACCTTACAGTGACCTTGGAAACTACATCAGATAACTTCCAACACCTACTGGAAGCCCACAAGTGGGCTTGCCTGACAGATGGACTGAATGGCACTGCAGCCAAGGGCTCCTTGAATCCAGCTGTGTCCCAAAGGTACTCAATAAAAGGTGCAACAGGAAAGCTGAACAAAAGGAAGAGATCTGTGTGCCTTTGCTCTTGGGGTTTTTTCCCCCCCTCCCACTTAGATAAAGTTTCCTTCATCTTCCTTCCCCAATCTTCCCTCTCTCATCTCCAAATGGTGAGGTGTCAGGAAGCATCAAGAATAGTCAGTACTTGCTGGCTGTGGGGCAAGTAAGTAAAATTGCCACCTGGGACAACGACAACAAGAGCTGCAAAGTAACTCAGGGAAAGAGGTACCTGAGCATTTGTGGATTACACAGAAATAATTGCCTGAAGTATTTAGGCTGTATGACTCTTACAAACCCAGCTGCAAGGTGAGCACACTCTTGTTCCAGCCCAGCAGCCCCGCTCACTTCAGTGTTCAACAGCAGCATGAGAGGGGGCACGTACTCAGAGAAAGCAAACAGAGCTTTGAACTGCTCAGACCCTTGGGTCACTCTTGGGCACACAGTCTCTCCTTTCAGGACAGAGTGACTAAGCAGTTTAGGGTGGTTAAATTATCTCCAGATAGTCTATACCTTTCCTGCAGAGGGGACTCCTGTCCCCATACCTCCTCATGTCCAGCACCTCACCTTAGGAGGACGTGCAAACCTGTACTGCACCCTGGCTGGCAGCCACAGCCAACCCAGCCTTTCCCTGGGAACTTGCTGCCCATGGAGCTATGTCCTCATCCATGCCAGGTACACATTTTGCCACCAAGGTGCAGCAACAGCAAAAGCAGAGCACAGCACTGGCCTGCCCAATGCAGGAGAGGGGGGTACTTTAGTCCCTTACTCAGTTTTTCTTCCCACACCCCCAGCTCTGACCATAAGGAGAAACTCCCCGACCTCCTCACCACCACCACTTCACCAGAAAGGATTCCCCCGCTCATTTCACCAATACAATCCCAGCATGTTTTGATTCATGTAATATTTACATTTGAGTCATAAGGTTTAGCCCTGGCATGAGGCAATTCCCGTAACAACTTCTTCAGGTTGAGCTCTCAGGCATCTTCCAGCCTCCAAGATTTTATTTAATCTTTATCCTTGGTTCTCTTTGAGAGCTCAGTGACATCCTCACAGGCCAAAGAAACACACAGAAGCCTGTTCTCCATGATTACAATTTGCACAAGTTAGAAACCCACAAAAGAAAAGGCCAACAACAACAACAACAAAGGGGGCACTCTTCGAACAATTTTGCATTTCCTGATGGTTTGCATCTCCAGGAAGCTCTGGGTGACCTTCCCCACCATAAGATTTGCCACTCTTCCTGGTAAAATCACTATCCCCTCCCCTCTGCTGAGGTCCTACCAGCTCCTGTCTGGGCATGCACATGCTGCAGCCCCTGGCATGGGGCTCCCCAAGACCCCTGAACCCACAGCTCCAGCAGCTCTCACTGGTCACTTTGGGTCTGTATCGTGGCTCAATCCAGATGCTCAATGTGTGTGTGTTGTAAGCTCAGGAGCATCTTTCTCCACACAAAAGACCTGGCCTGCAAATGCCCGTAGGATTTGGCAATTTTTGCTCCCCATCTGCAACCTCTGTAACATCTCTGTGCTTGTTTCTCCCACATAAAGTCAGCCACCACGGGAGCTGGTGGTGTCAATGCCTCGTATGAGCTAGAGGCAGGTACCTCTTTGTCCTCTCCAACCCTGACAGACACTCCACCACTCTTTCCAAAGGCCAAGCTTCCCATCACTCCTTTGCACAAACCGAAAGCCAAAGCAAAGTACAGGATGAGGAGGCTGGACTGCAAACCCTCCCCACTCCCAGGAAGAAATTTCTATACCCACCTCCCCGCAGCACACAGCAACAAGCCTGACAGGGTGATACACCATGCAGGAGCTGTACAGGAGCAGCCATTCTTGCTGATGCAATGTCTCAGCCAAGTGTGCAGGTGCCCTGGCAAAGCTGTGATACTGGCAGTTTCACACTGACGTGCACGCTGCCAGAGAGACTGCTAAGCAGACGTGGCCCCGATCCTCAGCAAAGGCACACTCTTCAATCTCCCTACACGCTTTGCTTTTACGATTCTTCAGACCTCCTTCAGATCTGGCTCACAGGTATGGTGCAGGGAAGCCAGCTCCACAAGCTTTTCACACTGTAAATGCTAGGAAAATTGCAGAGCACAAGTGCTACGTAAAACTCATTCCAAAGGGAAGCACCATAGAAAACAAAAATTTCAGACTTGAAACACTGGCTCACTGGGTTTTATGAAGGTTGGTTTTGAGTCATATGCAATCCACATGAAGATGATGATTCTTTTCCTACAGGGGAGAGACTTAATCTTCCCTAGTTCTACCAACTTGTTACTCGTAAAAGCCAACAGGAAACACAGCAATGTCCATGCCCTTCGCCGCTGACAAGCCAATGCTGGAATGACTGGAACACGCTGTGGCTCTCCCCACAACTTCCATCGAATCCTGGAGCACCAGACCATGCTGTCCAATATCCTCCAGCACTTCATCTTGGCATAGTCCCGGGAGTTGCCTTTGTTGGGCTATTACAGGGAGTGCCAGTTCACGTAATCACCCAAGCCAGGAACACCTAGTCCCAGAACAGCACTTACAGACAAAGCATAGAACAACAAAACCCTTCTTTCCTATGCTAGACTTGTACCATTCCTTACTACCCTATCTTGTGACAGCAGCGTATGATTCATCGCATCACATTTGTTCTAAGATTAAGGGTTTTATTAATTGTTCAAGACACCTTAATTCCTTTGACTGTATGTATGTCTTTCACCTTATCTGAAAGCCACATGTAATTTAAATGGAGAAAAGATTGAAAAAAAGAAAAGCCAGGGCACTAAAGGCTCCTCAAGGACTTTATCCATAGACTTAAACTTACAGCACTTGAATTCAAGCTGAGGACAAACTAATGGTGTTTCACCTGCTAATACCTGAGCTACAGAATTACCCAGAAGAGTTTGTCCAGGTATAGACAAAAAAGGCTTCACCCAATGGAGTCAAAACTTCAGAAACTGAAACAAAGAGCTGGAAGTTTCACACCCTGTCTCACAGAAAAGAATACAAACAGTTACTAAGTACATGGCAATTATTTTGCATCTTCTCAATCCTACTACACTACCAAGCATGGTGCAAATGGTATACTGATTAGAGTGCATGCAGGACAATAAGGTACATTAAATCACTGCCAAACATAAAAGCATCTCAAAAAAACCCCAGAAGTTTTAGGTGTATAACAGGTATGCTGCCAAACTTTATCTGCCTCACTGGAAGCCTGTGGTAGCCTTGGGAATAGGCGTTGCCACGTTACTGGCCTCCATCTCCAGGAGGGCACCATAATCTTCACAGACACCATTCGGTAGCTGCAGATTTTAAATGAATTAAAAGCTTTTTCACTCAAATGCTTCTGGAACACATCTCTGCCAGCACAGGAAAAGAAAAAAAAAAAAAAAAAAAGAACCAACCAACCAAAACAAAAACCCAGTAGCAGTGGTTTGTGGCAACCTGTCAATTGTTTTTCCATTCATTTGTCTTGATGGAAACAGCAGACCACGAGGTAAAGGAGGAGAGAAGAGGCAGCAAAGAGGGGATGCATCAGAGATGATTCTGAAATGGCAGAACACACAGTATAAACAGTTGGGAATTTTACAGCTCCTCAGCACGTAAGCAAGCCACGTGAATTCAGCAGGAGTTCTGCCTTGGAATCAGGGATATTTGTCTGTCTGCCCAACATATGAGAACTGTCACCTACTACACTGCAGGTACACATGGGACGGCCACACCTGGAGTGGGAAATCAGACCATGGCCACTCTCACACCTCCTCCTTGGCACACTCAGAAGCTCTGCCCTACTCCCACATGACTCCTTTTAAAGACTGATTCAATAGCAGACTACTGAGACTCCCTGCACTAGCCTCTCGAAAGAAGGAGGTCATTCAAGACAATGAAAGCAGGGATAGCAGCATTCAGACCTTAAAAGAACGAGTCTCTTTGTGGTTTCAAAGAGTCGTTCTGCTGCACAGACAACCCGCACTGGTGCAATGCAAAACCTTCATTATGTGCACGGCCACGCTGCTCTATCGAGCGTGATGGTCTTTGATAAGCTGCGAGGGGTGCTCAGTTCCCAGATATCTGTAACCAGAATAAGCCTTGCTGTACCGTGCTGCGGGAAACAACAGTCCCCTGAATGTGACTGGGGTAGGCTGACGTCACCAGGAAAAGTTTTGAAGTGGGAGAGAAAAAAAGAAAACCTGAAATAAGTAGGTAAAAAAACCCCTCTTCATCACCAGGGGGAATATCTAGGGCATGAACTCAATATTAACCCACTGCTGATATTCACAGGAGTTCACCCTTTAAATTTGTTACCTATTTTACAGGTTTTTCCATTTCCTTATAGCCACTAATCCCACCATTTAATCTTATAGCTACCACAAGTTTACAAAGCGTGGAGAAGAACTTCCTTTGGACTCTCAGTGGCTCCTCACAGCCTCTGGTCCCCCTTCCAGAAAAGTTCAGCATGGTCTCCCCACCACACATGGCAGGGAATCACTTCTCTATGAGTTGAGGACAAGTGCCACTACATTTGATCCTAAAAGCATCTTTTGTGTTGCTTTCTAAGAGTACATATAAATATGTTTATCTCTTGTGAAAAAAAAATTTAAAAAAATAAATAGAGGTTCACTTGTCCTGTTAATCCCAGAAGCTTCAGTCTCTGTACATAAACTGTTAGTTTCTGTGAACTCTTCCAGTTCGCACCCAATGTGTGGGTGAAAAGTACCTACTAGCCAAGGCTGCTCTTCACTTGTTGAAACACAGCAAGAGCAGCTGGGGGAAAGGGAGACCACTATGAAAAAGAATGACAGACTCTTAGAGCCCAAAGGGAACTGTGAGCTTATGAAGAAAAGCTCAGCCTGAAGGTCAGTTTTATCTATGCAAAGCACTACTTTCCAGACTTTAACCTTGATACCATTTCTCTTTTACCCTCAGAAGTTATGCTTAGAAAAATAATTACCAGGAATATAAAGCCCTGAGATAATAATGCACAACAGCATTTCAGCACCAGCAACATGATACAGCCATAGCTTTGCTTTTAGCCTAGAAAAGGCTAAAAAGTGAAGCTGTGGCTGCCTTTGCTATGGCTGCCAGCCAGCCCACACCTCACGTGCACCCGTGTTTTCTCAGAGGCTGGCAGCGCTCACCTTTTGCCCTGTTGCACCAACCACACTCTGATAAAATCCCTTTCTGCTTTGGGTTCCCAGAGAGAAACCTCTTCCCCCACTGCACCCACCCACCCACTTGCCAGCCCCTCAGTGTCACCCATCACCCAGGTGGGATTCAGCTGTGACGAGGCAGAGCAGGATGGCAAGGGAGGGTAGGGGGATGAGGACAGGTCAGGTAAAAAAACCCCAGAGCACAAAACTTCCTCCTCACTTGCTCTTCTAGTCTTGCTTCTTTTCCATCTGAAACAGCCCACTCACTGAATTCCACAGCGTGAGATAAAGTCCATGCATTTTCTTTGGTACGGCGTTTAGCACTCTTCCAGTGGTTTTATATTTGAGTTATCTGCTAGAGATTTTTAGGCCCTTCTGTATGTTGGGAAAAAAACCCCACAACCCATAGGAAAAAACCCATTTGCTT
Source organism: Laterallus jamaicensis coturniculus (assembly GCA_022605575.1). Taxonomy (NCBI): domain Eukaryota; kingdom Metazoa; phylum Chordata; class Aves; order Gruiformes; family Rallidae; genus Laterallus; species Laterallus jamaicensis. The sequence continues at coordinate 45,715,215 of JAKCOX010000002.1, forward strand.
CCTCTCAAGAGTGACAGATTATTTTTTTCTATTTGTGCAATTAATATAACAACATTCACTAGCAAATTATTAAAACACATTAATGGATTCAAACAGAACTTGACTTATGACTTAACAACATCCAAAAGCATAAGATGGAACACAACTAAACAGTCTTAAAAATTCTTCTGAAGAAAAAAAGAGGCTGACACATTTATCATTTCTAGATTGATAAGGTAGGGACTGGTGCCTAACTACTTCCAACTATATTTTGATGTAATGGCAGAATACTTCCTCCCATTCCTCCTTTATTCTATACCATCAAGGAAAAAACCCTCCCTTCTTAGCAGAGGACCAAATTTAGTCCACATAAATATTTCATAGCTTCATCCTGTCAAGACATCAAACTGAACTACTTAAGGGCATTTTTCTAGGAGCTGCACATCCAAACTCAAAGAATAAACCAGCATTCATTCATCATCAAACTGAAGGGTCTGAAGGTGAAGAAACTGGAGATCCTGCGTGGATATCAAAGAATATCATCCACTCAGCGTTAAATTTCATTTAAAAAAGTAGAAACAGCACAGTATGTGCCACGTAAGCCATGTAAGCATGGCATCTGCTGAAGAAAATACATCTCCAGCTTTTCAGTCATGTTCTACATCCTAGTTCTCCAGAAGAAATGAATTCTGGCTTTCACAAAGCCTCAGGATGACTGAAACAACCAGCCTAGAAACAACTCTCAGTCACAGACAAACCACAAAATCAAAAGGTGACTGAAGACAGACATCTACAGGTGGTTTGATTTCCAACAGCACGACGCAGCTTCCACTGATCTGGAGAGGAAGTGAGCACCTAAAGAAGAAACGAGGCCATTTCTGCACACCTGAACCCTGACCCATCCATGAGTATCTGCAGGCTGTACCCACAGCAGTGGGGCAGAGACAAGAGCTGCATCCTGATAAACTGGCACAAGACACTACTTCCTGCACGTTGGGTGACACACATTTGGATTGGACTCTGCAGTTACTTTCTTCTGTATCGCATCAAGAAATTCTTGTCAGCTTTGGAAGACAGAGGTGCACAGCCACCACCCTGTGACAGCAGGTGCCCCAGTTGTTTCCACAACACTAATATGTTCCCAGCTGTTCTCCTTTAGGAGGCTACGGGCCGATTCATGGCTGCTTCCTCTAATTGCAAGACAACCTCCTTTGGAAGTACAAAAAGCGTTCTCTTTGCACCACCAAGACCACGGCATGCCATCTGCATTCTGCATAAAATATTGATTTGTCTGCCATCTGTTGTCCCAGAAGTTAAAAGGTATGTCTGTAAGAGCAGGTGAAAGCAGACCCAAGAGCCTCTGCTCACACTATGAACTGGCCAGACCTCCTCCAGCTCCAACCCGAAGCCCTCAGAATGGTGCTGTACCAGAGTCGGTCTCCGAGGAGGGTCTCGTGCAGGGTTGAACCATTACTTCCAGGACAGCCACACCAACAGCTGCCTCTTGTCTGGCCATCTCAGGGCATGGGCAAAAAGAGCTCAGGTCTGTTTACATCCACTTGTCTGTCCATATGCTTTAAGTGTGGGACAAAATGCCGTCGCACAAAATCTACATCATCTCCCTGACATGGGACATTCCCATTACCAGGCCTGACATAAGACTAAAATAAATAAATAATGATGTTACTTGCTTGAAAAATCCATAAACTTTCCCTACTCACAAAACTCTTTCAGGTCCCTTCCAGCAACGGAAGACAAGAGGAGCAGGGAGATTGGGAAGTATAGCACACAGAGAGGGAAATGATTAAGTCATCGATACACACATACTGCTAAAGCCTGAACCACTGCCAGGAACCTCAAATAAATTGACAGCCTGAAGTGCAGTGACTGGAGGCCATCTTAGCTGTTTCTAGCGACAGAAGGTATTACCACGAGGAACTCCTTAACATACCAGCTTTGCTGCTCTCAAAGGACAATACGCGCTCACCGGTATGAAAAACAGACGGCTGCAGTTAGAAAGGAACTCTGAGGAAGGACTAGAAGGGATAGGAAAAGTACTGCACAATCAAGGGACAAAGTCAAAAAAGCCCCAGCTTGAATCATCACTAGATTATGGGGACTGCAGTTAAGTAATAAACCAGTTCTGGTCTTGACCTCCTGAACACCGAGGAGCAACAGAGGACAGACAATACCTGTGCTCGTTTTTAACTTTTCAAATCAGCATCAAACTTGGGGAAAGAGAACTGTTCTCGTACACCATGGAAGTACAAGGTGACTTCATAGGCTAGTTAACTGAAAAGCCTGGACATTTTCCCTCATTTCTGAGTTTTCTTTTGCATCCCCTTTGAGCAGGTAGAGCTGGGCAGCTTTCAGGGAGCTACCACGCAATGCACAGGCACACTGTCTGAACCTTCATAAGCCATTCCCCATGTGCCTCTGTGCTGACACATTACTTTCTAAGACGGGTACCTAGGAAAGGTAGGAAAGGCAGAACGCTGCTGTCCTAGCTACCCTGTCAGACCCATTTCTTATTTCCTGGAGCAAACAGAAAGCTGCACGCTTGGAAACGGCAGGTGAGCACCCAAGTGAACGGCAATAAAAAGTTAACCTGGAGACTGTACAGGCGTCTAACATTACTCCTCCTTTCACAGGTCCGTGGTTTTCTTAGTTTTGGGGCTTTAGCCCACTTGGCTATTTAATGTCCCTTCTTACTCGGCCTCGGTGTAGCATCACTTCACCACAACACTGGGTCTCCTGTACTGAATATGCCCTTCCACGTTTGGATTTGAGATAGCAAAGACCTTCCTCAGGGGCAGGCAGCTGACAGCAGGCAGGCTTCGCCGAGCTCCCCTGCACACAGCCGGCAAGGGGGCGGGGGATTACCCAGGTATGTTGATGCAAGGCACCTCAAGGACTCCCATGCACACCGAAGCCTCGCACCGACAGCCGGTAACGCGGATGCCGGCGTAAAGGACCGCACGAAAAGTACTCCGGTGAGCCGCGGGAGGAAAGGGTTGTCTGCCCCCGGTTGTCTGACAGCCCGCCCCGGGAGCGGCCCCCGCCGCTCGCCGCCTGCGCCCACAGCCCGGCCCCGCTCCCCGCCAGCCGCCGGGCAAAGCCGGACGCCCGCCGCCCCACGCACCGCTGTCCAGCCGGGCGATCTGGGGGAGCCGGTAGGTGCTGACGAGCAGGTCCAAGGGGACGGCCACCGCGCTCCACTTCACGTCCTTGAGGCTGCAGCCCAGCGGCGGGCCGGGGTCCATCTTCCCGGCCCGGGAAGGGAAGGGAGGGGAGCCAGACAGGCAGCGCCGGCGGGGTGCTCCCACCCGGCGGGGCTGCAGCCGGCGGGGCGGGGGAGCGGAGAGGGGAGCGGAGGGAAGGAGACCGCCTCGCTCAGCGCCAGCCGCCGCGGGACATGCCGGGCTAGGCAGAAGGGGAGGCCCGCCGGACGGCTGCTGTGGCGGCTGCTGCTGCTCCCGCCGCCCCCCGGGACCGGCTGGGGCCGCCCGCCGCCGCGCCTGGCCCAGGAAGCGCCATCCCAGCACTGACTAATCAACAGGGTGCGAGCAACGCCTGCGCAGCTGCCGCTCCTCCCCGCGCCGAAAAGGAAAGTGCCGGGCTGCCCGCCCGCCCGGGAGCGCCGCCGCCAAGCCTGTCCCTCTCACTCCACCCTCCGACCGCTCGTCCGACGTGCAGCGCACCCGCCGCCGCCGCCGCGCAGGGCTCCGCCGGGGGGAGCCGCCGGGCGGCCCCGCAGGTGCGCGCCCGCCCTTCCCCCCGAGGGCCGCCGGGGTAGGGAAGGCGCGGGGAGAGCCTGTCAGCGCGGGGGTGCTTCCTGGCCCGGCGGTCGGCGGCTCTTGGAGCGCATGGATTTCCGTGAGCCGCCTGCCTGCGAGCGGGGACGGCGAGCCGTCTGCCTGCGCGCCTGCTTCTACAGCTGGTGGGGAAAAGGTCTCGCCTCGCCTATGGGGGAGCCGTTCAGAGCAAGCGAGGCGCACTGCGGCTCCTCGCTGTGTGATTTAGCCTAGCAACTTTTCCCGTGAAACTCGTCCTACTTCAAGAAAAATCCGATTAGGTGATGGCCTTATTGATCCGTTGTTTCAGTTTTCACCGGTGACCCACAGACAGGTATTTACAGCACGAGGAGCAGCGCGCAGCAGTGAGGGAAGGTTCTCTGTATCATCGTTCCAAGTGCTGGGTATTGGAGGGGCTTCAGGCCACCGCAAAGTTTAAAACCAGCTGCTGCTTCTCTTTTCAGACTGGCTTATGTGATGAACTATCATCTTCATAAGCTATTTTTCGTTACCGTTTTTAAGGCATTTTTACCTCTGGATTGCAAGGCTGCAGAAGCTCTGGGAAGCCAGGCCGGACAGGGTAACTCCTGAGTGCTCACACTGCGCTGTGCTTAAGCTTGTTCTGCTCACTTTTGTGTCAAAGCTTTATTGCCGTAAGCTTGGTGACATTTCAGGCTGTACCGTTGACTAGAAACATACAAGTGCCTTTTAAGTGATTTGTGAAATGCCTGGAAACATCCACAGCTACCATCTCCCCCCAGGCCCCATCTCCCACCGCTTGAGACCACCGAGGATGGCAGAGCTCAGGGCACTGCTGTGGTAACGAAGAGCTTCTCCTGCCACTTGCCCTTCCTCATGTGCGTGCCGCTGCCCTGTGCCTTCATAACTGCTGGTGTGGCTGCGAGCACGAGGAGGGCTGAGACAGACACGCTCTTGTTCTGCTCTGTGAGCAGACCTTATCCACGCTCTCCAAGATGTAGCATAGACTCTGGAGGCCCAGTTGGCACAGAGGATTAGAGAAAACTCCAGTTATCTTGCTTTAAATGGATCTGGGTTGGTTTGAACCTCCTCCTGATGTGTGTCCATGCTTTAGCTGCAGTCTGGCACTGGGATTTCCCAGCGCTGCGGAAAAACCTTCACGCTTGGTCATGCTGCTGTTAGGTGCCCTCCTACCAGAATAGTTAGCTTTTCAAATATCACACTGGATTATTTTTTTTTTTCAAAGTAGCTTTCCTTTTACAAAGTTCACCTAATGCTTTGAACAACTTATATGAAGCTACTGAAGTGCAAAGTAATACAATAGCTAAGAGCGTTACTTTTGAAATACAGAGAGCGGTTTTAAGCATAGTTTTAAGTCGTTCAGGTTTGACGAGGTAATCGGGTGCGGTGTACAAGGCAAAGCAGATCACATCAGACTGGGATACACCAGGACTTGAAGCACTAATCTGCTGGTAATTGGGTTTTTTTTAACACAGTTTTAGTTAACATTAATTTTGTCATAGATACCATCTCACAGCGTATCCTTCTCTCAGACATGCACTTCTGCTGTCTGGGAAGAAATGCATCTTTCACACAGAAATAGTTAATGCTAATTTCTCTTTAAAGATTTTCTCATTCTGCAGGCAGGTTTGGATGCCCTAAAGCTGTTAGGTCCATCCTCATATAACCATGTTTGTGTTCCCTGCCCCCAACCAGTGGAAACCCAATGCCACTCTTACTACTGGAACATGACAAATTTTTAAAAAATGTTGCTTCCAGATACTATCTAAATTTCAGTCATTTTTTTCCAGGAAAAGAGGCATCATAAAGCTTTCTAGTATTTAAAGGTCTCACTGGAGCTCTCAGAGTGACTTTGTTATGTGTTGTAGCTGTAGTGTAGCTCAGCTGCCTCATAATAACTTCTAATATTACACACAAAGTATTCAAACCACCAGCACATATGAATCTCAGATGATTTCTTGTTTTAACTGCACCTTATGTATAATTAACACTTGAGATAGGATCATTTCTCTGATGTCTAGCAATGCCTTCGTCCCTTAGTGTGATCTCCTACCAGTCTCTTCCAGTGAAAAATGCTAACGAAGCCATGGGACCTGGAGAGGAATCCCCTGGAGCAGAACCACCTCAGGGCCAGGGCTTCCCTTCTTCAATGTCATCCTGGTTTTTGTGTACGTGCCTCACAGGTGGCCCTCAGAGACAAGCTTTTCTGTATCAACAGGAAATTGCCTCCATAAAACCGTAAGCAGTGACAAGGGGGGGGTGGAACTCGGAATAATTCCTGAAACTATTCTTAATTTCATTTTGAATTGACTGGCTTTCACGTTGGTTTCACAACACATTTACGCAGCAGGCTGTAAAATCTCTAGTGTGTTTATTCCAATGCCAATAAAATGATTTTTAAAGCATTCTGGGATCATCATCAGTTCATATCTCTGCTGCCACTTGAAATGGCACTGTTCACAGCACACATGATCTTGGCATGAAGGCGGTACGGTGCACACACCAGATAAAACCCCCAGCCTTATGCATCAGGTTTCATGCACAGCCATCAGAATCAGTATTTCAGTATAAACCCCTGCATGTGATTGAAGTGCAAAGGGAAACAACTGGAGATGCAGCGACCATTTCAGAATCAGACCCTGAACACATGCTTTTCTTCAAGGTGCAGGGGAAAGACAGCACAAGACAGCAATGCATTTGATACAGGTGATGCCTGTGTGTCTTGTGGCTTGAAAGAAATCACTACTCCTGTATTACTGGCAAAATCCAAGGAATCTTTGCTCAGGCAAGGTATTGTAAAGAGAGATCCGAGGGTCCTGCATGAACATTCAACCTTTCCTCTTCTATTTCACTGTGCGTCCTCCTTTTTCCAGTTAAATCTCTTAATTTGACCTGTATTTATTGTAAAAATTCCATCTGTGGGAACTTGTGTGACACTATCAGCCAGCCAGCTTTGAAGACAAACTAAATTATAATAATGCTCTCAACTTACATCCTATTTTCTAGTTGGGAAAATGACTCCAAAAATAGGAGTGTTCCAGTTTGGTGGGCAGTTTTTTTGTGCTTTCTAGTGAGCAGTGGTTTTCCCCCAGTGGCTCGCTCCTCTGAACACTGTCCACAATACAGGTGCTCAGAAAGAGGCATTTGCTTTGCTCCAAGAGAGCAAAAGATGCGGAGAGGAGAGCATTCATTCCACCTGGAGCGTTACAGGTGAAGCACCCAGTCTGCAGGCAGGGTGAGGCATCCTGCAAGCATTTGCTGTTGCATGGGAACCTAAATATTTGCACCTCCCTAAGGTGGGCCAGTGACTGAATCGTGCCTACGCCGCAAGTAGCAGAAAGCACCGCGAGAAGAAAAAACGTACAGGAGAAACTCCTATATCTGAAATTCTGATTAGCTATACAGAGAAGAAATTAAAACTATGGATCAACCTGACCTTCTTTTATCTGTTTTCATTGTTAGGAAGAGTGGAGACAAACTCTGAGAACTAGTAGGTAAACTTCTGAGAGTTTAGGGCAGCTTAAAAGTTCATTAGAGATCCAGTGCTGAAGGCTGATTCAGTGAAGGCTGATCAGGCAAAACTGCAGAATTTGATCTACTCAGAGGAAGGAGAGGAAGGGAAATAACTAACTTGCCTGAATCATAAAATCTTCAATTACCTGAGAGAAAGTAGGTCAAATTGCTGAGTTATGAATAAATTTCTAGAATATACATGGACAAACCCAGGAAAGGTCCCCAAATGTTAGACAAGTTGATTTAAAAGATAGCAAGGTAGTTGGAAAGATGCATAGTGAGAAGACCAAGGAAAAAAATTGGTCTGTTATCCCATGGAAGGGGGAATTTATTTAATCATCATCTAACTACTGCTGATGCTGAGACACCAGTATCCGTAATGCATTTTTTAACCTCACTCTTCAGTTTAAGAAGGCAAATGTGATTTTACTACTTGCCCTACTGACAAAAGCTAGAAAAATGGAAAAATGGAAGAACAGACTGGAAAATACTTAGACAAGTTGAAATTTTTTTATAAGACTGGACATAATGAAACTCCCTTAGGGTTCAAGCAGTGTTAGACCTGCTACTGACTGTCTCCAAGAAATCAATAGAGGATGAGTGAGGTTCCAGAAAATTTGAAAAGAACTGTGCCTCTTTTAAGGATGGGAGGAAACTGCTCTGCAAACTGGTTCACTGAACTGCTACTCAAAAAAAAAACCCAAACAAAAAACCCTTCAATAGGTAATCCAACCATTTGTAAGCACCAGCATGGGTTTGTCAGTAAGAAATGATACCAGATCAATCTAGTTTACGTCTATTAGATGGTAACAAGGCTTCGGGGATAGAGTAGAAAGAATGAGGACCACAGGGTTTCCCAGAGAGTGCTCATCATGAAAACTGAAGAAAAGGACTAGACAAATATATAAAATGAGTGCAAAATTGTTTTGAAATAATTAGTACTTCCAGGCTGAAAGGATACATTGAACAGGATTTCACTGAGATCTGCCTTGGATTCAGAACCATTCAGTGCTTGCATGAACCTCCCTGATGACTAAACAGAATACGCTGTTGGAGGCTGTATCTACAGGAAGAGGCTCCAGCTATGCCGCAGCACAGCATTACGATGCAGAAGGATCTTGGCAGATTGGAGAAACTGAAATGCCACTGAATAAGGAGAAACAGAAGGTTCTACACATACAAAGGAATAATCAGCTGCACAAGTATGTACCAGGATAAAAAAGCAGTTCTTCAGAAAAGAGATTACGAATCACGAGCAATGCTAAGCTATCTTGCATTATGCTGATGCTGGAATGTGTAAGTAGGAGTATCATAAATAAGGAAAAAAGAATTTCAATCTAACCAGCCATTATTATTTAAACCAGAATAGTCTGCTCAGTTTTCAGGTCTGCACTCCAGGATAGTTGAGAACCAGCAGAGAGAGACAAAAGTGGAAAAGGATTCACAAAACCCTAAGTACAAGGGAAGGTAGAAGGGACAGGAGTTCTCTGGCCTAAAGAGATGAGTGAGGCTGCCAGAGGTGTTCACCTACATAAAGAGGACAGGGAGAACCTGCTCTCCCTGTGTACCAGTTAGGTTAGGTATCAGGAAACTTCCTGCTTGCCAAACCAGTTAAGTGAGAACTGAACTCCACTCAGACCTGAAATCTCCATCACTGCAGGTCTCTAAGCATCTTCCTGCAATACAGCAGGGACAGCTGATCTGAGGCTGAGATAAGGAGAAAACCTGGAGAGCCTCTCAAAATCCCTTCCAGCACTATTTTGTTCCACTGTGGTGGCTGTAACTAGGGCAGGGATTATCCTTTGTTCCGTGTTTTCAGATTTTCCTCTAAATGCTCGTTTAAGGAACTGGCCATGATGAGGAGCATCTGTAAATAGCAGCCCTTCCCATCCTTTGTGCAGTCACCTGGCAGAATGCTCAGGCACATTAGGTCCCATGTGCTTCAAAAAGCATTTTCCAGTTGAACTCACTGTCTCAATACCAAATTTAATAATAATTTGACATTATGACAATCTGCAAACAGCCCTCTAAAAAGGAGGAGGCATATTTCAGGAGGGTGGTGACATTCCAGAACAATAAGCCAGTGGAGTTAGTTATTCTGGATGTGCCGGGATAGCTCACAACACAGCTCTGCACAGTAGTATTATTCGTTCACAAATGGTGATAAAACAATTAAATTAATAATCAGCAAGAACCACATCTCCGAGGCAAAAAAGTAATTAAAAAGGAAAGAGAAGAAAGACTATAATCTAATCACCACAATGCTTCAGATTTCCCAACTTGTGTTTGTGCATGTCCCGGAGGTTCAATTTGTGTTCTCTTTGCTTTTGGTTAAAGAAAAAGAAACTGGCATCCTGATTCTGCCCTGATTTACAAGTAAATAAAACCTGGGTATCCTCCACTGAAATTAAAGATGTTACATATCAGTTTAAACCAGATCTAAACGAGCACTATCAGATACCTGATGCATTTGTACTTTAAAAAGTGAACACAAATATCTCCCGATATCAAAGAAGCCCTGCATACCCTTTTAATGTAGTGATCATGTACAGCCAAAGGAACATGTGAAAACACAAGTGTGCTACTTGTTCAAGGATATTCAAGGGTGTATCAAAGGCAAGTATCAGCTACTTAACAACATGTTAGCTGGGGGTAGAGCATAAGTGATTTCATGGATCAGAAAGTTGCTGATGTGATGATGTCAGTGTTCATTATATTACAAAGTTGGAGTAAATAAAATTAGGGCAGATAATGGCAGGACAAGGGGGAATGGTTTAAAGCTGAAGGAGGGAAGGTTTAGATTGAATATTAGGGGGAAGTTTTTTACAGAAAGAGCGGTGAGGTGCTGGAACAGGCTGCCAAGAGAGGTGGTGGATGCCCCACCCCTGGAAGTGTTCAAGGCCAGGTTGGATGGGGCCCTGGGCAACCTTGTGTAGATCCAGGCCTGAGGTTGGTGGCCCTGCCTGTGGCAGGGGGGTTGGAGCTTTATGATCCTTGGGGTCCCTTCCAACCCTTGCCATTCTATGATTCTATGATTCTATGAAAACAGAAAAAAATAGTCAAGGTGAGATTGTTTTGTTTTGTTCCAGTTTTTTTAATAAAAGAAAGTTAGTACACTTAGATTTCATCCCTGCAAACATTTTTATGCACATGCAGTCATCCTGTGACGCATCTAATAATTTTGAAAATTAGATAATTGTTTTAACTTCAGATTAAAAATATGAAAATATAATATACACATATCAAAACATTTGACAGCCAAGTCTGTGTAATACAAAGGATGCCGAAATACTGCGTTCTGGGACTACAGGATCCCTTTTAAAATCTTGCATGTTCCTTTGCAAGAGTTAGTATTTTCTGAAGAGAAAATGGAATAAGAAACAGTATTTCAGAATGCACAGCAGGTTCTCTTCTTACTTTCATTTAGAGCCACAACATCTAAGTCATATAATACACAGGATTTCTGTAAAACAAACAAAAGCAAACATTTAATGAAGGTAACTAGAACACAACTTGAAAAACTTGAATTTTCATCTATTTTAATGTGTAACAGATTGGGGGTTGGGGGGCACTGGTTATATTTTCTCTCTGAATATTTAATTGAAAGATTGCAGTTTTCTAATAAATGAGACAGAGACTGATGCCCATGCAAGTCACAGCTTGGTGTATGTACATTCTTCAGCTGCCTCAAACATCTCTCCTAACTCCCAAGGTGGCAGATGATAGAAAGTGTCCTTTGAGGAGATGCTACAAACCGTATGAACTGATACGGTACATCTTTACTCACATGAATTGTTCTAGATGTACAGGCTCTTCTGTTGACTGCATGGAATATTACTCATTTGCACTTAAGTACAGTAATCTTTGAAGCACTGAGCACGGGGTGCACAAATCCAGTTGAAAGTAACAGGGAAATACAGAATATTAGTACCCATTAAGAAAAGGCACAGGTTATTAATTGTTAGTGTCACAGTTTTGTGTAGCTGGGTGCTGGTAGAGAACGGGGGGCTGCAGAGATGAGAAGCAGCTAGAAGCAACTCTGTTGAGTCTGTTTTGCCCATGACACTAATTGCAGAATGATCTCTCCCAGTCCTTATCTCAACTCCTGAATCTCTCAATATATATTTTCTCCCCTGCCCAGCTGGAAAGGGGAGTGATAGAGCAACTTTGGTGGCCTCCAGCCAGGGCTAAACCACCACAGTTATAAAGGATGACGACTTGTTTTGTGAAATTCACTACAATTCTCTTATTTCTCATCTCTAACAACCAAGAATACCCCCAAATGTAACCAACCCGGTCTTTATCAAGATAAACTATTATCAAAATAGCACTCCGCCCTTGTAAAACATTTATGTAATGATCACAGGCACAGATTTTAAAAAAAAAACCAAAAAAAAAAAGATCTGCAAAACCAGGACTCTCCCTTTCAGCAATAAATTCAGCTAGATAATTACTGCTGTCCAGAGAAACAATCAAACCCAGTTGAGCAATACAATACCACTACATGTTGCAATCTTGTACTCTAAAACTATGAGCGCCAAACCCTGAACACAGGCACAAAGACACAAAGAACATTGTCACATACCTAGAGGGGAAAAAAAGAAGCCCTAATGTCTTTAATTGCCATTCTCCTGCCTGCTTCTTGACAGGTTTACCGACTAGGAAACAGGAACACAGAGAAGTTAAGCGCAACCACTGGATTCACCACATTACACTCTCAGTCCAAACCTGACAGCCATAAACACCCATTCCTCACAATACAGAGAAGCTTCCAGAGAAGACAGCTATCTAAGCTGGAATTAATGAAATGCAAAATACAGGGGAAAAAAGGCACCGTTTCACAGGGATTTTTTACTCTGAGGGTGGTGATGCCCTAGCACAGGTTGCCCAGAGAAGCTGTGGCTGTCCCCTCCCTGGCAGTGTTCAAGGCCAGGTTGGATGGGGCTTTGGGCAGCCTGGGCTAGTGGAGGGTGTCCCTGCCCATGGGAGGGGGTTGGAACTAGATGATCTCTAAGGTGCTTTTCAACCCAACCTATTATGTGATTCTATGATCATGTAGTACAAAGATAATGATTCAGAATCAAGAAGGTACATGTATGATGTCACAGGGTGATGGAATATTGACTACACCCAGAAAGGTTCACCTAAAATTACTCAGCTGAATCAAAATGAGGTGAAGATAAAAGGTTCTCGCATGTTACACTAAGCCTTGTGTCTCTTTGAGAATTTATTTAACACTATCTACAGTTCTGGAGGAAACACATGACATTTGTCTCCTTTCCCCTCTGTAGCCATAGTTCCAGGTCTTCCAGCAGCTGCAGGGAGGCTTCCACAGTGCATGCTTCTGGGGGATGAGATGAAACACGCAGGACGGGATCAGAAGTCACAAATAGAGGCAGGAGTAGAGGGCAGGGAAGGTACCATAGTGTCTGAAACACAGGATGGATGCTGAAGCTGTCATGAATAAAATTACTAACACCTATTGTTCTGACTCTAGTCACAGTAAGACTGATTTTAGGAATTCCTCATCATTAGTCACATGTAAGTCATGTATGAAGAAATACAGCGTGTACACTTCTACTTGCTTTTTATTGGAGCAACAAGTACCAACAGACAAACCATTTTTATTACCCTCAAGACTTCCAACATGCAGCTTCATAAGTTCTGATTTAATTTTTTACAGTCGTGTCAGGTGCTTGAGTACAGGCATTACCCATTATGATTTGCAATAGGTGGAGACAGTAATTGGTAGCCTTCAAGCTCCGACAGTGAATTCTGAAGACCTTTTTAACAAAGGAAGCAAGGCACAATCAAAAGGACATAACTGTAACCTTATCATCTCAAGGAACAAGACACCACTCAGGTTTAGAGATAAGATTCTGAGGGGAAAAGAAAAAAAAGAAATAAAAGCTTTGGAAGGCAAAGGTACAAAAAGAAATTTAAAATCACTCTGTTGAGAGTTAAGAAATAATACTGAGCCTTGATTACTGTGGACATAAACTAAGTAGATTTAGTTTCACCACTACTTTGTCTTCAGAAGAAAAAATATTAAGTAGCAAAAGTTCTAGCAAAATCAGTTTGAACAATGTCAGAATTCAGGTTTCACTTAACTTTAGATGCTTACTTGCAAGTATTTTACTACTTAATTGTACTTTTGGTGGCAAGCAAGCTGTTTGTGTAACCTTAGCAAGGATCCTCAGTACTATAAGCGATTAAGAATGGTGAAACATATTTGACAATGAAATGTTTCACATTATCTGCAAAATCATTATCTGATAGTTCATCAACAAATTAGCCAGGACTGAAAGACAAAGACAAGAACCACCTATCCACAAATAAAGAGGAAGTAGTTTGTTTCAGAAGCCATTTAGAAGTTGAGGACTGTAAGAATCACTTCAGCTTGGCAAGACTGTTCCATACAAGATCTGCATCAAGCAGGTAAGAGCCTGGGATTCATTTAAGCAAATGTGCTATACACAGCTTTTAAAGTGCACCTTTGTAACCTGAAGAGATACTCTGAAGGAAGGATCGAGCAATCCCATGTAGATCTCAACTTCAGAGGAGCCTTGGAAGAGGTGGGGCACCTTCCTCTCCTGAAATTCCAGCAGGAAGCTATGCAAATCTCTCCCACTTTCGAGAACAAGGCGGGCAGCATTCCTTCTTCAGGGCTCCCTGAACACTAAGGCTTTCAGCTCACATTTCAGCTCAGCCTGTTGGAACTCACTCCCAACAAGCCAGCCAAATAAAGGGCAGAAACCTGTGAAATGGTGAGAAGAACCACAATGGTACTGAGAAGCTCAGATTTCCACTTCAGCTTCTCTGGCAAGGTGGGGTTTCGAAAATACTACCACAGACAGATGCAGCTCTGCCCTGCAGTGATTTTAGTAAGATGCTGAAACCTCCTGCCATCAAATGCTAGTTCTTCCTGTTGAATAGTGCAGCAGACATGGCATGTCTCACAGAACAGGCAGGCATCTGTTTAAGCTGGCTTTAAACTCTCTGCTTCATCAGTGGAGAAAATCAGACAGGATGAACTGCTCTCTACAGCCAGGTGTCTCTCCTCCCCAGCTCTAAGAAGAGTTTGTATCACCTAATGTTGAGAGGCAGGAATTGTGATGAGATGGCTGAGCTGCCAAATATTGGGGTTTTTTGTTTTGGCTTTTTTAAATTGGAAAGCAAGCTGGTATATAAAAGGAAAATGATAATTCATCATCAAAAAATAAGGGAAGCTGTTTGAATGGCTTCTAATGGAGCACATTCATAAATCTTAGTTAAGAGCAGCTGCCTGTTCCTTGCTGGAAAACTGCTTAGATTAGCAGTCATACACCGAGTTGGATTCACCTACCCTGGCACCACAAGTAATGTGTTTTGACATTGGTTTAGTTATTTTGGAAGTGGGGTTCATGATGGGTTTTGGAAGAATTTTACCATATACATTTCAATGCCCTCAAGAAAGGCAGACCTGGAGTGCCTGTGGGAGAACTGTGGGCCTTGGAGAAACAAACCAAAGGGACTGCAACTGTAGCTACTATTATCTGTAACTTCTTGAATTCCAGGGATTTTTGTTCTCTCCAATAACAACATGATCATACCTAATGGCCACAATCGTAACAGTGATAGTTGACAAAGACTGGCAAAGCATGGCAGAGAACTTGACACAACCACGTTCACCCGAGGCCTGTGCCTGAGCTGCCAGCAGAGAGAGTTCAGTCACAATCAGTTCTGCCATTTTCTTAACATGTATTTTCCCCGTATTCTGTAATTCAAGATGTGAGACAGTCCTCTCACAAGGGCAATGGGCAGGACAGGGGGCAAGCGGTCTCAAACAAGAGCTGGAGATGTATCACCAGGGAACGCGATCCCTGGGGAGGTAGAGAGAGAATGGGGAGAAGATATGAGGTCAGGCACAAAGGATCTAACTGCTGCAGAACATCTGCCTCAAGAAATGGGCATGAAGTCCTTGCTCCCAAAGCTTGCTGTTCCACAATGTCAAAAACATCTAACCCACTGGCAAAGTGTGGGTCTCTATCTCCCTCTTCTGTTAATACCACATAGACCTTAACAGTGTTATACTGCAGGGAGTTGTTTCACAAACTTGAGAAGACAGCTGTCCTGTTACTGAAAAATACCTCAATCCTGCAGATTATTTATGTAAGAATTAATATAGTTGTACCTCAAAATCCCTATTTTAAAAAGCAACCCAGCTTCAAAGTAAAGATCTTCCAGAAACAGCAAATGCCAAAGTAAGCCAAGTGTGTAACATCCCTTTGGTCTCATAGAGTTTAATTTATTTAAGTCTGATCATGTGAAGCCATACAGGCTGAGATATGAAGTCCTCTGTAATCAACGGAGAGAAAAAGACACCTCCAGAACAGAGTTCTATCCTGAAACAAGGACAGAGATGATGCCAGACAACCACACCAGACCAGTCATGCAAATTTTAGCTAAGGCTGCACACTCAGATGAATCTCATCCCTTATACTCAAACATTATGATTAAGTTTTGATTTACATGGCCTAATTATATGCTACTGTTTCCAGAAAAATATCTGGTGCATTCAATGTCCAGAACAGACTTTCTTTTTTTTTAATAATTAATCAAGATTGTGTAGTAAAATTATGCCCTATATTGCAGCAGGAATAAGTGAGTTGGCACCATTTATCCTCTTTCCTTTAATCTCCATACCTGAGTTCCCATGTGTGTAATGCTGAATATACTACCTGATGTTACTAAGAAGGCTATGAAGATAAAAATCTAAACCAGATCTAAAATACAGTATTACAAGCATTATTAAAAACCTCATGCAGAAATTAATATTCTGTGATCATTACAAGATAAATAAAGGGCAAATAAAGCCTCCAGACACGACTGAGGATAATAAAGAAACCCTGAATGAGCACTGCTGGAGCACAGGGGTCTTTTGGACAAACTAACAATTCCATGAACCTTGGCAACAACAAAATCTGATTTCCTATCTTGCAGTGAACTAAATTTGATATCTATGATACAAGTTCCAGCTGGAGTGGGTGGTTGAAGCAGTTTTCAATCTCTTTGTGTAGTCATCTCTGCCTAATACAGTATGAACTAACGCTGAAGACTTTCCTTCTGCAGAGCACTCTGCCTTTCCTCCACCCAGCTCCTTATTTTCTAGGAACTCCTCAGAAACTTGATTTACTTTTAGTCTGACCTGTCAAATTTGTTTAAAATCAGCTAGGAAGTTCCAAAGGTATTTTAGGAGCAAAGAAATGGGACACATAGTGTAATGTCAAAATATTGTTGCCAAGGAAAGGAAGGTAAAGAGATCAAGGAAGGACAGAGTAGAGGCCTTCTGCTTCTGAATGTTCATCTCAAATGACATCCATCTGTGAAACATTAAATGTTACACTCAACAGCACAGGGAAAGGTGGATTTTGAGTGTTCTCTGCTCAGCAGATGTATGTTTGCTTAATATTATATTAAAACAATCTTAGTAGCCAGCCATTCTTGGGAGGTAGGCAGAATGTAAGTTTTTATTAGCTTTATAGCAGAAAAGGGCAAAAACTTTTTTTTTCTTTTTTTGTTGAATACAATTTCCCTCCTTCTGCTCCTAGTTTAGAAAAATACCAGCCACCACACCCACAAAGACAGAAATACAAAGGCTTTTCATATTTTTTTTTACAAGCTAGTTGAGAAGAGTATTGCTTGTCAGTCATGAAACAAAACACCACCAAAGTGCAAACAACAACTGCATTTGGGGTGGTATTTTTTTTTGTTTGGTTGTCTTTTGAAGACTAACTCACCAGTACACATAGTTCACTGGCAACCAGAAGCATTGCTAAGGACCAGCTGCCAGCCATTAATGAACGGGTTTAGGCATATCTGCGACTCATAAGAATTATGGGTAAATAAAATAATGGTTTTATTTGTCAACATGTCTAAGCAAACCTCTGAGATAAGTTGTGTCATTCACATTCATTTCCACTGCAGCCTTTCAAAGGCAATCAAATCAGTTATTATTAACTGACTGCTTCAAAATGGTGAGTTCTCAAAAATACAGCATGACTTCTTAGCTTAGAGAACATCTGATTGTTTTAATGAGACTGCCCCTATAAATTAGAGCTGTAGCAATGAGACTCAGCATGGAATGGCAGAGATCATAAATATCTGAAAAGTTAAGCAGCGCTTTAGCTGTCTAAATCACTGGCACACAGAATTCTTCTCCTTCCTCTAAGCCCACTACAAGGAAAACCACAAAAAAAAAATATACAGGAAATGCAGCATAAAATAAGGATGACACAAAAGTGCCTTTTTTTTTTTTTAAATGCCTGTCACATTTTAATGTTATTTTTTTCCCCCTGATCCTTCACTGAACCACAACTTCTTCTAAATTTCAAGAGAATGAAGAAGCTCATTACTTCTGTATGAGCTCTGTAACTCTGGACATTGATCTTCCCCATCTGCAGGAGTGTTTTCTGTAGATTTTTTTAATAAAGAAATGCCTGTGGTAGATGGTGAACAATAGCATACAGAAAAAAACCTCCTTGATTTCCTCAGCTCTGTACAGCCTACTGCAATGCATCTGAAAATGGTCTACTGCCTGCCAGCCTGCTCTGCCTATCTATCTTACTTCTGAACGACCTTGACATACTTCCCAAAAGCATGGCCACAACAGACTTTTCTAGGTAATTCCTTAAAACGAGTTTCCTTGATGCGACTGGTAAAGCAATGACATGCTTCCACTGAAGCATCTCATCAGGCTGGGACAGGTGGGCCTGCTGCAGAAGTCAGTGAGGCCTGATATCCTGCTACCTCAGATGTAGGTGTCTTGGGCCAAAACACTGTGCAAAGCTGTTATCTCTTTTTTCATCATCAGAAAGTACGTGTTTTCCCACTGCAGAATGGATGTGTGACTGAAGTGATCTCAGACTGGCATCTATCATGTCATTTTTCACAGCTACTAGTCACACTTCCTACTGCATTTTTCCTTCTCCAAAATTTCATCAGTTAGAGGAAGTTAAAATTCACGTACTACATTCAGATTTCACAGTTTTATGAACAAGCAAATTATTTTGTCGAACCTGAAAACCATGATGAAACTGTATGGTAGATTTATTTTTGTAACCCTGAACTCCTTCTCACCAGGCCAGTGGTAAAACCAATTGGGCTAAAGGACAGCTTGTTTAAATCCACAAATGCATTTCACTAAAAATGACAAATTATACACCAAAGTACATGATGCCCCAACTGGGGACTGCACACATTTCTAGGTAAGGTGAAATGTTACTACATATGAACTGGAGAAATTCTCATGAACGTGTTTTCCCAGCACACATACTGGCACGCAGAGCACACCGCTGCATTCTCAAGCAGCTCCAATCAAAGCTGTGCAGCAGTACAGCACTTTCAGCATGGTCTGAATCTGTATGCATGTCCACATGACAAAACCCATGAATTTTCATGAAGATGAGTAGGAATACTGAAGCTACATTTAAAGTAAAATGAGTACTGGCAATCTTAAAAGTGAGAAATACCCAAATGCTGCAGATAATTCTCTTGGATCTTACCCAAACGCTCTCTGCAGAGATGGTCATTTCACACGTATTTGTCTCTGCAGGAGTTATGATCATAGCTATTGTTTTGAAGGTTTCATGCTTCATACTAACAAAGATATTCTCTATTTGCAGTAGACAGTATCTTTTTCAGTCACAAGAAAATCAGAGTTATCTGATTTCGAGACTTCTTCCCAAATATTCATAGATCTGCCATTATCCTGGTGGCTGATGAGTTGCTGAGCTTCATTTTCATGCTAAAGGAATCAAAAGCTTTTCTTTTATTTCCCCCCCCCAAAATAACTAACTACAGCTTGTGTTATTGTGTAATACAACAGGACCTTGATTTAGGAGTCTAACCCTGAGCTATTATTCTGACCATCCCCTATGGCTACTTAATCAAAACACTGCAACTTGTGACTTTGTCAGTAATTTTGCTCATTTATCTTTATTATGACTTCAAGAGCATTCGGAATGGAAGGCTAGTTCTGTATAACTAATATTGGTGATGAATGGCAATGATAATGCATTACATGAAGAACATCCATTACTGTCTAAAATAATATCCTACTGTCTAAAAATAAATTGCAATGCAAAACATTTTCAGAGCTAATTAACAATAATTCAGTCTTACAAAAGTATTGCAGCCCTGAGGAGTAAGGACCTTTAAGCTAACACACTCTAGGTAGGTAGAGATGCTGACTCTGACAGCTACAATATTGATTCTACCACTAATTAACTCAAATCCTTAGGTCCTAATAACTTCAAAAGCACCAGTGTAAATTACCAAACAGCTGTGAACTTTGGATAAAACACTGGATTGCTGAACATAAAAGGTCTTCTCAATTCAATCAGCACACAGCATCTTCAGTGTCCACACTCCACAGAGTCCTACAGAAGAAGGAACCTCCCTGGCGCAGAAGTGGAACTACTCTGGAGCTGCTAAGCTCTCTTGAAGAAAAGCATGGGGAGTAAAGCCACAAATGCAGTTTTCCTGATCTTCTCTCTGAACTGTGTTTTATCCTGCTCCCCTCTTCTGTTGTTCTCTTCTCCCACAATCCTTCTCTCCCATGTTCCTCCTCTGTATGTCTACAGCTACAGGATCCCCCTAGAATACTACCTTCATTACTCAAGAACAGCACTGGCTGTGCTTTGTTAAACTTCAGTATTTACAACCTTGTTTACCCAACCTGTCAAGAAAAATCTCCCATCTTCTTTCTACTCAAAGCAGAGGAGGAGCCTACCTTTTCCAGGATTTCCTTAGTCAAGACTGAGAATGCATCCTCGATGTTCACATTATCTTTGGCACTGGTTTCAAAAAAGGGTATTCCATGTTCCCAAGCAAGCTGAAAAACAAATGTAGGCAGTGGGATGAAGAGTCTTTAGGGAAAAAAACCCAAACCACTTCCCAATACTAATAGCAAGAGATGTGGAAGTGTTCTGACAGCTTCTAACACGCTATATAAACACTGATTAGGTAAATGTCAGGCCAGTAAAGTACTCTATATTCATGCTCGGTTTTCTCATTCCAGGTAACTTAAAGCATTCTTCTTAGATTTTTGCCTTTTCAAAACAGCTTTTTAAACCCATCTTTACTTGTAAATAAGAATAAACTCAAGTGGGTCTGTTCTCAATGTTTTGATATGTTTGGAAAATGAACTGTCTCCTAGGCAGAGGAGGAAA
The DNA here is from genome assembly GCA_022605575.1 of Laterallus jamaicensis coturniculus. Taxonomy (NCBI): domain Eukaryota; kingdom Metazoa; phylum Chordata; class Aves; order Gruiformes; family Rallidae; genus Laterallus; species Laterallus jamaicensis. The sequence continues at coordinate 45,735,712 of JAKCOX010000002.1, forward strand.
CTAATGGAGAGGCTGCAGGAAAAGTATAAATAAAAATATGACAAAAACTGTAGAAAAAGTGGCATGATGAAATATATTTATATATATATAAAAAAAAGAGATGCTCCTTTTTACTAGAGAGTGAAAAGCCCAGAGATAATAGGCAAGCAATGAAAAGATATGTATGTGAAAATATATTACGGCAATAAAAGAGAAAATTCTTAGAACAAAAGGGCAGCACTGGCTTTGCATTGGTCAATTTTATTTACTTTATGTGTGTTCTCACATTTCCAGTGTATTTCCCTTACAGATAACCTTGAGATATGCTGGCATGAGGAAAAATAAACGCAACAAAATTCACAGCTTTTTAAGTTCTTGAAATTTTTCTAATTTACACAGCTAAATACATGGAGAAAAACAGTTGCATCATTGCCTCCCAAGGAAGGGAGGGGAAGGTGGGAATAATATCTGCCAGAAAAACAAAGTGGGAGAGTCTGTTTATTGCCTTTGCAATGGAACCCCTCTCAGTACACATCTGGAGAGGGCAATCGCAGGCAAAGAAAGTACCCTACTACTTATAATGTGCAAAAAATGTTATAATTACTGATCACTTAATGATTTGTTTGGAAGGCTCTCCATTAGGATAAAAAATTAATCCTCATGTTGGCAGTTACATTGTTTTCAGTAAGCTCTAGAAATAAAAAAAAATCAATGCTTTACAATAATCCAAAATCAGGCAAGACAAGAATTTTACTTCAAAATTTTAGTGAAAATATAATAGATTTTGTGTTAAAGATAGGGGAAAAAGTAAGCAAATGGCTTCAAAATGCTGTAAGAAAACGTTATTTTTAAAATAAAGATAAGATCAAGACTGTTTCTTAAGACAGTCTGCTTCACATGGGATTATGAAACTCCAGCTGACTGCTAGGAGCCATTTTCAGTATTAGAGTAACTTGTGAAAAGTAAGGCTCGTCTGACTATTGATAAGTAACTGCTCCTTAGCTTCCTCTTTACTCACCTCCCTCAGTTCTCCTGGATTACTCGTACTAGATCCTAATCACCTTTGTAGCTGTGTCCCCTAGACTCTCTGTGGTTTCTCAACACCCTCCTTGAAATGAGGGAGCCAAAACTGGACACAATACTCCACGTGTCCTTGCCAGCACTACGTGTGTGTGTGTGAGGTAGTTATCTTCCCAGATCTACTACCATTCACCTTTAAATGTAGCCCAGCATGCTTTTAGCAATGAGAGAACACTGTACACTTATATTTGAGCTGATGTTCATTGTAACCCACTGGTCCTTTGCCGTAGGGCAGTGTGTAGTCCATCCCAGGTGTAAATCTCTGCACTTCATCTTGAATTTCATGATGTTTCCATTGGCACAGTTCTCAAGTTTATCAAGGTTCCTCAGGATTGGTTTTCTTCCATTTGGTGTGACAGTCACACCCCTTAACCTCATGTCACATGCAGATCTTCTTGTATCATCATTCAGATCACACCCCTGATATATTCTGCTTACTACCAGCAACCAGTCAGATATACAGCCTTCACCACTTGTAGCCCAGCCAATTTTTGATCCACCTCATGGTCCACTTGTCTAGTCCACACCTCCTATCTTCCAAGTGAGGATGCCATTATTTAATTCAAGACCACAAGGAAACCTTATTTAATTCAAGATCACAATTCCTGCTATGCACTTGTCATAGAATGGCATAGGTTGGAAGGGACCCCAAGGATCATAGAGTTCCAACCCCCCTGCCACAGGCAGGGCCATCAACCTCCAAGTCTGGATCTACACAAGGTTGCCCAGGGCCCCATCCAACCTGGCCTTGAACACTTCCAGGGACAGGGCATCCACCACCTCTCTGGGCAGCCTCTTCCAGCACCTCACCACTCTCTCTGTAAAGAACTTCCCCCTAATATCTAATCTAAACCCTTCTTCCTTTAGCTTTAATCCATTCCCCCTTGTCCTGCTATTATCTACCCTTGTAAAAAGTTGAATCCCCTCCTGTTTCTCTGCTCCCTTCAAGTACTGAAAGGCTGCCTTCTCTTCTCTAGGCTGAACAAGCCCAGCTCCCCCAGCCTCCCTTCATAGGGGAGGTGCTCCAGCCCTCTAATCATCCTTGTGGCCCTCCTCTGAACCCTCTCCAACAGTTCTACATCCTTCTTGTATTGGGGGCCCCAGATCTGGACACAGTACTCCAGGTGAGGCCTCACTTGGGCAGAGTAGAGAGGGACAATCCCCTCCCTGTCCCTGCTGGCCACCCCTCTTCTGATGGAGCCCAGGATACCATTGGCCTTGCAAGCTGCAAGAGCACACTGCTGGCTCATGTTAAGTTTCTCATCCACCAGAATCCCCAAGTCCTTCTCAGCAGGAAGCTTGTCCCCACTGTTACTTCCTGGCAACACAAAAGGCAGCAATGGTGGTGAACCACAATTTGCCCTCTGTTGATTACTCTTGATTTTCTTTATGTCCTTGGAAAAGGATCAGATGACAGCATGCTCCGTGAACCTTCCACTGACTGAAGCAAGGCTAACTGAACCCTCAGTTCCCTGAACCCTCTTTTTTAAAGATAGGTGTTGTGATGGACTCTTTACAGTCAACAGGGATCTCTCCCAACCATCATGATTCATCAGAGTTGACTGGCAGTGGCCCAGATCACACCGACCAGCTCTTTCAGCACAACTGGGTGACCTTTATAAATGCCTATGGCTGCCCCCAACTTTCCTAAGCAGTTTCCAATCCAGTGCTTTCCCACTGCTGACTGACCTGCTCTTTCCCCAGTCATGCCTATGTATGTAGAGGTCTGGAAGGAAGCTCTGTTTGTGAAGACCAATGCAAAATAAAACTTTAACAAAAAAACCCAAAACAAACAATCAAACAACCCCCTGACCCAAAACCTTGTGTATTTAGCCTTCTCAGCACCATGTTACTACATTGCCTACTAGAGCTGGCTATCAATTCACCCCCATTTCCTCTGTACATACACACACAATGTCAAAGAAAATTAACATATGTATTATTCCAATTAATCTCACATGCTGATGAGTACTGTGCCAAGCCAGTCCTCTAAAATTGTAGCTACATGGAAAAAACCCAATGGTCTAGTGTTAAAGCAGTTGGAAGTATGAATACAGCTTTGGCTACTTCCTCTCAAAAAGAAACTGAACAGGCACATTCAAAGAGTTACTTTTTTTTTGCCTTTAGGAGCATCTTGAATAGATCCATAAATAAAACAGCTAAATACATTTACAAACCTATGGAAATGATGCTACTGGGAAATGTTGTATCATCCTTGAGAACAGTTTGGAGATCTCCAGTGAAATAAGCTCATGTCTTACTCACAATAACTAAATAAGTAATGCCAGTATCTTTTCAAGGGCAAAATTTATTTCCCATTGTTCATTTCTTTTTACTTAAAATATACTACTTCCTAGCAAAGTGCTGCTATGATTTTGTAGTGTTGGATCAGAGAGATGTGTCTGAATCATTCCTAGAACTGTGCAGAATGTGGGGGGGTTGTTTTGGGTTTTATTTTGGGGGGGGTTTTGCTTGGGTGTTGTTTTTTTTTTTAATTCCCCCCCCCCTTTTTTTTCCCCCTCCATTTGTACTGTACCTGTAAAATCAGCTTTGCAGTCAGGCACATGAAGACAGCAAAAGCAAAAAAAAGGAAGATTATTTTACTTGGCTCTTTCTGTTAGAAAGGTGTAATATGAGAAAATTGGTCACATTCTGCTAATTCATATAAACTTCAACATTGTTATTCTTCAGTGAAAAAGATAACATTATTGGTGAGCATGAAAGGAATGGAGGAGCCCAATATGGTTAAATTCAAATATTTCCCAAAGTGAAGAAAAAGCTACTGAGACAAGAAAATACTTCATAGTGTTAAAATTAAAACTATCTATTTCTGAGTGATCATAATTATATAATTACAAAAGAAAAAAAATATTCTCAGCATTAGTCTATAAAGTGGCAACATATACAGTAAAATGCCAACATATACAGTAAGATTCTTAGGGAATTTAGGGATCTTTACTTAACTGCTCATACTCACAGGGTAAAATGAGATCTCTAAATATGAATTCCTACATGGCAGAGTAAGTATCAAACTATTTTCTACTCTTAATAAGGGTATTTTCTTCTTGGGAGTGAGAGGACAGTATCAGCTCTCATATTGCTAATGGAATCTTCCTCCTGATGGCTGTCTGTTTCTTAGAAGAACTAGTAGAATTGAACTGTTGCCTGGCCTCAGAACTCAGGAGAAATCTAGAAAGCAGACTCATGGGTGAGGAGGTAATAAACTGTTTCTAAAAAAATACTACACTAAGAGAAATTTTGATTGCATGTTGAAGTACACAAAAGTCAGAAAATGTCATGGTTAATGCCACATGCCAAACCCTACTACTGCCCTCTTGTGCACATGCATCCAACGACTGGAGATTTCTAGCTGCATATGTGTGTTCTTCAGCAACCTCATTTCTTCAGTACTTTAACTTCTAAAGTGTCTTGCACATGAACAATGAACTTTCCAAAGTTTCTACTTGCAATGCAGTTGAAAAGGTGATTCTATTTTTTGTAAGAGCTCCCATCTCTGGGATTATATAATTATCAAGAAATTATCAGTGGTCTTTTCTTCAAGCTCAAGACATCCGGCCTGACTCACCATGCCCAAAGCAAAACAGAAAGCCTCACTCCAAGTTCCAGACAACGGATGCATACAGTCTGCAGCTGCAAAATATACTGGTGTATAGGGCAAGCTCTCCTGTGACACTGAAGTCATTATCACCATTTCTTCTGCTGTAGCATGGCTCCTGGATTTCCTTGCTGGTTCTCTGTCATTGCCTTTAGAACAGCACTCCCCACTCAACATCAGTTCTTCCCTACACATGGTCAGCAGGTATGAACTATATTGTAGTTTCAGATGTGTGATAAATGGACACAAAGTTAGAACTATGGGAGCTGGTTATTCTCTGTATGTATCCGTCCAATACTGTTTAGGTCTATTCACAGCCAAGGCAGATCACAGTACACAGGCTGTCAGAATAGTTCTTTATAGTCAGGCTGTAGCAAAAATAAAAATAAATAACTAAAAAAATAAAAATCATTGATAGGTGCATCAGACACTAGAAAAATTATGCAGACTATACTATATATTTTTATATGTTAGTATTCCCCATTAAACCAGTACTCTGAAAGTACAGATGCTAAAGCATTTTTAGTTTATATTCAAAATACAAAATTTCTATTTTAACACCTAAAACTTTTAAAGTACATTTTAACTTTGAAAATAAAAATCAGTATTCTAAAGAGATCAACTAGGAGTTACTTAATGTCTTTCTCTTCATATGTAACCCCATCCCCACCCCCCCCACCCCCAATACCCCAGAACTCCAAAACTGTTCTCCTGGAGCAAACTGAATTTTTGGAATCCAGGAACTTTTTACAATTTTCAGTGTAACAGCTCAGTCACATACTAAGATGCTCAGGAGAACCCAAAGAAAGTACTAGTGATCAATGATACCTTTTCTCCTTTTTGTTTTGGAACTACACGTTCTGACTCCTTATCACACTTGTTGCCCAACAGTACTACGTCCACTTCATCACCTGCTTTCTAAAAGAGAACCAGCATTAATAAGTGTAAAGTAAAAAAACAAAAACCCAAACAAACAACAAAAGCCCTTCACCATCAGCTCGCACTAACCTTCAACTCTTCATTCCCTTGAAATCAAGGGCTAAATTCTGTCCTGGCCTTTTCAAGTATGGAAATCTTTTCTATTGGTTACTGGGATTCAGAGGAAAACAGCAAAATTGCAGAGAGTGAAAAAAAAAAGTCACTTAGTAAGCACAGGGAGTAATTTGGAACCCCTTTTGTAAGGTAAAACATATACGGCGCATGGGTACCACCTTCTGATGGCTATTCCACCTTGAGGCTTTGAAGTGACTGGAAGTGCCCTGGACTCACAGACACTGCCCACCGTAAGGTAACAGGGTCAGGGATCAGCCTGTCTGCCTGGCCCACGTCCAGCACTCACAGGTAAAAAGGAAGGAATGTGCTGCACCTGAAAGAGCACCTCTCTCTGCTTCACTTTTGCACACAGGCAGCAGCATTATACTCAAAGTGCTGAAATTCAACATAAAAGTTTGATTATTCCAAGACACTTGGAAGAAGGCAAGAGATTTATTTTAAAACTTCATTGGTTTCAAAGGGGAGAAAAATGCAGCTTTTTGACCTTGTCTCCATCCTTTGTTCCACTAATCCAGCTGCATACCTGATGACTGAGAAATGCACTGGATGCTCCACATCAGTGTTAAGATAAGCCATTGTAACTATACAGGACAGGAGTAACAAGAAGGAAGAGAATGGTTTGTCAACATCATGAGGAATTTGAAAACTGACATTTGTTGACAAAATCATAATGTTTAAAACCACTTTTGGTGCTTAAATGGAACAACCTGAGGGTCTCCATATAGAGACAATTAAAGCTGAGGTGGTCTGATCCCATGACTCATGTTCTCAAAGTACATGTTCACAAAGCTTTCCTGCTGACTCAAAAAGCCTGGTCTCAGGCTGCTGATCTTCCCTCAATAAGGATGTTGATGACATCTCTGATCTCTGTCAGTTTTTATAGCACATGGACACATGTACCTCCCTTCAGGGAAACGCAGAGAAAACCTTTTATTCATTAAAGGATGAGAGAATTATTATTTTTAGACTATTTTCACTCTTATAACTAAGTTGCTGCATTTGAAGAGTTACAGCAGGAGACACAATTTATTATTAAGGAACATGATTTCATTTTTTTTAATCCACTCTCATTTCAGAGTCAGCTAATCTCATTTCATACCCACAGCTGATGTTCAAGATAATGTAGTATTAAAATGAAGTAAGCTCATCATAAGAGTACAAAGTACAGACCTAAAATAATGAATCAATCTAACCTGGATTAATAGACCAAAATGTTGGCTGTTTCAGAATGCACTGAAGCTTTACTCATTAAGGTCAATGGTCCTCCTACACAAAATTACATACATCAGTCCCTAAAATAGGGTAAACAGACAATTTAATCTCATCACACAACCAACTTTTTTAAGACTGGATGTAACTCAATGTTTTACAAGTGACATTTGACTTCACTCTGAAATAAAAGGTCAAAGGGAAATATTAGCACACTTTCTGTACAAAACCATGAAATCCTTCCTGTATCTCAGAACTGTAGGGGTTGGAAGAGACCTCGAGAGATCATCAGATCCAACGCCCCCTGCCAAAGCAGGTTCCCTAGCTCATACTGCACAGATAGGTGTCCAGATGGGTCTTGAATATCTCCAGAGAAGGAGACTCCACCACCTCCCTGGGCAGCCTGTCCCAGGGCTCTGTCACCCTCACTGAGAAAAAGTTCCTCCACATGTTGGTGCGGAGCTTCCTGTGCTCCAACTTGAGGCCATTGCCCCTTGTCCTGTCTCCACAGACCACTGAAAAGGGGCTGGCCAATTCCCCCTGCACCCCATACTTAAGATATTTATAAACATTGATTAGGTCCCCCCTCAGTCTTCTTTTCTCCAGGCTGAACAGCCACAGCTCTCTCAGCCTTTCCTCATAGGATAGATGTTCCAGGCCCTTAATCATCTTCGTAGCCCTTCTCTGGACTCTCTCCAGGAGATCCCTGTCCTTTTTATACCAGGGAGCCCAGAACTGGACACAATACTCCAGGTGGGGCCTGACCAGGGCAGAGTAGAGGGGGAGGATCACCTCCTTAGACCTGCTGGCCACACTCCTCCTGATGCACCCCAGGATCCCATTGGCTCTCTTGGCCACCAGGGCACACTGCTGGCTCATGGCCAACCTGTCGTCAACCAGGACCCCCAGGTCCTTCTCCACAGAGCTCTTCTCCAGCAGGTCATCCCCCAGCCTGTACTGATATATGCAGTTGTTCCTCCCCAGGTGCAAGACTTTACACTTGCTTTTGTTGAATTTCATCTGGTTTCTCCCTGCCCAGCTCTCCAGCCTGTCCAGGTCTCGCTGGATGGCAGCGCAGTGTTCCTGCGTGTCAGCCACCCCTCCCAGCTTTGTATCATCGGCACTTGCTGAGGGTGGATGCTATTCCCTCATCAAGGTCGTCAATGAAGATATTAAACAGGACAGGACCCAACACCGAGCCCTGGGGAACACCGCTAGTCACAGGCCTCCAGTCAGATTCAGCTCCTGTAAAAGTACTTCTGTACAATCAGCACACATTTTTGCAATAGGACCATTCTTTCTAAAAAGCTTCAGATAGTAACAAAAAGGAGGTTACAGATACCAGGCTAGTAAACATTTATTTCAGCAAACAACCAGTATTTCTACACGGATATAGCATATTTTCACTCTGGCTCCTTCACCAAAGCACTGCAAGGACTCCTTTTTTTTTTTTTTAAAGACAGTATCTTGCAGTGTCTTGCTTTTAGAAAACTAAAGAATATACACCAAACAACATCCACTTTAAACTTTGAAAATTGATTATATAGATGAAGTCTTAAAAAAACGTAAGTCATTATGACTAGGCACAAAAACTGCAGGGGTATCAAAACTGCTTTGAATTAGCCAAAAATATGGCTCTTCAGCACTTCCAAAGCTCACTGTGTATTTTCACACTCTTTTATTTATAGCTCAGGAATAAGCTTTCCAAATGCAAACTCTATAGCTAAAAAGAGGACACTTATTTTACAGTTGTTAAGATGCTATTATGCAAGCCAGCACTGACTAAGCTAATAAGAACCAGGAAACATTTTTTCCCCCATGTCATGGAAAAACACTATTCAAAAATTTCAATTATTTCATCAAGGCAAAAAGAAAAAAAATATTTTCAGCACTGTTTTGCTTTGGTATTTCAAAAACACATCCAGGGGTTTTTTTTGTTAACTCTAGATTTTCTTTTGGTTTTAACATTTCAAAGCACACATTTTATTTAAACTTAAAAATAATCTGAATTTGGAGCTGGTTTTGGTTTTGAAACATCCCAAAAGAAAGTAACAGTACTCTATTTCCCTCCAAAAATTGGAGGGAAAGACTAACCAAGTTTTTTTAAAGAGTACAGAGACATCATGTTTCAACAGAAGGGTTTTTCCACCTGGCAGCTGAAGCAGGTGGCAGTGGGAGTCAGGCTGCTGAGACCGGTGGCCACAGGAGGGAGCAGCGCCAGTGCCAGGACCCGACTAGACACACCGGACTCACACACCATCATAGCACGGGTGCTTTATCAGCCCGCTGTGAGAGGAGCCACCCATCCACACCCTGAACTAATAACAGCACTGCTCAACTTTCACCTAGCCTGCGCACCCAACTGGGTAAATGCCCAACTTTTGGACTATGAGGCTATTAACAGAAATCAAGAAGGCAAAAGGCAAAATAACTTGCTCACCCCCCTCTGTTTGGTTTAGTTTGGGGTTTTTTTTGCACTCGTTCTCATTTTGGGCAAAACCATCCCTTCACTTTTCAAATGGTGAGCACAGACCCTGCTGTGAATGACTGGCTTCAACCTCCCCTGCAGCAAACCGACTGTGACTGCCCAAAGCCTGTGCAGACTCCTTGGTGTATGAAGCCAGCAATCCAGAATCACAGCTTCTTCCCTCCACCACAGGGCGCAGCTGCGCAGGGCTGTGTGATTTTCATACCCACCAATTACAGTTTGAAAAGGGAATCACAGAATCACAGAGTTGTAGGGGTTGGAAGGGACCTCGAGAGATCACCGGGTCCAACCCCCCTGCCAAAGCAGCTCCCTAGCTCATACTGCACAGATAGGTGTCCAGATGAGTCTTGAATATCTCCAGAGAAGGAGACTCCACCACCTCCCTGGGCAGCCTGTCCCAGGGCTCTGTCACCCTCACTGGGAAAAAGTTCCTCTGCATGTTGGTGCGGAACTGCCTGTGCTCCAACGTGCAGCCATTGCCCCTTGTCCTGTCTCCACAGACCACCGAAAAGGAGCTGGCTAACTTGCCCTGCATCCCATGCTTAAGATAATTGTAAACACCAATTAGCTCTCCCCTTAATCTTCTTTTCTCTAGACTGAACAGTCCCAGCTTATTCATCCTCTCCTCGTAGGGGAGATGCTCCAGGCCCTTAGTCATCTTCGTAGCCCTCCTCTGGACTCTCTCTAGGAGATCCCTTTCCCTCTTACACCAGGGAGCCCAGAACTGGACACAATACTCCAGGTGGGGCCTGACCAACGCAGAGTAGAGGGGGAGGATCACCTCCTTTGACCTGCTGGCCACACTCCTCCTGATGCACCCCAGGATCCCATTGGATCTCTTAGCCACCAGGACACACTGCTGGCTCATGGCCAACCTGTCGTCAACCAGGACCCCCAGGTCCTTCTCCACAGAGCTCTTTTCCAACAGGTCATCCCCCAGCCTGTACTGATACAGTCGGTTATTCCTCCCCAGGTGCAAGACCTTACATCTGGTTGCTCCCTGCCCAGCTCTCCAGCCTGTCCAGGTCTCTCTGGATGGCAGCGCAGTGTTCCTGCGTGTCAGCCACCCCTCCCAGCTTTGTATCATCAACGTACTTGCTGAGCCTGTACTGAAATGAACAGCTGTTCCTCCCCAATAGAAAATAGTTTGCATATCCAAACAGTGACATCAAGAACCCAGATCTGATAAATACACTATGGTACTGTTTAATCAGTTTGTACTTGAGGAATAAATGTAGCATTAATATAATTTTTCTGATGTGAAGATGGTCACACAGTAAGATGAGGGCAGAGTTGGGGGAAGGCTGTAAAGCCAGAAGTCTCTTCCTCCAGCTCACTAGACAATGACACTAGAAACTGATCCTATGTATTAATGAATTAATTTGTTAGGAATACACTGTCTCCACAATCTCTCTGACAGCATCACATAAGCAGTGTTCATATTGTGATTGTTATCTCTCTTTCCATTTCTTTTTTAAAATGCCTCACCATGATCTCAGTGACAAATGCCTAGTTTCCAGGACTTCAGTGGAATTCTGCAAATGGCAGAATTTGACTATTAGCAAATGTTGACTTGATTAGACATAAACCAATTTAACCTCAAACTAGTCTAGGGTTAGAGCTAAAACAATTTACCAGAGTGACAAACCCAAGACTTTCCAATTCTAATCAGAGTAGTAACAATAAACCCATCTATGGAGTGGAACAATTTGATCCTTCTGGCACCGAGCTTTCCCATCTAAAGAAGAAAAATTCAGAAGAGTTTGTAGTCAAGCTAATTTACATTTGTAAAGCATTTTGCTGTGTTGCTTTTACTTAAGTATGATGTAGAAACACTGAACAACAGTCCAGGTTCCCAGGTCTCAGCTGTATCTAGTGCACAGAACCAGAAAAGGGCACTGTTAAAAAAAGGCAGCAACCCAACAGACCCATACGTTTTATAATCTGCTTGAGGGGTCAGTTCTTTCAGATGGAATATACAGGCTTTATGTTTATGCTAAGAACATTAGATTATATCAAAAAGACTTGCTACTGCATGAGAAAATGAATCTATCCTCCCCATGCAAAAAACCTGCTAGCAGAGAACCTCCAGCAGAGAGATAATCGTTAGGCACTCGTAATGCCACCTTCATGGCCTCACCAGGAGACAAGCACAATGAAAACAAGTCCAGTGTATTTAAAAGCAAACTAGAACCTACCATCTGTGTCAAAAGGTTTTGGAGACCCAGATGATGTGCATGAATCATAGAGTGATTTAGGTTGGCAAGGACTTCTGGAAGCCATCTGGTCTAACCCTTTGCTTGAAGAAGGACCAACTTCAAGGTCAGGTCAGGTTGCTCAAGACCCTGCTCACTCGTGTTTTAGGGTATCTCCAGATCCTCTCTGGGCTCCTGTTTGAGCATTTGACCACTCTACCACGAGGAAATTTTTGCCAGTATTTTAGTCAGAATGTTGTTCAAAACATCCAGGAAAGAACCATTTTCTGCAAACAGATTTGGTACATGGTTACTTGTCTTTAATTTTTAAAGACCAAACAGAATCAGCCTTTCAGAAGGGATGTATGGAACAGCTAAATGTCATGTCAGCAGGCAAGAGGAACTCCTTAATAAAATGGAAATTACCCACAACCCTATGAGTAAAGAATGGTTCCAGGTTCTAAAGTGGATTTCCTGCAATTATCATGCTCCTAATGAATGCATTATAAATCCAATATACCTGTATTGGATTTGCCAATAATGTCCTAAGATATTAATCTCTGAGAATATTTTTCTAGTTAGCTTTTAAAGTACAGTCATGTTACTTAGTTTCCTCTAGTTCTGAATACAAATTGTACAACAATACAGATACAGCAGCATATTTCTGTCCTGAACTTCCTTGAACAATAATTCATTTTTAATAAGAAAGTTGCTGTATTCCACACTTAAAATAATTGAAATACAATGAGAACATTACTGGTAATCTGATTGTAATAGCCCTGACTGGCCAGTTTTTATAAAATCAATGGAGTTTTTAGGAATGCTAAATTGCTTAGATTGTTATTTTCAATTGTTGTACAAGTGGCTTAGCACACTAAACAGATTTAAAAAAACCCAACACCCTTTGTTTAAAATCTCTATGCACAAAAAAATTTCAGAAATGAGAATGCAATGTAATAACTGAATTGTCTCCAAGAATCCAGTTTGATTAGTTCAGGTGCAATCTCCACATTACCTATTAGTCTGGTGTTTAATGAAACCTGTGTCCATTTCCCTTTCTAAATTTTTTTAAAAATTTTTTTCTAGCCTTGCATTTTTAAGGGTTCTGTGGCAAACAGCCACTTTCATAGCAGGCACTTGTGGGGAATTAAATACTGGTTTGCATGTGCAAACCAAAGCAAATGGAGGCAATGTCACCAACCTCCAGTGAGTAATTAATTTTCATGAAATGCCCTGTGTTTTAACAATTATTGCTTTAAAACACTTCTTTTGCAATGAATGGCCCCATATATTTTCACCAAGACACTTCAGAAATTGATATCCCACTAGGACTAAATTAAATTTTTTATTATTATCTAGCTCCATTACAACACTCACTAATTGCTAGTTTTGAGATTGGTACAATCTATCATGCAATCTACATTCCCAGAAATTGTTTTAAATTGACTACTTCTCCATTTTTAAAATTTTAAACTAACAAAGTACCTTCAGGGGTTAAGATTAAACAATTTAAGTATTAATGGCTTGAGTACGTTTACATGAAAGCATTCAAGTGTCAAGAACAGCAAGCAGGCTTGTGCAGATGTGACTTCTTGATTGACTTAAGCAGATCTTAGCCTTCACAGTGGCTACAAGAGCTAGTCCCACCCTTCCCTCCACCCTAGCCATACAGTCCTGATACTTTCTTCATGTTTGTGTCCATGCATTGTAGCCCCCTGAATCAATGATCCAGGTGAGCTAATTAAAGATGACAAAATTACCTCTTTGGAGGCAGTGTGAAGACAAGATCAGCATTTTATATACAAAAATGTATACACATGTATCTATATTTTCTGTTTTGAGTAACAGTAAACCTACTATCATATTATGTGCCAAGTTAAATCTTAATCATGAAACTGTAAAACTATTGGCAGACCTAGCTGGGACTTTTGCTGCCTAACAGGAAAAGGACACACACTTTGCATAACAAAATAATAAACCACATGTGCTTGCTTTAAATGTGTGCAGACAAGCCAGCAAAGAATATTATATCACCAGATCTCTTTTGTAACACATTACTGAAGATAAGACTGTTGACACTTAAGACTGTTACAACAGCTCTAAGGATAATGATGGACTAGGTCACCATATTAATATTAATACTGAGGTCATGAAAATGTAATATTTATCAACAGTATTAGATATCCTGAGTGATATGTGCATCTGTATACTAAAGCTCTGAGAGAGAAAATGACAGGTTCAATTGTTTTATTTTGAGGCTGCTTTCCCAAGATGAACTCTCCCATGCATCATGGGATATTCCTATCAATTCACAGCATACTATAAAAAAATGCTTGAATGTTTACTTGATGTTAATAAACAAAGAACATTGTCTTACTCTGACTCTTACACAAGCATACCAATTTATACAAGCATACTACCTACAAGCCTGGACGTTACTGCTTAGGGTAACCTCATTGTTCTCCACAGTTCCCTAAAGAGGGGAAGAGGGGGGAGGCGTGGATCTCTACTCCCTGAGATTCAGGGACAGGACAAGTAGGAATGGCTCAAAGCTGCATCTGGGAGGTTCAAACTTGACATCAGGAAGTCAAACACTGGAACATGCTTTCTAGTGAGGTGGTCAATGCCCCAAGCCTGTAAGTATTTAAGAGGCACTTGGACAATGCCCCTAACAACATGCTTTAAATTTGGTCAGCCCTGAAGTAGTCAGGCAATTGGAGTAGTGGATTGTTGTAGATCCCTTCCAACTGAAATATTCTATTCTAAAACCGACCTTCCTCCACTTAACAGAGAACCTATCACAACAGGCCAAACAGCCTCAGGGTACTGGGTTACAGGCAGCTGAATTATCTGATCCCTTGCATTGTTCTCACACATTCTTCTCCTGGCTTTCCTACTCCTACCTGTTCATCTTGTGTCACCTCCAATAACTGTCAGACCTTTCTATGAACCACTTAAGACTCACTGATGCACCAGAAAACCATTCAACTGGTTTTACTGCATTAGTCAGACTGAACCTTGGAGGCCTCTGACAAGCTCCAGAAGCAGCATAGTTGGGGCAAAAACTTGGGAGCAGGAGGGGAGGTGAGAACACACTCCCTGTCTGGCAGCCATAAGTTGCTGAATCACTTCCTATGTCACATGAAACCACATGTTTCTGGATGCAGCACCACAAGCAGCTGAGCTGCCTGACAGCTCACTGCCACCAAAAAGGGATTCTCCTTTTTCTTGCCCAGTTCCTCCCTCCCTCTTGAAACCATCCTCTCAAAGGGAATACTCAGCAAAGATGGAGAGGATGTTTCATTTGATTCTTGGGCTGAGGTAATTCCACTACAAAAAGAAAATTAGGAAAGGGAATTAACTGGGTGCAATATAGAATTTTGACATGGAAGGCAATTAAAATCCGGGGATGAGCTTGTGTAGAGTGGCTTGTGTGTAGCCACAAGAGTGAAAAAAAAATCACAGTGTAATTCAGCATGCCCCAAACTGGCTCGGAAGCTACGTTTTAAAAGTGCTTCAGAAAACACTCCTGAATCACCATGGGCTTGTCCTGGATAATCTACATTCTATTGCAGGTTCAGGTAGCAGTAATCTTTCTATCATACTGTGTGCTAAGATAAATCTAAGAAATTGTGGTTAGAAACATACAGCTCAAGGAACAAGAATAAATGTTTTAAGTCTCTGCATGAGATTAACTGCAGTAACTCATTAATTACCTTCATTAAGAGATGAAACAATGTTAGATACGTTTACCTCATGTATGTCTTTCATCCAGCCTGCTATACTTTGAAAACTGTCCAGATTTGTGATGTCATATACAAGAACAAAGCCTTGTGCACCACGAAAATAGCTAGTACTAAGTGTATGGAATCTCTCCTGGCCAGCCGTGTCCCTGAAAGAGATTGTAAAAACAAGAATAATCACACACAAACATTACAAAAAAAAAATCTGATAAACTTCAAAATCCTAAGAAAAATGTTTTTAATTTTAAGGTGGATTGTCCAAATTTTGAATTGTACTTTAATATGAAAGGAACAAAAAAGATAAGGGTGAGAGAAAGGCTGGGTGCCAGATACAGCTGTGAAAGAAATACTGTAAATTTATTCTGAAGACTACATCCCTACCAGGGAAGCTAAACTTGTGGTTGAAGATTGAGTATGGCTTCAAGTCCACCATTGCTTCCTTCTGCACAGTTGATGATATTAACACTAGAGTGATTAAAAAAAACCCCACGTTGGAGTACAAGCCCTGCAGGAGTCAGGTGACATCCCATATTCTGACAAGTCCCCCATAAACAGTCACACAGGTCATAAACTGGTTTAAACAGAAGACAGGCTGAGGGAAAGAGCCATAAAATACAAAGACGCAGAGATTACTACTCATAGAATCATGCCTTAAGGAAGCTGCAAACAACCCTCCAAGACTTTTGTAATAAAACCTGCAGATCTATCAGTGGTCTAATTCTGGATAAATCATATACAGAGTTACTTCTTGAGAAGTTAAGCACTGGCAAGCATAGATAACCTTCAGGATTGGATGCCTGGAAAGACAGCTGTCAGTAGGCCTAGAGAGTCTTTAGAAAAACTGCAAAAAGGGAAAAATAGAGTGTAGGTTCCCAAAGATTCATCTTACCAGCCTTCCCTCAGTAACCCTTCTGAACCTGCATTTGATATGTAACAAAATGTAGGAATTTCCACATATTTAACGTGGATGATCATTCTGCATTGTTTGTGTGTTGCAACAGTGAACTTTCATTGTTACAACAACCTAGCAATAACCCTCTCTTCAACTTACATTAGTTGCTGTAAAAAATATGCTCCCCTAGGTCAAATTCAAACCTTAAAGTGACCTCAGTAGGAACAATTGTACTTTAGGAAGACATACAATTAAAACCAGATGACATTTTTCATGCTGTAACGTCATTTAGTTGGCTCTCTCATTTGTGATATAAATTAAAGCTTACCATATTTGAAGTTTCACTCTTGTATCATTAATTGTTACTGGCTTTACTTTAAAATCAATGCCTAGAAGAAAGAAGAAAATCTGTAACATTTCTCATAACCACATGGATTCCCTTTGAAGATTGTTTCTTAGCTCTAGTTATCATGCAGCTTTGAATTGAAAGTGAAAAGCAACTACACCAAACAAAGAATAACCACTCAACCACATACATCCAAAATGGAATCTGTAAAAGGAAATGATTCAGTGGTGAACACAACCACATACCAATGCATTACACAAATGCAGCATGAAGCCAGGCCAATACAGAGCAATGGAGGGGCAGGTCAAAGCAAAGGTGCAGATACTCTGTAACTACACACACTTTTCCAGGAACAGGCAAGTGAGGTGACAGCAGTTCCATGGCTTGTGCACAATAGTTGGTAAACACACCGGTGATTTCAGATGTTCCCAGTTTCATTACCACAGCTTAGCAGCTACAAACCAGCAGGTAGAAATGCTTAAAAAGCTGTGACATGTGCAACACCATTTTTCTGTCCATACTTCCAATCCCTAAAAAAAAATACCCACAGTTACATGAACAGGAATTAGTTAGTTAAATGAGAATTCCAAATTAAGACAACTGTCCCTCTTGCCTTAATCTCTGCATATCCCAGATCCATAGTGCCAATGCCACCATCAAGCTTGAGCATTTGGAAAGTAAGTTGTCTACGCAAACATTACAGATCTTTCCACAAAGATACTTTACTTACAATTTATAGTGTTTCCCTTTATTGCATTATCAAATTAGTACTGCAGATGTGGTAGATGATACCTGTATTTATGGCTTGTTGAAGCTCCAAACTGAGCATTAGAATCTGACAGCTATCAGCTGCTATCTTAGATTGACACATTTCCTCACACTTAATTATTTTTTCCCCCAATTACTCTATTGCTGAAATGCTGTTTGATAATTTCTCTGCTGATATTTTTTCCACTGAGAAACAATAAGGCTATTTTTGCCAATTATATTAAGTAAACTTACGGTGACATTGCAATAGCTGGCCATACTCCCTGGTCAAAATTCCTTAAGGTCAAAATACAGCTGCTTAACATGACTCCAGAGAGGCTTGTCACCTGTAGCAATATCATTTGAAAGAACTAAACAGCCTGAAAAAGCACAAGATTTTAAACTACTGATTTCTGCAAGAACCTATCTGTCAAATCATTTTATCAAAGGAAAGCATCTATGGCAGTAAACCAAAAATGCAGTGGAGGAAATGCTCCCTTTCCTTTTTACTTGTATTGTAAAAATGTATTGTGCACAAAACTTTTGACAAATAAACACTCCCATGCATGATCCCAATGCTGTTAAATTTTTTCTGTGTATGTGGCAAAAGAGTTTAGGTGGATTTTAAAAATTATTATGATAATCATGTCCTTCACTTGATGAATTTTTATTGAAGCTCCAATGGAAAGGAAAGATGAAATAATATAATTGGTATCTGTAATTAGTATTACACAAAGCTTCCTTGATGGAATTAATAATGTCAGATGGAAATGTAATTTAAGCCAAATTTGCTCATGTAAGGTGAAATTCCAACAGGATGGAAAACATTTGCTACTGAAATTCACATGGTTTTGTTTAATTATCTGTATCACTTTCTACAATTGATGTTTGAGCAGTTGAGGGGGACAGAGCAGGTACTGGGAGGCTGGAATGTCACTTTCAAATGGTGCCTGGGGAATGTGGCAAAAAAACTGTAATCCAGCCAGGGATTCCCAGGCCTGTAGGAAACAGTTCTTGGTTGACATACCTTTTAATAATAAATCACTAAAAGCTTTTTAAAAAAATTATTATTTATTTATAAAAAGGGTAGGAGAGTGCTGAATCAGACTAAAACTTAATCTAAATTAAAATAAGGCTTATTGACTACTTAAGTCAACTTTAAAATTTATTGACCTAAAAGGTCAATGAATGTTAGTGAAAAACAGAAGTCAATATGTTCTGCATGCATGAATTGTTCATGTCTTTATATGAAATTTCCAGCAAACTTGGCAAATTGGAAAGACAGAGAAGAAAAATGAGAAATACAATGCCAAAGACAGCTCACAGTTCTCAGATCTCTCAGGCCCGTGTATTATACAACATGATCAACATACAGCAAGCATTGATTAACACTCCTGAGATAAATGTTATTTAAATGCAACAGCTTGTACTTGCTTCTTTTAAGCTGTCAAATAAAACCAAGAAGGGGTAGGCCTGGAAGAAGTTCAAATTCTACTTGTTATTTCCAAGTTTCATAGGCATGAGATCAATTTTCTTTATATTCCAAGTAATATATTTATTTTCTTTATATTCCAAATAATAAATATGCCCATATTAGGACGAACATACCTTAGAGACACTGAGGTCTAAAAATCATGAAAATTCGTCAGCCAGAGGGGAGTTCAGCTGTGAATTGCCCCTCTATTCCTTCAACACCTCTAAAATTGTCTTTGGCTGTCTGCAAAAGTCCTCTTCAAAGAGGTCCTGTGCAGCTGGCCTAGAAAATGACAACAGACTTTTCACACCAATACAGTTGGCAAGTTCCTCATATAAAAGGATCCGAAAAGTATGTCTATTCAGAGAAAACTGAAGCTTGAGCAGCTCAGCAGGACATGACTGTGACAGTGTGGTCAGTGGATGGTATGTGCCCAGGTGCAGGTTCTCCCTAGCCCACTTACTGCCATACAGCTCTGCAAATGGTGAAGCAGTTGGTATCTACTCCTGTGCCCAAGCAGGGCAAGTGCCCAGAGAGATGTCATGGGCTGAGTTCTCACTGTGTTACTCCTACCTATACCTAACCTTTACTAGCTGTTGGTGCATTACTTGATTCAGCCTTTCTTCTGTACCTGCCAAGGAATATCTGAAGCAGGGTGGTATCTGAATGGTCAAAGGTAGCAATAATTACTGTTTTGGTAAGAAAAGCAACGCACAGCTTAGATGGTTAGAAAAGGAAGAGTGGTGAGAAATCCACCCTTGTAGTAAAAAATGAGAAGAATTACAATGGGGATTACCAGCAGTGTAGTTAACACAGGGCATGTTTACCTCCAATACAGTTCATTTTGTTTATTTGTTGTTGATTTTATTGACTTTATTTCCTTCTAAAGTGAGTACCAGGGAATCTACACAGACGTCAGAGCTGGTTCTCTTATCTCGCAAGAGAAACAAATGTGTAAATCACTTGAATTTGCAATTTCACTCAGTATTTTATTTCTTCAAAATATTGGCATTAAAAAGCAAAGGTTTCATTTGGATGAAAAAGTCAAAATAAAATCAGACTGGGGGTGGGATGCACACCTCTACAGAAATGTTTCTCACAGCAAATGTGTGCTGCAGGATCACAGCCACCATAACACAGCAAAATAACCTCACAGCCTGTGAGATCACAATCCTGTTCACTTGCATCTACAGAGGGGTTTTTTTGTTCATAAACTTTCTCTATGGCTTTATATGCAATGCCATTGTTTAAACAAAAACATTTATTCTTTATAGTCTATTCATAATACAATGCATCTGCCTTATGACGCGTAGAAGTTTAATTAGAAAACTATAACTGCTTATAATTTACCAAAACTGTGTAATTGAAGAGGAGGAAGGGCACCCAGCCTTGTGTGTTTAAGTGCTGCATAAAAAGCTTTCAATTAAAATTTACTGTGGATGCAATTTTTTCTTTTCATGAAATATATAATTTTAGAAAAATTCACTACTACAGGAGCCTGTTAAAGAATGTTTGGGCTTTCCCCCTGCCCCTGCAATAACACTGGGATTTTTCCTAGTGACACAAACCTCTGATTCATGAGGAACGAGAATGAAGATTTTCAACAGCCTTTTAACTCCTGTGCCTACAACCCTTTGCCACTAAGGAAGATTTTTGTCAGAGAACTCGGATAGCTGAAAGTCTGCACAGCCTGGATAATCTTTCCCTTACTCAAATCATGGTTCCAGCTGGACAGGTGAGGTGAAAAATCAGTTAACATCAGATGAGCATTCAATAGGCTGCATGGCAAATAAGGATCATTTGACTGTGCTTGTATGAAACAGGCATCCGTGTGAAAACACTTATTTGTTTTGATGATGTCAACAAAGAGGGAGAAGACATCATGAACAGAAAAAACACTGTATTGTGTCTTCTTCCTTTACACTGTTATGGGCCCGGACCATGCTCTCAGTCTGCATGAAACTTCTCACATTACTCTTTCAGGAGTATCACTCACAGTTCCTTTCGATTTAAAAATCTAAGCTCTAATACATTTCCTAAAATGGAACTGAATGTAACACAGTATTTCAGATATAATGGTAAGATCACATTCAGGTACCAAATACCACATTTAGACGATTCATTTACATTTCAGATAAACATTTGTTCAAAAAGTGTTTAAATCTCTCAAGAACAGCTTTCAGGAACAGTAATAAAAATAAGGTTAATCTCAATCCCTAACTGTCTTAAGACTCTTTTAACTAGTCCTTAAACAATTTCAACCTGTAACTTGGAAAATATATTCTCAGTATCATCACCATGTAAGAGTCTTTGACTCCATGGTGGACTGATTTAGGAGTAAAAGAAATTGACCATCATACTCGACCTCACGCTCAAGAATTTATTTTCCAATATAAAATGCACCAACAAAGCTGATGAGCAGTCTTTAGGACTCCTTATTAAGCTTGGTAAGAAGTTGCCTGTTACAAGGATCAATTTCATGACTTTGCTGCTAGTTGCATTATTCCCCTTTGGTTTGTGTTGGTTTCAGAAGCTGCTTTGCAAGAACAGGCAAGTAGATAAAAAGTGGTTTAGGTTCAGCCATCTTCACACAGGCAGGTCAAGTCCTCTCCCATACATTAAGCCACTCCCTGGACCAACTGCTGCCACAGCTACTACCTGTTACTTACTCAATTAAGCCAATTCCACCCATACTGAAAAAAACGTATAGAGCAGCCATGCATATTCCAAATGAAGGCACACACAATTTCTTCCATGTACTTTAACTTTCTCTTCAAAGGTACGGAACATGAAAAAAATCCTTACACAAAAGCTTTTAAAAGTGAAGATTTTCCCCACAAAAACCTGGGAAAAAGTCTCCACAGCAAATCAAGCCCCCCCACGCGACACGTTTTCATGCTGATGACATGTCCTTCAGCATGTGAACAGTCAACTCGCCGTTCCTCACAGCATCATGGGGCTGGTGCCGCACAGCAGAGGGGAGCTCCCCATCGTCCCCCATCCGCTGAGGTCCTGGTGAAGCAGCGGGGTGATGGATGCAGCACACAACCACTGTGGGCTGGCAGGGCTAACTATTCACATGACAGCGATGGCTCGGCTCTCATAATCACACGTGTGGCTACCTCAGAGAGAAGACATCTTGACTTTATATGGTTAAAACTATTAGCACAAAATCAAATCCCTTTCTAGCACAAGAGAGGGAGGACCTGGGCATTTTACTGATGGCTGACAGCTCTCTGAGGTAGATACCATTTTTCTCTGCACCTACGCTGGTCTACAGGTCCCTCTGCCTGGAGTCACGGGCAGCAGGAAACAGCAACAAGCTGTCCTCACCAGTTTAACCAAAGAGTTAGGTTCCAAATGCTACCGATAAAGAGCGCAGTTGTTGGCAGAGCCGGAGTGACACGGTTCCCGACACCCCGGCAAACCGCTGCAAAGGTTTAAGCGTCTGGATGTGACCGCTCAGTCAGTCAGGGAGATCTGAGATCACCAGGACAGGCGGTGCCCAGAAGGCTGCGTCTGAAAGGCGCACCCGCGGAGGGCGGCATGAAGGGAGGGCTCGAAGCGGGAGCCCAGGCACCCCCGGCCCCGTGGGACACACGCCAGGCCCTCGGGGAGTGCGGCGACCGCGGGAGTGCGACCGCAACCCCCCGCCAGCCGGCGGCGGGGCCCCGCTTCGCAGAGGGCTGTGGGTGCCGGCGGCTGACCGCAGCGTACGGAGGGCTGCTGGGCACCGGGCAGGTGGCAGGCCTGGGGCTGAGGGTGAGCGCCGGCAGGGCTGGCTGCCTGCGAGCCCCTCCGGCCCGCGGTCACTCACCGATCGTGGGCAGGTAGGAGGAGGGAGTTCCGCCGAGCGGCAAACCAGGCTCCGTGTACCTCCGCACGATAGAAGTCTTCCCCACGCAGGACTCCCCAGCCATCACGATTTTCACCAGCAGCGGCGGTTTCCCCGCGCCGCCTTGCCCCTGACCCAGCCCCGACATGGCGAGCACCGAGTACCGGCCGGGCCCGGCCGGGCCGGGCCAGGCCAAGCCAAGCCGGGGCGGGGCGAGGCGAGGGCCGCACCGCCGCGGGCCGTCCCGCTGAGAGGGACCGGGCGCCGCCCCCACCCGCGGTGTGGCAGGCGGGGGAAGCCCGGCGGCGGGGTCGGGCGCCATCTCCGCTGGTGCCGGCGGGACCGCCGCCCCCCGCCCCGCACAGGTGGGGCGGACCGCAGGGAGCCCCGGATGCTGCGGGGGAGCGGGGTGGGGAGGTGTGCGGCGCCTTAGGCCAGCTTTTCAAACCGGCTTTGAAGAATAAAGAAGATTTTGGAGAATAAAGCTTCTGCCGGCATTTTTTGGTTGGTTGTGTTGGGTTTTGCTTGTTCGCCTGCACGTCGCTGTCGTTATGCCAGGCAGAAATCTGCACACGTGCAGTAGAGAATACTAAACCGGTCAAGCTCTAAATGGCTTAATTCCGATGGCTGCTAAAAAGGTTAAATTTGAGACCCAAATGATGCCGTGAGTGATGCCGTGCTGTGCACTGATGGTGCTGCAGCCTGCAGCAGTCCCAGAGCTACTGCTACTATGGCCGGGTCCATTGGGCTAAAGCACCAGGCCGGTCTGCACCCAGCCTCTCCAGACTTCTCCCTCCTGGAATGGCCACCGACTGCATTTAGATGCCATTCGTGTCAGGCGGGTGCCACGGGCGGGCATCCATTGCGGGCATCCATTGCTGTGCTAAGCTGTGCACCGGGGCCTTTGTTTGGCCTCTTACAGATCTTGTGCTGGCTTCCACGTGTTGCGCTTCAGCCTGTGTCCTGAATTAGGGTTATGAAATTATGCAAATAAGTGGGTTTTCATCAGGTTTCATCGCTGGGGAGGAAAGAGGGAACTTTCACAACCCCCCTGGAGCGCTTCCCCCGTGAAGTACAGAAATAAACAGTCTGGTCTCTTAATACGTTGTGGTGTTAAAGACAGAGACAGAGGAAATACGGTTAAAGAATTTCCTCTTTTTCATTTTTTTATTTGTTCTCATTGACAGTCAAAGCGACCTGTAGTGTACAAAAAAACAAATGTGCATCTATCTTCAGTGTAAACTTGCTGCATGTCTGTCTGGATGCTCTTACCAGAATCTCATATTGTCCACATTTTCAGGCCCTTGGCCATTTGCCAACATGCACAGTGAACTTGTCCAGTGCCATTGATTTAGGAATGGGATATACTTTGAATCAAAAGTGCTAATAGACATTTTCAAGTATTTGTGGCTATCTAGGCCTCTAAAGATTCCCCATGCATTTTGACATTTTCAACATCAACCCTTTAAGCTCCTTCCAGATCAATTCATGTATCACAGAGAAGATGTAACTTATTCTTTACAGAGGACAATTTATGACTTGGTAAATTCCACCTAGCACAATTTGGCACATCCTCTTATCAAATGCCAAGTTTTATTTGAGGCTTATTTCCCCATGACCCCACTCTGAACCACATACCAACCTGTCCCTCAGCTTGCCAGTGTCAGACCAGATAGCCACAAACCTTTAGGGCTTTGTGGTAGGAGATCTTCAAAGAGTGCCAGTGTAGTTTTCCTTGTTGCTGGAAGAATGAGAATTTGTTCTACAGGTTGGGAAATAATCAGTAGGAAATGACTGATAAAATCACCTACTGAGTTGGTTGGTTATTTTAGGACTCATCTGTGAGACATGACTGTGTAAACCAGCAAATACTAAGAAAGAAGGTATGAATCAGTGTTTCTGTTAGGTTCAGAGAAATGCTGTGCATTGGTAAAACTGGATATATGCTTGAATGTATCAGTTGGTGGAAAAAGTTGACCCCGTAGGACACTTTCAGGTGACACAAATCACATTACAAAAGCATTTGGGGAGTCCGTCCTGTACATTAAAGCTGCAGGTGTGCAGCTTGCTCAGTTTACAAAACTGTTGTAGTTTTGCGTGTCTGGGCTCTGGTGGAGAAGGGGGGCTGCAGGGGTGCCTTCTGCAAGAAGCAGCTAGAAGCTCTCTGCAGGCCCAACAGAGCAAGCACCAGCTGGCACAAGGATGGAGTCACTGCTGACCAAAGCCGAGCCCATCAGCGATGGTCACAGCGCCTCTGGGAATCACATTTAAGAAGTAAAAATATGCAAGCAGCCACTTTTTGCCGCCAGAGAAGGGAGTGAGAAGGTGTAAGAAACTGTGCAGGTGCCAAGGCCGGGGAAGGGTGGGAGGAAGCACCCCAGGTGCTGGAGAGAAAGATGCCCCTATAGCCCATGGTGAAACCCATGGTGGAGCAGGTGTCCCCCCACAGCCCATGGAAAAAGCACAGACTCCATCTGCAGCCTGTGCAGAGGTCCCACACTGGAGCAGGTGGAGGCATACAGGAGATGCTGTAACCCACGTTGGAGCAAGCCCCTGCCAGCACTTGCAGCCCACGGAGAGAGAGAGAGAGAGAGAGCGAGAGATGAGTGAGAGAGATCCACACAGGAGCAGGTTTGCCTGGGGGGAAGTCTTGTGGCCCTGTGGAGGACCAGGCTGGAGCAGTCTGGGCCTGAGAGACTGAGAGACATCCTGTGATTTATGGCTGCACCCCATAGCAGTGACCCACGCTAGGGCAGCGAAGCTGGTGAAGAGCTGGTGAAGAGCTGAAGCCCTGCAGGAAAGGACTCATGTTGGAGATGTTTGTGAAGGACTGTCTCCCATGGGTGGGACCCCATGCTGGAGCAGGGGAAGGGTGTAACAAATGTCCCTGCCCTGGCCAAGAAGGAAACTAACTTTTGAGGAACTGACCGAAAACTCCCATTCCCTGCCCCTCCCTGTGCCACAATGGGGGAGAAGAAGGGAGTGAAACCATGACTAAAGTGAAGTCTACTAAGAAGCAGGGGGGAGGAGGGCAATGGGACATGCTTTAAGATCTGGTCGCTCTGGTCTCATTATCCGACGTGTGTGTTGTAGTGTAATAAATTAGTTTCCTTTTTTCTGTGTTGAGTCTGTTTTGCCTGTGACACTGATTGTGGAATAATCCCTCCCTGTCCTTATCTTGACTCCTAAGCCTCTCAATATATATTTTCTCCCCTGTCCAGCTGAAAAGAGCGGCTGGTAGGCATCTGGCCTCCAGCCAGGGCCAAACCACCACAAAAACAAAGGCTAGGAGGGAAGATGACTGCTCTCTGTCAGGGATTAGAAGATGAGGAGGTGAAAAAAAGCTGCTTAAACAAAAGGATAATAGAATTAATAGCTATACACCGCCCATTAATATGGTCAAGATAAAAATTGTGAGCTTTATAGTAGTATTTCACAAAATTCTCACAATTGAGATAATCAGGAGAAAAATCTTAAAGACAGACCATGGTGAATTTGTCAGGGAGGCTGTAACTGCCTACAGCAGGGAAGAACTGGACTTCACACACCAGAACACTTTGCATAAGAAACATCCCCTGCTATCTCAGCAGCTTTGTGAAGTTCTGCTTCCTTATGCTGGAATTTGAAGCTACTGTGAATCATCCCAGATCTGAGCGGTGATGGGGTGCTAGCATCTTCTGGCACTTCTCATAGATCAGCCATCTTCTTGTACCTCTGGGTCAGAGGTCACTATATGTATAGGGAATCTATAACATTAAGGGGTAATCTAACATTTTCAGCAAAGGAGGGGTGTCTTCGACCAGCCGTGAAACAGTGCTGCTCTGGTCCCTCCATTGGTGTGGCTGCAGGTGTGTGGACAAGACTGGTGCTTTGCCTTGTAGATGGATGCTCTAGCATGGGTTTGGCAGAGGCATGTGGGCAGTATGTTAGTTTATAGATGGACCATAAGAGTTTGCCTTTATTGTAGACCCCATTCTCTACTCTGAAGCTGTTCTTCATAAAATAGCTTTCTTCAAATGACAGCACCACTGCAGCTGCCTACAGCATTTAGATTTAGGTGATAGCCCGGAAGGATGGTGTTAGCAAAGATGAAAGCTTCATCTTTACCCTCTGTCATCTGTCAGGCCAACCAATTCAAATTAAAAAGCTCTCCATAATACTTTGTGCATTTGAGTGTTGATTTATGAACAACATGCAAGGCAGGATTGTAGGTAATGCCTCAAAGTAACTCCAAATGCCCAGGGTTACAGCTGCTGTCTGCGAGGTACAGTTATCACTTCCCTCATATTGCTATCCACAAGGGGACAGTCTTTCCATCTCTTACCACCGACTGAAGCCATTTAAAAGTTAGCTCCTTGGAAAGCTACCACTCAATGAGTAAAATTTAATTTTTCTTTCAAAATAAGTGTTTCATGCTTTATAAAAAAGTTCCAGAGCTTTGTAGACTATATGATGCTACTGTATTTATAGAAGCAGTTGTAAGTAAAGTTAGTTTAATGAAGCTAATGACTTGAAAATTATGATGGCTTGAAAATAATGTGTGGCTACAAGACAATCGGTGCAAAGAACAGAACAAAGTTTCCATGATATTCATTGAGATATCCTTGGAAAAGGAGGTCTTTGCCTCTTATTCAGCTTTTTTTGATTGCTCAGTTCCATTTCTTTGACTTGGTCTTTCCAACAGTTTGATAAAGACAAATAATTACATAATTTTATATCGTATTTTAGTGGCAGACCTTTTCCTTTTCACACAGAAAAAACACTGGATTTATTAGAATTTTATTCTATAAAGTATAGGGTTATGACAACGTTGCATTAATTTCCACTGAATCCTTGTAGATGCTTACTGTTGCTTTTATAGATACGATATTTAGATTTTTGCTTCTTATCTGAAATGTTCAGTTTAGGAATAACTGCTTGGTTTAACTCTCAGAGCACTGACAGACTTTGGGCGAAGAAGATAATGCCACATTTTTAAATTCTCAAAATGATCACACAACTTTTGGGATTCACCTCCTAGTTTGCTTTGCTGGTGGTGTTTCACCCTTATCTCTCCTGATGCATCAGTGAATTCTTACAGCAGCTGATTTCTCATATAGCCAAAGCCTATATGAGAAAAGGTGGGCTAACGTCGGGGAAGACAGCAGGCCTGCTAGCGGCCTAGCTCTCTTCACCCAAGACATAGGCCCTGACAATATTCTCCTATTCCCATGAGAAAATCACAAAAGTTACTCATGCTGAGAGGATCCTAATAATCACATTCTCAAAACACAGCGGCCTTGCTGATAGGGGTACAGGCTACCCTAAACCAAGAAGCAGTTATGGGAAGGCATTTGGGAGTAACAGAACATGTTAGGAACCAACCATAACAAGATGGTCAAAACAGCAGATGTGCGGATACTTTTAGGTATTAAAGGTAAACTAAGGATGTTTAGCTATAAGATAGGTTTATCAGAACTCATAACTGCTAACCAATCAATATGGTGTGAACAGTGTGTGTAACCAATTAGCAGTTTTTTAGCTTGCCACGTTCGCAGCAAGAAAGGTATAGAATCTGTGTGATTTCACCTAATAAAATGGCTGGCTGGCTTCCTGGCTTCATGGCTTCACCTAAAATTCATATACTGAATTGCATCTTGCTCCCTGCTGGACGCCACAGGCTAACTCTTCACCACAGTCATAGAAAGTACTGTAGACTGCTCTGAGTGCAAGATGGAACCAGAGATCCTTCAGCAAGCAATTTCCCTCAAAGCACCCAGCATAATCCTGTCACTAAACCTGTGTTGGACATTCTTGCAAGCAACCTTTATATAACCACCATTCCCCAACCCCCCAAACAGTTAAGGAGTCAAACATAACTATAAACCAAGGATGAAGAACAGCAGTGTTCAAGTCCAGCCCTGTTTCTGAAACATAATGGTACCATTACAGATGTCACGGTCTCCTTAATGAAATAAAACCTACAAAATACTGCAGAGAGGTTAAATGTATTTCCATTTGAATTTATTTTGGTGGAATATTAGAATACTAATGCAATTATAAATATTAGCAGCATAGTTATGCAAATTTTCCTGAGCTGAAGGTACAAGCTAAAAATGGTAATGAGAGGAAAGAGTGAAGTTTAATTTGGATTTAAAATCCTCAGTACTAAGTCACTGCTCATGTCAAGATTACTCACTGTATAGTTTCTGTTAAGTGACCAAGTGAAACTCTTTACTTTCATTAGTGTTAAGATAAAACCACTTCTGAGTGGACAAAAGTGAGATAAATTATTCATGGTAGGCAAAACAGGGTTCACTAATCCTTGAATGAAATTTCTGGGCCAATTGTAAAGTATTTTAGTTATTTAAGAGTCAGGATTCACTGTTAAACTGGAACATAATTTTAAAGATTTTATCAGAGAACAGGGCACTTCTCCAAGTCAGAATGACTCAAATGTGAGATTACTGATGAAAACTCTGTTGAAAAGTGATTGCGATTAATTACCCATTGCTTGTAGTTGCTCATGACCTGGTTTGGAGTTGTTGGGGCTTTTAATTTTATTTTCCTTAATAATGGAAGTCTTAATTGCTTCCTGGGTGAGCTTATTATCTTCAGTTAGAGTATCCCTTGATAGCTCAGGATTCAAAGTCACATGTCTGACCTACTGTTAAGGAAGACAAATATTAGCAGAACAATCTGAAGTAACCCAAGCCTTACATCGGGGTCCTGACCCCTTCAAAAACTTAGAATGGACACTAACAAGGAAACCAAGCAAGTGTCACCCCGAGCCCTGCTTCAGCATCGTTGCTCCTGGACCCATGGTAGTTCCTAGCTATGAATATGTAGTAAATTCTTTAAAAAATTGTCACTCAGCAACTTCAAGAACACCGTTTTTAATACAAAATATTACAGCTCCTTATCAGAAAAGGTCAAGTTTCTTCCAAAGTGCCTTTTGCAATGTATGATTTTTTTTTTCTGAACCTGGAGCAGCAGAAGGAATAGTTGTTTTAAGAGACAACACAGACTGCCATCTGTATAGTTCATAAAATCCTGGTCATACCTGAGGTTTGCTCAGAAAAACTCACAGCTATTATGGCAAGGTCACAAATGTTCTTTTTTCTCTTACCTTGAGCCTGCCTCATTTCTATTATTGAAATACCAGCACACTTTAAATGAAAACTGAAAGTTCTGAAGAGCCAGACTTTGGGCCAGGTCAAGTATCTGAGTGATCTATTGCTGTCAGTCACTCACTGTCAGCCTCACTCGCTGATCAGCCTGAGAAATGCAAGCTTTAAATCTACACAAGGTTTTCAAAATCATTATTCAGCATTACATTTCTAAATTAATATATAGGAGCTTTAAAAGTTATCAAGCTGCACGAATGCTAAATGGAAACTGACGGACCCTTGGAAATTCAGTAATTAATTTTGTTGCCTACATACAGCTTTAGAAAATAAGTTCTTAGATGTTAATTCTTTAAAAGATGCATTTACCCTCCAGATATTTCATCAAGATTACTCTAACATGTTTTATCAGACAGAATTGTTTGAAATATTCTGTGTGCAGGTGAGCAACGAGGTGGAGGAGGTTCGTGACCGTGGGGAGTGAACTCCAGCAACAGATGTCGCATGTCCTGGGTGAGCACCTCCAGCTGCTTGCCCAGGAGTTTCCGCACCACTCAGAAGGTTTCCAGGTATCTCAAGCACTAACATGTACCTTTCTATTACATTTGCTTTTTTTGTTATTGAAAAGCCATCAGAATGCACATTAAAAACCCAAATAAATGAAGATAGTGGAGTCTAAGGTGTCTCCCATCTTAGCGGACTTTTATTCCAGGAGAAAAGGAAATTGGGTTTAATATGATATGTCCTTCTCAAGACTAGGTGTTCACTTCAGTGAGCTTACTAAAAACTATATTTATCCCAGTCTTTTTTGGGTGTTGACATTGGGCCACTTGTCTATGATTTCACAATTTCACTCTTAGCTTTTTCAAAAAGATAAATGCTTTGCCCATCTGTGGGATGTGAGTTAGCAGCTTCTGTTTTCTCTAAGTTTCCAGGAAGTTCATCAGGTTTTCCCCCTATGGCCTGCAGTGTCTTCTCTAAATTTAACAAAAACTCAGCTTTTTGTTACAAACTGCCAAATAAGCGTTTTGTGACTTAAAACATATTGTAAGAATAGAATTAATTTAGAACAACTGACATGAAAGTTTAGATGAGTGTTCGTTCAGTGGATGGAAGCATCTTTTCAGGGGGCAATGCTGAAATGAGTTTTATTGACACAGGGTTTTTTTGGGGCATTTCCAGGACTATATTAATCTTGAAAATTGTTATTATTCAAATAAGGAAACTACCATAAGAAAAAACATAAAGACAATTATGTAACTAATATTGGTAAAACTGTGTTACCATGATAAATTGATAAAAAGGGGATTAAGGTTTTAACAGAACACGTATGGGAGTATCATAGTCCTGATTCTTTATTGCACCAATTTTATTAGATGGTTAAATAAATTATATTGGCTCAAAACCAGGGAAAGGTCAGGCACTATATTCCTAGCAGAAGCGCTGCTGCAAAACTTTAGAAAATAGAATTTATTTCAAAGGCAAATGAATCTGAGTAGATAAAACAGTTCAGTGCAGGGAATCCAGGCTGGGTCTGCAGAACACATGCAGCACACGTTGATATTGTGCCCTTCGTGCTGAGAATGTGCTCAGCTCAATAAGGAAAAATAAACACTCCTGGGGATGCGGCTAGCTGATGGGCTAAGAGCCAGGGACATGTGGCCATGGTTTATAGGAGACACAACCCCACTCTTTCCACACTGCACATGGGGAAGAGAGGTGCAAGTCAGCATTGAGTGAGGCACAGCGGCCGCATCCGGGCACGCAGGTGTGGGAGGGATGCTGGGGAGAGGAGAGCTCAGGGGAGCAGGGGGCAGTAAGGGCTGCAGTAGGTAGTAAGGGCTGCAGTAGGCAGTAAGGTCAGAGGGACTGGCGAGCACTATAAAGAAAAATCCATGTGCTATCAATGTGTCTCTTTGGCCATAGCGAAAGCAGTGATTATTTTAGGAGAGATTTGGCAGGTTGGTAGCTTAATGGACTGGAGAAGGGAGAATATTTTATGCCAGAAAGTACTGAGAGCGATGGTGGGAAGGGCTGCGAGAATGGGGCAGGTGAGAGACACTGACCAGTTCTCTCATGGCAAAGTCAAGAAATCAATGCTGATGAACTAGGGAAAGTAAGTTCTGAACGCGTTCAAAAGAGGCAGCACAATGGTCACAGTAACAGGTGGTGTCAGATGATTGAAGAGAAGCAAGATGAATAAAAGATAAAAGGATTTCTATAACCAGAGTGAGAGATGGTTGAGGCAGAGATACTTTAGTTACAAAGACAACCAGGAAGGATTGGTTCTGATATGTTACAGTAAACGAGATAAAATTTGCTTATTTCTCAGGTATATAGGTAGCAGGAGAAGACAGGTGTACAAAAGAGAGGGGCACCCAATATTCACACAACCCTGCCTTTCCAGTGGTTTCCTGGTTTTCTTTCCTCATCCTTCCCTCTCCTCTTTCCTTCTTTGTCTGCCTTGGCTTCTCTTGCCCTAGTAAAGGTACTACATCATAGGAGTGAAATAATTACTGCGTTTGAAGCATTGGCAGATACAGGAAAAAAAAGAAAGGAAAAGAAAGAAAAATTTTATACATTCCTCACATTCATCAAAACATTCATCTCTGTGCCAAGATATTTTTGACCTCAGGTTGCTCTTGTTAAACTTCATGGACATTTCAAAATGCAAAGATAGCTTGAGGTATAGTATGAGTCATCTGTAGCCATAGGAAACCCTTGGAACCAGACATCTACAGCAGAATTCAACTTACTTTCTAGTAGAGTTTATGCTGATATGCATATATTATAATGGATAACATAGGGCTAAAATTAGGCTTCATTTTGGATTGCACATTGTGAGATACCTCCCATATTTACCTCCCATATCTCCTGAAGTGAAGGCATCCTGGTAAACAGCATCTGGTCTGCTCCCTGTTTTCTTAGCCAAGTGTCATATGTCTGACTTACAGGCATCCCTATCCATGGGAAGCAAAATCTGAATGTGCCATTACTTATGCACCTGGAATAAGCAGCCATTGAATCACCCACTCTGTGCTTTCCTTGTGGAAAAGAGGTCTGCAGGTAAAAACTGCCACAGGAAACTATATTATTTTGGGGAAATAAAAACAAACAACAAAACAAAACAAAAAGGGAAACATCTTAACATCATGAAAAGAACCCTGGAATAGGAAGAGAAGCTGGAAATGTACATTATCATCTGACAGGTACGTGTGGTTATTCTGGTTTTCTTAGCACCTGTAGTGTCTGTCAGGAGCAGTGTAGACTGAGGGGGCTTATTGATCTCTGAATCATGGGGAAAGAGAATAGAAAATTAGGGCAGATGTAGAGGTGAGTGACTAAATTCATCTTTGCAGGGGTCTGTAGGCACAGGTATCACATGAATAATATCACATATATAAGATCAAAACTGAATATGTGACTTAGAAAGGCCACATACCAAAGGCCAAGAGGCTATGGCAGACAGCTTTGATGGGAAGATTTTAAATGTTCTTCACATTGCATTTTTATCTAAAAATGGAAACAAAGAGGAAACCATGCAAGTAGTCTGCTTGTAGATGAGCCTGAGAACACACCATCTACATCTGTTTCACCTTCAGTAGAATCATAGAATCATAGAATTGTAGGGGTTGGAAGGGACCTCAAGAGTTCACCGGGTCCAACCCCCTGCTAAAGCAGGCTTCCTAGGACATATCACTCAGATAGGCGTCCAGACGTGTCTTGAATATCTCCAGAGAAGGAGACTCCACCACCCCCCTGGGCAGCCTGTCCCAGGGCTCTGTCACCCTCACTGAAAAAGTTCCTCCGCATGTTGGTGCGGAACTTCCTGTGCTCCAACTTGCAGCCATTGTCCCTTGTCCTATCCCCACAGACCACAGAAAAGGGGCTGGCTGATTCCCCCTGCATCCCCTGCTTAAGATAATTATAGACTTTAATTAGGTCCCCCCCTTAATCTTCTCAAGGCCGAAGAGTCCCAACTTACTCAGCCTGTCCTCATAGGGAAATGCTCCAGGCCCCTAATCATCTTCGTAGCCCTGTATTTCAGTTCAAGTTCACCAAGCAGAGCTTCTGGAGGGATAAACCAACAAAGATGCTTGTGATCTACCCTGTAGGCACTAGCTTGCCTCCACTAACTTGGATTTTGGCAGGAGTGCAACACAAGTCACCTGCTTGCTCCCATCTCCTTGTGCGCTGATGTAGCCCATCCAACTAGCTCCAAAGCTGGGTGCTCCTCTTCCTCAGCTGGACTTGCCACTCCAGCCCCAAAAGTGTCTGTCAGCCCATCAGAGGCACCGTTGAGGACACAACACTGCTGTCTGCTATGGAGTCTTGTTTCTGGAGGAGAGATATCAGTGTTTGCTGGTGGTGATGTTTAATCCTCTAAGCCTTGATTAGCTAACTGTACTGCAGCTGGCAGCTCCCCAGAAGGGTCAACTTTCCTGAGTATGACTCCTCTTCTGCACCCCAGAGTGCCCAGATAACCCCACACCCTACCAAAGGGCAAGATGAGCATCCATCCTCTTGTTTTTCATCAGGAATAAGTGACACTTGCAAGGGGCCCCTCACATTTAGACTGTACAGCCCTGCTGTGAAATCACCACGTTCCTCTGACCTTCAGATCTGCTGGACCCACCTCCAGTCCCCATCGGTCATGGGGTGTGCAGCTGGGACTGGGCTTGGTGCCCTCAGTGCTGGGGGCTTGGTAGGCACCTTTTATAAAAGCTCTTAAGATTTGAACTCACCTTCTCAAGCTGCCCTCATGGTGTTGGTTTGTGCAGGTTATCTGAATGGCTGTCCAGGGCAGGGAATAGTTTTCAATTTATATCTTGGTGACTGTTTTCTGATTTAATGAAAGCTGTTGGTTTTATACTTGTTTTCACCAGTCTGACTGTATTTTCCTATATACCAAAAGCAAGCAGAGTTGTGGATAGACCTTTTTTTTATGTATCATATAAATCATTTAAAGTAAATAAATAAATAAGTAGTGCCACAATGGAGTAAGAGTGAAAGGTTGCATTGATGCTATTAGGAGTAGAAGTATTTTGGATGTACCACTGTCAAATCATCTGTAAAAATGCTATATAGGCACATGCATACACATAACCCACAGAAAGATTTTTTTCCTTCAGATAAATGTCAAAAATGCAGACATCCGTTTTCGTTTAAGTGCCTGTCATATTCTTCAAATCCACAGTGCTTTTGGCAGGTATCAGAACATCTTCCATTAATCCTTAGAAGATTTAAATATAATTTTATTTATATTTAGCCTTCTGAAAGCTAAAGGAGAATAACAAGAGAATTTGATGCCTAGATCTTATAGGCTTCTCCCTAGAAAAGACTGATACTAGAATAAGGCTAAATCAGTAGTGGCTTATTCTGTTGTAGATAATATAATTTATGTTGCTATGTATCATCTTAATGACTCTAAAACAATGTGCACATTATACTTTTTTTCATTTGCAATTTGGGATTCTCAGAATAAGAGATGCAGAGACACAGATAACCCATGTTTTCCATGAGAGATTCATGGAAACTAAAAAAATAAGGTCTTTTAATAGTTCATGATAACTGTTTTTCTTGGCTTAAGTGTAGGTTTTAAAAAATGGTTCTCATTGTTTTGCTTGTAGTTCTTTCATGCATGGACAATCATGCTGATGATGCATTTACTTCAAGTGAATTTTCCAATTGAAAAAGTGCTCTTGAGTAGTTTAAGTACTATGAATCACCAAAAACTCATCTAAGTCCCATAAAACCACTGGCTGCAGAAAGCAGCCCTGGAAAGAAGACATATTGGGATTGTACTGCATGATTCAGCTAAATGGAAATATATTTTGTCAACACAGAAGAAGTTGAAGAACCTGACAGTTCTTTAAAAATTAAATTTTAATCTGCAAAAAGGCACAAATTAACCTTTCTGGAATCCTCCCTGTTATATCTGTCAGTTGTTCCTCACTGCTCTGAAGCAGAGATTCTAGATGTGAGAACTTCAGCCTGTAAAACGCAGGATTTTTGTGAAATATATTTAATTCCTCATATCTTTCTTTAGATTTTATTTTGCTACTGTGTCCCTTCCTAGTTTTCCTTGGCTTAGGCTGAATTTTGGATGCCCTTTGTTATCACTGCCTGTACCATTTGGATATCTAGTATTTCTGAGGCAACATTTTTTTAGTATGAACAAATGCAGTCTTTTTATTTGTTGTCTGATAATATTTCCACTGAAACAACTTTAAGTCGTAAGTATTTGTCAGGAGACATTACTGATTTTTAACATTATTGAGTTCTTTTGCAGCTTTTCTTTAAGGCAACCTTTGAAAGAAGATAAAGCTATTCACTAAATCAGGGTATTTCTAGGTTTTCAAGATTGTAAAATGTTTAATAGTGATTTCAAAATGTTAAGATATTGCCTCAGATTATTTTTTATTTTAATTTATGGAATAGATTGATAAGTTTTTAAAAGTAATTTAAATATGCTGAAAGTTTTTAAAAAAATTGATGTAGCTTTCTGTATTGTGGATTAATAATGTATTGCCTCAAGTGAGCAACGCAAGTGTTGGGAATTTCTGTCAGGATCAAAGACCTTGGGGCCCAGTCTGGTTACAGACTGCTGGGCCCATAAGGTGCTCTTGTAAAGACTATGTGGGCCTCTGTGGTCACGTCATATTTTCTGTTTTCTGCCACTTATGCTGTTTTAAGTTAGCTGATGCTGGGCCGTGGGGTAGATGGCTTCTCTTTTTGCTCCGGTGAAAGAAAATAATTTTGCCCATATGTATCCACAGAAAACATTTTTATCTTGATTGTTTTTCCAATATAATTTGGATACAGGTTAGGATGTTTAACATAGATCCATAGAATGGTTTGGACCTCCAAGATCAGCTAGTTCCAACCCCTTGCCATGGGCAGGGACACCCTCCGCTAGCTCAGGTTGCCCAAAGCCCCATCCAACCTGGCCTTGAACACTGCCAGGGAGGGAGAAGCCACAGCTTCTCTGGGCAACCTGGGCCAGGGCCTCACCACCCTCACAGGCAAGAATTTTTTCCAAATGTGTAATTTAAATCTGCCCTCCTGCAACTTAAGGCTATTACCTTTTGACTTATCACTACATGCCCTTGTAAACTACCTCTCCGGCTTTCCTATAGGCCCCTTTAGGTATTGGAAGGCTGCATTAAGGTCTCCACAGAGCCTTCTCTTCTCCAGGCTGAACAAGCCCAACTCTCTCAGCCTGCCTGGAGAGGTGCTCCAACCCTCTTCATCATCTTTGTGGGCCTCCTCTGGACTCGTTCCAACAGCTCCATGTCTTTGTTGTAGTAGGGACCACAGAGCTGGATGCAGTATTCCAGGTGGGTTCTTGCCAGCGCAGAGCAGAGGGGCAGAATCACCTTCCTTGACCTGCTGGTCACACTCCTTTTGATGCAGCCCAGGATACAGTTGGCTTTCTGGGCTGTAGGGACACACTACTGGCTCATGTTGAGATCAATCAACACCCCTAAGTCCTTTCTCCTCAGGGCTACTCTCAATCCATTCTCTGCGCAGCCTGTAGTTGTGCTGGGGATTATCCTGACCCATATGCAGGACCTTGCACTTGTCCTTGTTGAAATTCATGCAGTTTGAATGGTCCCACCTCTCAAGCCTGTCAAGGTCCCTCCTGATGGCATCCATTCCCTCCGTACCACACAGCTTGTAGTCATTGGCAAACTTGCTGAGGGACCACTCAATCCTTAGTAATCTGGAGAGAGAGTGGCTGAAATGTGGGGTGGAAGATATATGAGAAAATTTGGTGGTGTATCACATGGTTTATTTTTTGTGGCATTGATTGACAAGCTGGTTAGCCTTACTTTGGGGGTTAGAATTCTCATGCTGTGCTTTGAAATAAAACACTTCATGAAGGTGAAATGTAATTAAGTAGCTTACACCCTCTGTTGAGGCTGTTAGAACAGGAACTGTAGAACAAGCAGGAATAAATAGTCCTTTGGCCTCTACAGCTTCCTAAGCAACGTGGATGGCATCTTCCCCTCAAAAAAAAAAAAAAAAAAAGAAAAGGAAGAAAATCCTGGGGAAGGTGTGGAGTGGAAGGAAAGTACATGAATATGAATGTTTAGTACCCAGTGAAGACGGGCATAACAGAGGAGGGGGTTGTGCCACAAATGTATAAAAACTTGACCTGATCCTCTTGAAGACATGCCTTCCTTAAGGAAAAGCTGTTTTAAATGAAGAACATTTTCTGTGATTACAGTTAAAACAAGTCAAACTTCCATCCAGGTCCATGCAACCACACACAGAAAGCAAATCATTAATTTTGCATTTCTAAAATGTGCCCGTTTGCAGTTTGTCTGGAAAGATTTAATAGTGCAACAGAACAAACCAATAGTACCAAACCTGTGCTTTCTCAGGGAACATCATTCTGCTTTACATTAGTTTGGTAACACCCAGGTTATCTGTACACCAGAAATTTCGAGGTCACTGCAAAGACTTTTTAAAGGAGGGATCTGATGATGTGATGCCCGGTCACATCACATGCACAGCTCCCATTTTCTACATATCCTCATTCATCATCTCCCAGACCTTTCCTGGGGTTTGCACCTGGCTTGTCTTGCCAACATTATGCTTCCCAAGGCATAGGTAGGACCTGGTATAGTGGAAGGACTAAAGAGAAGCCAGGACGGGGAACAAGATGGCGAGTGAGTCAATAGAAAATTCAAGCAGACCATGAAACTTGACCCTTGTGTCCTTCACAGACTATAATTGTTGGTGCTGTACCACAGGGCATGGCTTTTTGTCATAGTTTTGCATGGCTGGATACTGGTGGAGGAGGGGGGCTGCAGGGGTGGCTTCTGCAAGAAGCAGCCAGAAGCTCTCTGCAGGCCCGACAGAGCCAACACCAGCCGGCTCGAGGCCAGAGTCATTATTGGCCAAGGCCGAGCCCATCAGTGATAGTCAAAGCGCCTCTGGGAATCACACTCAGGGGGAAAAAACACAAGCAGCTGCTTTGTGCCACCAGAGAAGGGAGTGAGAAGATGTAAGAAACTGTGCAGACACCAAGGCCAGTGAAGAAGGGGTGGGAGGAGGTATCCAGAGAGAAAAGATGCCTCTGCAGTCCATGGAGAAATCCATGGTGGAGCGCGTGTCCCCCCACAGCCTATGGAAAAGGCCGAGACCCCACCTGCAGCCTGTGGGGAGACCCCACGCTGGAGCAGGTGGAGACATACAGGAGATGCTGTGACTCGAGTTGGAGCAAGCCCCTGCCAGCACTTGCAGCTCATGGAGAGACATAGAGACACGGAGGTGAGCGAGGGAGAG
The DNA here is from genome assembly GCA_022605575.1 of Laterallus jamaicensis coturniculus. Classification (NCBI taxonomy): domain Eukaryota; kingdom Metazoa; phylum Chordata; class Aves; order Gruiformes; family Rallidae; genus Laterallus; species Laterallus jamaicensis. The sequence continues at coordinate 45,774,772 of JAKCOX010000002.1, forward strand.
ATTCGCACTAGAGCAGGTTTGCTGAAGGGTGGGTCTTGTGACTCCATGGCAGACCAGGCTGGAGCAGTCTGGGCCTGAGAGACATTCTGTGATTTATGGCTGCACCCCATTGCAGTGACCCACGCTGGGGCAGCGAAGCTGGTGAAGAGCTGGTGAGGAGCTGAAGCCCCGCAGGAAAGGACTCACGTTTGAGATGTTTGTGAAGGACTGTCTCCCATGGGTGGGACCCCATGCTGGAGCAGGGGAAGGGTGTGAGGAATGTCCCCCCCAGTCAAGAAGGAAACCAACTTTTGAGGAACTGACCAAAACTCCCACTTCCCATTCCCTGCCCCTCCCTGTGCCACAATGGGGGGAAGAAGGGAGCAAAATCATGACAAAAGTGAAGTCTGCTAAGAAGGGAGGAGTGGGGGGAGGTGCTTTAAGATCTGGTCACCCTTCTCGTTATCCGACTCTGGTTTCACTGTGCATATGTGTAGTTTAATAGAGAGTTTTCTTTATTCTGTGTTGAATCTGTTTTGCCTGTGATGCTGATTGCAGAATGATCTCTCCCTGTCCTTCTCTTGACTCCTAAGCCTCTCAACAGATATTTTCTCCCCTGTCCAGCTGGAAAGGGCAGTGATAGAGCAACTTTGGTGGGCATATGGCTTCCAGTCAGGGTGAAACCACTACACTTTTCTTAAATTAAATCAAAATCAAAGAAATTACCTGCCTCAAAGATGAATTTATTCAAAATCTGGAGTTTGTCGTTGTTTAGGTTGAGGGACAAAATTACAGCAGGTTGTGGCTAATCAAAGCAGAGCAGAGAAGTCAACAGTGGTTGCAGAGACTGAGGAAACCGTGAGTGTAGTTTATCCACAAGTGTGAGCATCCATATTTTCTCTGAAATAAGGCTAGTTCGCACCGAGGGAGTGCTCCAAAGCTCTTCTGGAGCCATTGGTCACCCACATGTCAAAGCGCATAAGAGTGTGTCAGCTTCAAAGAGTGCTGCTTGCTGATGAGCAGTTTACCAAATCTTGCTTTCAGAAGAAGCTAGAGGTGAAAACAAGTAACGAAATGGGTGGCAGATAAATTACATAAACCTAATGCTTATCTTTAGAAAGCAGGAAAAGGAAGAGCCGGAGACTTACAGAACAAATAATCAAACCAGCTTGCAAGGACAAATTGGATTTGTCAAGTACAAATTGTATTAAACCCGCCTAATTCCCTTCTATGACAGGATAACAGGCCTTGTAGAGTAGGAAAGAAGGAATAGAGTCCATAAATCATGACTTTGGGGAGACTTTTGTCATGGTTACATGTAGAATCCCCATGAGCAATGGAGGGAAGTATAGTCCAGGTGAGTCAGTCTAAAACCATTTCATAAGCTAAAGGGAATAATTAGTAGATCGCTGTCACACAGGAGCATGTTTCAGGGGCGATGTCCCAGAGGTCTGTCAAAGACCTGGTAATACTCAGTGTTGAATATACATTCAGAATAAATTTCAGTAGCAATATGGTTGATGAAATAAAGAGCATATGTGCTAAATTTGCAGAATGGAGCAAGCTGAGAGAGCAGCAAACACTTTGAAAGGCAGAATTAGGATCCAGACTATACCCAGGATCTTGGGGAAGGCAATGATAACAAAATACTGTGCAAGTTCATAAGGAAAAACCCAAAATTCAGGAAGCAAAGCCTGCACTCCAAACCCCACAAAACCAGGAGTAGAGAAAGCATGACATGGAGAAGATCAGGAAGTTTTAATGAGTGTGAGTTAATATGGCAAAAAGACAAACATTGTACTGGGCTGTACAAAAAAGGGCACTATGCAACCTACATGAAGTTTTCATCCTCTGCTCAGGGTAGGTGTGGTGTTCAGCTAGACACCAGTGTTCAGTTCTGAATACTTCAAGCACTTCAAGAAAGATACAGGCGAAGTAAGGCAGATCCAGCCATTTTCCTTATTCTACACTCTTTGGCAAGGTTAAAGGCATCAGGTTTGTTTGACCTAAAGAACAGAGAAATGAAAGAAGACAGGTCAAAACCATAAATGTCAATGAGGACAACAGTAACCTGTGAACAAGCAGTTCTACACTGCATCAGGAGACATTAGGTTTAGATATTAGGAAATGCCTGAGAGTGATAGCAGCAAGGCACTGCTAGGGGTTATACAGGCAGATACTGGCATCATTCTTAGGGTTAGGATCTGCTTAGCAAACATTGCTCAGGAAAGATTAGGTATAGCTGATGAGTAGATACATGTTCTTTCCAAGTCCCTAACTCTTTATGATGACTCTATGTATTTTTTTTATTAAATATCAGTGTAATAAAAGGTAAAACAGTCTTCAGCCACTGGATGTGATAACAGGATTTCAGTATCAGAACATCAGTGTTGTAATGTTGTACTTTCCTGTCCTTGGCAGAGTGGGACAGGTCCTTGGCATAGGCAGTGCAGGCATCTGGCTAAACTATCAGATCACTGAGCCTGCACAGTCCTGCTCTCTTTACATACTCCAGAGCCCAGGAAGCCACGCTGGAGAGGGCAAGGTAGCTAGGCTTAGCTCGTGCAGGGCTAAGCATCATCTCTAGCCCATGGAAGAAGAGGCTGTATCAACATCTTGGCTCCAATCTAGCACCATCCTTTTCTTTCCTTTTGCTTTACCCAAGGCAAGAGTAGAGATATGCTTGTATTTTGCTCACCCTGATGAGAAGCCTGCACCAGCTTTGCAGAAGATGGAGATACTGTTCCAAATAAACTCTTGCTCTGTGACTTTCTCAACAGCCAAAGTTTTGGCAGTTGTTTCACTAAAGTCGCCTTTGTCTGGGAAATACAGATATCTCAGAAGAGAATTTGAGGATGTATAAAATCCTTCCTGTGATTGTGTGTTATAAGCCAACTGGACTGTGAATTAAAGATAACTGGGTGCACTGATACAATAAACTAAAGACACATGTGACAGTTAGAATGTCTTCTTCCTCAGGTTTTTCCAGATGAGTTAGATTAACCTTGCAAACTCCTGTCTGTGATCTTAGCCTGGTTTCAACTGGGCTGTTAGCAAGTGTGTGTGTTTAAGCAGATGGACAGGCATGGATTTACAGGAAGCACTAACTGGTATCAGTACAGTAAAGCCAACACACACGTATGCCATGCCAACAGTCATATAGCCATACAGTCCCTTTGCATTCCCCCTTTTTTCTTCAGAGTTGCATGTATGCAGAGGTGCAAGTCTTTGTTAAGTACAGTAAACCTCTTTCTTGCAGTCTGGGGTCACTGAGCAGTGAGCACCTCCTGTCAGTCTAAGTGGAGGCTTTTCAACAGAGTTCCCTCCTGTCTTCTGCAGCCAGAAACATGGTATATGCAATGCAATGGTACAGGATTCCTTGGGACAGAAGTATCAAAGCAAGGGAGAAAGAAGCAGCTGAACCTTCGTGGTTCCACTGGGCCCCTGGTGGAACCACAAGACAAAGTTCGAAGCTCAAATTGATTTTGGGTTTTGAAGGATCTATTTGTTGATTAAAGATTTCAGGTCTTCACTAAAGCTTTCAGTAGTATTTCTAACATCAAAACTCTCTCAGAAAGATGGATGTATAATGGATCAATAAGAGGAATGATTTTTGCATTGCCAACCTGTTCTTTGCAGTCACGTGTCAAAGATGAAGTGGAGATATTTTTCTGTCAATCCATGGCTTTGGAGAAATTACTTAGCCTCCATTGAGCCACTTATCTTTGCTGCTATCCTATCATTAATAATTATATATAAATAGTACAGGTGCTTCTCTCATGCAGAAAGGAACCCCGATAGCATGTTAAAGGCTCAGCAGGCTTCAGTTCTGATCTTCTATCACTTTCCGTGCTGTGTAAATAAATTCTGCTCCCCATAGAGGCAAGGTTGAACACATACAGGTCACAATTCAGAAATGGTCCAAGATGCACTCTTCTGTCTCTTGGACATCACTTCAGAAGGAAGGCCCACATCCGCTGCCCACACTGAATGGTATGTGCTAAACTTCTAATTGGGCTGTAGCTGTGATGGTCTACAGATCTGACAGACACAGACTACAGGAAGAAATTATTCCCACCCCCCCCCCTCACCCCACCCCCTTTTTTTTTCTTGGAGCAACTGATACAGCTGGAAAAACAGACAAGTTTGCAGGCGAGGCTTCTCTGCAGATAGAAAAAGTTAGAAACCTTGTCTCTGTTTTTACAACCAAACCAGTGGGTCTAACAGCATCTCTGCTGACAGATTTGCTTCATGGCAGCCTGGACAGCAGGACTCCTCAGTGCTTGCTGGTGCTATTGAGCTGTGGTTGCACCAGCACCTGCTGTGGAAGCGTCCATGGGGACTGTGGTCCCCCTGGACACGGCAGGAGTGGGACAGGGCAGAGAGGTGGGAGCAGGAGGTGAGTGAGTAGAGCAGAGGAAAAAACCCTCACTTTTTGCCCCCACAAAGCCCACCTCTACAATGCAAACTCTCATAAGGCTTTAATTTCCCCACAGGCACCCTGCCTTTACCCCTAAGTTGGACAACATCCCTGCCATCTCTATCTGAGCAGCCTTCAGCCCCATTACTCTTCTTCCATCTTTCTGGCAAGCCCACTCACCACCCCAGCAGCAGTAACTCAGAAGCTCCATGGGTAACTGATCAGCAGCCATCCTTTGCCACAGATGCCAAGGATGAAAATGGAGAAACACCACAGATCTTAACTGAGCAGAAGTTCAAAGTTCTTCTTGCCAGGGAAATGCTTAATGAATCAAAGTCTTAATCAGGCTAGAGAAATTATAGCAAAATATGTCTGCACAATTGGTTCAAAAGTGTCTGAGAGGCAACACACGATCTGAACATTCCTTCTTAATGCTAAAATAAGGTATTACAGAAGGAGTCTAAGGAACTATTCAAAAAATGGGGCAAAGGTTTAAGTCACTTTTGCAGGCTTGGTCACTTCATCTTCTGAAAAGTTTGCTCATGTCCAGAAGTACTTCAGATCCTGTGTTACCAAGAATGTATTTCCACAAAATATGGCCTAAGTGCCCCCTTTTTGAGCTCCTTAATATATTTACATAGACTTGAACTTGTGCTAAATATGGAACTGGGAAATTTTTAAATGCTGAGTCAAGCTCACAATGAGGAAAATAGCAAAAGTCATAGGAGGAAGAGTCTTTTCTATAGTTCCTTTGCAGTAAGACCACTTACAGCAACGACTGGAGTTAAATGGTAAAGAGGATGCAGAACTGCTGTTTTGTGGCATGGCTGTGTAGGGGATGATGCAGCTGGTGCATGAAGAGAATCTGTTTCACCCTGGAGCTGCTTCCACATCTGCCTTTCCCAGTGCACTGCTCTGGGGTCATGATGCCTGTACAAAAGCATCAATTTCTACAGCAAGCTGGTGTTTGGGGAGTGTGGCATTTCACAAAGCGGTGCTGGTGCTCCAGCCGTACGCTCTGGGGACTGTTTTTTGTGGAGCAAAAAGTCATCCTGTGCCCAGAGTCAGGGCTTTGCCTTGCACACACCAGCTCCGTGCCCTAGCTGGTGCCTAGTTCCCTTTATTCTAGGAAGCCAAAGCAATATTGCCCTCCACTGGTCCTGAAACTACTTTAACTGCTAATGTGAGTTGGACAAAATCGTTGTCAGTACCATCAGGGGCACTTTGAAACCAAGACTCTGATTCCTGAGATGTGTTGGTGTTGTTCCATCTATGTCAGGAGCTCTTGTTTTCCAGCTCAGGCTGTAGCAGGGACAGCCATTAGGAGTGGTGGCGGCGTGACGCTGCATCAGGAGGGGTGTAGGAGCAGCTTCCCCTCCTGTGAGGAGTCTCTGGTTGGGGAGCTGGTGCTCAGCTTTTGCTCTCAGCAGATGGAAACTTCACTCAGCACGAGCTCTGGCATTGTCCAGCGTCAGCCTCCCTAGTGAACGGATTTGCTGTCATCAATCACTGACAACCCCATCAGGTAAAACCTGCAAGTCCACTCAACATTTTAGATTTCTGCAGCTTGTGATACTATGTTGAAAACCAGTGTTTTCGCATATTATGTCTGCTGGCTGAGGAGGAGGCAAGGACCCCTCCTTACAAAACCCACGGGCACACCCTGCGGGTGCCAGTGGGAACACCAAGGCACCCAATGAAGCTGGCACCACTCAAATAACCCAGCCAAACACCAGTGTCCAACAACCCTGTGCTTACAGCAAGGCAGAGGAAATACTATTTCCCACCATGCTGTGAGGACTGTCTGAAGACTGTGCAGGCAGCACTGGCCCCCGCAAGCTGCCGGTTTGTTCCCTGGGAGCTTGGTGTGAAGGTGTGTGGCACTGGTGGGTCTCACCTGCATGCCAGAGGATGGCTGTTAGATGATAGGTATTTCTGGTACGGTGAGAAGCAGTGAAATGATTCACTGTCCTGGCATTTAAGTGACCATAATCAGGCTTCTTGTGAACAACCCTCTGAGATAAATAATAGAAATTCACACCTATCTGGGTCCTCCAGCTTTCCAGCCTATGTGGGGTAGGCTGAAATTAGGTGTGTAAATCAACTTGGGCACTCTGCAATTGTCTTAAGGAACTTGGGCAGTGGCTGGCTTGGCCTCCTTAGTTCAGTCTTTTAACCTGCTGTTCCCAGCATCACCTCCATGAATAAAAATGTTCCTGGTTTGCAAGGCATGCTTCCAGGAGAATTACTCTTCTAAGGACCTACAAATCTTACTTCTGTCTGAGCACAGCTTGATACACCTAGGATAGCTGTGGGAAGGGAGTCCAAGACCGCTGTGGCTGGTTGATGTATTACAGGTTCTAATATCGGTCCAGGTATCACGTATCGTGACTCATCACACGCAAGAAAAACGTCCTTAATTTCCACCATCAGTTTCTTTCAGTGAAGTTGGAAGAGGTGCCTGGGAACAGGTTGGGTGCCAGAGGGGCTTCTTGCAGAGTTAAGGACTTCATTTTAGAATAATTTCCAATAAGGGAAGATTACAGGCTGAGGGCTTCTGCTGGATATTAAGAATTCTATCGCCCCTTCCAGAGCGACCTGCAGATCCTGCGCTGGTGTGATAAATAACCCCGCCGTTACCGGAAGACCAGGAGCAACCAATGTCCTTGCAAACTAGAAGAGGTCTGTTTTCCAGACATCCGAGGTAGTGAGAGCTACAGTTGTTGTTCTAATGCTGTTAATGGGCGACAGTATGCTAATTAGCCAGATTAACTAAGCGGGTGAGTCATGCACTAACCCTTCTTGAAAGAAAGTGCCCATTTTGAGATGCTAAATGAGAACATAAATGCAATCAGGCATAGAATTCTTGAAAGATAAGAGGAGAGCAGACCTGCTTGTTAATGGAGCCAGTGAAATTAATTCTGCTTTGGAAAGGGGTGCACTTTTTCATATACAGGGTTCCTTTTAATGGGGAAGGGTTCAAAACCTTCGGATCTATACAATGCATTTCACTCAGGTCTAAGTAGCTTTAATGACCTAACATAACACAGATATTTCTGATATTCTCTCCTATGTTTGCACCTTTGGAAAGACTTTTTTTTTTGGGTTGTTTTTTTTTTAATTAGAGTCATTCAGATGTTTCAAATGAAGACAAAACTGTAATATTCTGAAAAAACACAAAGTCCTCTCATCTATAATTGATGGGAAAGTATTAAAAATGTTTATTGTGAATGTTCAAGCTCTTACACAGAAAAACTACAGTCTCCCCACATTTGAGAAGTTGGCATTGACGCTCACAAGGACCACAGATGTGGTCCTGCTGTGGTGCTGGGTCTTGGTGCCACGGGTAAGGAAAGGAGGGCTGGGTACCATTCCATGGAGAAGATCCTGGCCATTTTGTGGTGTGTGTGATCCCTTCTTTCCTTGGTGGCCAACTATGATGTGTGTGTGTAATAGCCTACTTGAACCTTTTTTTCTCTTCATCACTCCATGGTGTAAGGACCAAGGATACACAGAAGTGGTGCCAGCAGCCCTCATACACTGCCTGAAACACTTAGGTCCTGAGACAGCCAGGCAATCTCAGTCTCTGGACCAAAATCTCTGTCAGCTTTCCAAGTGCCTGGTGTGGTGACAGGAGGAAGCACTGGTCCTGGCTCCTTCTTCAATGATTGTGCCTGTATGTGGTGTTTGCTTGTGCCAGCACCTCCAGCACTGCTTTGGGCACGCTGGGGCTTGTAGCTGTGCGCCGCTGGGGATGAAAGGCATGTGTCCAGTGTGAGCTGGGAGGGAGGTCAGGCAGTGCTTCAGGGAGGGCTGGCACTGGGCAGAGCTCTGAGGGACGGATGCCCGGGGGAGTTCTGTAGACATCAGGACCTGGTACCAAGGGGGCACTGAATTCACCATATTCTCCTCATTTACTAGAAGGACTCTTTTACCTTAGAATTTCCGACTCTTCCAGCCTGATTTTGAGGCAGGTACTTGAAAGGCAGCAGTAGCACTGCTGGAAGTGCTGGCTCTGCTGGTCAGCTCCTGCCTTTTATTACCCAAAGTCTTCCCAGTGCCACTGTGATGGCCACCAGTTCCTACTCCAAAAGTGGCTGCACCTAGGTAGTCGGTGAAGTGATCCCTATATATATTTGCAATTCTCTGAAGTGCCTTGAGGCTTGCAAAAGGCACTATATAAATCAATTAATAACAATATCAGAGGTCAGTCAGCCAATAAGAATACAATTTAGTTTAATGAGAGATAAATAAGACAGACAGAGTGAGAGGGGAAAGGAGCTACCAGGCTCCCTACTCAGTGCCAGGCTCTAAATACACCGGCTCCTGACTTTATCACAGTGATCATCAGAAACACGGAAGATAATTGTGTCATTGCCATTTCTTAGTCCAGTGTAATATCTATTACTGGTTTTGATGTCTTACTCAGCTCTGTACCAGTATCATTTTAGGAAGAGTGTACATTATTTTCATGAAAACAAATATGAGCATGAGGAAGCATTTTTCCCTTGCGTGCAATTCCTACTAAAGAATTTACATTCTTCTAATTTACTGGTTTACTGCACCACTTAGTGCACTCCTGAGATGTGCAGAATGTCCTCGCAGTTAAGAATGTGCAGATGAAATTTACCCTTTTTGCACTGAATCACTCACTCTTCCCTTGGAAGTCACCATGCTCTTTCCTCCCTCTAAATCTCCTTTAACTGCTCAAATAAAATAATAGGTTGTTCTGCATAGTTAGCAAATGGATCCAAACCGGGTGGTTGGCAGTTTATTTGGGTTTTAGGGTAGTTAGGTATTTTTGTGACCAGCCTGGTTCTGAACAGGTGATAGGAAAGATATGTTACATTTGATTCTTCCTATTATAAGGGACTGTGGATGTAAGAATGAAAACTCTCCATTGTAGCCCCAGGCAAAAAGCTGGGCTACATCACCATCATCAAATCAGTGTTATAAGTTATCAGAAGACATGGAGGACATGTGGGGGATAACCCCAGGTGGGGTAGGAAAGGGGATGGGGGGAGGCCTGCCTGGCAAAACAAGAAGGTGCTTTGTGTTTGTGCCACGCTGGTACACAAGGTGCAAAGCCTCTCCCTGTGCCTGTGTCCACATAAACCTCATGGGATGTGCTGGGTGATGCCTCAGGCCCCACTGCCCTGGTCAGGCATCCTGAACAACTGTTAGAGAGGGCAGTAGCTCCTGCCCAGCCCCTGTGAGTGTCATTTGGGGGGGGTCCAGAGGAAGCTTGCTCATGGATACGGGTCCTCAGAAATGTTCATGCTTGGTTTTGAAGATGTCTGAAGCAGAATGAAGCAGCATGGAGCACTCTCAGCCAGCAAGCCCATGGCTGCAGGGCAAGGCTGGCTGAAATTTTGGCACAGCTTAGTGTAGCATCATTACATGCAGGATGTCATCACCTGGCTGTTCCTAGAAACTTGTTGGGTTTTTTTAGCTGTGTCTGCACACACCACATGTCTCTTCATCTGCCAGTTGCCTGCATCATGCTCTAACCAGGTACTCATTCAGACCTTGAGCCCCTGTGAAAGGAGGCAGAGCAGACCTTCCTGAAGATCTTTGGTAAAAGCCAAACGGAACTGACCGCACGCACATCACTCCCTCTGAGGTTGTGTGCCCCCCCTCAAAATTCCACTTACACTTTTTGATTCCTTTCATGTGCCTCTGACTGTGCAAATCTGGGGCTTGTCTGCTTCACACTTAGGTGAATCCACTTGCAGCAACTCAGATCTGGACAAGAAAGCATTGCTTCTGTAAGGGTGGTGGGGGGTGCTGGTGGAGGGGTGGGGGGCTGCTCTTTGTTCTCTCACCCCCATTCCAAAAAAAAGCCAGCCCTGAACACTGTGACAAAGGATTAGCTCAAGCTGAGGCCAGGCTGCAATGTAAATAGCCAGACAGAGAACAGAATGGCTTCTTTTATCAAACTTAACATCCCAAAGCTCTACTGATTTCATTGTCATTATGGTGGTGATTAATTTGACCCAGAGTACTGCCACCCACTGTTAAAGCCTTCGCTGCATGCCTGTTGATAGCTCTCATGACAGAGATTACAGTCTGCCACTGCGTGGTCCATAATTAGTACTTGTCAAAATGAGATCTGCCTATGGTGGCCCACCGTCCATGAGAAACCCATTCAAAATTAAACACACTTTGGAACATAGAGGACAGTTCAGCCTCTAATTGGAACCAATGAGTGCAGAATGAAGACTTTTTCTCATCTATTAAGTGTTGTTCTGGGTCTAAGAAAATAATTTTGCCAGTCCTCTCCATAGCTATCAGTAAGTGTCCTCTGGTGTAGTACGAGGGTACCGATTCTGTTCTGCAGCTTGGTCCTAAAATATTTACAAGGTTCATTTCCTAAAACAGCATAGTTTAATTGTTTCATCTAAAACTGGGCCAGGGTCAGGGCACAGTGGCAGTCCCTGCCACATTGCTGCTGCCAGCACCGCTGCCTGGCCCAGAGCCCATACCTGGATCCTGCACAGGATATGGTTATGGTTTTCATCCTCATCTCCAGAAGCAATGCAGTTAAGGAAGAGGGCATTTCATTTTGAATAGTGCCAAAATACCTCTCTGACTAGCTCTGACCCAGGCAAGTAACCAACAGGGAGGCTTACTTATGAAGGAAAGACCTCATTGCAAAGCTTCAGTCCCTTGCTATCCTGGGCTGTGCTACTGTAAGACAGGCAGGAATCTCCTGGTCCTTGCTGCACTGATGAGTGGAGAGCTGAAGATACAGGCCAGATGGAGATCAGCTAAAAAGGGAAAGATCAAGTTGCTGGTAGTTGTAAAATCTGTAGTCAGGAAAGAGAGGCTGAGTCAAGGGCCCAGAGAAATGTGGAGACCAATAGTCCCTGGGTTTGTGAAAAAAAAAAAAAAATGTTGCTGCAAAATCTGGAGGGCTGGAGCACCTGCCCTACAGAGACAGGCTGAAGGAGCTGGGCTTGTTCAGCCTGGAGAAGAGAAGGCTGCGGGGCGACCTCATTGCAGCCTTCCAGTCCCTGAAGGGAGCATACAAACAGGAGGGGAATCAGCTTTTTAAAAGGGTAGACAATGGAAGGACAAAGGGGAATGGACTAAAGCTCTAAAGGAGGGAAGGTTTAGATTAGATATTAGGGTGAAGTTCTTTACAGAGAGAGTGGTGAGGTGCTGGAACAGGATGCCCAGAGAGGTGATGCCCCATCCCTGGAAGTGTTCAAGGCCCGGTTGGATGCGGCCCTGGGCAACCTTGTGTAGATCCAGGCCTGGAGGTTGGTGGCCCTGCCTGTGGCAGGGGGGGGTTGGAACTCTACGATCCTTGGGGTCCCTTTCAACCCAGACCATTGTATGATTCTATGAAAAAGAGTGGGAATAAACAGTTCACCTTATCCACTGAGAGCAGGAGGAGGAAAAGCAGCTTTGAAGGTTCTGTCTTTGTGAGAGTTTTAGATGATTTAGTTGTGGACTTAAAATTTTTGGAAAATATTTGTTTTAAGTTCTTCTTGGAATCATCTCTTTAAACTAATGAGACATTTAAGCTAGACATTAGGAAGCATTTTCTAATGATGACGATGAGCACATCCCGTCACACATGGCTACGAAGGTTAGGCCAGTCAGCAAATGTCTGCTGGGACTGTGCTGGGCATCTCTGACCCCGCCGTGGCGTGGGGGAGGCAGGGGATGACCTCAGCCAGCCCCAGCCAGTCCTGTTTCCTCTCACTCTGGCAAGCCTGAAGATTTACTTTCACCCTGAAGGTAATCAGTCAGTCGTGATTTTGACCTACAGTTTAATGTGCTCTCTTGCTATAGTTACAGACATCCTCCTTCTGGTTATGCTCCCTGCTGTGACTAATGGCAGCTTTGCAGTTAAGGAGGTGGTTTTTAAAGAAAAACATCCGAGTTTCAGCACCGTTCCTGGGTTTACAGATTTAGCAAAAACAAGGGCACAGCATTCCGTGGTATGGCTGAGGAATGTGACACTTTTTGGGTGTGTACATGTGTATTTGCATCACCTTTCTCAAAACCCCCAAACCCACAGGAAGGGATATTTTTTTCAGGTACTGTTTATGCAATGTCAGTCTCTCCAGTATTTCCTGTTCACAGTGAAGTATCTTCAAAGTTCATTTACTCCATCCAGACACAGTCTTTTTTATCAGCTTTTTTTTTTTAAAGTTTGAATTTTTTTACTCACATGCAAATTAAAATGGAAACGAGATTGTGAAGAATGAGGAACTGTGTAGCACACAAGACACTGAGATCATGGAATAGAATCTCAGAATCATAGAATCATAGAATTGTAGGGGTTGGAAGGGACCATGAGAAATCATTGGGTCCAACCCCCCTGCCAAAGCAGTTCCCTAGCTCCCTGCACAGGGAGGCGTCCAGACGAGTCTTGAATATCTTGGTGGCCCTGCCTGTGGCAGGGGGGGTTTGGAACTCTATGATCCTTGGGGTCCCTTTCAACCCAGACCATTGTATGATTCTATGAAAAAGAGTGGGAATAACCAGTTCACCTTATCCACTGAGAGCAGGAGGAGGAAAAGTAGCTTTGAAGGTTCTGTGTAGCACACAAGACACTGAGATACTAAGCAAGCTTTACAAATACGATCCTTCCAGGGTGATTTGCTGGAAGATGCTTAAGGGCGATATGAGGAATCATTTCTTGAAGATAAAACCACAAGGACTTTAAAGGTATTTTGCAAAATACCTCAACCATTGATAACCATTTCTTTTGAAAACATGGCAGTGCCATTCTCCAAAACAAGTACCAGGGTTTTAGGTTAAGGGATGAGCCCACTTTAAATAAATTGAATTGATTTTGTGTGCATATGCTGAAGGAAAATTTGGGGAAATGCTCCATTTGTTTAAATCTCCTTCCCTTGTTTTCGCTTGCTGAATAGGTTCCCTTTACCTGTCCACCTCTAAGCCCCATTAAATTCAAGGGTAGCAGATCACAAAAGCTAATGCTACTTGACCAGAATTTCTACTCTGTGTGGCAAGGCAATCAGCAGAAAGCAGTTCAAGTTTTGCTTCTCTTTGCTAGGTAAGACTGCAGGTGTCAGCCGGACGCTAATCGGAGTCATTGTACGGTGGCGTCAGATGCCCTGTTCTCACTCAGCATCCTGGCAGGTAACACCGTACTCGTGTTCTTCAAGAAAGAATCAATGACACAAAGGTAGTTTCCTGCTGCAGGGAGAAACCAGACAATTAGAAAATCGCTATTTGTATTCAATCTCTGTTTACACTGGTTGACCACATCTCTTGCAAGTGCACGTTTCTTTGGAGCTCCAGGAACACACAAATATATCAGCACCAGAAGTCTCCCCTCGTTTTACTTTGCAATGCAGGAACGCTTTATTAATCAACACAAGATGCATTCATTGAACTGGATTAATCCTGCATAAGTAATTTTGAAATTTCCTGCTGAAGTTATTTTTCATTTCTGGGAACAAATCATTTATTTGGATTTTCATATATCAGGATCACAGAGATTTGCCACAGTCAGATTTTAATTTTAGTTACATCTGAGCTGGCTTATATATTAGGGCACATAGTTTTGCATGAGAGCATCTTCTAAAATCTGTAATTGGTGTGGAACACTGACATGCACAGAATACATCTGACAAGGTCCAGAGAGTTAGGTTCAGTTTCGCTGATCAACATCTATGCTGCAGATTAACTGAATCTTTTATGGCATTACAAGCCCTCCAGAATTCATTAGTGTACTTTCCCTTCCCAGTAACCACTCTGACCTCCAGCATTGCCATTGCCGCTTCCCTGGTCTGGACTTGAGAGGCTGAAACACTGACTCCTCTCCTCTGCTGCACTAACAACTGAAATACGAATGTGTGTCTTAAAACTGCCCAGGAGTGTGTATGTTGGCAATTACTGGTTTGCCCTCTCGAGCACTGTTTGGGATCTCTGTATCCTTTGTCTGTACCTGGAAGGTACATTTAAACTGCAAGCTGAAATGCAGCCTGGCCCTTAAGAGCAGGAAAAGCAGAGTGCTACACCGACGTGTGCTTATCATACGATAGACGTATAATGAGGTTTGGCCTGGGTTTCTGTCAGAAATTGGCTCACAGATGCAGCTAGCAGAGTAAATCATTGTATTAAAAGCAGGCAGGCAGACAGACACATGAAGGAAAGCAATGGCAGCTTTTGGGAGGTGGGTGCACAGTACATATGAAGAAGTATATCTGAAATGCCACCTTTGCTCTCCCTGAGGGCACCCATGTATGTTGGAAGACAGCAACAACCCAGTCTTCTTGTGCTTCTGGGGCAGTGGATGTGACCACAGCTTCAGGACAGGGAAACAGCTCCATTCACTGCCCTGTTGTTTTCCAGGCCCAGCTCCACTAAAGTACCTGGGCAAGTTGGTCCTGGTGAGGACAAAGAGGAGATTAACGTTTGGCAGGAAAGAGAGCAGAGAACAGAAGAACAGTCAAGGTGTTACACTCCCAAAGATGGCTCTCATCTGTGAATCAGAACTGGAGAAGATGCTTCTCTCCAGCCCAGTGGGGACCAGGACTTGAAACACATCTGATCTTCCTCTGGTTCTCACACCAGCAGCAGCTCTCCTCCCTGGCCATGGGAGCTGGCTACAGCTCCGTGCTTGCTGCAGCGCAGACACTGCAGAGGTGCTGCTCGGCATCTCTCCTGATTTCTGTTGTGCTGAAGTCCCTGCATTGGAAGCTTGAACACAGCAACACCTAAGTACTCTGTTGATTTGATCCTTCTCAACAGTTAGACCACTGGGCAGCCTGTCCCAGGGCTCTGTCACCCTCAGAGTGAAGAAGCTTTTTCTCATGTTCAGGTGGAATTTCTCATGTTCTAGTTTGGGCCCATTGCCCCTTGTTCTGTTGCTGGGCACCACTGAAAAGACTCTGGCCACATCCTCTTGACACCCACCTTCTGATCAGATCCTTTCAGAGTCTTCTCCAGGCTAAATAGACCCAGCTCTCTCAGCTTTTCATAGAAGAGATGCTCCAGGCCACCTATCATCCTCATAACCCTCCACTGGACTCTCTCCAGTAGTTCCTTCTTGAACTGGGAAGCCCAGAACTGGACATAGGACTCCAGATGTAGCCTCACCAGGGCAAAGCAGAGGGGAGCAGAACCTCTCCAGGATACCATTGGCCTTCTTGGTCACAAGGACACCCTGATGGCTCATGGAGAGCTTGCTGTCCAACAGGACTCCTAGGTCCTTCTCTGCAGTGCTGCTTCTCTGCACGTCGACCCCTAATCTGTACTGGTGCTTGGGGTTATTCCTCCTTAGGTGCAGGACCCTACATTTGCCCTTTTAAATTTCATTAGGTCCCTTTCCACCCAGCTCTCCAGCCTGTCCAGGCCATGCTGAATGCCAGTGCAGCCTTCTGGTGTGTCGGCCACTGCTCCAGTTTTATATCAATCATCATCACGATGTCATCTCAGCCTGGCAATACCTCTTGTCCCCACTCTACTACTGCTCACCCACGCCAGCACCTCTCCTCCAAGAATGGAAGTACCCATAGTTAGAAGGGTCAACCACCACAGGAAGGACACTTTAAAGAGGCAAGAAACATCACAAGTAGCACAAAACTCCCCAACAGGAGACTGCATTCAGCCAGGCTGTGTCCTTTTCACATACCTTGCCACAGGAGAGAGGAACGGGGCAGAGCAGCGCAAGGCAGAGGCACTTCACAGGCGTATGACTGATCCCATCCCTGGGCTTCTGAGGTCTGTCCCTGCCACAGGCACACAGCTGGGGCTTTCTGGGCTGGAAGCACAGGCCAGGCACCCCTGCTCAGGGGAAAGCTCTGACTCAGTACATTTTACCTGGTCTCTGCATTTACAAGCACTGACTAACGACACTTGGAGAACAGTGAGGCTGCTACACACAGCCACAAAATAAAAGGAGTTTACACATCTACATGATAAAAAAAGTTCCAAAGGATTTAATGTAGATATTATTTGTACATACACTTTATAAGTAGGAATATGGCAGACAGTTGAGTTAGTACATAAAGTTTTATTTAAAGTTTCCCCCCCACCCCGCCCCCACGAGCAAGCTTCATTTACACAGTCTAGTACTGTACAAAATTTACATTCTTTGTGTGACTTATTCAGTTAGCACTTTCCTTGGTCATGCCTTCCTGAAAGATAGAAAGATTTACATACAGTCCTCATAAATCTTTAAATTATCTTGGTAAAAAAAAGAACCACTTCAAAGGACAACAAATACCCTTTAAAAATGGTACGTTTTAGTAGAGACAGGTGACAGTCAGTGTTTAATGGCAGACCTTATCCTGATCTTAAATGTCATTCAAGGTTTCCTCATTTAATTATCTTAACAGTTTCCTTTTTATATATATTTATATTTATATACTTTCAACAGGAAAGGAAATAAAGAAAAAGTCATGATTGCACCAAATATATTTTACAAGGGATCCCTTGGATCTGAACAATATAAATAAATACAAAACCAACTAAGATTGCACTATATATAGTAGGAATGGATTGAGATTTCAGGATATACACTCCACCTTTATGAGTTCCTTAGTGATGCTCACTGGAAAACTCCCCAACGGCACACTCAAATATTAGCATCTTCAGGTAATTATTTTGTTTAAACAATTGTTTTTGTTTTTCCCAGGCGTGCAGCTACCTCATCAGTTGGGTTATTGCATTTGTATGGTATCAGTCTTCACTGCATTACTCTGGTTTTACAACTGTGTAATTCTGCTGCAAGCAAGGGAGTTGCACTGCAATAAAACTGGACCGATGCCAGAGAGAAACAGTCCCATGGTATTTGCTCTCCATTATTTATATTGCTCTCAAGCTTCAATATACAGTGTAATTTCTGTGTACATTCGCCCTCTTTCTATTTTTGCAAAGCAAATAATGAATTCTTCCTCCTGCCTATTTGCCTCTGCAGCAGACACCAACCTCCAGCAGTTCCCTGCTCCTCGCTCAATGCACCAGGCATTAAGGCCGATTGTGAATGGTATGTGCAGGCATGGAAATGCAGGATAAGTCTCCTTTTTATCTGGAGCAGACAC
This sequence comes from Laterallus jamaicensis coturniculus, assembly GCA_022605575.1. Classification (NCBI taxonomy): domain Eukaryota; kingdom Metazoa; phylum Chordata; class Aves; order Gruiformes; family Rallidae; genus Laterallus; species Laterallus jamaicensis. Next base: position 45,792,205 of record JAKCOX010000002.1, read on the forward strand.
TTACAACTAGGCAAATTAAAGGCCAGATTCTTAGCTGACATAAACCAAAGTACACCCTGTGGCTTCAACGGAGCAATGTCAGTTTATACCAGCAAAGAAGATGGTCCTGAGGGTAATGAATGCAGCCCCGGTAAACCGCAATGGAAGAGTATTGCATATACTTTGCTGAGGTTTGGATGATCGTGTTAACTGCACAGTGGTGAAGGATCAGACTCAGATTTTGTCACTGCTTTTGCAAAGGCAGGTCAGAAAGAGGTAAGCCTAAAACATGGACAGCCTGATTTGTGCAAGCAGCTATGAGTTCATATGAAGTGAGACCTAAATGCTACTAGTCCCCTGTGGCAGCCTCCTGAAGTCGCTTTGCAGTGTGTGAATAACTGCACAGGCTGCAAGGCAGTGGAAAGCCTGGCCTCACACTACTTTGGATCAATAGTAAGTATCAGAGCACATTTTGTGATCAACCGCAGGGGAATATTTTAACTTCTTACCAGCGTCTCTCCAGAATTGTGCATAATCATTTAACAGTCCAAAAAAAGACATTTATAGTTCAATGCAGGCTTCTTGACTTCAGAAGCAACTAGCATGGATACTCCTATCTAACACGTTAGTGAAAAGTAAGTAAGGGTTCTGGTGCTTCGTTAAGTGGTCACAGAAATAATTTATCAACAGAGCATTTAAGGCATAGGACCCAATATCTTTTATACTAATGTAACAAACAGTCACTCCACGTGATTTCAGCAAAATGACTCTGACTTTACACAAGTGTGATTAGAAGAATTTGATCCTAATCCCTAAGCTGGTATGGCAGGAAGTGCTCTGTAAAGCATGGCTTTCATTGTAGTCTGCTTTCCGCTGCGCTTACACACGGGGACTTTGAAGGCAGAGTGTATTTGTTGCCAAGCTGTGCAAAAACTGAGTGATATTTCTTTACCTTTCATAATCTTCTGACGCTGCGTTGCTTGCAGAGCATGTGAAGTAGCTGTAGGTTAGGATTACAGAGGAGGAGACAATTCTGCAATGCAGTGTGAGCTTTTCACTATCTGAATTCCGAAGCATTCATGAAAACAACATCCTCATGACTTCAACACAGATCACATGCAGGTAGATACAATGCACAATACTGATCTTGTCTCTTCAGGCTGTATTTGAACAATTAGCCTTCATTTTTTTTTTTTTTAAGTTAAATTTGATGTGGGGAATATCTCTGCAGCAGGAAAAGGTTAAAATCAGTCTGAAATGGCAGTCTGTCAGCATGTAATGTTCGGTGTGTTCTAGCTGCTTGCTTCGTAAGACACCGGCACCTATCTGAGATGGGACAACACTTGGGTTTTTGTTTTCTTTTACTTTGCTCCTAAAGCATAAATATGGAATAAGGGGTCAATTATGGTAGCTTTGCTTTAACAGGAATCCTGTCCTAAGAAAATATTTACGTCACCCGTCATTATTTTCCCAAATGCAATCAGTGTTCGTGTCAGTGCTCCTGGCCTGTCACTTGTTGTACGGTACGCAGGCTGGCAGTATGACAGTGGAACAGGCAGGGCCTGCGAGTGGCTCAGCAACATCTCCTTCTAGTTCTGTCCAAGTTCCTTTCTCAGGACTATAGCAAATAGTAGAAGATTTGTAAGCTCCCTGTAACAGAACAGAAAGATCATAGTAAACATGGCCTGAGTTAAACCCAAGTCATGCATCAGATTTAAACATCAAAAGCCCCTTCTTTTTGGAGTTATGGTTTAGGGCCCTAATTTAGGAGCCCTTCAAGACTCTTGGTTTTCATACAGGCTGAGTGCCCAGCCCATGAAAACCAGACTCCTTTACAAGCACCTTATAAACTGAACTCACGTTTGCCAAATAACACCTGATTTTTGTATTACACCATATCAGTGGTAACAATCTGGTAGCAACTCATTTAAATAGAAAAGCATAAAGGAGAACAAATACTGCATGTTCTGGGCAAGGTGAAAACCAAACCAAAACTTGTCCCTGCAGCTACTGCATCGCTCTTGACTGCCCACAAGAGCTGAGAAGGAATGGAAGGGTCACTGCAGAAAGCAGGTACACACCATACTCCAGCTGTAGCCTCCTACAAGGTAAATACTGTCATCAAGGACTGCGCAGCCAGGGCCACTGCGACCCTCCAGAATAGGAGTCTGAAGGATATTCCACTGGTCGCCTTTTGGGTCGTAGCATTCCACAAGCATGACATCAAGATGGGAGAAACCTGGGTAAAGGCATTGAGAAAGGAGAACGTGCCTTAAGACATACTGTTTTATTATTTTACTGTTATATTTAATAAAGTTATATTATTATAACATCATTTTCTACTAGAAAATACTGCCATATGCATTTAAGCCATCTGCTGTAATGTTAATGTTGCATTATTTCAGTCCAAATGAAACTGCTGAAACACCACCACATATAAAACCTGAACAGATCAGAAAGCTACACTCAGTAATAACCCATCATGAGGAAAGCAGATTCCAGGAATATTCCTCCTCATCCATTAGTGCTAATGCAAGTTTGAACATGTGTGAAAAGACTGTCCTGGCAGTGTTCCTCTGAGGTCACCAGAGCTCATCTATTCAAAAGTCAACAGATTAAGCCTCCTCAGAAATCAATGCCTAACAAGTCAAGGTAGACCTCAGATATCTGACACCACTTGGTTCCAGAGCAGCAAGGTGCTTAGCATGTCAGGTGTGATGTTCAGGACCAGTTTCAATTTTTGAGCTGACTTAAGGTGTACCCCTAAGCAAAGCCTTTACGGTGACAGAAAATGTAACCAAAAAAAATCCAACGGTGGCTGCATCCTTCCTTGAGAGACAGAAAAAGGCTTCATGCAACTACTGCTCTCTAATCTCCCAAGGGCAGATAGATCAGGATTCTCAAGCTGTGATGTTTAGTATTAATTAAGTGAGCTGAACATGGACACAGAACCCAGGAGTCTTGGTTCCTGCTCCAGTATTGAGATATTTTCCCATCTCAAGCTACCTTTTTTATGAGAACACCACAGTAAAATTATGGCTTTCTTAACATGCTGGGATGCTTCACGTGACACTACCATCTCCTCCAGCTAGTTATGATAGAAAGAAGCTAGTTTCCTGGCATTTGGTGATATTGATACTTCATAATGATGCTACTCGTACGAGTTTTATATCAGGAACTAATAGCTGTGATGAAGTAATTTTTTGTTGCTGTAAACTTTTTAAGAGGCCATAGAAAGGCCACCAAATTGCACCTGCACTCTGTCAGAACCCCCCTAATAAACTGCAGTGTGCCCACAGTGCAGTAAATGCGCTGCTAACACTAGAGTACAGATTCAGCTTCACAAAGGAGGGCTTTGCCATGGAGCCTTGCTTTTCCCACCCAGCTGGAGAATTTGTAGCGTTTAAACTGAGCTTCAGTCCCCTCTCTCCCCGCTTTTCTTGCAGCTCCTCCTTTTGTTTCACTCTACAGAAGAAACCAGTTTTCCAAACAGCCCTTCCAGAACCCTGGGTGTGAAATACCTCTCACAACAAGAGTTTCATAGGTAACAAGGGCACCTGGGGAAACAGTTGCAGAAGCAAAAATGGAACATTTATAAGAAGTTCATTATTTCCCAGCTGATGGTAGGTGAAACTGAGTGAAGAAAGAAGGTGGCAGGGTAGAAACAATTCAAGCCTACGCAAACCAAAGCATCTTGTTTGGCTGTAGGAGGGCTGTGATATCAACTTTCACTTTAGTAGAAGAAAAAGCCAACACTGTGGACCTCTAAAGCCTCTACAAGATTTGCTGGACGCTCTAAGTGTCCATGAACACCCACAGCAGCTGTGAGTGGGAAGTGGAGGCACATCAGCCCAAGCACCTGGCTGCAGGGGTTTACACACCAGTACTATTTACCAGGGAAAATTTACATTTGAGAATTTGTGCCCTACACCCTGCACAGGCATTCAGGTCTTCAAAATGAGCATGTGCTTTCAGAGCCACAGAGGGACTTGAGTGCTGGAGTCATCCAGACACCCAGCCTGGTGTTACTGGCACTTCACATCACTTTCCTTTGCACTGTAATTTTCTCATTTTCTCTTTTGTTGTTGTGAGGCTTTTTATCTTTTTTTTTTTTTTTTAATTTAAAAAAAAAAGGCAAGAAAGGAGAAAGGAAAAAAAAAAGTAATATAAACTGTCAAATATTGTCAGGGGAGAAAGGAGCAGGAGCTGTGCTTTTTGTCTAAGTGGCTGGATTAAGCAGAATCTCTTTAGCAGTAATAGCAACAGCATGTAGGTATTAAGACAAAAGGACCAGATGCCTAAGCAATAGTTATTTTAATATGAGACCTTTTCAAAGGATGAAAACAAGAGATGTCTAAAAAGAATGGTAATTAACAACCTACATTTAATACTAAAAGGGGATCTAAAGAGCCTAGTCTTAATATTTAAAGGCTGGAGGTTTGGGTTTGCTTTTTTTTTTTTCTTCATTAAATCAAGAGCTTGTTTTTGTGTGTGGTTCTGAATAAAGCTCTCTCTAACTGCACATTTTGGAAAATGATTTACAGAGGAAAATATTGCTGGTACTTTCGGGTCAAAGAATAATCTGTTTGTTTCATTGAATTCTTGGTAATGACAAATTGTCCATGCCTTTGAGTAATGGAAGCTCCCATTTTTATTATCTAAAGCATTCATTACTCATATATTTAATGTACTGTTATAATTTTAAAATAATTTGCATAAAATGTTTTTAAAATTGCTGGCTCAAGTGTCCTGTTAAATTGTGTTGCCTGGTTTTTTAATGTATTTAACAATGACTGTCGAACAAAAAGATTCTTTATCAGGAGATAGGGGACACTGAAATGCCTTTTTGCTATTAAAAGTGTGACCTTTCAAATGGTTTCCTCCAATTGCATACAGTCGGTCATTCATTACAGCCAGAGTGTGGATTGCTCGCTTTGTGTTCATGTCCTGTTTTCGGGCCCACACGTCCATCACGGGGTCATAGCAGTACAGCCAGGGGACATATTCTCCATTGTGAACACCTCCTGCAAAGTAAATAGACTTCTGTTAACTAATGTAAAGAAGACGTTGCACTGCAGCAGGAATTTAGCTCTATGCTTTTGGGTTCTGAGGTTTTTTGGGGGGTTATTTTTTGGTGGTGGGGGTTTTGGGTTCTGGGGTAGGGGTGTCTTTTTTTGTCACAGAGCAGGAATTATAGCAGACACTGGCCTGAAATATATATCTTGCCATTGTGAACAGCTCCTGCATGGGCTGCCAAGGGCTGTGGTAACGAAGACACGTAACGCCACTCGTTTGTCTCCAGATTGTAGCACTCCACGCTGGACAAGTAGCCAGTTTCGTTTCTTCCACCGATGACGTACAAGTTCTTGTCAAGGCGACAGGCGTAGAAACTGGCTCTCCTGGAGGACAGGGCAAAACAAAACAAAACAAGCCAACAGCAAACCAATTAGCCGTGTCAAACATGGTTGGTTTTTTTTTTTCCCCTCTCCAGCTGACTCCCTGAGATAGCTGCTCTTTCAAATGCTACTTCAGGGAGAAGCGTCCAGGAGCTGCACATGCTTACAGCTACCCTAGAGACGGTGGCTGCTTTGCTAATCAAATACATGCTCCGTATCAAATACTTCATTTTTGGTGTCAAAACAATTAAGCACACGTAAATTTGGCATAAAATAGCCCTTTTCAAAGCTGTTTGTTGCTTTTTTCCCCACTCGTGAAAGATAAAAAGGTGCTCATTAATGTTTGGGGCATTACCTTGTAAGGGATGTAACAACTCAGTAAGACAAAGTGAAAAATGAGGTAGATAATATAACAATAATAAATTATCTTGACATTCACTTTCTTTATGGTCCTTCAAGGGTCATTGTTCCCAATTTACTAAGAGAACCACATCATCAAAATTTGTCTTCAATTATCATTTTTTTTCCCTCTTTCTGCAGTACTGCAAATAGAACAACTTTTCCTACGCTTGGCACAGTGTTACATTTCCTTCCACAAAAGAGGTCTGGCTCCATCCAACTAACTCTGAGAGAAGTTTCAGCCACCTGTCCACTTTCATATGCATCTCAGGTAGGCAGGAAAATAATTAATTTTTCTGATCAGGACTGCTAGGCATGTATTAATTTGTCTTCCTAGTGCCTCCAAAATTAACGGTGAAGTGTTGCTGATGTAAAAATAGAGCAGCAGAAAATTTTGAGAGACCCTGTTGGCATAATCCACTTTCAGGGAAAGGTCCCTGGATTATTCAGCAGAAGGAGAGTTTACCAGGGTGGAGGCTTTGAATTTTAAGATGCAATGAAATGAGAAAGAAAATTGCAAAAACACACAACTAGGCTAAGACAAAAACCTGTACAAAACATGGAATGACACGAATTGTCAGTCCCAAGCCTCAGATTTTCTCCTGGGTGAAACCGGAGTAGTGTGCGAGCCCGGAGGCAAGCAGGCAGGTCAGGCATGGAAAGGCCTAGCTCTGGCAGCCCAGCCCTCCTCCACAGCTGACACAGTGCGCTCCAGTTCCTGCCCAGGCACCCAAATTTGAATCCAGGAGCAGCTGTATAATGCACTTCTGAATCGCACGGTAAACACTGGGGCCTTGATGGCCACCTGCACCGTTACGGGATCGACCCTGCAGACCACTGCAAGGCATTCAGGGTGAGCAGTGGTCCACGTACAGAGCACAACACCCCAATTTTAACAGCTCTGATGCGACCCAACTACTGCCCAGGCTTCCCTACAGTCATCCCATGCTAGCAAAGCCTGGTGTGCCATGTCACTAACCAGACATCTAGCTGGCACGCATGCAGGAACATTTCCTTCAGTGAAGGCACAAATAAGGTCTCTCTCCTTTACCCAGCTGCCTATTTTCAGAAAATTTCCAATGTGCTTTAACATTTTGGAGAAATTTCCCTGTTTGTTAAATGTGAGTGAGACTGGCAAGTTGGAGGAGAGGTCAGGCAGACATGAAGGTACAGTCCTGGAAAAAGCAAGGCTGGATGGGTGTTCAGGGGGAAGACCTGATGCAACGCTGTCTGTTTCTGGCCTTAATTTTTGGATTTGTTGCACACCTGAAGGGGCTCCTCATCCTGGCTGATGAGGACCTGCATCACCGAGCACCTCTAGCCTACCTCTTTGCTTTCACCTTGCCTGAGCAGGAGCACTGGCACAGGGCTACCAAAAGAAAAGATGCAAAGAGGAGGACAGGAATGCTGCTAAGTGCCTCCAGCTCAGCTGACGAATTAAATAAGACCACTTAATTTATCTGTCAATGGGCAGAGAGAAGCTGATGGCATATATTGCTCTGCATGGTCGGGCAGCAAATTGTGCATCTATGTTTTTAGCCTGATTTTCTATGGAAACAAAGCTTATTTGATTACACTGTACGTGTCCCCATGACTGCTTGAGTGTTGTCACCACAACAAAAACACACTGGATGATTTCACTCTAATGTGACAGAGGGTATAGGTGTTTGAGGCGATCGTGGGCACATGTTCTCCAAACCCCCTGTGTCCTGCAGCCACAAGGCACAAACCCAGAGGGTGCCTGTTGTCAAGACCTGGGGTGCTCACGCCTCTGCTCGTCTATCCTTGCACAGGTCCTCCAACAAGCCCATCACCGAACTGCACTGATCGTGGGGTCATTTTTAGTTCAGGTTTAGTAAACAGAGGTAGGTACAACTGCCAGGCATTACTATTTTAACCAGGATTTCACCCACGTTATTCTGTACATGTACTCCTGGTTTCATCCACACAGTGTCACTGTAAGGAGCAAAAATGAAAGTGTCAGCACGCTTCACTCTTCTGCTTGGATATGACTATTCTCTCAGTATTTCTTGTCACAAATATTTTAAGCTTTTTGGTTTTTTACTTTTCAATGGTAAGGTGTGTGAGGGTCATGCTATTAAGTGATGGCTTTTTAAAGTGCTGTAAAATATGATTTGGATTAACATAGCCATTACTACACAAGAGCTTTCCCCACAAAACTGGGAAGTCACTATCCATTCTTATCAGGTAACTGGAATGCACTTCAGGATCTGAAGATGGACAAGAAGACAATCATTTTGTGGTTTTCATCAGGACTTGCAAGTACTGAATGTTCACTGGTCTCTGAAATGCTTTTCCTTCACATCCCTTCACTCAATAATCAACCCAACTAATTTATTGTAATTACACACACATAGATGGGCAGAATTTCTTCCTGATTTCCACAGATGATGAATTTATGCCCTGAAACAAGACATACTACCAGTCTGAGTTTTAAAACTATGCTGTTACTGATCATCGCACTATCTGGACCTCATTCCAGAGTCACTTTCAGTGTGTTTTGCTTTTTATAAATGAAAGTGTCCTGGTTTTGGCTAGGATGGAGTTAATTTTCTTTCTAGCAGCTGGTGTAGTGCTGTGTTTGGGAGTCAGGATGAGAGCAGTGCTGATAAGGCACTAATGTTTTAGTTGTTGCCAAGCAGTCAAGGACTTTTCAGTTGTTCATGCTACCCTGCAAACGAGGAGGGTAGAGTGCACCCAGAAAGGTGATCCAAACTGGCTAAAGAGGGTATTCCATGCCAATTACACCAGTTTTGTATATTTTGCTATGAAGTCCTATTATGGTTATCTCTATCTCTCTGTGCTGTCCCAGTAAACTATCCTTACCCCAGTTCGCAAGGTTTGTGATTTTTTTACTTTCTCTTCCCTCCCCCTATTAAAGACAGTGACTATGTGGTGCTCAGCGCCTGGCTGGAGCAAAACCACCAGAGAAAGTCATCTCAAGAAGGTTAAACATTGCTATTATTGAAGTCAAATACTAAAGTAAATGGTGAAATTGTTTTATTTCTTTCTCTGTGGCTTCTTTTCTCACTTCACTTGGCCTCAATGAGGACACTGACTTGCTCACTTCCACTTGTGCTTCTTCAGGCCCTGGTACAATGTCGTGGTTTTTGTTTGTCTTTAAACAAAAAAACCCAAACCCTTAAAAAGTCAGAATGTAAGAAAAAAAGAAAATGGTTTAGATGTTATTATGTTCCATACACTTTGTCCAGCTTTGGGTTGAGCTAGCAAGATGCAACAGTACTGACTGAGGTGTGCAGCTGAGGCTCATGCCACAAGTTCAGATACGACTGCTACAAAGACTTCTCAATCAGGAGGCAGGTTAATTTAACTGAGCTGCTCTCCAAAAAGCATCCCGTTGTTATTGCATCATCAGGCAGCTGTGCATTTCAAAAGCTGATGAGTCATTCGTTGCTAAACAATGCAAGCCTGAAATACAGTACATGCTTTTCCAAAGCATGTATTTTTGAGATCTTCATCAAATAAAAAGAAAACAAACTTGGCTTTAAAGAAAATACACCAACAACTCTGAATCCGTAATGGGATTAGACTTTTCTTTATAGCTCATGCAGTAAAATCAATCAGATATGGATTTTAGCATATCAGATAAAAGTTTACTCATCAGATATTTCATAGAGATTTTCAACTTGAGAATATACTGCCTGTGAATGAGACCCACATTTACCTGGCAGTCATTTCAAGGCAGCCATTATAGTCTATCCAGCCAATTATTCTCAGAATAAAATTCCTAAGTAGGTTTTGACTTGATGGACCATAATGACTCAGAAAACCCATTAAACAGTCTGTCCTGTCAATGGTGCCTGCATTATGCCAGCAGAGACGGGGCGTGACCCTGTACTCCTAGGGGGAAAAAAGGGAACTTTAAAGGGAACTTTATGTGACTTAAAGGAGCTGGGAAAGCAGACTGCATAAAAGCTTTCTCTTGTTTTTATGATCTTCTAAAAAGTGGACCAGACCCCTCCTCTAAAGGCTGCAGCAACTCTGAGGAAGCCATTAGAGATGAGCAAATAAACTGTTAAAAACATTTTAGAAAGTAATTTGAGAATCCCAGTTTTCCAACAACAGCCCAAATGCTCAGGAGTCTTTATAGAAAAAAAGACCTATGAGTCATCTATCCTGAAGAGAGGAGGTGACAGTTAACGATGTCACAGGAACTACGTATGAGTGGACCATTATATTTAAACACCACTGGAAAACGCTGAGATGCTAATACATTACATTTTGGTTTTGGGCAGCTGCTAAGCAATCACAAAGTGCTTCTAATTCTTGGCCAAAGGCAGCAGCTCCCACCAGAGCACAAGACAAAGTCATATTCAGTGCCTGCGACTATAAGCGGATTTTCTAGGGAGACACAGCTAGCTACTGCAGAGGTGGTAAAACTCCTACTGCCTCCTCTCCCCAACCCTCAACTACCTACTTCTGCCTTCTGAGGCTACTCTAATATGCCTTATCTGACAACCTTCTTGAGGCAGAAGTTGTGTATTTCGATGCATCTCATAATACACACCATGAATGACAAGGTTGTGCTGAGTTTAACGTACCTACGGCTAACAGACACCTGAACACTGCCGGGAGCCGGCAGAAAAAGAGCTGTAATAGTGACAACACATGGAATAAGGAAGTGTCTCAGAAAGGTGGTGCGAGATCTCTTGGATCTCTTGGATCTGTGAGAAGATGGGTATTGAACTGAAGGATGGACATTGAATGCTCTTTCCTAAACCAATTATTATAACAATAGCTCTTTCCCTTGGAGATTCTTCTTAGGAAACACACACCATTCCATTCAGTCTTGGGGGACTTTTTACCTGCCAAGGTAGCATTTGGGATCTAGAGTTAAGTTTACATCATCTTTACCAGTCACTGCTTCAGTCTACCTGCACTTCTGCTCTTTGATACACAGTTAAAATTAAATTATATGCTACTCTAATCTGCATTATCTGACAGCAACTTCACTCGAAGACCACCTAGGATTAAGAGTCCTCTGGCAAGGTGAGACATGCTGAGCAAGGAGAGCTCTTCATGGCTGGCAGGGTGAAACAAGATGGGCTCAACATGCAAAGGTTTCAGTTCCCTGTAAGATACCTGACGATGCTGATCATTTACTGCAGGACTTATCACGATTCTTCTCTCAGCCAGGGAACACGACAGGACACTATGAAGACTTCAGAAAAACCCTTCAGACCGTAGTCAGGAGACCAGTAATGGCACAAAGTCCCCCATTACATTGCACGAGTTAGCACTGCAGGATTTGGCATCAAGAGTTTTGAGTTTGTAAAGTTTCAAAAAATTAGGAGACAATGGGATGCAAATGCCTGCAGCAGTTTTATCCCAGCATTTTCAGTACTCCTTATAGGCCTCCATACTCCCACAAACCTCAGCTGTTCCCAGGGTGATAAAACATACATTGGACAACACGTAGTAGTAGTAGTAGGTTTTTACCTCTCTTGCATGGGTGGAAGTTGTATCCAGCTGTTAAACCTGGGATCGTACCGGCTAACGAAGTTTGTACTGTGTTTCCCTGTAAAGATAGATTGTTTTGACACTCAGCTGTTTGTTTCATGTATTTAACATCATGATTGTAATATGTATTACATACACTTCACAAGTTGACAGCTTTTATGAAGGGTTCCCCCTTTTACAACAATGTATGATTACACTATGTGTACAGTAATAATTCAACAAATGGGGCACTGCAAGGTTTGAATTAGCAATTGTTAGCAGTAAAAGCAGATAAGAGATTATTCTTGCTCTCTGTAATAAGATCTTGAAAATTGGTATTTAAATTTACTTATAGATGCCGTGGTACTTTCACAGCCACAATAAATCACAACACTAAACAAAATTACTGCCCAAAAGAGGGCATCCCCACAGTCTTTTTATGACTAGAGTATTTTGTATCAGGTAAAAAAAAAAGGGAGAACATGTGCTTTTCTTTCTCCTCACATCATCTCTATGTGGAACACGGTAAAAAAACCCTTGTGCAAATAACCAGGAGCTGCTTAAGCCATCAGCATGGGGTATGCAGTGTTTGCACTAGATGGTTTATTATACCCCGTGTACTTTCAGTGTTAAGTTAAAAGGAATTACACATGTGCATCGAAGGGGGAATACACTCTTGGAGTTTTATTCCAAATGTGTTAGATAAAATATGAAACATGAGCAACACAGACCAGCTAACTAGCTTATCCCTGCTGTCAAGCCCCAGAACTGTATTCATGGCATTACGATATTAAGATTTCACCTTATTTTGCATGCAGATTGACATCAAAGCAAGAAAACTGAAGCAAGAGAGTGCATGGCAATTTCCTGTAACACCTGAGACTTCAACAGATGAGGATCTCAGAAACAGAAACCTTTGTTTATGTATGTGTGACTAAAAAATTGAATTAGTGGCTTCACAGGCCAGCAGAAGAACCCAACTGCGCATGCCACAGTTCTGTAAATGGTCATTGGGTATTCTACAAGGTGAATATTTCTGCATCAGAAAAGCTTCTGTAGGACTGGCTTGCTTTGCTTGTTCATTCCACACTGACTTCAGCATGTGTAAATAGACCATCAAGATTGTAGAGTGTTATGGCACAGCTAGAATTCCTCGTAACTTAAGATCATGTTCTACAGTGGAACAGAGAAAGAACCCAAGTTGACCACTCCATCTGGAAAAGCAAACTCAGTCCCTCACTATGTGTAAGCCTGTTCTACATCAGAAGGGTAAAGCAGAAGACTGATGGGTAATGCAGCATTTCCCTTCAAATCCACTGTGGTGGTACTCAGTGACCAAAGCCCTTTATGCTGAACACCACTCCAACACATCTCAAGGCATCAGGTGAGATCTACATACACTAAGGGCAACTGGTCACTTTGCGGCTGGGTTTAGTGCAGTGAGGCTTTGTTCTTGGTCCCTATCTGAATTCCATTAGCCTATATAGTTTAGAAAAAGAGGCATGGAGATACCCTGGTTCAATAAACAGTAAAACAGAAACAGCAAGCATCTGATTCACTCTCAGTCTCACTATTTTGGATAATTATTAGCTTCTATTTCTATTTCAAAAAGCAGGTTTTTAAAACAATGTAAGCATTGACAGTAAGTTTGGACTTCTAGCAGGAGGTTCTAATGCTGCCGTATTCACTCAATTTTTCAGGGTTACTGGGGAATCCAGTGGTCACTGGTTATACAGCAGCTTTTTTGTTGCTGTCATACAAACCCAAGATTTGTGGAGTTTGGCCTCCTAATATGTGATACACATATTCACTACCAATACCACATATGTAGAAAATCATCTAGCGTGGGGTAGGATGAAGGGAGAAAGGGAAGGATGAGCCTGGAGTGGGGATACAGCATACATATCTGGTCACTTGACTGGAAGGGAGATGAAATCAGACTAGAACAGGCACAGAGAAGAGCTACTGCGGTCACAGGACAAGTTTACCTTATGGCAGGAGATAAAGCACTTGGCTTGCTTCACCTAGGAAAACAAAAGCTGAAAGGGGATAGGAGCACTGTCTGTAATACATCAGAGGACCAAACCTCCAGAGGGGAAAATCTATTAAGCTAAAGGCCAACTCTGGCATGAGAACAAGGTGATTTAGACAGTCAAAGAATACATTTTACTGGAAATTAGAATAAGGCTCCTAGTCATTGAGAGTAATTGGAGTCTGTAACAGCTTTCCAACAGGAGTAGCAGGGACTAAAAATCCAACTGCTTTTTGAATAGAGCCTAGGAAATTTACAAAATGGGACTATATGATGCCTGTGATGGCAGGAAAAAGACTTGAGAAGCCACTTCAGCTGCCTGGTGCAACTGGTGCGACTCCCAGTTTAATTCTGGACTTCAGTTTGACAAAGAACTTTTTTGCCTTACTTATCAGTCAGGAGGTTACACGTAGAAGAGCACCTGCCATAGAGACTGAGAACTGATCAGAAATCAGGATTAGCAAATCAGGACAGTGGGGCAAAAGGAGGCAGATGCTGCTCTCCGCTCTCTACAGGGAGGTTTCTGGAGCCATGCCAAAAGCTGAAGGGCTCTGAAGTTGGCCTTAAATCCACACCTGTGTTCTGCAACTTGCTCTTGTCAGGATTTACTTGTGCAGGAATCCTTTGTGACTGGAAAGGCAACAGCCATGGGAGGATGCAAGAAAGTGAGAAAAAACGTCTCCCATGCTGTCTGGGTTGTCAGGAAGTGAAAGAGCAGCATGGAGGCAGCATGGGAGACCCGTGGGGTCCACTCACTCAGCTTCTCAACCATCTGCTGGTCTGATGGCTAAAGACATATATGGTGCTCCTCTCCTTCCATTTCCCCCATCTCAAGGAAAATTCTGTCTCCTGGAAAAACACCTGGCACAGTCCCATTCAAATTAAAAGCCTTGTAATGCAAGACAGTTCCAGTGAGGTCCATCTGAAGACCCTCCTGTGCTACAAGGATATCAGGCAATACATAAAATCAAGCAGGTAGGTGTAAGCAGTTCCCATGTAGCTGTGCATGTAGGGCAAATCAGTTCCAATAAAGAACTAGCCCAACAGCAGCACAGGATGTAGTTCATGATTTCAGGGACACTTTTTGTGAACAGTAAGATCTGTTTCTCTCGGGGTTAAGTTTGTGAAGAGGTCAGTATCACCAATGCTCCTATCTCTTTTACTCCTATCTTCCCTACAGAAAAATCACAGCTCTGGTGTTCGCAGAACAAGGAAGCTGTTAAACATCTTCAGCAGCATCTTCTGCTCAGGCGTTGAGCGAGGCGACCTTAGACCTCATGATCTCATGAACGGTTGTGCTCCACTCCTACCTCAGGTGCAAGAGATGCAACCCTTCTAACATCTCTCCATCAACTTTGCAACTCAGTTTCCACATCTTTAAATTGTGGGTAATTACACTTCTTTTCTTTTATCCTTTATGTGACATGGCCATTTAATTATAAACTGTCTGGAACAAGGTCTGCCTCTTATTATCCATATGCCTACCACCAAGCACAACAGGGGCCCTCAGTTGTTGGATGTGACTGATGCTCCTCATAATAATTGCCATTAATGATACCACACGAGCTCCTGGTTAATACAGAGGAGATTGAGCAACAGAACTTCTCCTAAGACATTTAGTGGTATTTTTAACTACACCGGAAATATGCTTATAGGGTGGACTGGATTGTTTGTCTCAGGTTTTAGGAAGTGAACAGATGTAACAATTTTCTATAATTTGGTTTAGTGCAGATGCTGAAATGGGGCATTCACAATAAAATATATGCAGTATATGTAATTTCAGCTGGATCCTCTGGTGTTTTAAAGTAAAAATGTGTACCTGCAAGCTGTTTTATGGTTTCTCAGTCATAATTATCTCTGTTACACAGGCTGCTACAACTACAACTCTTTCTTCATGTGCAAGCTTTTTAACAATGTCTTGACAATTTTGTGAATTTTGCAAGGCATGGTATTCTCCTTTTGCTTTGCTCAGAAGCCTGTTAAATTGTTTAATTTCTCTTTGCGGTAAATTTATGAAGTAATCAAATCAAAGAAGGTAGCAGCAGATAATCTATACGAGGAGCTCTTGCACAAGACTGAAAAAAGGACCAGTTTAAGGATCTCAGAGTCTAGATAATTAACACATTAACAACTTTAGCTGCGAGTATCTTGGTTTGACAATAGGAAAGAAGCATTCATCTACTGCAATTGCATTATTATATTATGACTGGAAGGAGACTGGAAATGAAGGTTAAAATTCTTAACAGCTGCTGCCTGGTGCATGCACTTGAAAGAGTCTGTTCTGCTGCCTGTGGCATTTCTCAAGGGATGTGGGAGCTGATGAATGACAGAGATGCTAATGTTAAAGTACCAGATATTTATTCCTTCAATATCAAAAAGTAGCCTTTACGAGGTTCAACAATTAGATCCTCAACCCCCCTCACTAACAGCTACATCAGGTGACCCGACAGACAGATAGACACGGGAAGGCAAAGGCTGCCTGTGTCTTTTAATGTTCTGTACGTACCATTAGGATTCCACTGGTCTTCTCCTCCCAGCACGAACAAGAAGTTTTCCACTTCCACAACACAGTGATGGGCGCTGTTATATGGCATAACTGCAAGTAAAGCAAAAATTTGTTGTCAGCTCAGGGCACCGATTCCATCATGTATTTTCAAAGGCACAAAACACAACACTGGGATTAAATCTGTATGAAATAATAGGGGAATGCATCATCCTCTGAATTATCAGCAGACAAAGCCACTCATTAGTAATCTTATGTTATTCAATCTTGCAAATAATCACGGAAAAAAAGCTGTAATTCTGGCCCCTTGGCACCCCCCTACCTGCTGTATACACTGCTCTATAAAAGCAACTTGTATAAAGGGGTGAAGTTGCCTGATATTTCCCTGAAAATGAGCAGATGCTAAGAATCCTAGTATGCTAGGAAACATTAAAAAACCTCAGCCCAGCTTTGTTCTGCTGGTAATGTTTCCACAAGAAGAGTCAGTGTGTTCAGTAGCTTTCTATTACACAGCAATGAACAAGCTGCATTTCCATACAGTTTTAAGTTTTTAAATTAAGGTCCTGCTGATTTAATGCCTTTTCCAAATGTATACGCTTAATTTCCTGTACAATGTCATTAGCAGCACAACCACACATTTTCTATTCATCTAATCAGGAAGCCCTTTGTTAACAAAGATCAAAACAGTGGCATTAGGTTTACAATATCCCATTTGGTTTTGGGTTTGGGTTGTTTTTTTTTTTTGGAGGTGTTGGGATTACTGGGGACCAACTAGTCACAAGAATTGATTTTTTTACATTTACTTTTTCCACTGCAAGTAGTGAGACACAGAAATAAGGGCTCACATACACAATATGTACAGATTTTTGTGGTGCATCATACAGCACTGTTGTGATATTCTATGGCAAATGTGAACTTACACAGCAGTAGTTATCATACCACATAGAGTAGTTTTGGCCCAGTGACACCAGTAGGAAAAATGATGTCCTTGTTCAGCTCATCATATGGGCACCTTAAATCTAGGTGAGGACAAATGGGGAGGTGATGTGCATGTACAGGCAGGGAACTTATTGCTTGACACGGATCAACAGAGCACTTAGGAAACCAGTGCAGTGGGAAATCAATATGACTCAGGGCCAGCTCTTACTTTGTGCTCTTTTGCCAATGCCAAAAAAAAAAAAAAAAAGAAAAAAGAAAAAAGAAAAAAGAAAAAAGAAGCAGCCTATCTCACACTTGGATTATTTTGGGTGATGTATCTCTCATTTCATTTGTTTTATTATCTTTTATTTTTCTCAGAATGCAGTTGTGCAGTATAGCATATGCAAATAATAATAATAAGAAATACGCAGAGCTTTGTTATTTAGGACACATTTTCTTAAAGATCAAGTGGGCTCATTTAAGCTTCTTACTGAAGTTTTTGCCAAGGCAATGATGAATAAGTAAGGTACGTTCTTAGTTTCTAGTAAAGGTCGAATATAATTTTCATAGTCTGTGCTCTTACAAGTCATGTAAGTGAAGCAATTCTTAAATTGGGCAGCCAGGTACAGTGAAAGTTCATTAATTAAGGTTATTTGTTACTAGTACACTTTATATAACTGGGAAGTGATCCCATACTAGGCACTGCGTAAGATTTTATACAACCTATGGATTCCTACAGTGGGATGAAAGAATGAAAAAAAACCATAGCTATCTTCTTAGCCCCCATGTTGTATTTATCCCATGCTATACTCTCAGACATCTTCCCATTTTAAAATCTCTCTCAAAACCCCAGTACTTCCCTTGATTTTGCAGATGCTTTGACTACATAAGGAATTTGGGTGTCCTATGGGAAATCTATGATTTTTCTTAGATACTTTTTGGGACCACTCCTCTCCAGCAATCGACTCCCCAGGATGAGTCTGCAGGGGCTTCAACTGTTCCCTAATCTGCTAGGGTTTCCAATTAGGTCCAAGCCAGTGGTTGTACCGGCAACCTGGCTCTTCTGTTGGTCGATCTGGAGAGATCTAGCATCTATAAAAAGAACTGCCTGCAGGCAGCACACATGCATATTTTTCACATGTTGTATTTTCATTTTTCATTGTTTATTTATCCTCCATATTGACACAAACAGGGCCAGTAGAGGAAGAAATTATATTTTAAGCTTTTCTGCTGTTACCATGCATATAAACTATGCAATAAGACTCACACACTTACGATCATAATTAAACCTTGAAAACTAAGGGCTTAATCCTGCTTCCTACTTAACTTGATGGCAACGTTCCCACTGATAGGGGATTGGGCCCAAATGACCCAAGCCACCATCCGTAACTCACGTGAAAGCTAAAGGGAATCTTGCCTTGGAAAGGAGGGTAGTGTCTGGGCCCCAGAAGGAAAGGTGACTGCAATAAAACACCGCAGACCTTTAGTATGGCCTTTGTTTCCCACAGAGCTTTGGGGAAAACTCTGCTCTCGGCCTCATGAATCTGCTCAAGGGGTTGGAGAAGACAAGGAGGATGGAGCAATACTGTGGACACCTAAGAGGGAGGGAGTTTTGGCGCTGAATTGGTGAAATCGCCAACATCGCAGTCTTTCTCCCTCACCATTTCCAGGGTCCCTCAGAATCATGACATATATATTTATAGACATAAAAACTATGGGAATGACCAATTTTTTTTACTGCTGCAAAACCTCCCTTGAAAGCACCAGAAAACTCATGCTGTAAACAGCAATTCCTTATATACACAGATCCACATAGGACTGGACTTTTCAGGGATGCAGTCAAGATTACATGGCAGTAGGCATGCTAAATCCAGCCTCCGATCTTCCCAAACTCACTGTGTTTGCCGGGGTGTAACAGGAAGAACTTGGCCCACCGCAGAGTCTGGCCAGGCTCCTGCTTTCATTGGTTTTATACAAGCCTTTGTCTGTTGTTTTGCTTTAAAAATGTGAAAATCCCATCTTCTGATTTCAACTGTGTGGAACACCTGCCTGCCCCACAGAAAGGGTATTTGAAGAGAAGTTTGTACGCCACGCTCAAACACAGCCCGGTGCGAGTTTTTAGCGTGTCAGTCAGTGAGTTAGAGGGAAAGGGTAAGGAGAAGCTAATCAGGATGAAATGAGATTAAAGGCTGTCTAATTTTACAGCAACTGTGATCCATCAGCCACTGTGAAAGTGACAGTGGAAATGAATGATGGAGACAGACAGGTGGGGCTGTACATTTCACTGATTTATCCTCAAATGCACTGGGCCTTATTTTATTGAGTGAACATGACCGCATTTATCATGACTGTCATCTAAACCCACTTCCCTCCATTTAAAAAGGTCACTTTACTAGGAGGGAGTAGGATAGAGGCACTTTCAAAACAGATTTCAAATTTAATAACACATGTTTATAAAATCCTGTGCAAGAATTCTCAACTTTATTAAAGAGCGATTTAAAAAGGAAGGAAAAGATGAAAAGAAAATCCCATGGTCATCTGAGAAACACGCTTAGCTACCAAGGTGATGGGTGCCAGGGAACTATGTGAGATGGATGAACATAAACAAATCAGCCAGAGTGGGCAGAAACACCCTCCTCTAAGCCCCTGGCCCTCACAGACCCTTCCCAAAGCTCAGGAGGCCCATGGTTAACAAACATGCTTTCCTGGACCAAGAGCAGCCCTACTGAGTACACGACTTCCACAGGCCCCCTTCCCATGCAATTTATGTTTGATCGGTAGCAGACCTTTGGTAAGGTGGGAAGCAATTTCTCAGGGACAGGTATGTAACGTGCAGAGCTTTCAAGGTCAAAACCAAATGGGTGATTTATACTTGAGAACGATCTGGAAGGCAGTAGAGTCCAAGACTGCAGTGGTGCTTGCTAAGAAAGACTTCACTACACAAGCGTCAGTAACACTGTGCAGGAAGGGACACTCATGGATGTTCTTCAGGTGCAGGTGCAGGAGAAAGACACAGGAGCACTGTGCACATCAGGACAGCTGTCCCAGGCAAAAACTCCTCACATGTGCCAAACCTTAACTAATGAAAAGCACCTACATTCAAAATCAGAGTCTACGACTTACAGACAAGCGCTCATCAAACCAGTCTCAACCATAATGCCTATGAGTTGAGCCATATGCAATAATGTACCAAAGGCACTTTCAACTTTTGTATGGGGGTGACAGTGACACACCTCACTGGCCTAAGAAACAATAACGCGTGCTGTTTGTCTTACCCTGGTTTGCTTAGCTTCAGCCAACAACTGCACTTTAGGAAACAGCATCTGGTTGTTCTCCATACATTAATCAAGGGGTCATCAGTTCCTCCTTCTCCTTACAACCCACCTTACCCTATTTATCATCACTTCAACTAACTAGCAGGTAAGAAGGGAAGAACAGGGATGGCCTTTCTCAAGGCAGGAGGAGGGATGAACTCTGGCCCCAGGAGATCTGAAAGCTGTAATACAGCCCATAGCCATTTTTGTTGTCTCTAAAAACTCCTTTCAGAAACTGCACTTCATGCTCCTACTCAAAGCTTTAAAAAAAAATGAATCCATAGTGTTTTCACTGTCCTGAACTGTTCAGCTAATTGGGATACAGGAAATACTGTGAGGAAAGCTTAGAAATCTCTTCCTCAGCTGCTGCATAGCTTGAGTATAGCCCCTTCAAGACTCAGTACAGACCAAAAAGTCATGCTTATCATCTCTAATGACCTGTGCAGATGACGCAAGAGTGTGTTTCCAGAACCAGGATGTCATTACCAGGGGACATATGGAGTTGATAATGACCTTCCACAATATTAACAGCCTAACCTGCCGGCTACATAGTATTCAGCTACTGCTACCTGAAAACTGGGTATGTCCATAGATCTTCAGAGGGCAAAGGCACATGAGATATCTCTTTTCGGGACAGAAGGCATCTACAAACTCACTATAGGAGACTGTGGTCTGCTCATGGCAGAGACATGGTATTAATTTCATTCCCAACCCCCTCCCCAAAATGCTGGCCAGACCACAGCTGGTCCAGTTATATCCTGAGAACAGAGTATCAGATACTGTTCATCTTTCTTTGGGTCATACGTCATTTGCAGGAAGATTATGTGTTTATTACTGAATGTTACTTGTAATTTCCCACCTAGGAGGTTAAATAAATAAACACTGGGATCCCTCTGTGCATTGTTCAATTCAACTGTCTGTTATTTAATAACTGGGGAAAGAGTGACCACAGTACGTATGAAGTTCTAGCCTTGGTGAACATGGTGGGAGTTTTGCCATTAACTATAAAAGAACTGGGTTTTTACCCACTGGTATTTTCTGCTCAAGAGAAATGAAACAAAGTTAAAAGAGGAGAACAGCCAACTGGAGATGGCTGATACCTGTTAATATTCCTATGGCCAAACTGCACCCTTCCACCTGAAATCCAAGCAAATATGTGCAAAGTATTTTTTCTAGTAACGCACCAACGACCATCTTGGCGCTGAGCTCAACCCAGTGGGGGAAGCCTGAGACAATCCACCACAAGTGGAAAATCCTAAGGTGATCAGGATGAACCACTGTGCCTCTAAGTCAAGTTTGAGAACAAGTAACTGGTATAGCTCTGGTTCAGCTGCACCAGAAAGAACTCCACCAGCTCAGCTAGAAACTTCACAACATCTTCATCCCCATCCCAGCTTTGTGGCAACTCCATTCCTCCTTGTGTTTTCCTGGCCAGAGCCTGTTGGTGCCACTCAGGGACCCTGTCTTGAAAAGAATTCATCACTTGCAGCAAGATCTTACTTGGCTCTCACTGCCCCAAAAGTTGAATCTTTTATCATTTATCTCTCTGCCTCGGTACTACCTATCTTGTTCTCCAGTCTTTACTAACTTTTTATTTTAGGGCAACCAGAAGTGTTTTTAATTCCCATGAAGTCCTGAAACCATTCCAGGAGAAGGAGAAAAATGTGATTTTCCATTTGGAAAATTCTACATAGAGGAGGGATGTGCCCATATTTCACCGCACAGGAGCCCCCTTTCAACTCAGCAGTTTTGAGACACTTAGGTTCACTCAGATAAAACAAAACCTTCACTGCTATGGATTTCTGGACTTTTCCTTTTAAACACTTCAGTATTCACAAACAAAAAGTTTTGTTTATGAGAGCCCAGCCCACACCTAAAGCACTAGACATAAGGCAGAAGAGGGTGGAAGGAGCCATCCAATACTGACCACCAGGAAAAAAGCTTAAAAAATGCCTTCTTTCCCAGCAGACATATACCTTGTACAGATATCTGAAGAAAAGTCTGAAACTCTAACACGCCTAACTTTCAGCGTGCCCAAGCACAGCAGGCAGAAGCAGAAACGTGCATGTACTATTATGTTAATGTACCTAGCCTGTCTAAAGAAAGCTCAGGAGTTCCTGCCAGGGACCACAAGAAGACTGTAGGTTAATCTTTAATGGACAGGCTACTCAGAAAACATTCAGTTAGCGTGCTGAGAGCACCAACAGCCCTGATCAGCCTGGGGGTCTCACCCAACACCACTTGTCCATGGGCACAGGAGCCCCATTTGAACTCAGATCTGGGCACCCAGACTTCCCCTGAATGGAGCCTTTGTAGGTACGCTGCAGCACGTCCCCAGTCCTGTCTCTGGCCTCGTCTCTTGGATGGACTTTGGACCCATGCTGAGGCCTGTTCCCATGGAGCCATCAACCCTGCCATGCTCTGACAAACAGCCATAGGTGGGAATGTTGGTCTGAGCGAGAACGGCAGCCCAGGCTTCATCCTGATGCTGCACATCCCTACCATCACCTTGAGGAAAAACAAGAGCATTTGGAGCATGTGGAGATGCCCTGGCAGAGCTTAACATTCTCATCACCACCAAAATGGTCATTCCAAGTACCAGGAAACAGGTGTCGTACCGCTGAGCCTTTTTCCATGATGGGCACAATTAAATATAATTTATACTGTGCTCTTTGCTCAGGATGGACAGTAAGAGCCCAGTCTAAAATGTACTAACCACTAGGCAAACAAATACAGAAGGAAACACAGGAATCAATTCACATAAATTAGGTAACACTGAAGACCAGTTTCTCCAACAGAAATCAGGCGGATACACTGCCCTCCCAGACCTTCCCTCCACAGATGGGAGGGCAATGGCAGACCCACAGACAAAATTTGACCTGGGCAGTAAAATTGGCCCAGTTCATCTTGTAAATCTATACACAGAAGTAGAAATGAGAATGTACATATGAAAACCAAAATCCATTAGCAGATCTGGAGTAAATTTATCTTAATTTTCTTCTGCTTTCTATAATAACAGCACTGGTTGGTATTTTCAGAAAAACGGCTGTGAAGAAGATGTATCCTGATGCCTGACCATGAAGATCAGAAAAAAGATCACCCCATATGAACAGTCATAGCAGAAATGTTGTTCTGTCTCCTCACTAATTTTTTTGTGGTTTAGAAAGCAGCCACTCAGGAAACAGAAGCAAACCCACGTATCTTAAAATCAAATACCCAGCTGAATATTATACCACAAGTAGCTGCTATTTAAATCAAGTGGTGTCAGAATTCATAGGCTGAACCATGTTCACGCAGAAGCAGAAATAATTCACGTATCACACACTAGTGCATGGTCACAGACTGCTGACAAACAGGATGAAAGGTCAGGCTCATTTAAATCACCAGCCATGGTGGGACTGCAGGATTTGACATGTACAGCGGAGTAAATGGAAGCTGTTATGATTAATCACATATACTTAAAACATACAGAACTAAGTATCCTCAACTGGTTTGCATTTTTTGTTGAAAAAGCTCGTGTGGCTTGCAGTATTGTTCATAAAATTACCACTGTCAGCTTGTTAGGTGAAAGGAAAAGAGGACTGAGTCTGCATGAATGAAACTGGGACTCCATGTGCCAGTAACCATGGTGGGGATGAGGTTCTGGTGGAGACTGGATTCAAGAAGGGAATGAAACTGAAATGGACAGGGATAGGTCAGGTTGGAGGGGATGCAGCAGAAGGGACAGAGATTGGAGGAAGAGATGCCAAAATCTGCAAACACAGCAGCAAGTACTGGTCCAGAGCCCCAACTCCTGTACTCGTCACACTCTTCTGCTGTCGCAGCACTGCTGGGAAGAAATTTGTGCTGTCTAAACCTGGTTTGTAGGGTGCAGAGCCTCCCCTCTCACCAGCAACCGCCTGAATGCAAGCAGAGATGTGTACAGCAGATCTGCAAAGCCAGCCTAGATGACAGACAGTTTCTCAGCATACCCTGAAAAGGCAATTTCTCCTTCAAGTCGATGTAACTGTTGAGATGTGGGACACTCGTACGTTATGGACTGCCACTATGAGATGCTGCGGTGCCCATCTCCTCCAGCACCTGCTTATTTATGCTGGCATGGTCCTTAAACAGGTAACCATGACACTTCCCAACGGCTCATCTTGCTGAAGGTTCAGTCCCACAAGCACCAGAAACCCACAGAAGCTTCCACTGTAAGAAACATTTCTGCCCTTTCTTCTCTGTCCCCGGTCCAACACGTTGCACCACTCCTCCTGACGGCTGAGGCATGTGTGCAGCCAAGCAATGAACAAGCAAGAAACCACCTATTTTTTGTTACAGAGCACTGGATTTAACTCAGATCTGTTCTCTGCTAAGCTTCTCTGTATGGTCTCACAAATTGGACATGGTGGTGGTAGAACAGGAGAGCAAAGCCATGAGAAGAAGAAAAAAATGAAGGAGCAGCCCTAGTTCATCAGCTTATGGGGGTTGTGAAGCAACAACCTCAGCACATTATGCCAAACCATTTAAATGGGTCTAACCCAGAGCTGCCATGGGCTTGCTCCTCTCACAGCCCAGGCAATCCAGGCCCCCCTTCATGCCAGCACTCTCCAGTGCTTTCAAAGCAATAATCTGGTGGAAAAATAACACAGAAAACAAGAGAGAATGCATTTTCATTTTGGTTTAATGCCCTGAGCAGGCTCAACCATGAGTCAAATGAGTTCCAGAGCTGACATGAAGGAGACAGGACCATGGAACGGGTTTGGCTGGAAAGGAACTTCTAATAACAGCAATGGCTTCACCTACCATGTTGCCACAGCCCATGGATAAAGCTGCCTTACACATGAAGCAGGCAGCAGTGAACAAGACTTCTGAGGAACAAGAAGCTCTGGGAGGTGTGTAAGGAGAGGCTGGGGGCTGCAGGGGCAGGCGGGATTTCTCAGTTAAGGCAATGGTGCCCTGAGCTGGAGGACGGGATCTTGTCTCTGCCTTTGCCACATGATTTAGTGTGGTGCTAGACAAGTCCCTTAAGATAATTTTTTTCCAAGGCTACTGGTTTCCCCTGTTCTGAGAACGCCAACTACATGTGCTTCGTTTTCAGAGAGCCTGCTCTGGTCCCCATGTCTGATATGCAGAAGCACTCTGTGCTCTCTGTTGTCAACTGAAGGACGTTGGAGAGGCAGCCCTGAAAGCATGATCTGAGGGGTCTTGAAACAGACACCCTAAAATAAAGAAGACTTTAACCTCCTTGCTGCTCTGTTCCTTGGGAACAATGCCAGCCTGTGCTCCTCGCAAAGAGGTTGGTGAAAAATACCACGAGTATCGATGAAGCAGATGGCCCCTGTTCTTGTGAACTCTACCAAGAAAACCCTGTGAAAATACTCTGCTTTCAGGAGATCTCAGTAGTGTGTGACAGACAGGACCCACTTGCCGAGCAATAAAACAAAATGCAGAGAGAAATTCCGCACCGTCCCTTCTGTGCACTGAGGGGACAAAGAATAGCATGGGATAACATCAGAGATCCTATCTGAATGCTTACACAAACAGAGGCTGAGTTAAGGCAGTGTGATTCCCACATTCCCTAACTCCGGAGGCCTCAGTATCGCTGCCTGTGCAAGGCTCTTCTCAGGCTTGGTGCGAGTCATAGAATCATAGAATCATAGAATGGCAAGGGTTGGAAGGGACCCCAAGGATCATAAAGCTCCAACCCCCCTGCCACAGGCAGGGCCACCACCCTCAGGCCTGGATCTACACAAGGTTGCCCAGGGCCCCATCCAACCTGGCCTTGAACACTTCCAGGGATGGGGCATCCACCACCTCTCTGGGCAGCCTGTTCCAGCACCTCACCACTCTTTCTGTAAAAAACTTCCCCCTAATATCCAATCTAACCCTTCCCTCCTTCAGCTTTAAACCATTCCCCCTTGTCCTGCCATTA
The DNA here is from genome assembly GCA_022605575.1 of Laterallus jamaicensis coturniculus. Classification (NCBI taxonomy): domain Eukaryota; kingdom Metazoa; phylum Chordata; class Aves; order Gruiformes; family Rallidae; genus Laterallus; species Laterallus jamaicensis. The sequence goes on from JAKCOX010000002.1 coordinate 45,818,141, forward strand.
TCTGCCCTTTTAAAAAGTTGATTCCCCTCCTGTTTGTATGCTCCCTTCAGGTACTGGAAGGCTGCAATGAGTCCCTCATGTGCGATCCACCGCGGGTCTGGCAGCAGCTTACACCTTCCTGCAGCTGCTTCAGAGTCTCTGGATCACCCACGGAGGTGCTGCGGAGATGCTGTGAAGACAAAGTCTACCCAGCCCATGGCAGGAGTTACAGGAGCCCTCCTCCTCCTCCTTCTCCCTCCTCCTCCTCCCGCTGCCGCATTTCCTTCTGGCCGGCAGTTTGAGGCTAAGCCACTAGATGGGGTGCGGCGTGCTAGGCTCCCCCCTCCCCCGGGGAGAGGCATTTCAATCATCTTTTGGCTTCAGGCTTTGCAGCCAACCAAAAAACAAAGAGGTGACAGGCAGCACACAAAAAGACATAGCCAGCTTTCCTCCCAAGCAGTGAACTTCTGCTTGTTCCTCGCGTTCGGCGTCAAAGGGAAGAAATGAAACGGAGTGCGCGAACCCCGGCGCACGCTCGGCGCATCAATCCTGGCGGATGCTGAGCCAGCGCCGGCTCCCGCCGCCTGCAATGGGCACGGCGGGTGCTCAGGCTCTGGCAGGGTTATCAGTCATACCTGCTTTGCCTCGTCTTGTCTCAGCTCCCCGAACCCAGACTGCGCGGGGATCAGTCAGCGATTTCTCTGGCAGTCCACACACATCTGCTTTTCTACTCCAGGCGCCGGTCCCAGTGAAATACAGCGGGCACAGTTCCCTTCCCCACCGACGCGCCGCCAAATCTCTCCCCCCCCCACCTCCTCTCTCTTAATAATGATCTGGAAGCTGGGTAAGACAACACGCTCCCTTTTGACAAAGAGCGTGCTTCCTCATTACAGGGGTAAGGAAGGGGAAAGAGGACGTGAGGAAACTATGATGCAAACCAGTAACCTACAGAATTAAAGAAAAAGGAAAAAAAAAAAGAGAAACCTTACTAAAAGAGTCACCCCTTTCCAAAGGGAACACTGTGCTTTGCTCAAGATTAATCCCAAACTGAACAGCACAAAGGTGGCCAGATTACAAGCTCTCTTCTCATCTCCCTCAAGAATGCTTTTTTTTTTTGGGAAGGCACACAGATGCTGAAGCGTGCCTATTCCATCAGGAATGTGGGAAGGGACTAGTATTTACCTGCATTACTTTTCCCCAACTGCTTACAGGAGGAACTGTCCCTCTCAGGGCATCCTCCATCCCATTAACACTACTTATTATTAAACCTGTATATAAAGTACAGCCAAGCACTACATTCCAACATACAGCTTCTTCCAGCCTCCTGTGACAACACAGACACCCTAGATCCCCTACACAGCACCTTCTTGTGACACAGTCCAGCTTTGCAAGCTCCTGTAGACTCCTCCACTGGCAAGAGGAGGAGAGCAAAAAGGCAGGATAATTTTCAAGCCAGCTTCTGATATTTCTTTCCCAGCATTGGTAGAGAAAGACCTCCTTGCACTCAGCAGACTACCCGAGGGCAGCTGCTGGGGATGCTCCTAACATGAGACAGCAGTACTGACAGGGGTGAGCACGCCCTCGGTTCTCTTCTTGAACCCTGCAACAAGGTAACTTGCATTTTGCAGCCTGTCGCAGCCGGCCCTGCACAGGCCAACAGCCCTGCCAGTGTCTCAAAAGCCATCCTCAGAGAGCCACACACCAGCGTACGCCCAAGCAGCAGCCTGGCACTTGGTTAGGCAGGACAGCAGCTCAGCTGGGAGCTGGGACATGAGTATGGGCAGGCCGATGTGTGCTGTCCTTTCACATACTTTGCAGGTGAAAACTCACCTCAGCCTTCATTCCTGATGAACTGGGATTTTCACTGAGAGAAGCAGATGAAAAAAATATGTGGCAGAAAAAGATGCATAAAGGATATCAAGTAACAAAGTGCACCCGAGGAGTTCTTTTCTGGCGCTGTTCAGCCTTGAGAAAAGGTTAAGAGGGGATCTTATTAATGTTTATAAATATCTCAAGTGTGGGATACAGCGGGAAATGGCCTGCCCCTTTTTAGTGGTCTGTGGAGACAGGACAAGGGGCAATGGCCTCAAGTTGGAGCACAGGAAGTTCCGCACCAACACGCGGAAGAAGAACTTTTTCCCAGTGAGGGTGACAGAGCCCTGGGACAGGCTGCCCTGGGGGGTGTGGAGTCTCCTTCTCTGGAGATATTCAAGACCCGTCTGGATGCCTATCTGTGTGACTTGTCCTAGGGAGCTGCTTTGGACCGGATGATCTCTGGAGGTCCCTTCCAACCCCTACAACTCTGTGATTCTATGATTTTTTTAAAATTCATTACAAAATCTCTGACAAAAGGTACAGTGCATCATTACCAAATTTTAATAAAGACCAACTCTGTCTGAGGAGTTTGCAGTCCTCTTATAAATTAATAAAGATAGAACGTAAACCCAGATGCAATGCATTTGCTCATATATACTCATACAGAGATTGCTGATTCACATCTGCCTACAAATAAATGTGGTTTTACACAAACCAGGTTGCCACTGATACAAACAGTTTTGATTCATATCAACCCAACACAAACAGATGATCAACAGAATTGCTTTGGTTTAGCACCGTGCTTGGGAAAGTCACCACTCATTAGCTGGGCTGCAGTAATTCTAGTCTCTTACAATTAGAAAAAGGTGCTATCTTTAACTACCTTAGAACACTGAATTGATTGCTCAAAAGAGCGTATTTTACCTTGTATTTGTAACCACCCAGGAGCATGAGCCCTAGCAGGCACTGTGGATCAACTAGTGGCTGCTACCTTGGAGAAAAGAAGTGAGTTGGACCTCTTGCAGTCCTTTGATAACAAAAAAATTCAAAGATTTAGACTAAAAAAAATCCACAGGTGACAAACAAGCAATAATAGCAACTACCTGCAAAAATAGTCCTCATGCCAGTGTACCTTATTTACAAAGAACAAAAATGCTGAAATTTCGCACTGACTACACACATCCCAAGTAACAGTGCAGTGGTTTTATTAGAGAAATACCTTCATTAGAACTCTGTAACAAGGTCCTTAAAGCCAAACTTTAGATGTTGAGTCTGCATAGACAGCTCTGCATGATCTGCTGTATGTAGACCTTGAACTCTTAAGTCCTCTGATTTGTTTTGTTTTCTGACATAAAGAAGTACTCTGGTATTCTGTAATATGTGGAACCTGTGAGTGAGTTAGGAAAACCTGTTTGGGACACCTGCTGAGGCCCATGTCACTGGAGGCTCACAAATGCATCCATTTCTACTGCAGTACCAGGATGCATAAAGACAGTTTTGATCAACATGAATATTAAGCATTTTTTCAGAAATCTCATCTTCAAATCACATTCAAATCTTGTGGGCTTAGTTATTTGCTCTGTACTCTACAATATAAGCACCAATAACCCAAAATATTTTCAAAAACTACATTCTAGACCACTAAATCCAAGACACTACATAAGCTTGATGCCCCTTCAATTTACTTTCAATTTACTGTTAATTTTCAACTCCAAGATCAAAACCTCCCATTTAAAAAATAATCAGTTGAATCACAAAGCTTTGTCTTAATATACTAACTGTGCAAGATCAGAGATAAAATTGTTGGCAATGCTGCGACTCTCCTGAAATAATCAGAATTAGGTACTCAGGTTTTATTTAGACACATGCCAAAGGGCAGTATTATTGTTGCTCTCTGAGGGGGCAGTCCCAGGGTAGAACTGTGAGTACCAAAACTGTTTGGTATGGTACAGCCATACCTGAACTAACTCCATGCTACTGACTTAGTACAAACCGGTGTATGCTCTTTTGTTCTAAAGCCCTCACCTCAGTCTGGGGCTTGAGTTCAGCAATTGCTGCATAGACCAGGGGCAGGAAATGTCCCATTACAGAATCACAAGGTTGGAAAAGACCTTTAAGATCATCAAGTCCAACAGTTCCCTTCCTATGCTAAACCATATCCCTAAGTACTTGATCTAGCCTTTTTTTAAACACATCCAGGGATGGTGACTCCACCACCTCCCTGGGCAGCTTGTTTGCCTATACAGAGGCATACAGAAGCAATCAGCAAATGGCTAAATCTAATTCTTCCTTCCAGATTCTTCACATCTGTCTATGGGTCACTCCAGTTGACAGTCACAACTCATTTTTAAGAACAGACACAAAATTTGTAACAGATTTCATCCAGAGATGTCATAGAGTGGTATGAACCTGCTCCACATGATTCACTTTTCTTACCTCTAACAGCCCAGGCTCTCACTGGCTTGTGCTTTTTTCCTGTGACATTTTGGCCCCAGCCTATGAAGCCCATCAGAACAAATTCCAGCTGTGGACCCAGAAACCAGCTTTAGCACCTGCCTTCCCTGTCCAATTACACAACCCCCTGCAAATCCAACCAACCAGAGCCAGCTACTCCTTCATCCTGCCCAAACTCTCCCTCCGTGGGGGTTCTTTCACCCAGAATCAGTGTGTGCTTCTTAAGTCTTCTAGTATTTTGGTGCTATCTCTACAGCCTTGCTTCTGTGAAGAGTAAGAAGCTTTCCATCCCTGGCCATGCACCTGCTGGCAGCTCCAGCACCCTGCTGCTACACAAACCCGCAGCACCATGCAAAGCCTCTGAGTGTCAGGGGAAATGCAGAGCTCTCAAAACTTTTTGCATGCTGCTAAAAGGTAATTAGTGACTTGAGAAGCAGAGACGAATAACCACGGTATCGTATGGTTAGGTGGCCAGCTCTCAAAGCACTTGGTTTTGGTGGAAATCAATAGAAGGTGATAGATCAACAGAAATTTTTCTGTATAAAAACATTTTCTCCTGAAACAGTAAGTTTAGTCTTATTCAAACAAATTGTTCTATTTATTTAAAGACGTATCTTCATTCTTATTGAACACAAATCTACTGCTTCGTGCCATATAAAGCCAGAAGACTTTAAGGAATCAGTTATTTTCTTTGAGGACACAGAATTATTTTCCAATACTGAAAGTTCAAATAAAAGCCCTGAAGTAGCAGCAACTGCTCCAGGTGTGCATCAGCACTGCTTTACCTAAGGAAAAGCCCTTTTCCACAGCAGCCTTGCCTCTCTGAGAGGAGGCTTGGCTGTTAAAATCAAGCATCTGGGGTGAAGACAAATCATGGCTTCAGGAAAAGAGATGCTGTATGTCAGGGCTGTATTGCTGTTGTAAATCTTTGCAGTTAAGAAAAATCAAACTCCTGAGCTCTGAAAAGATAATTTCTAGGAGCTGTGGTCGAGGCAGCCTGAGAGCTGACAGGAGGACAGTGGCTTCAATTTTTGCAGGTGAAATGTGCCCCAGTGCAGAAAGCCCCTCAAGCACCCCACACATGAATGAGTTGGAGGCTTAAGTGCTGTGCAGACCCATCCATGGGGCACCTCTGCCCTGGATCTAGCTTTCTTTCCTGTAGCTGAAGTTAACGGGAGCCAGTAAATACCCAGCTGATTCCAGCAGTTGTGATTCTGCTGAATAACACAAAGTTTAAGCAAGCTTGTGCAGACATTAGTGGTAATGCAGCTGGGAGACAAAGACTGCGCAGGGACCAGCCAGGAGGCTGGGATTTGGACACCACAGATCATCCAGTGTGTGGTACTGGATGCCACAGGGCTTTATATACTTTCCCCAGTTCTCTGGGGAAAGTATATAAACTCTGTCCTATGTTAATGCACCATCATATAGAGTTGTTTACAGGCAGTAAGTAAAGTACTTCAGCATGCATTTAAACACACTGCTGAACATCAGTGTGATTAATACTTTGCTGAATTAAGAGATAGGATGCAAATACATTTTTCTGCTGTTGTAATTTTTCATTATATACACTTATAAGCTGGTCATAAGGATTTTCTTTCAGTTTTGCATTCATCAAATGAGTTAATTTGAGAGTCAAATTCTGCCTTAGTGATGCCTGCACAATGCCTTTCACATGCACGAGGGCAGAAGACTGCTCCATGATCTTTAATTGGAAGGGTTTTTTGTTAGTCTTTAATGGTTCAACTAGGAAAAAAATTATCTGCTCCCTTCTTTCTCATTTGGCAGCTCTTTGACATTCCTTTCATCTTACTTCAATCAGGAAAGTATCTTTTACATATGGTATATATGGCTGTTAAGACTGTGCACATAGAGCAGCCGTAGTTCCTGACCGGCAAGCAAGCAGCTGCTGGTGAGTACAGACCGGAGCCATACACTCTGTTCTTCTGCCTGTAAAACTGGGGAGGAGGGAGCAGAAGAGAAGGAACATGGCTCTTACATCACTTATCATGGTAATTCTATTTAAATCTATTTTAATGACTTCTAATAACATAATTTGCCAAACCTCCCCACCCAAAAGCAATGCAAGTGCATCTCTCTCCCTTTTTGCTTTCCTGCTTAACCCAGGGAGGAGCATTTACCATCTCCTACTTCCAAGTTCTGGAGTCAAATTTTGTTTTTATTCTCTTCCCCACCCCCCCTTTTTATTAATTTTAAAAAAAACCCAAACACTTAGAACTTAAAGCATTGTTCTACCTGTGTACATTAAAGTGCTGGTTAGTCATTACTGCAAAACTGTCGCTTCTCTTGCATACAGCTGGTTTTCACTCCCAAGGAAAGAAGCTTGATTTCATAGTTTTAGCTGCAGCCATCTCAGAGTTGGGAGACTTCCCCCTCCCCCCAAATTAAAGCTAAATTGTGTGCATTCAGGACATTATCTACTTGTAACAAAATGGGAGTTTTGAAAAGGATTCAGTCACTGATACTTTGCTACTGAAAAGGACAGGCTTGTAGCAGGCACTGGAAGCTCTGGGTGTTTTCAGAGTTCAGTGACCATCCAGGTAGGCTTTCTCAGGTTCATGGAAAACAGACGTTCACACAGTGGAAAGATCCTTATTCCGAACCGCGGCCCTTCTCCCCAGCTCCCAGGGATCCTGAGTGGGGGGTATCATGCCGTGCGGCCAGGCTTCCGGGCCCACTCCCACGCCTCAGCCCTCACTTGAAGTTCACAGGGATGAAGGTTAGCTCGAGGCACCTCAGCTGGAAACCAGACACTCCTTCTGTGACAAAAATACAGCCTGGCTTATTTCTGACACTGCTCCCCGCAGGCCTTATGGATAAGGCCACCCCATGTCGGGCTTCTGCCCACCAACACCACCTGCTTAGTCCTTGCACCCTCGAACACTCCTGTGACATGACTTACTCCATTTGACACCCTACCTTGCTGTCCTGTTATACAGAGACTACTCTGGGAGACTCTGGTAGCATCTCCCACCCCACCAGGCACATTAACTTCAGGGTAGCTCATCAAGAACAACAGGAGGATTTTTGGGCAGCACCTCATGAGGAGGGTGGTTGTGAGACCCCCAGCAGCAGAGCTACAAGCTAAGAAGTGAGCCCCAGGTCCCAAGCCAAGGTGCCCATGAAGACAGCACAGCAATTCTCCAGGGCAGGTCTTGGGCGGGAGTGGGGGGCTCAATGTGACCCTTTTTTTTTACCCTTGGGGTTGATCTGTTGACAATCAAAGTGGCAGTCATGGGGCAAGACAGGGTAGCGCATACAACAGCTGCCTTTGCTGCTCCTGCTTGGCAAATACTAGAGAACATCACTTGTCTAGATTGATGGGAAGGCGTATGTTAAAGCAATTAATTCATTTGCACTAAAGGATTGAGGCCAGACCAGGATTTCTACCTTTCCTAGTGTTCAGTCCGATCTGAAGCAATGGGATTTCCACCATTTCCCATGGGAGATTATTCCACAACCTAATAGATCTCAATGTCAGGAAGTTTTTTCCTGATACTCAGCCATAATTCATATCCATGAATTATGAGCTACTGTCGACATCACACCCATTGAGGCATTCCTAGAGCCTGCTTCATTTAAAATTATATGCTCTAGTTATGCAGGGTTTCTGTGTACTAGGGCAAAATGCTTTTTCTGCAGGTTAATTCATTACTATTCAATTTGTTAACACTTTTTTCCTCGGTGTGAACAGTCATTTTGCAGTTGCATACCCTATAGTAGCACAGTCCCCAGTTGGGAGTAGAATCACAATATATAAATATGACAAAACAACATACCAGAAACCATCCCCGTAAAGACGTATTAGTCTGTTCCTGCAGATACTTACTCCAGCATTCAGTTAAATGAAAGCAGTAGCTCATACAACACCTGGCATGAGACAGCAAGCTGAGAAAAAGCCCCTTTCAAGTCTGTAATAAATTTTATTCCTGTCTCAAACAGAGGGAAGGTACAGGAGTGAGGGGGCAGGTAGGCAAGGGGGAAGGGATGGGGAAGGAAAGGGATAAAGGGACTTAACCAAGGTGTGAGAAAACAGAGGAAAATTGAAAAGAGAACAACTTCCTACAAACAATGACCCACCACAACGTAATTTGGAAACACAACAGCAAATAAAGGTGAGGATATACAATATGCACCACTTGCTGCTAATGGCACTAACAGAAAAGAGAAGTGAAGGCAGATTTCTGAAGTCTGTATTGGAAACAATTGTGTACAAAACAACTCTTGGAAGGAAACTGCCTTTTGTTTTGGGAACACATGAGAGGAGAAAATTTATAAACCCTGTTATCAATTTCTCACAAAAATCTGAGGATTCCCATGAGAATTTTTCAGGATTACATTTTGCCCAGCTAGCAGTGCTTTCCATCCTGTTTGCAACCCATCTGCACATAAATAAAACGTCACATTAGATACTGAAAAAAGGGAATGCTTTCTGAAGTAAGCAACTAGAAACATACCAGAGTTCATTTTCATCTCCATACATGCCAAGCTCCCATTAATGCTACATAAATCGCAGAGCAACTAGATAAGAATAAACACATAAATTTTACCTGAAGTCACCTAAGAAACAGAAAGCCATGTTTGCAGCAAGCACTAAATTTGCAGAATGCCACCTAATTTTGTGTGGAAGTCACTCCAGCCTGATTTTTTAGAGACAGTGGTCAAATAGCATTAAGGGACCTCCCCAACTGAGCCAGTGAGAGCATTTTTGACAGTATTTCCTTTCCCTAGAAATGATGTGACTTTACTGAAATCTCAATCTAGCCAGGTGGGACATGTGCTTTGAACAGAAGGCAGGACAATGCAGGTCCTACTTCTTACTGCACCAGGGTAAGTGTGCTCACAGCAGACACATGATGCTCATAGGTTGAGATGACTCAAAATGTTGCACACCCTTTAGGACTGTGTGGAGCTGAAATATGTAGGCTTTGCTGGTCACCCGCATTTACTATTGAAGTCAGGCAACTTGTTATTTGTAGCTACGTGGCTTCTGGTTTGCAGTTAGCCTTGCAAAACTGGACAAAAATTTCTTTGGTGGACCTTTGAAATACCCATTGGGACACACAAGAAGGATTCCTAAGTTAAAAAATTATTCCCTGACTTGAGCAAAGCAGGTTCTTGAGCCTCAACTGCCTGCCTCTTCCCCGCCCCACAAGAGCTGTTGAGATGACAAGGGATGTTCTGATACAGCACTGGTTTTGCAAAAACATTTGAAGGAATTTGTTTTCATTTTGCCTTGGAACAAAGCCGCAGAGGTTGCTGCAAAATGGAACTGTCATCCTCAAGCCATCTGTAAAGATGCGTAACTCAAGCTGAAAGATGTGGTAGAAAAGGTAAGTTCTGTGATTCAGGAGGAAGGTTTTGAGTCAAAGGTTTTGATGTACTTGCAAGGATATAGCAGGGAGCGGCATCTCCACACACCTCCACCTGGCACCTTCTTACTTAGAAACACCCACTGTCTTCGTCCCCTGCCTGAGGAATGTCTTGGAACAGGCTTGTGTCCTGTTCTCTTGTCCTACTAAGATTTTCAACCACAAATGGTCCTGGCTGAGCACAGGCAGGGGCCAGGACATTTGGGTAACACTTCTGGACTCTACCTGAAAATAACTTTGCCAGCAGAGTTTCCAAGGCTGAAGGTGAGTAGATTCAAGCCTCTTTGTATTTCTGGATGAAAATGAGCAGCCTGATTTCTGGAGAAGTGGCTGTTCACATATTCAAAACAAAGGGCTGAAAAGAAAGGCTGAAAGACTTCAGCACAGACTGAACGCAGTGATAAATCGGGCTGTTTCAAAGACACAGCGTAGCAAGAAACAAAAGGGACTGGGAATATATGAAGAGAAAGCAATCCAGAATGTGTGATACACCACACTTAAGAGGGGAATATGCAGAATAATCTGCTTTATAAATAAGCAGAAAGTCTCAACTGAAACAATACTTTTTTTTTTTTTTTTGCTTCTGTGAATAGTTTACTTACACTAGCCCTTCATTCCCTGAGGGTTGAAGCTGAAAGTGAAAGGAAGTGAAAAGGTTGCTTGGTTAAGCCAGGCACAGATTACAGAGGTTATCACAAAAGATACACACAGTCAAGTAACACCTATGTAAAAGCAGAAGCTAAAAACATTGTAATCAAAAAGGAAAATGCATAGAAAGAGGGTTGACATTTCTCCAAAGTTATCTCAAATGGTAGTGTGGAAGAAAATAATATTTAATGCACAAATACAGCATTCATTGTGAGAACATGCCACATTTTCACTTATTCTTGGAGCGCTCTGCCTTGCTCTTAGATATGCAGGCGTGCACCATCAATGGCACTTGCATGGTTGAATTCCCATGCATCATCCTCGGAATGGGAGTTGTAGCTAACCTCTGGCACGTCACACATAAAAAAATACTCTCCACTATATTCCCATTTCACACCTCTGCATTCCTCCCTTTCCTGTATGTGTAGAGCATGTGGCTCACTGGCAATGTGTCTGTCTACCTTAAATTAATCTCCTAAATCCAGGTTTGAAGTTGGATAGCCATACCAACCAGTCAACTTTTCTGCACATGAATCTTTCTTCTTTTGTGACTGTATTTTCCTGGTTTTCAACCTATTAAAATGGTCTAAATAGGAGGATAGAAAATAAAGATGGAATTGATGTTTACAATTAGCTTTTACTGCAATCAACATGTTTATTTAAGAAGAATACATGTGAGCATGTGCATAAAAGTACATGTACTTCCACAACTTCTACATACGTCTACGACATTTATTAGACCTGTCTAGTGGGTAATATCAAGACTTCTGCCTTAGCAATATGCTAATGCTTGCTCAAGCTTTTCAATGCAGCGCTGAAACCATCCTTGACACAGCACTGAAGCAGAAGCTGCAGCATCCACGACTGCTGGATAAATGGAGTAAGAGAGATGAAATTTGTCAGGGCTGCCAAGAAGTGTTCATCAAGACATGTTTTTGATTAACATAAGTGTGCACCATTCTCACAAGTGACAAATAAAGGGGGAAAAAATTGTAACTGGCATATGTCAAGAGATTTAACCTGTCCATCTGACTCGACTCACGTTTTGCAAACATCATGTTTGCATGCAAACATCTTTTACTGAGTTACCAAGTGCTTGAGGGTAAACTGAAGGAGGAAACCTTTGCTTCTAACACAATGCCATTCCCCTCAAAGTAAAAACTGGATGGATTTATTTACTTTAAAGACATTAGCATTTCCAAAGGCGCAGTTTGTGCTAGGCATCTGGTGGTACTTAAACTGACATTTATGCCTTTCAAAATTCCTCCCAAGAATCTCTGATGTGAACATAGGAATCACGCTGTCCTCTTGTAAGTAACCAACTTGGAAAGAGAAAACCCTCCAACAAGTGAAGGACCAAGAACCTTAGTGACTCTGAAGGCACTTCAGAAAAATGAGAGGAACAAGCGTCTTGTTATCAATTTGCCCATGAAGGACAAAGTGTCATTCTGTGTAGGAAAGCTGCGCACCATAACTGAGCACCAAACAATTGCCAGAGGAAAGAGAAGAGAAAAAAATGCAACTTCTTCCAGCCAAAAGGGTGTAGGCTGGGGAGTAGAGTGACCCAGGTTCTCCAGTGCCGACTATGACATGAAGCAAACCATTTTACCTTGCTTTTACTTCCCTGTGGGTAAAATGCATAAATAACGATGCTGAAAGGCTTTCTAGACCCACTGGTATGCCTAAGTGCTGGCTGGCACTCAAAGTGTTGTTACTGACTGCTGTACAGGAGGCTGGACTGTCACAGAACATATTCAAGGGAAATTTAAAAAGTCAAAGTGACAGAAATAAAAAGATGCATTCAGACCAGACTACCTGCAGTGGAGACTGCCTCATACAGAAATGGAAGCAAGCACAGCTAACCCAGGGAAGGCAGTAGGCAGCGGGCTGCATGTGTTAGAGCACTGAGGATGAAAAGGTTACTAGCTGCTTGTTTACGATCAGAGAGTCAGAAGAAGACAAATAAATGACAACTCCTTGATACTGTGTGATTGCTGCTGGCATGAAAGAGAGAGATGGAGAAGGAAATTGAAGTGTCTGGTTCGCCGTCTGTTCTTACATATGGACCAAACACAGCAGACATAAATATATCTAGAAAAGGGCTGGAAGGTCAAGATAACTACAGTCAGGCTAAGGGATAACTAGGGAAAGAGGTAACCAGAAACGGGGTGCTGGTCACCCTCACTAAACTTCCCACCTGGGGACCTTCCAGACATTTCCCTGTCTTTCCTATCCAAACATATTGCCCATATTACACTCCTCATTGTACAATGATGTTGGTTTTTCCTTTGGATTAAAACCCAAATCCATTGCAATCGCTAAGCATAAATGCATTATTGCCCACATGGATATTTGCCACAGTTTTGATGCTCACTGGATCCTCTCCATGGTTTACGCAGATGACGTGGTTAACTAGAAATGTTACAATTAGCATCTTATTGAAAAACAAAGTACTGGTATCAAAGAAAGATCTGCTGCAGCTGCAGCTTAACATGGATGGAACGTGCCATGTAAGAGTTCCATAATGTTTCAAATATTTTACCCTTTGTGCTTTAGAAAAAAAAAGAATGTTGCACTGAAAGGAAGATTTGCTGTATACCTAGAAATCTGTAAGACACGATTTCTCTCCTACTCATCGCTTCTAATCAGACAGATGGATACAATGCTATGGAAAAAATAAAAAAAAAGAACACCCTAAAACAATGACTGCATCATTTTTATTTATTTCTTGCATTCTCTGTTCACGTAGCAAGAAATTTAATTCCAGTTGGATCAGTCTCTTGTGATATTTTTTCTTTCATTTAATATATTTTTTAAATGCTTAGAGGCATTATGACAGAAAAGCATGTATTTTTTGCCCTGGTTTATACCCATCATCCTTACTATTATAACAAGACAAAAGCATTAAAGTAAAATTAATCATGTCAAAAGATTTTAGCAAAAAACAAGGGAGACCATGCATAAAGCATCGCTTTGTCTAGTGTGAAGTCACGCTCTGATTAAAAACATATAATGAAAGTGAAAGTAATACATCATTGCCTTAGCAGTAGGGTTTTTGGGAGAGCTATGCAATTCTGAACACAAAAAATCTTTATAGGCTCTGGATTTTGAAACTTGCAATTATTATAGAATAATCCTCGCAAACAAAACATTGTTTCACTTCCTTAAAGTTTAATTAATCTTAAATGTTGCAGTTAAAACAAACAACTAAAGAGTTCTAGGATTAAGCAAGGATTCCTGGCAGGACCCTAGCTGGTAATTAAAACCAGAGCAGCAGTGGCTGGTTCTGAGCAGCGAGGCATGAAGCAGTGACACAGACACCCCCACTGCCCTGCATCCAGTAAGGAGCTGTGAGGACTGTGAAATATCATGGCACAGTGAAACCCCATTAATAGAGCAGAACTTTTGCTGTTACTAAGGGCTGTCAAATGCCCATCAACCGCACAGCTCGTGTCACCGGGCAGTGGTAGCCTGTTGCTACCACGTGGCACAGGTAGCACCCAGTTAAAACACGAACTGGTGTTCGTGCATACATAGGCAAGCCTGAGAAGAAACCGTGCTGTGGAGATGTGCTCACCGTGCTTCGCCATGCAGCCTTTGCCACTGCTTTGCTCAGGCACGACTGTGTGGTAAGGAATGTTTCAAATTATCCAGCAACGTGCACATTATCAATCTCAGATTAGGACTGCGCTCCCATCAAGTAAAATTAGGTGGCATAAGTATTTGTAAAAATGCCACTTACTTTCTTCTTTTTTAATTTCTTTATTCTGTCTCTATTCTTTGTTGCCAACATCAGGAAAAAGAAAAAATCCTCCCTGAGAAATACCAGACAGGAAAAATACACAGTAATACTAGGCTGTGAAAAATCTACTGATCCCTTGAGCCATAGCATTCTTGCCTATAGATGATGACATTAAAAAATTGGAAATGGGTGCATGCTTCCCCTCCTCTTCTGGATCTATGAACAAGGCAAGTTGTTTTCCTGATACCTTTAGAATTACTCCCATTAGTACTGATGCATTTGGTGCTCTGGGTAGCCAGGCAGAGAGAGGTGGGCAGTATCCTTTGCCAATAGATCTAGTCTTGTCGCAGGAACAAAATGAGATTGCTACTCTGCTGAGCTGTCATACTTGATAGCTTGTGCTGTTCCACCTGCAACTGTCCTCATAGCTCCAACTGCAGCTCCACGGCTTCTGTGGAGTCAGTAGTTTCTGATGGCTGATCTTCTCCTGTTCCTTATGCATCACACAAGGCAGGACACAGATCCCTAAGCAATGGAGTGGTTGCAACAGCTATTCCCCACGCTGAGAAGGAAAAAGGCAACAGGCAAGCAGCCCCTCTTAAACGGGTTTGCAGGCCCTGCTGAGCAACTTCTGGGGCTTCTCTCAGCAGAGGGTCACAAGAGGAGGTTCAGTCTCCTCTCAGCCATCTCTTCCTCAACAGACCTGCCACTGCACCCAGGACTAAGTGCCTGCAAGCTTCTTTCGCACCCCCCTACCCTCAAATGCCACTGGCACAGACAGTAGAAAATGAGTAATGTAGATGGGTTTGGAGGAGGGAAAGGTGAATTTCTATGCACATTCACATTGGATCAGTAGGTCTCTAAGTACAAAGCCTAGTGTTGGAGTGTGGGGGACTCTACTGGAGGGCAAAAGGGTAAAGAAAAAACTCTGTAGATCCTTGCTAGTACAGAAGTAAATTCAATACACCTAAGGTGATAGTAAGACAGAACACCCTGAAATACCACACTAAAAGGGCAGAGATTTTTCCCATCACAGAACCTCATGAGCAGGACACAGCTTTTGCTCTGTCCTTGTTCACTACGGAGCAAACTTCTCATTTGCACTGATGAGCTGGGGGTGACCTGCAACCTCAGGTCTGACAGCACTGTCTAAACAGGAAAAAATCCCCAAAACTTCTTTGCTGCTGGTTGCTCATCTTTGATAAGAATAAACAGACCAATTACTTTCCAAAACTTTGGACTAGGTGACAGGTAAAATGTTTTCAATATTTAGTCTTTTTCAGAAGGGAAAGGCACGCATTGTCCTCTGTGTTCCTCAAACAGTAGTCCAGGCCAAGAGAGCATCCTGTTCTAGCACTTTTTGTAAGAACAGGTTTACTTACGTCACAAGAGGGCTGTGTATTTGACAGTCACTGTCTCTGCTAACACTGAGACAGATCCTGGGATCTTCCAGTCCTGAGCACCAGGTACCTGAACATGAACTAGCTAGGACTGTAATAGATGCAGTCTCTTTTAATCACAGCTCAGAAGGCTCTGTGCATTAACTTGAAGAGAAATGATATTTTTGTTTACTATTTGTTAGAGGCAACACCAAAAAGACTACATTCTTTTATAAAATTACATAAAATTATTCAAAAACATCTCTCAACACCACCATAGATGGCAATGTTCTGCAAAATCAATTTTTAACCACAGCATTAAGGTATCGAGCCTCAGTGGCAGGTTTCCCACAATCTTGGGAGGCAGCATCACAATGTAAGTAACCAAGAACTGAACGCTTTTCATTCTTACCAAATCTGACATATCTACAGATAGGTAAGATCCAGAATACAGACTTTTGCTTCAAGTCAGTGGAGAGTTCTGGTCCTGAAGCAAGGGTTCTGCTTCTCCTGCCACCCTTGTGAGCCATTGAATTAGATACAACAAATTCCAGAACTTAAGCACCTCTGCCTCACGCAACATCATTGATTTTTCAGTGACTTACCACCTTCATAATTTCCTCCTAAGCAGCATACACAGAGGTGTGTATCATATCTCCTTATTCTGAAAAACGTGAAGCATGGTATGCTCCCTAGCACAGATGTTGCAGACTTTTCTAATGTACAGTTATAGGACCCTTTGTTACTGCCATTCTTACACAAACCTCTCGACTATTAGTCCAGACCTAAGCAGTCTTTATGTTGCAGCATTTTGAGAAAGGTTCCTAAATTTTCCAAGGGAGAAAGCAATTTGCAAAGGCATCATTTCAAGTCCTGCATCATAGCAGTCTTTTGAATTCTTTTTCATCCTAACCTATGCATATAATATTAACATGGATGTATCCCACTAATGATAAGGGATGAAGAACAGAATTCTGTTAAAGGTATTTTAGTGAAGAGGGCGGGGGTGATGGAAGCAGGTCTATTAGAAAATCCAGGTTTTACCAGTTGTCCAGTTTTAGAAGTATGGCTTTGATTTATGGATCAAAATTGCTCATTTATTATTTTATCTATACTGCTTTGGGCAATTTTGACAGTTAAAATTTAGTTTTATTGACCAATGCAGCCAGTTTAGCCACAAGGGGACTAATGCACACACAGCCTGCTGCACTCAAGAAGCTATGATTTGATTCCATGACCAAGTCAGACTGGGAATCGCAACCAACATAACAATAAGTTCCAAATCTCGATGCTTGAGGCAAAATACTTACTCTAAAACACAATCAACCTTTAAAAGAAGGTGGGAAAGAATTTTGTGATAGGAGCCTCCGTGCACAGTTTATTGTAGCTGATATATTCCACCAATGCTTCTTTCAGCAATGGACGCAGAGCAGTACAGAGGAAACCTTTCTTTAATGATTGTGGACAACAGATAAAGCTGGAAGAAGGAAATGAGAATGCAAAAGAGTATCAAAGATGTGTTCTAGTACTATGGCTTACCAGGGATCTGACTCTGAGAAAACTGTCTCGAACGTCTCCTCATTTTTTTTTCTAAGCAAGATTTTATTCATATGTACATAAATATGCATGTATTCATGTCACAGTATGAAAGACTTACAAGTTTACTTAAAAAACTTACTGGAATGATTTTAAGCCAATGTTAATTTAGGCCTATCCTATTATAAAATTAGCATCTTCTGCAATCTCAATTTATTGCTCCATTGTGAAGCCCCTTGTGATACATAAACAAATCTCTGAAGAGAAACAAATCAATAAAGTGTCTAATTTGATTAACCATGTTTTTAAATTCATCAAGACAACTGTACAGAAATAAACCACTTACTTGTCAGTATTTTCCACGTCTTCTTTTCATCATCGTAATACTGAACCAAATTGCTGGGTAGCCGGTCAGGTCCGGGAGGCAATCCTCCAACCAATAACAGCATTTTCTTATTGGAACGAATTCTTCACCCAAAACAAGAGGAAAGATGAACAACCACATTACTGAGGAGTATTTTTAGTGTTAACAAAATCATAACCATCAAAAGAATGTTCACTGCTTGCAGTTTTCTATTTCATTTTTTTGTGTTTCTTTCCCCAATCATGTCTCAACAATTTTTTGAACCAAGCAGAAAAATGATCAGAAAAGCTGCATATCTCTCTACTCATGGCATAATAAGCTTCCTTTATGCAATTTGTTAGAGGTTCATTCTAGAACGACCTTTTTCTTATATTATCCCTTTAAATCATCACTCTTTACAGCTGAATACACATGAAATGCTCTGGAGTTGTACTAAGGTTAAGCATTAAAGTTGCATGTCAAAAATCGTATTAGTCAAAATCATTATTATAAGCCATTCTACACTCAAAGAACCTTGAAAAAATTAAGGTTATGCAGAGAGTTTGTGAGCCAACTCTTTAATCACACACTGAACTTCAGATATATAGTTTAGTACAATTAGCAGCACCGGGCTAATGGTTATGGGTTAAATGCTACTTACAAGCACTTTTTGTTTGTTTAATTTAGTCCAGACTCTTGCTTTAACTCTCCCCCCCGGCTCCCCTCCCCTTTCTCTTTGCTCTCCCCCTGTGCACCACTGGCTATAGCAACACCAATTGGTAAAAATGAGACTGTGATGTTGTTGTGAGCCTCCCCAGAGTGGAGCCCTGCCAATGCTTGCCACTGATCCAGTGGCATGAACCTGCTCAGCTGTGCAAAGTCACTCTAATTCCCTCCCTCTGTTTTTCTACCTTCCCCCCCAGGGGGCAACCACTGAAAGGAGTGACTACCCACCCATCAAGAGCTGGCAATTCGCTGCTATTAACCGTGACCGTGATTCCCAATCTGCCTGGCAGTTCTTAAGAACAGGACTGCAATGTCTCATATGCAGTAAAAGCGGTTATCTGCACCCTGGCCTCCAACGCTCCACCTGATGAATGTACGATTTCCTTGCAACATTAAGGGATTTAGTGCAATTGTAAGTGAAAAGGGGAGGGCAGGCCCAGACCCCCGGATGGGCCCCGATGCTTTAATAGTCACTTCGCGTATAATTGAACTTTCGTCAGTTATACCAAGCTTGGGTGTGGTAGCGCTGAAATAAAGGCCTATGCTCAAACCGCTCCCGTGAGGTAGGAAGGTGACGTAGCCTGGAAAAAACCTGCATCCATAGGAACGAACATGCTGGGGGACTGTGTGTTTGATGGAACGCAGCCTTGTCAAACACCAAGTTCTTCCAAGCATGACAACATCACTGTAGCAATCTGTGTGTCAGTCTGCAGCAAACACTCCTGGCCACGAAAGGTACAGAACCGCACAAACCACAGCCCACCACCACCACTGCTGCCCAGGAGCGCCAACCTCAGCAGTGCGCTCCAGCAGCAGGTGCTTCAACCACTGAGGCACACCAGGGGCTTAGCTCCAACTACTACCTAGACAGCCTTGGCAACCCAGCAATTTACATTTGCATCAGGACCGCATCCTCTCTTCAGAAGATGGGGCAAAATGAATGAGGTTGTGCTGTAGCCACGCACTACCCAAGAGGAAACGCCTTCAGGAAGGCAGCACGCTGCTGAAGGTTCAACCCACAAGATGGTCTGGAATAAAACCTTTCAAATGGCTATCCAAAAAGACAACTACAGACTGCAGATACATCTATCACAAGGATGGCCAGGGAGTAATAAATAACAGCAGATGGCCTTGTTTGTTTTTAATGGATTTAGAGCTCAGGGAAGATCCTGAATTGACAGTGGAGGAAACTAAACCCTCACTGAAGGGGCAGAGGTACTGCAGTGTTCACCCTACTCCCCTCCTCTGCTCCTGAACTGGGAGCAGCACGAGGTCCTTCAGTCTTTATGACAAGCCAGCCTTTGAACTCTGTACTGAACTGGCGATGTACTATCAAATGATGACTGTAACCTGCCCAGCAGACAGTATCTGTGTAGGCTATCAGGAACCGTCTCATGACTGTCGGCACAGACTCCACGTAGCGAGACCACGCTTTGGGGAAACTTTCATAAGCAGTGCCAGCATCTCAAAATGTTCAATCTCCCTGGTAAAGTTTTTAATGAGACCATTTGATAAAAACTATGCAACACAGGAGTAAGAGAAACTATTTTTGGTATGAGTTCGGGATGACTGCACACGTAACAAGTGGCGGAGCAAACCAGAGCCATAAGTCAGTTATGCATGGCCATCCTTAACGATAGAGAATAAATTGTTTATTCCAACCCTCTTGTGTTGTATGTTATATCACAATCAACTCCCTCTGTGTTGTAAAATTCAGAGAGCCCTTGCAAGGTTTACTTGATAAAGGAGTTTATTTTGATTTTCATCTTTCATCTGTAAAACTCCCTTCTAACTCCAAAGCACTGTGAAAAACCAACGAATGGCCAAGGCTCAATAGTTAAGGTGAAGAATGAAATGTCAGATGTAACTCTGAGTTTCCAGACTTTGGCAGCTGCAACTATCCTTAACATTACTTTTTCAGCTAAACAATCTGAGAAGCTACTACTGTTTCTTGAGAAGGAGCAGCACTGCATAAAAAACGTTTAATATTTTTACATGTTTAAAATGGAAAAGAACCCTTAATAAAAGTTTAGTAAGAACTTAATAGCCAGCACAGTCTCTACCAAAAGTAGTCTCACCTGGTAAAGAAGAGATGGGCTCTTTTACTCCAAGTATCTGATCAGTCTATACTGAGGGCTCTTCCAGTGAACCAAGTAAAGATAATACAGTGACTAAAGGCACACGTTTTAAATCGATGTGTTTTCTTGGAGCCAGTTCTGCTTTTTAAGTTTTGTTGTGAAGTGCTACATTTTAGGCTCGAAAAAAATGTTCTCTGTTATATTTGTGTTTCATATTGTGCTGAGCAGTACTGTCAAAATTGTAAAATACATACTAAAATATGGAAGATAGGGAAATGATGACTGCATATATGAAGAAGACTTTTCCAAATATTAAGAAAAATGTAATTCAGTGAAACTCTATGGTGAAGGCACGATTTAAAAATACCCATAATACCTTAGCAAGATAAAGTTTCTCCCTTTCTTGCATTATCACGTTTGCTATTTGGGTAACTGAAGATTACCGTGTGAAATGCTCTGCATTGTATCCAAAATGCTCTCTTTTCACAGCCCTTATTTTACAGTGTAATATACAATTCAGTTACATACTGTGGCTCACAGTGTTCCTAGCAAGGCTATTAAGATCATCTTGTGTTCAATTAACAGTAGTGGGTCCTGGTCGGGAAAGTCTAATATAATGTTAACCGCAAGCAGGCAGGCTAATGTCATGGTGAAAAGCCGAGATAAACTTATCTATATCTTATCCTATATACCTATCTAGTTCTCCTTGATCAACATACATGTGGTGTTATGATTCTACATAGAATTTGCAGTTTC
The DNA here is from genome assembly GCA_022605575.1 of Laterallus jamaicensis coturniculus. NCBI lineage: Eukaryota > Metazoa > Chordata > Aves > Gruiformes > Rallidae > Laterallus > Laterallus jamaicensis. The sequence goes on from JAKCOX010000002.1 coordinate 45,838,990, forward strand.
TGTTCTGCAAAGATTTAAAACCACTTAATTCACCTTAATTAAGTTCTTCGGTACCCCATGTGGCGTGAAATTTGTCTAGTTACAAAACTGGAAATCAAAGTATTCTAAAGTCAACATTTGCAAACTTGCATCATTTCCCTCAAGAACACGAGCTGAGGAGTTTGAGAACTCATAGAAGAGGCTTCATTTTCAGAAATGTTGAATACCCATCATCCTATTCACTTCAAAGGAAACAGCAGATGCACATCAGCTCTAAAACTCAGGTCACTAGTCCATAGCCTAAACTGTGAATACACAGGGCAAAATGCTGAGCCCAACAGAGTTTATCAACTCAGAAGGAATTGGTAGGAAAGACAGTAATAGACCTCAGTACTCCCAACAACCACTCCCACCCAAAGCTCTTTTGCAACCTTGATAGCCTCATGTTAATAGTAAATGCATGAATGAGAAGCACTCTTTTTGTACATTGTTTTTCTTTATTAGCATATCCATCAATCTTGAACTGATGGGCTTTTCTTAACTGGGCAGTTAGTAGAAGTTCATTCTTCTAAGGCTGGCAAGAAAACAAGCCTCAACAACAACAGGTTTGCTCCAGACTCTTCCAGTTTTTACACAATGCAGTAAGTCTCCCCTCTCTGCATTATCAATGCAAAGAAACAGAAATAATACAACAATGAAGTGTCAGGCCTGCAGTTCTCAATGCATTTGGGGTAGTGTAACACACCTGAAAGAAAACAGCATCTTAGACATACAGATGGTTATGGTAATCAATGAAGAAAAACCCCCACCAAAACCTATCCAGCTATACTTCTTAACCCCAGGCTACCATAAACCCAAAAACCTGGATCATTGATTCCCTTTTATTATAGGCTGTCACCATAGCCTTGAGTATGGAGCAAGACAGGTGTCTTTTCAGACCAGGCATCTCACAGATATGGGGTGCCTTGCTCCTGCTTCAGCTCTGACCTTAAACACTGCAGAGCCAACCCAACTTCAGGTATTTCCTCACTGAACTCATGCACAAACAGAAACAGCCGGAAGACTGGGCAGGAACAGGTGAATACATCCACAAATCCCATTATGTCAAAGGATTTGAGGAACTGCAGGCTGACACAGAGATACTGTCAAAACAAGAACAAGAATCTCAGAAAGCAGCTGTATTAACCTGCACCAGGAATGAAGTATCACAGAGGAGTTTAGATACCAACCTCAAGGAACAGATAAAGAGAGAAATACACTGTCCCAGACAAGCACTTCAGTTGCAGTCCTTTTCTTTGTTAACACTAAAGACTGAGTTTACTCTTCAGAAACCAAAACAGTCTTTGCCAACCTTTTTCTTCTAAAAAAAAACATCTGAAGGAGTGTTGTGACCAACAGATGTAATGGAGAATCTAGATGCAGTCTGCAAATCTGAACTGATGCTGCATGCATCCATAAGCCCATGACTGAAGAACCTGTTTTGTCATCACAGAAGTTGTGATGAGATCTTTGACAATTACCTTCCCCACTCCTGGGCAGAGATTTCAGTGCAACAAAAACATCATGTGAAAACTGCTTATTTCAATGGATTTTGGCTTCTGCAGTTGACTGCAAAGATAGTCGTGATTAGCAACACATAGTAACTGTGAACTTGATGAAAGCTGTAAGATACAATACAAAATATATTTTGAATGGAGAAATTTCATGAGGTTTTGTTATCACATAAAATCAATTCATGAACATCACAACCTACAGGTGACCAGGCATCCAGAATGCCTTCCATGCCCCTACAGCACTGTCAGGGCAAACTCGCTGCCTGAGCTCTCACAGCCACCAGCCCAAGTCCTGAAGATCAGACTTTCACTGGAACTCTGACCTACTAGAGTATCTTTCTCTTTATGGACACCCCATAGACCCTAAAAGACTCTCTCTTGATTTTGTCAAAACCAAAAGCATGCTGAGGTCTCTTGCAAATTATGAGCAATAAATTATTTTCTTCTTAGGTTCAAAATGTGTTTTAAATATGCTCAGTGTATGACAGTCGCCTTACGAATTTTTCTGACTCTTTGAAGGCACATATATTAGGCACCAGCCACATCTGAAAGAATGAGAAAAGGCTTTCTATTAATACTGTACCTGACAACTTTAGTGCCACGAAGGTTTTTGGGTTTTGCCTTTTCATTTTCAATATGAGCACACTTAGCAGAAGGCCCTGAATACACATTTTCATTGCAGCAGAGCTCACCGTAATGTTCACTGAAGAGGTTTCGGTGATGCCCATGAGACACCTGCTCTCCTGCTTATTTAATACATGTTGCTGACCACTGAGAGAATGAAGTTTAGAAATGTAAATATCAAGTTGGTAATGATCTGCTGTAGACATTGACTGCTGGTTTCGTCCCCTGAATTTACTAAACTATCCAGTGAAGATTTTTAAAAAATAAATGCATAACAAAAAAGGAGAGTCCCTGTTTGCTCCAACAACAATCTCTCCTTTTTTTTCTGTCACTGCCGAAAAAGCAGGAGTCTATGGGTAAGTCAATCTTCTGTCTGACAGGCCACACTTAACTGTTGCAAAGTCACCTGACAAGTTAGAACTTTCCTTTATTTGTACAGTTGGCAGACAGTTTTCTGTCATCTGTATTAGAATCTGCTTGGAGGTCTGAATACCTGGTGTTTATGAATCCAGTCCTACTGCCATTACTAGTTTAGAATGGTCTCCAAGTAAATCTTGAAGGGATTCTTGAGGACTCCTAAAGTGAATGTCCCTTCTATTCAGGATAACAGCCTCTGAACCAATAGGTAGCTTCAGGGTGGATAACCATCCTGAATAAGTGGCATCTGCCACCAGCGTTGCTTTGGGAGGAACACACAGGAGTATTTTTCTCATCTTTGTCTCCCTGTGTTACCAGCGTGTTCATGTTGACAGGGGACTGGTACAGTTCCCCAGGAAGATGCTCAGTAGCTTTCCCATACGGAATCCTGCTGAGGTCGCTGTATCCATATACAACACTGCTGTTCCTTACAGCTTCAGACAGGCTTTAAGAGATGCGTTGCCTATGTGAGATTATCAACAGTACTTTTGTAGTGACAGTATCTACACAAATAGATAAGTCTTTAAATTCACAGAGGTCTGAATGCTGAAGATATCCTTACTAGCCACACAGTGAGTATTTGAAGCACTGTAAGGGGTCTGAATCAAGATTATTATTGTCGAAGCTTATACTGGTAAATGAGTCACAGAACCTCCTGTGTCATGAACCTTATCGAAAAAACTATGCAAACTACTGATTTTCCATGTTGTTGGAAGGTCTGGAGAAGTATTCAGGTCCTTGATGCTGAATAAGTTTAAAAATACAACTGAAGAAAATGTAAAAGCTGTATGCTTTTGAAATTTTATTTCCCTTTCACCACCTCCTTTTTCTTCTGCTTTACACAGAGGTGGTAAAATGCAAATGTTTATACAGTGCTTCAGTGCTGCATTTTTTCCCATAGGAAATTTCAATCCACTATTTACTTTCACACTGTGAAAAGTCAGAAAGGTCTTTTTTTTTTGTTTGATTCTGTATCAGATGTCCATGACAACAGGAGGTATCTACATCACAGACCATGTTCTCCCCAACTGATGCTCCTTTTCCTTAGGAAAACAAGGAGAAGAACCACAACTTGTTGCTGTCTCATCCAAGCTATGACTGGTTACCTTTTTTATTAATAAAAGAAGGTGGCAGTCAGGGAAGATGGGAAGGACCAACTGTGGCATCAACTATTTACTTCCAGTGTCAGTGCAAACTACCTGTTTCCATTGAACTTGGCAGGTGATAATATTTGCTCCAGGTTTATTGTCTGCTTTCCAAGAATACAGCAAGTGTTGACTACCAAGTACTAAGGCACAACAGTCTGTAAAGAAAATTTCAGGAAGGCAGCAAATATGGAGAACAATGCCAGGGTGTATCTACTAATGGATATCAACTTCCCATATTCTATCATTTGCTTAGATGGTCCTTTGGTAAGCCCATAATACCAAACATTATCTGTCTCAACAAAATCAACAACATATGTTTACAGAGCAGCTCAAAACTTTCATTCAGGATTCCGACTAACTTTCCTGCTGAATCTTTTTAGGTAATGCTTTAAAAAAAGATAATGACAAACTTTGCTCTGATTTAGAGAGCTACTCTGATTTTTTAAAACACAGGAGCTGTTTGAAAAGATAAAATGGTGTTTCTAGAGATTATGAGGATTTTTTCTGTAGCACAAGTTTAACAGAACCAAAGCTTTTTTCCTGGCAAATTATTTTCTGTTGATTCTGTGTTCTACATTTGCTCTCCTCACTCCCCTTGCCCCCAAGGCTTGCTGTACTTTGTCTTCAAGTACAAATCCAAACAATTACACCATTGCAGCTCTGTTCCATTTACTGCTCAGCAGTTACAGACTCAGAACCTCTGTATTCTTCAGCTATAAGGACAAATTGTAGTGGCTCCAGGCCACAGCTTGCCTTCAACGACCAAATTCAGGCAGGGTCTGCACAATCCTCTTCTGTGTTCCCCCTCCATGTGAGGGGGATGCATATCAGGAAAACAGAATAGAAGAGCCTCAGACAAAACATGTAGGCAGCCAAAGATGGGTGTGCAGGATGCTCACCACGATCCCATGGCACTCCATTTGAACACGCCAAGGGTAAATCATACCAGGAGGACTTGTTTGAGAGGGAAGTTCCTTATCTAGGGAGCATCGCACCATCTGTGACTCACATTCTCCCTGACAGGACAGTCCCAGATTGTGTTGGCAGAGCATGGGCCAGAACAGCACAGGACCTCAGAGGAGACAGCTCCGTTCTCTAGGGACCCACAGGATTTGTATTTGAGCTCCACAGACTATTGCAGGTGGTGGAAAGGGGCATTTCTGCTGAAGTACAGCATTTGAGGAAGAAGCTTCTAATTTCCCAGGCACTTCACCCTCAGTTTGAACAGCTTAGTAAGACTATCTTTTTTTAAAATCTTAGCTAATTTTCTCTCTAGAACAAAGCTGCCTGAAATCCAGGGAAAGATTTCCCCTTTTGGAAAGAGTCTGGAGATGCAGATGCAGATACCTGAAGCTGCTCTGAGTGCTAAAGAGGCACGGTGACAAAAGCTGAGAAGCACCATAGCCCAACCAGCTGCAGCAGCTTCTGGAGAACCAAGCTGAGAGGTCTGGAGCAGTATGCATCAGTGTGTGTGTGAGGCAGGGAGCGCTGCAGAAGGTCCACTGAGGGGGCCACAGTAGCAGAGGACTTGAGAGAAGAGAGAGACGGAGGTGAAGTTCAGGTAGGTTGGATATGAGCCCTGCCTGGCAGCATGGGAGCAAGAAGAGCCTATGAGGCAGACTGGTGAGGGAGCAGTTTGGAGTTTCAAAAGGCTTTGAAATAGAGGACTTTGAGAAAATGGAGTTACACAGCAAGAGGGCAAGAGATGGGGAAGGAGCTGGAGCTATTTGGACTATGGATTTTCTAAGGGTGTAAATCAGGAGGGGCTGGCAGTTTACAAATGAGACTACTCAAGCTAGTACCTCTGACAGGGACACTGACTGGCAGAGCAAGGGGAGTTCCTGCACATGGTACTTGGCACCCCTTCTTGCCCTACAGCCATTGGAAATATGGTTGCCACTAAGACCATTAAATATGGTCTTATAAGAAATGATGTTTCTTCTAACGAGTACTACAAGTGGGTCAAGAAACTGTCTATCACCAATGCCACCATAGCAAGGATGTTACCAGCCATAACATGTGTCTTTAAGAAAGCTCCCAAGGTCTGTCCTGACCCACAGCAGTCCTTTTAGGACAACGTTGTTGCCTGTGACTGCAACCTAAGCTCCAGGCCTCCCTCCCTCTCAGATGCTCAACTTACACTTCAGCATTAACTTGTCTCCAAAGGCAAATGAATGTGCGCATAAGGCAAGTAAGGCAAGTAGGTGAGACTAACTAGGATTAAACTGACTACAGGTCTGTGGTTCACTTCCCCGCAGCTTCTCATGTGTCAGTCTCCCTTCTGCAGCTCTGCTGAGAAAGTCCTGGCACAGGAACAATTTCCTGGTATTAATTCAGACACATAAGACCTGATCCAAAGCCCACTACAAAAACCCACAGCCTCACGTTCACTTCATCCACACCATTATGTGAATAATGCACATACATTTTAAGGTATGGATTTTATAGAAGCATTAATTTGGTGACTGAAACATCTCTCAATTGCAATTAACTATGAGTATATATATTAGTTAAAAATCCAAATCCTGGTGCCAGGATCACAAAGGGACAAGCAGGTGGCTGTTCCTAGAATGCACAATATATTTTAGTGAAAAAAAAAAAAAAAGCAAATTTTTTACAACCACAAAATACGCCCTGCTGAGAACCTACAAAAACCTTTGCAGTATAAGAAGTCAAACTGAACTACAGTCTGTGAGATTTATAGAGAAATAGAGGATTCAAGAAGGAAATTATTTTATGGCCAAGGAATGTAACCAGTTTCTTCAAATTTTTAATCTCTGTAAAAAGTAAAACATGCTGGATATATAGGTCTCACATAAATGCTAGTGTCTCACGCTGCTTATCACTTTACATTGTCCTTCTTCATCAACAGTTGCCACCTTCCTACTGAGTGAAAGCTGGTCGTATCATCTTCATCACCTGTCAATGCTTAATTTGCTGTCACTTTCACTAGTATTACCTAACACCGAACAGACTGGATGACACTTTCTCTCCATTTAAATTAGAGAAAAATTAAAACCTCTGTAATTAGCTTCAGCAGGAACAGAATTTGCACTTTTAATCTCCCCAAAGTGTAGCAGTCCAGGGAGCAAAAGTACAGGCAAACAGCTGGGTCTGTACATGCCAGGACCTCGCTGAACCAGGGCACAGTCAGGCTTAGCCTTCTTATCTCTTTGTCTTTTTATTTCCCTCCTCTCTCTTTTACTCTTTAATTCCACATTTCCTACCTATCTCTCTTCTCACTTCAGGTCACTTGGTTGCTCCCTGTCCATTTTTCCTCTTCCACATCTGAAAAGACTTTTCCAGAAACTGAAATACTCAGCTCTTATTGACAAAGATGCAGTTTCTGCCAAGGGTGAGGCTTTTTTCATTTCATACCTTACCCTCTCTTCTTTTTATTTACCAGAGTATTTTTGTTTCCTTGTCTGCTTTTCTGCCTGGTATGCTATTCTTCCACTTTTCTCCCCTCAAAACTGTTCTCTCCCCTTTCCCTCATTTGTACTTCTTTGCTTCAGCTACTTATGCCTTGTTTCTTCCCTGGGGTATCTCAATTCCTTTCTTCTCTGCATTTTCTTGCCTCTCCCAGCTTTTCCCTCCTCACTTCTCTCTGCTTTCAGGTACCTAATGCAGCCATACAGACATCTAACCACTGCTCTGCCTGCAAATCCTGCCCAGCCCAAATGCCTGTTGATGTAGAGGAGCAGCATGTGTCCTGCAGCTGACAAACAACTCCCAGGCTGCAAGGGGCTGACTCTTCCCACCCAGCCTGTCTTTTCACGACTGGAGTTAGGGAGTTACAGGTGAGCAAAATCATACAAAACCATACAATCACAGCAGTGTTCAATAAAAAAGCAACAATATTTAGACAAAACATTAATAATACGCACTGTATCTTAAGTACTATAAATATAATTTAAGTACTATAGCATAATTTTAAGTTCTATAATGCTCCATTCTCTGGCTACAGATGCACTGTTCATTAGCTCAAGCAAAATTAAAGTTAGAAGCTAGGTGTTTCATAGCAGTGATGTGTTTTTAACCATTTTCATCGTTGGAAGTAAACACAGAAGCAATAATTCTCACTAGCTCACTCATCTTTACAAGTGAAATTCTCTCCAGCAACATGGCAATGCTCTAACCCAGAACTTTTTAAAAATTAAGAACAGACACTGTGTATTATATAAACCTATTATATTACACAATAAAGCACAGGGGTGTTTAAAGCAACTCAATACACAATAAAGCACAGAGGTGTTTAAAGCAACTCAATACACTAATAAAGTCCCAAGACTCAAAAAAAATAACTAACAGGAAGATGAACATTCCACTACCTAAATGCATCTTCTTCCCAGAACTACAGAAAACATGGCACCACACAGAGACACTCATGTCTCTCAGGGACAGACAGACACCATTGAAATCTAATGTTCAGGGTCATCATAATGGGCCGAACCTCCTCCACGTTGAATTCAACTGGGATTTTTCCTACTGATGTTAAAACTGACTGTGTCTCAAGAGGCTTTAACAGCAGTTTGTGTGCCGAGGCCCTACTGTAGGTGAGGATCAGATATGCCAGAGAGCTCCATCATTAACCTGGAAAAAGGTCCCCAAAGTCAGAAGAATTACTAACTCCGGTTGGAGTTAAGCAATGATCCCATGCAAGATGGGAGCCTAAACATCCACTCCCCATGGTGATGCCCGTAACCTCCTGAGTGCACGGCAAGGTTCGCAAGTCAGGAACGGCATTCCTCAACTTCTTAAAAGATGATCATTTAGTTGCTGTACTTTGAAAAATAGTTTTACAAAAAATGCACAAGAGCATTTAAGTGTTACCTTCTCTCAAGAAATTTCATGGAAAAAAGAAAATAGCAATTTGCTGCCCCTGAAGGTAAGCAGCCTTTTTCACTGTGACACAAAAGACAGCTGGGTACCTACTAGCCCCAGCATCACTTGTGGTGCAGGATCTGCACTTGCAGCACAGACTTTATAAATAACTCTGCTTGTAGTGCACAGACTGGCTCCTATGATCCCAAAGAGCTTTCTTCCTGCCCTCACAACAGCAAAACCTTGTGTCTGTCAGAAAAGTGGGCACATGGTTAAAAAACAAATTAGCACTACCTTTACAGATACATTTCAAAGGAGAATCACTGTATTTCAAGCCTCCTATTACACTCATTTTGTTTAGAAAACATAAGCAGCCCCAATTCCAAAGTATTCCAAAGTAGCAGTGTGCCTATGCATACGTATACATTTTAAAGTAATGTGTTACAAAAAACCCACATTCCTCTTAAAAATGCAGAAAAATTACTGGCAAGTTCTAATTCTGAATATGATTCTCACTATTTCTTTCACACACAGTGACTGCTCGTACTTCTCACCATCTCATGCTCTACTGTGTGGTATATATTATACTGCAGAACAGGAAGCGTTAAACATGAGAACGTTCTGTGAATGGCCTTTCATTAAACTTTAAATTTCAAATTACTGAGGTCATAATTGCTCCCAGAAAAGGTAATCAAAGATTATAAATAGTACACAGAAAAGGACTTAAAAGCTATTTGCACACGTACTTAATTATTAGTTACTTTTAATATTTCCTTCTGCAAGTTAGTGACTTGAGAAACTCTTTGCAGATTTCCTTCCTTAAAACATCATTTTATGGAATGAATGTCAACCTGTCAAAAATGCAGCTTTGGAGAAACTGCTGGTAACAAGAAGGGCAAGTCTGGAAATCTCTATAGTCTGGGGTATGTTTGTTTCTTCATTCATGTTTAAAAAGGCACTTGTACACTCAGGAAGCCAGATGAAATCTTCAAATGATTAAGATTCAAAGATGGGCCTTTGTGACCTTTATGAATTCCCAGGAATATCATCCAAGACCCAAAATGAAAATGTATCAACTGCATGCTGTATCACAGAGCATTTCAGCATCTCCAACATTTTAACATTTTGAGTAAGTTCTAATACCTGCTTATAACTATAAGAAATATAAATGCTTTTGCTCCAGTTTTACTGCCACTGAAGTACCCAATTGTAAGAAGCTGGCTACGATGCTGTCATTAAACACCCATCAATGTTAGAGAAGGTGGCAGTACATTTTCACCCACTACGACTAAGGGTCTCTGAAGTACCACTGTCTGCACAGATGCACAGACCCACTACAAATAAAAACCGTGGCATTTGTGGTATTTGGAACCCCCCATAAGTCATTAAGTAAGTACACCTCAGAATCTAACCTAGGTCTACTTAAAAGTGCAATTCTTTTGTGTACGCTCCCGCTCACAAGCAAAGCCAGCTCCCAGCACCACCACGAGTATCAGATTCTTGCAGCATCCATGACACTTGTAAGCATTCAGTGGTCAGAACACCACTACATATCCTTCAAATGACATGGACCAGTGAAGCTGGAAGGTATCTTCACTGAACCAAGCCGGCTGGTATCTCAGCAATCCACCAGGACACGAGCCCCGGCATGCCCCCGGCAGTGTGCAGAATCTCCACTGGGAAGGAGGTGGTGGGCTTTGCATTTTTGAAAGTCAACAGTTTTGAATATTGAAATGCAAAGGGTACGCACCCCGCTACAACAGCGGCGCCTCAAAAAGACTTGGCACTGCAAAATGCTGGTATTCGGTTTTTTACTGTAGGATTTCAGGGGCAGAATCGGTTAGACAGCAAGGTGATAAGCACAGCAAAACACCAACACAGCGAGCTAGCCAAAGATAATAAAAGAAGGCGCAGCATTTTCAAAGTTAAATCACCGGGATACCTATTACATGAAGAGAGGAAGAATCCTCTGCGTTAATGCTAACAGTGTATTACCTAAAATAAGTAATTATGTATTAGTTTTTCTTGCTGCTGTTAAGTCATTAAAAATACCCACCTATTAGTTAAAAAGCTGAATAATAAAGTGTGCTTTGATTTCTGCCCTACCGTGCCACTGCATTTGGAAGATGGTATTATCTTTCCCATTTTGGAATGAAATGAAGTATAAACATATTTTAAAGGGAGAAAAATAAATATTCCCTTCATTTCGGGTGTATTTACTGCTCATTAAACTACATGCTGTGCTTTCAGTTCCTAACACCGACCTCATATTGTCAGTCTCTGACATCATGATTCATTACCTTATTAAATGAGAGTAACTGACATGTCATAGATGTAAGGACTATGAAGTCACAAGTTCCCACGCACAACACAGACATCACCCCAACACCAGCAATACCACGAAAAACGTGGCTATTGATGGAGAGAATTAATTAGATTTAGGACTTGGGTTACTGCAGCTAAAACCACCCCGCAGGTGCACCTCCTAACAAGGAGCAGCATTGGGGGGGGGGGGGGGTCGGGGGGGGGCGTGTTGGGGAAGAGAATAAATACGGCCCATAATAAATAATGACAACAGGTTCCCCGGGCGCGGGCTCCCAGACGCCCGGTGAAGCCCCACATTCACACGTTAGCCCCACGGAACAGGCACGACGGCCGAGGGAGCTCCGAGC